>OX632362.1:22428804-22723804 GCA_951751655.1 Ophion costatus | reverse complement strand
CATATGAATTGAAAAAAAATGTAAGAAATCAATACCGATCAACGTATTTTAAGTATGGCTAGGAGTTGTAACTGTAACCGCGAGGGCCAGAGAATTAAAAAAATTATATATTTTTATTATTCTACAGAACTTCATAAATACGTGTGTGAAAACTGTTCAATGATACTCATTAAATTACCCGAGGTATAGAAATTATAAGAAGTACGGTAGGGATGATCAAGACGCAATAATTTAAAAACTTCAAAGTTTTTTTCGAAACTTTTTTTTCAAATCGACAAGCACGATATATATATATATATATTGCTAAATATCTGTTACAGGTATTAGAGAATGATTGTTGTTAATATTGTTCAACATTGCTCGATAATATTGCTTAATATTTCTGGCTGTTCGTAAATAATTTTTTTCACTAATAATTGTTTAATAAACAAATATTACTAATAATTGTTGCAAAAGAGTTAATCCCCTCAAAGTGAACACCCCCTTGTTTTATTATTCCTAACGAAATATTCTGTTGTAAATATAACGTAAATATACTCCGTTTCAAATCTAACTAAATAAATATATCTTTGCAATTGCATATGAGGCGAAACAAATGTTGCCAATGCCAAATAAATGTTAGATTGCAAATAATGCGAATAATAATTGGCCCTACATTTTGCGTGTGGCGGAATAATCATTTTGTTGTGAAATACTGTTAAATAATTCACGATGATAAATACAGACAAATGAAAAGGATCATGTGGCAGTTGTGTAGAAAAATAGGCAGGAATAATGACGGTCGTAAGAGCAATTTTTGAGTTGCCCCAAGGACCGAACGAGGTGAAGGTAAGGATACGAGGATATCGGGGATATAATGAGCCTGTATAGGAAGATAAATTGGCGAACCTCGTGATGACGTAGCAAGCTCCGAGGACCGACGTGAGCGCGGCAATGGCAAGAACGACAGCGGCGACGTGGAGGGGTCTCATTCGATGCCCCAAGGGATCGTACGATCTTTCGCGAGCCTCGAAGTCCGTCACGATCGTTGTCGTGCCTGTTTCGCGATCGTGTAACGACGATCCCGAGGATTCGATCGGACCGCCTCGATCATGGGATCTCGATTCGGACATCGAAACGAGTCTCGAGCGTGAATTTTCATCCACGGCGATGTTCTTCGACAATTTCGAGAGCGCTTGCTCGACTCGTCGATTATTATTCGTCGCGTGATCGCTCACGATCGAATTGCAATAATCGTGAGTGTCGCAGCACTTTAGGCGGGGCCAGACGAGCTCGCGCCTCGTCGTTGTTCCTCCTGCCGAATCAACCTTCAACTCGTTCCTCGTACCAACGGGATTTCTCGACTTCGAACCTCTCCTCGATGATCTCGTCCAGGCGTTCGTCTCGCACAGCAGGGGCGTTGCACCCCTTGAATAAACAAAAAATCATACACGCTGAAATAAAATATTTTATAGCTCGATTTGTAGCTTTTTATTTCTAGAAGAAACTTTTTTAAAACGGAATTGTGATGGGCCAAAACTGTGATGGGCCAAACTGTGATGGGCCAAACTGTGTTGGGCCGAACTGTGATGGGCCAAACTGTGATGGGCCACAGCTGTGATGGACTAACATCGGGATGGGCTAACATCGCGATGGGCCAACGCCATGATGGGCTAACATCGTGATGGACCGACACCGTGATGGGCCAAAAAGGTGACAGACCAAAACTGTGATGGGTCGACACCGGGCTTTGTGACCGGGCTTGTGATGGGCCAGAAAGTAAACTTTTTTCCTCGAAGTACACATATTCAAGGACATGTGCAAAAATATTCAAGTTGAAATATTGAAAACTGCCTTTCCACTCGCGGCTTCGCTCGCACAGACTTGTGTTACGGCGGGATTCTACTTTGAAACTTTGAAAAGGCTAAATTGGATGAAAACACCCACCTGGAACACGTCGAAGGCATATTATATGGCCCAGGCATCGCTGATTGAGGGTAAGATAATTTTTTCTACGATTTATCACTCACCAAAACTTTAAACGCGTTTTTCTCGAAACGACATTTTCAAGTACCGTGGTCGTGATAACTCAAAAAGTACTGAACCGATCCTTATGAAATTTGGAACACATATTCTATATGTGTGTACCAACCGACCTAACTACAATCAACTTAAAATTTTGATTAGAACTATTTTTTTATTGCAAAAAAAGACCCAAAAAAACGCATTTTTTTTTCGTATTTTAGCCGCCATTTTGTTAATTTTGCACGTATATAAAATATTCTAGTTAGGTCGGTTCCTGAAGACATACTGAACATGAAACTATTTGATTTTTTTGTTTCAGACCATCCGTCGGGAAGATTTCACAACCACGGCAACGGTACCTGCTTTTCGAGGCGTTGGCTTTAAACATATTTTACGTGTACAAAAAATGAATAAAATACATTAAATTTTTTTTTTTATCTACTTAAAGAGTGTATTTATTGAACAGTTTAAACCCCATATCGATATCTTTAATAGTATTCTCAGAAAAAATTCACGAAAATAGCGTTTTTTTCATGGTTTCAAAGTAGAATCCCGCCTTAATGTTCCGTAATGAAACGCGCTCCTGAAATGTGTCATTGTGGAACACGAAAATCGTATTGAAGAGCATTAATACTAAGTTTCAAGTAAATCTGACCACGTATTTCTTTTTTACCATACAAACTTTGCTTTCCCCTTAAGGATTGAATTTTTTTGAAAGCTGGAATTTCCCTAATTGTGTCTAGGAGCAGTTATACAAAGTTTCAAAGTTTTGCACTCGCTTTCTTCCCTTAGAGGTTGAATTTTTTAAAATTCTGGAATACGCGTTTTATTAATTGAGTCAAGAAGCACGAATACCGAATTTCTAGCGAATCCGACCAGATTTTTCAAAATTTCCATACAAATTGCCACCCCTTTCCTCCCCTTAAGGGTTGAATTTCGAAAAATCTCTTTTCAAATGGTGCCTATATAATAAAATCGACATGACCTCCAAATGTCACGTTTCTACATGTAGCGGTTTAGGCTGGGCGGTGGCGAGTCAGTTAGTCAGTCATAACTTTGCGTTTTAAATATATATATATATATATATTACAAGGATTTTTTTTCGATAAACCCCTCAAAGAGGGTTTAATTCATCAAGTTACAGACGATTTAGTGAGAGCAGGTATCGCAACGATTTACGTGTACGAAAACTTTCGATCACATTTTTCTCGCAACGACTTTTCTCGACCCGGCCGGAATTATAATTCTATCTATAATGGTACCATTTTCAATTTAACCCTACGCTGACACACTGGGTCATATTGACTCGGACGAGTTTGAAATAAAATTCTAACTTTTCCAAAATTAAAGGTTTTCATTAATATTTCACAACAAATTAATTTTATACTTTTCGAATTTCAATTATACAGACATATTACAAAATGTTCAACGTGGATCGCTGATTTTTTTCAACAAAAACCAACCGAAGGGCCGTTAAGGTGGATGAAGTACTATCCGTGTCAAATTGAGTCAATGTGTCAAAATCGTGGCCAAATATAAGCGTGTCAACGAAGGGTTAAAAAACCAAATTTTTTGTAATTGCACTAGCTATCGTTGTACGTAGCTGCTTTTTCTATTTAGTATTTTTAAAGCCCCCGAATATATGTAAATATTCCGCCAAAATTACACTTTTTTTAACACCCGCCATTTTGTGTGATTTTTTTCGAAAACCAGCTACGTACTACAATGAGAACTACATTTATATAGATTGTAATACTTTTTTATTTTTATTCTTCAGGCCAACCATTGTCAAGTTATCGATCCTGGACCACATTTTTTGTACCACGGCTCTATACCTCAATAACGTTAATTTTTAATTTTTGTGAAAAATAATGTACACGGAATAAGTTCGATGTATGCTTACTAATATACCCTTTTTCCAACGCCCAAATAAATAATCTTGTAAACATTTCTTTTGATCGACCTTTTTTCGGCCCGTCCCGTTGGTTTGCTCCCTTAATTCTGAAATATGCTTTTAATTTGGTAGAATTCTTTTTTAATATGTTTTGCATTTATAAGAATTATAATATGAATCTTTATTTATTTCCTGAGTTCTAACGTATTCCCTTGCGAGTTTTTACGTATTACCCTTCCCTATTAGGCCCTTTTTATCGGAACTAGATACACTCTCATCGATTGTAGATTTTTTATGTATAAAACATTCGGCAAATTGAGCCCTCTCCTATCGGACCCAGATACATTTTTTTTATCATAATACAAAAATTAGCAAGTACAATGACTAACTAATTAACTAACAATAAATAACTAAAGGCACCTGTTACGTTTTTCCACAGGTTTCAATATTACATAACTGAATTTTTCGAAAATATTTGAGCGTCGTTCTTCCCTACGAAATATTCTTCCCCTCGAATGAAATACAATCAAAAGAAAATTTCGCGATCTCGGCGTTACTGCGCACAATGAGAAATTAATGCGAGTCTTTTGTAAACCGTTCAAATCGGAGGAGCACTGTGCGACTAGAGCGTGGAATGAACGAGGATGAGAAATTGATAAAGTTCATGAACCCCGCGCGTAAGTGAAATGATAAAAAGTCAATGATAAGTGCAAGTGATAGCGAGAATGAATTTCAACCGTTACGTGTTTACTGTTTAGCATACGAAAGATATATTGCCGATCGGTAATTCGCTTTGATGTTTCCTCGAGCGAGTGGGGAAAAACGACGTATTTAAATTTTATTTTATTTTCCTCTCAGTTTTCGTGTTATTGGCATGTATTTGCTAAAATGTTGGTCTTTGATTTTAATCCGTGCCGATTCACTGTGGATTATATTCTGTCCAATTTAATATGCATTTGATCCATTTACAGGGAATATATGAAAATATATATTCACAATTTCAACATTTGTTCATTACCTTACGTGAATAGTGTCGACTTTTCTGGTATATATAAATAAGAGAAACACGACCTCGTTTCGTCAGACATTTATATCGTTATTTAATCGATTTCAGGGAATAGTGTGTATTTTTTATTTCAGAGGAATTATTTCGTAGCTGAAAAAAAACATATACATATATATGTGGTATTCCACGTGAATCCGGTTGACTTTTTCCCTGACCCCGCTAATTCGATTCATTTTTTAAATCTGATTCCATTGACTCTCAAGGGACCCTGATTTTATTTTTCCATTTTTCGAAACAGCCCTTAGTAAAAAAAAAAATTTCCGAAAAAAACGCCCCAATTTAAAAATCTGAAAAAATTCCCAAAAATGCGTGATTTTATGTAAAAATTTTCGAGCTATCACCCGCAGTGAAAGTATGAGTTTTTGTGTACTGGAGCCGACTTCAAGTGAAATTCATACCAGAACTTTTTGACTGCTAACGAAAAAATTATACTTCCACTGCGGGTGATAGCTTGAAATTTTTCACATACAATCACGCATTTTTGGGAATTTTTTCAGATTTTTAAATCGGGGCTTTTTTCGGAACAAATTTTTTTTTGTCTAAGGGTTGTTTCGATACATGTAAAAAAATTCAGGGTGTCTTTTCGAGTCAATAGAATCACATTTCAAAAAAATTAATCGAATTGGCGGGGGTCAGGGAAAAGTCCACCGGATTCACGTGGAATACCTCATATATATTCGTGACTATGTAAATTCGTGGTAAGAAAAAGGGATCCCGTATTTTCCCTCGAGTCTACATATCTATGACCGCAACACCGAGATTACTATTTTAAAAAAAACCATCTTTCGATAATGTGTGACACAAACACGCGTCAATAAAACTGCTAATTACAATGCCACGACTTCGCCAGAAAAATAATGATTGGCTTTACTTTGTTCAGTCGATAAATAACTAACGAAACTGGAATAATACGAGTGGAAATAACTAACGAGTGATTTCTCCAATAAATGATAAATCAAAGGATCACTCGTATGCTCGTTAATTTATGACTCAGAGTCGATGAAAAATGCTCGAGCACGACACTTCGCAATCTTAATGAATTTATGATTAATCATGCGATCTTTCCATCGTGTCCCTTTACACAATCGAATATTTTTATGCTCGAAAAAACATTTTCATTCGATCGACTTCACGGAAAAAGTTTTTTTTTATGTATACTAATTATTTCGTCGCTGATATACATATACATATATATATATATATATATATATATATATATATATATGTGTGTGTGTGTGTGTGTGTGTGTGTGTGTGTGTGTGTGTGTAAATTCGTGTTAAGAAAATGAGATGCCGTAATTTCACTCGATTCTGCATATCTACGACCGTAACACTCAGAATACTAAAAAAACGATATTTCGATAATGTGTGACACAAACACTCATCAATAAAATTGCTAATCGCAATGCCAAGACTTCGCCGGAAAATATTATTGACATTACTCTCTTCAATCGATAAATAACTGATGAGCGGTTTGGCTAATAATTAATAAATTAAAGAACACCTGTATACTCGTTAATTTATCACTCATTGTCAGCGTCAATGAAAAAGGCTCGAGCCCGACACTGCGCAATCTTAATGAATTTATGATTAGATCATCATGTGATCTTCCCATCACGTACCTATGCACTTATGCACAATCAAATGTTTTTATGCTTGCAAAAGTGTGTAAATTTTATAATCGGCTGTCATAAAATACCTTTAGGCGAGAAAAATATCCTGATTTTCATGATTTTTTTTTAAGGAAAGATTTATTTATCATTTTTGAGACTCAGGGTATAATTTATTATTGCTTTCGGCTATTACATGATATTTTTTTTATTAAGCGTTAAAAATGGTAGAGGCATGGCATGGTCTTATAACGTACATTTTCAAAACTGGAGTGACGTATAGCGAAAAAACTAATCAACCGTTTGTAAAATAAATTGGTATAAATTTTTCTAACGTTATTGACTAAAACATGAACCTAAACGTTTTTTAAATTAAAAAAAAGTGTCCTTCATTGCAGAATGTAGCCATTTTTTTTCGAAAAATTCAATCTTTTTGTCTGAAAGCGTACTATTTCATTGATTTTCCAAATTTCTCACTTCTTGGTTCGTATCCTGCGTACGAGTGTTCATAAAAAAAAATCGTCGTTGATTTTTTTCAGATTAATCCCGCACACGCTATCTGTCACGCCATCTGACAACATCAGCCGCAACCCGTTAATAATATTTAAAAATACCATGTAACAGCCAGAAGTAGTAACAAAACCTTCCTTAAGTCTCAAAAATGACGAAGAAACATTACCTTAAAAAAAATCACGAAAATGAGAAGAAAAAAATCGTCCTCGCCGAAAGCCCTTCTTAATCTGTGGTGGAATTAAAAATTCTAAATTCAATGGAGAGCAATATTTGTGAAACTAATGGCGAACGTTGATAAAGCTTAAGCGATCAAATAATATCGTGAATCATAAATGTTTAATTAGTGCTCGGTAGGATTTGAGACGTGATCCCTCGCGTGCGGTCGGTGTTTTTCCATGAGGGGGAGAGTCATGCGGCACTGTATATATATATATATATATATATACATGTACGAGTATAATGTTTCCGACAAACGAATGTCGAGCCGCGTATTTTGTAATCAGTTTAAAAACAAGCGTAAATCACGATGTCGCGTGAAAGCGTCTTATTGCGAGAGGGGTTGATTCGCCAAGACGGCGATTAAAGGGCACGGGGAGGAAAGTAGGGGGCGTCGAGAGGGAAAGGCGGGAGTCGAGTGGGACGAGCAAGACACCGAGCTCGAGAAAAAGGAGCAACGGAGAATAGTAATCAGTGCGTGTTCATTTTAATTAGAGTACACTTTGAAGAAGTTTTGTGCAAAGAAGCGAGAGGAGCGCGAAGAGGAAAAGAGCGAATAAACCTTTCGGGTCGATTATCTTCCCAAGTGTGTGTGTGTGTGTGTGTGTGTGTGTGTGTGTGTGTGTGTGTGTGTGTGTGCGCGTGCGTGTGCGTGTGCGTGTGTGCGTGCGTGTGCGCGCGCGCGCGCGCGCGCGCGCGTGTGTGTGTGTGTGTGTGTGTGTGTGTGTGTGTGTGTGTGTGTGTGCGTGCGTGCGTGTGTGTGTGTGTGCGTGCGCGCGTGTGTGTGTGTGTGTGTGTGTGTGTGTGTGTGTGTGTGTGTGTGTGTGTGTGTGTGTGTGTGTGTGTGTGTGTGTGTGTGTGTGTGTGTGTGTGTGTGTGTGTGTGTGTGTGTGTGTGTGTGTGTGCGCATGTGCGTGCGTGTACGCGTATGCGCGTGTGTGCGTGTCTGCGTGTGTGGGGGGGGGGGGGGTGAGTGAGAGGGTGGGTTGTATGCACATGTAATTATAACGATAGTTGGTGGGACCCAATCATCTAGTGGGGTAAGACGGTCGGTCGATCTCCAAACTGGGGTATTTGATAGATTTGAATCGACTATGGGCCGATCTTTATTAGGAGCCACTAGGGACAGTTAGATTTTCGACGTTTCCGTCTGTCTCCCACAGGTGAGCCTGTTCTTCATTCTTGTCCTTTTCCTTCATCCTTTTGATCATGAGCTTGGAATAAATAATTTAAGTAACGTTCATGGAACACTTTCAAGGAGTCTGTATGAGCTTGGAATTTCAATGCAGTTTTTTCATTGCACAGTTTCATAGCCTAGGGAATTAACTTTAAATTGCAGCAAAGATTTTGGGAAAATTCCAAAAATTGACTGAGCTATGACGATTTTCGTATTTTTTTTTCTTTTGTTTTTATCTCGGAACTATGTTTTATAAAACGATGTGAGTCGTATCTCAAAATTTATGCGTCCGATTCACTTGAAATTCGGACAGAGCATAGTTTATAATATTTTCTACGGTAGGGCTGAATTATTTTTTTTATCATGTTTATCCAGTTTTTGATAACACATGACTAGAGCTATTTTTTACTGTCGAAAATCGAACTTCTTTTTACAGCTTGATACTTTCGTAGCTTATTAAATGAAGAAAAGTATTCGGTCATTTTCACCTCAGATCTTTATTGGGAACCACTAGGTCCAACTATCGCAGGTGAGAGCAATGATGTAATCCTTTTGATCGAAAACTTGGAATAAATAATGAAAATAACATTTATCGAACACTTTCAAGGGGTCTGTATGCGCTTGAAAATTTAATACAATTTTTACCATGACATAGTGTTATAGCCTAGGGCTTTAACTACAATTTAGAACAAAGGTATGCAAAAATTCCCAAAATTGACTGAGTCATAAGGATTTTTGTAATTATTTGTTTGCGTTTGCGTTTTTCTCTTAATAATGTTTTATTAAACGGTGTGAGTCATAGCTCGAAACTTATCCGTCTCGTTCACTTCAAAGTCGGACAATACATAGTTTATGACGTTTCCGACCGTCCGACTGGATTATTTTTCATTGCGTTTATCCATTTGTTGATAACATCGAAATAACCCTCAGGCTTTACTAGGTATACATTGAAGTATGTAAAACGAATTTATTTGTCAAAAGAATAAATTAAAAAATAATAATAAAAACATAGAGACGAATTTGAAAAAAGTTCGTTTTTCCGACCATAATTGTCATATCAAAAGTGATATATTTTGTACAATTTTCACTTAATCGCAAAAAGCGCTTGTAGTTGACTGTTAAAGCGACCTAAGAAGCTACAGTTAAGATTTCAAGTCGATTCGACGAAAATTGTTCGAGTCCTGTTGCGTGCCGACTTCAAAAACATGGTTTTGAAAAAACCATGTTTCATAATTTAAGTGTAAATTTTTTTAAGTAAAAATTTGGACGAAATAAGTTCAACGCATGCTTAATAACATATCTTTTTTCCAAATTTCAAATAAATAATCCAGTAGACAAAAAAAATCAGTAAAAATGACTTTTTTCGGCCTGTCACAGTGGTGTACCGTAAAATAATGTTAAATTGGCATTAAGAGTAACTTCGACAGTTTCTGGTGGGGGGGATTCTAATTTTGTGGTTCAAGTTTATTATGATGTTGCTAAAATTTATTGTAATGTTGCTCAAGTCGAATTTGATCTCAATGATAATTATAAGACTGATTTATTGCCTATAATAGTGCTCTAGGTACTTGATATTTTTATGTAAAATATTTCCTTAATAAAGATGACAATTTGATTGTAAAAAATCGTTGATTTTCATTTAATTCCATGTACAATGCATCAAATATTATATTTTTTTTTATCAAAATGACGTCAAAGTAACTCTTAATATTTGACATAAGCTGCATTTCAATGCCTTGTCAAAGAAACCCCACACTCGAGGTTACGTTGAAACTAAACAAAATATATATAAAATTGTGTGGGGGTGGTGGGGCTTGACTTTCTTATACATTCGATAGCCGAAGGACACATTGTTCTATTGGAGCAAGAAAGGTGGAATTTGGGATGTTAAGGATGTTGAGTCCCAAATCGCAAATGATGATAAAATTCTGAAAATTTGGTATGTTTTTGTATGAAGTATTTCAGAGGTCGTGTAAAAATTTCACGACAATTAGGAAGCTCTTTACTGAGCAATTAACATTCACAAATTAAATGTTGTTTTATGGAAACTGATGTAACTTTGCAATAAGTTTTTTTTTGACCTCTCAATTTTATAATATCTACAATATACTGAAAGCAACGGGAACAAAACGAAGTTTATTGATAAATTTTTTTTTATTTCTTTTAAAAATTGTCCTTAACAAAATGTTAATTTATTAATAACGAGCTTCCTAATCATCGTGAAATTTTAACACGACCTCTTAAATACTTCATACAAAGACATACCAAATTTTCAGAATTTTCTTATCATTTTTTATTTTAACCCTTAAGGAGGTTGAAGTAATGATGATAGAATTCTGAAAATTTTGTATGTTTTTACATGAAGTATTCAGGAGGTCGTGTAAAAATTTCATGACGATTAAGAAGCTATTTATTGAACAATTAGCATTAGCATGTTTCATAGGGACTCAACATCCTTAAGGGCGGGGTAAAGTATTAAGTTTTTTTTTTCATTTTTTAAATGAATGCATAATATATCAAGAATATTGTGTTAAAATTTCAAGTCGATCGGAGTAAAATTGACGAAGTTATGAGCCAGACAAGTTGACGATTTGCGAATTAGTAGAGCAGAGGAGCAAGCGGCGCACGACAGTAAAGAAGGAAGAGTTTTGCGTAGACAAACGCAGAAGATGCTCTTGATCATCTTGATGGAAGCCTTTTGCTCTACGGACCTGGCATCGACGACTTTGAGTGAGTATAAGAAAATTATCGAGTTTCATTTTGAATTTCTAAATATTCAAAGATAATTGAAAAATCTGAAAAAATTCATACGTAATCAGAAAAATGAACGAATCACGAAAAAAAATTGGGTTGCGGGGAAATTTGTTGACTAATTTTTTTTTTCATCATTTTGTTAATAACATTTTGGAATTATTATTATGCAAAATTAATCTTTTGAGTACCTTTAATATGCATGAATTTTCTCAGATTTTTATGCAATCGAGAAGTGTTCTCAAACTTATGTGCAATGAGCGCTAAGCGACCAAACTCTTCTGCGTTTTTCAAACCGTTTTTCTGAGACTTGTCATATTTGAAGTCCGTGTGCACGATAACTCAAAATCTACTGGACCAATCGCTTTGAAATTTTGGACAGTACTTCTTCACATAATCCACCAGGTATTGTCGAGAGCTTTTTTGTTTTTTTTAATAATTACTAATTTTTCAACAACAAATTAGCCGATTTTTTTTAGCGAAAATCGGGTTTTTGGCTCCCAAGTGCTACGAAAAATCGAAAAAAACAAAAATCCTCCCGTCATTACCTCGAGAAACATCTCCTTTAACAAATGCATTTTGATTTTTTTGTTTCAGATGATTCTGTTGCGAGTTATGGTGCACACCGCAAACCAACTTTTTTTCGAGGCGCCTCCGGGGTTTAATTTTCACGCGCTCAATTTTGAATATTTTGCAATGCAAATTTAGGAGAATGTTGTTCAAATGTTACTTTATTATATGTAAATTTTTCAATAAACGAACACTATTCGTTACGCCAAAAAAAAATCTTTAAAACATGCCTTTTTTTCGCCGAATTAACTTTACCCCGCCCTTAAAAGAAAAGTGACATACAAAAAACTTCCAAAACCTGTTCAAAGTGCCTCAGTTTCACGGTACCCCTGGGAGTACGCGTACCACTAATTGGGAAACCCTGATCTAACCTCTATGCATACCTAACAATGAGAAACCCCCAACTTCGGTATTCGCCATACACTCGGCCACTGCTTTTTTCGTGCACTTTACTTTTTCAACGGAACACGAATGTCCGATAGAATCCATTAGCATAAAACATACTCGGTGCATCCTCTGGTGGAGGTGTTGTCCCTGGACGACCCATCGATGTCGTAAATCTCCTCCGTGTAGCAGGAAAATCGTGTTCTGCATACCTCGACTCCGGCTTCCTTGCAAGCCTTGCTCGTGCATATACATTTTCTTCCTGAAATAAAGGCCGTTTATATACATCGCGATCGACGTACGGTGTCATGCCAATGTGCGCGATAATGATATGGAACGACGCGAATCGCACCGTAGAATTATTGACACGGTTGATCGGCGCGTTAGAATTTTCCTTCGACATTGCGCATACGCACGTTTCACGAATCGAGAATTTATCTTGCTCATTGTGAGGCCCCGTATGCTGCTACGATTGAGGGACCAATGGTGAAAGCGTCGCTTTCGAGGCAAATAAGGTGACAAAAATATTTCGGTGGACTGAGTGTTGGAGCGTAAAAATATTTCATATTTTTAGTGTCGAATAAATGAATAAGTAGCTTTTTTATTTTTCGGTCTCTGCGTACGTTTGCAATTTCACACTGAGAGAAATGTATAGTAACTTCAACCATATTCCAACCATATTTTATATTACCCTGAGGGAACAAAAATATTTTATAGTCATATGGTTACTGCCGAAAATATAGTACTGCTTGTGATATTTTAGCAGTTGTGTTAACTATGCTCATATGTTAAGGATGTTGAGTCCCTATGAAACATGTTAATGTTAATTGTTCAATAAATAGCTACTTAATCGTCATGAAATTTTTACACGACCTCCTGAATACTTCATGTAAAAACATACCAAATTTTCAGAATTCTATCATCATTACTTCAACCTCCTTAAGGGTTGAAATAAAAAATGATAAGAAAATTCTGAAAATTTGGTATGTTTTTGTATGAAGTATTTAAGAGGTCGTGTTAAAATTTCACGACGATTAGGAAGCTCGTTATTAAAAAATTAACATTTTGTTAAGAACAATTTTTAAAAGAAATTAAAAAAAATTATCAATAAACTGCGTTTTGTTTCCGTTGCTTTCAGTATATTGTAGATATTATAAAATTGAGAGGTCAAAAAAAAACTTATTGCAAAGTTACATCAGTTTCCATAAAACAACATTTAATTTGTGAATGTTAATTGTTCAATAACGAGCTTCCTAATTGTCGTGAAATTTTTACACGACCTCTGAAATACTGCATACAAAAACATACCAAATTTTCAGAATTTTATCATTATTTGCGATTTGGGACTCAACATCATTAACCGCAACCAACAATCTTTCAAGCATACATTGATTGGCAATGCTATATAATATAATAGGTTTTCATAAAATGGATATGTCCTTAAGCTATAAAAAAATAGTGGTTTTTACCATATTGAATGGTGTATGTCTGCTAAACGTATATAATATTTTATAAGTTCAAAAATCTATCATTTTTTTTTTAAAGAATTTCCAAAGTGTAAAGAATGCATTTTATTGAATGACTCTATGCGTCGTGTTTTTTTTTGCGAGGCTACGGCGGCCACGTATATTACTCGTGCTGAAATTTGGTGGGGAGTTCGCAGACCTTGCCACATTCTTATAGCGATTTAAGGGATCATCACAGTGTAAAATTTCCAAAAATATCGATCTTTTATTGCGCTATCCGGTACTGTAGACGGTTATAAACATGCTGTTCAATTTTTGGAACGAAATTCGAATTATTCCGGTTGCTGCAGCCTTTTTCAGAAAAAGGGATTCGACCAGTTGATTGAGAGCCGGCGCGGACGGACGCGTTTTTATGAAAATGTTGATTTTCAAAATGGTCTACACTTTCAAACGAAGAGTTTTCA
Organism: Ophion costatus; assembly: GCA_951751655.1. NCBI lineage: Eukaryota > Metazoa > Arthropoda > Insecta > Hymenoptera > Ichneumonidae > Ophion > Ophion costatus. The sequence continues at coordinate 22,709,690 of OX632362.1, read as the reverse complement.
AGCTATCCGTCTCAAATTTTGCCACAACATTCTTCACGCCCTTAGCTTGATATGGAAGCTTTTTTTGAATCTTCATATTTTTTTAACGAAAAACTGTCGACAAAATAGGCTCAATTTGATACTCTTTTTTTCAAACCTCCGCCATTTTGTCAATTTTGATTTTTCAAAAATCTCCATAGCAAGATAGCGGCTTTCATACTGATTAATAATTTTTTTCAAATTTTTTTTCAGATAATATTTACGGCCACAACTGTGTACACCGTGAGGACTCCTTTTTTTCGAAAATATTTTCAACGGTAAAAAAAACGTAAAAAAAATGTTTTCAACGTTGAAAAATTTATTTTCCGTTTTTCATGAGTGCTATGATTTGACATACAAAAATTAGGCTGATTAGCGTATTTTAACCATCGAAAAAAAATCGAGACCGCAAGCTACTTTTTTCCGTTACACTGTGATTATCCCTTAATAGGGACAACGCACGTGAGAATTCTGCATTGTAATCCAAGTGGATTTAGCGCTAATTCCTGATCGACGTCCTTTGTGAATTTTTAATTTGAAATTCTCAACCGGAATTTGTTGGGTCTCGCAAAAAAATATTCTTTCGTGACCATGTGCACAAATTTGTTGGGGAGTCCCAAGATGCACGCACATCTCTAGAGGAATTTTTGGAGACACCACATATAGGGAGTCTTCAGTGGCAGCCAATTGGATTTTGCATTGCCCCCGATTAACGGCGTTTGAGAATTATTACCAGGTTCGAATCGAAAATATGTGAAAAGTCACGAGAATAAACTCGGCGTGTTGAAAAATAAGCTGCATCGTTTATAAACGTGTCGCGTGTGGTGATATGTCAAAGTGCAGTAAAATAGATAACAAACGTAATTACCGTGGTTTTTCAGTGATGTGATTGAAACCGATTTTTAAGATTTAATGAGCGATGTATACTTTTTTGAGTTAAGATTTATAGTCTTTTAAGATCCACTCATTTTGTATATCTGTACATGGTGTCCCAAAAATCAACGATAATATTGCAGATGCTGACAGGTCAGCTCATGATTATCCAAAATAACCAAATACGACCTCAGTAAAAGTATCATAGTTTTCGAGATGTTCACATTATTTTGAACCTCTCGAAAATCTCCACCCTAAGGCAATATCTCACATATCACAGCGCCAAATACAGCTATTTTTCGGTTCAATTGCGTCTTCTTTAAATCTACACTAAATGCACCCATTTTTAAGAAATATTTTGAGTTCGGCGTCGTACGTTTATTATGCCACTAATGTCACTTTTACTGAGGTCATATTTGGTTACTCTGGATCATCATAGGCTGGCCTGTCAACACCCGCAATATTATCGTTGGTTTTTGGGATACCCTGTATATTTTATGTAAAAAATTCAACGAACTAATTCAACGGACTCAAATTGGATTCGTGCATTGCCTTCCAATGGGGAATCCCAATGAGAATCCAATGTACGAACGTGACGTTTCAGCATAGTTATCCAACGCGATGACCCATTGGATCCCTAATATTTCTGCACGGGTATCCGCGATTAGCTGCGCGGCCTGCACATTTAATTCGGCATGCTGGATAATCTTTCAGATAACGGGGTCTCATCAGAGCATCACCGAATTACGACACAGCGGGAATTTCCGAACTCATTCCATCAAGCTGTACGTATGCTCGGAAGTATCTCGAGCGATGCAGATCCTTCGCGAAACGTACTCCAACCACTGACTAATCATTTTCCAAAATGATCGCCATGATTTTTTATTATATTTTCAAAGTATATTTGAACCGCTGGAGTCATCAATAGACAATCACCAAACACTTACCCACAACGTTACGAACGAAAATAGCGAAGAGCACGAAAATCCACACGGATACTTTCAACTCTTTTATCGAGGAATTCGATCGAGACATTTTTCAGTTTGATTTGAGCCTCAATAACGTCACACGAATTCATGTATACGTATATATATATTTGTATTCGAGGATAGAAAAAAAGAAAACGCTTTGCGATCACAACGTGGCCATGCTATCTGGGGGAGAAATTAGATAAAGCTAGATTTTTCTATAAAGAAACGTGTAAAACGTCTTTTCGTATGCGAGTGGTTATTGAGAGGAGTCTTATCGGGCCAAAGGACTATTTAGAAATGTCCGTTCTTGCGAGGCCACAAGAAACTGGCTTGGCTTCGCTAATTTTAGTACCTCCCACTATATCGAAGACGATCATCTTTCCTTCGTGTCTTTTTCACACCTCTCTCTCTCTCTCTCGCTTTTGCATTTCTGTCTTCAGTTCTTTTCCCAGCAGCATTGACATCACCACGAGACGCGCAACAACAAAAATCAAAGCCCACGTAGACTGCTCCACCTTTTATTTTCAGGCAACACGAGCATCGACTTTATGACGAGCGATATAATTCAAAAGCTTAGAGTGGCGCAAAGCACCTTTTTTCCGCTTTTTCAAGCTTGCGGCCCTTGCTCACACAAACATATACAGCCGGATATAGCAGCAATGATTCTGGCAATTTGTGGCTAGCATTGCGGCGCGGCTAAATCTTTCACGAATGCACTCGACTTTGCCGTCGCGCAAACGCGTCACTGTGCATCGCCCACGATCGCCTGGCGACCTTTCTCGCTCGAGACGCTTTGAAGAACCGGGACGTATTAATTGGACCCCTGTCAAAACGTTTCCATCCAACTACTAAACTCGGACTTCGATACGTCTGGATTCTCATGGTCGTGGATTTGTAGGTGGAATATTTTTGCGGTCACCGATCGCACTATCGTCCTGCAATTCTTACCCTCGTTGGGCCTTTGTAGGTTGACGGTTTGTGATTTCTTTCCGTTTTGGTTTTGCTCTGATCGGCAATTCTATTTGCTGCGGAATCGTCTGGTGAGCACGAGCATTCTAATCTTGACGAGCCCGTGTAGAAATTCACTCGGCATAAACTACTTTGACCCTAGCCCTAGCCGCTGTCTAGATTGACCTAGATAGCATAACTCGTGAGGTGCTAGGTTGTGGCTGGCAAGTTTTTGCTAGCTAGTTTTGGGTACCTCGCCGCTAGATGACGGTAAAGTAGTTTTTCTCGTATGTTTTGTCGCAGTGTTACTTACTTAGCCGCAGGATGGAGAAACCAGACTTTCTCTCGATACATCGAGTCGCCGGTCTGGGTGCATGGCACGGTGGATTATAACCTTTTTTCTTCGTGTGACAGTTTTATCAGACAGAGAAAAATGATTCCTCAAGTAATAATTATCAAAAATTATGAACGAAAAGCGGGAGAAAAAATCCAGTCGAGATAGAGTCCGTAAATACCGAGCGATAAAAGCCGATATAAACGATGCGATCGCAAAACGTTTGCAAGATCAAGAACGCAATGGTAAGTGCAATTTTTGATAAAAATTAACATTCATTTGCAAAAAAAATTAGTAATCCAACTAGTTTTAGAAAGATACAAACATTGATATGCAATGATAAAATTATATCGACATATTATGCATATATTGGTTTAAAAAAATTTGCTAACAAAAATTAAGATAATTTTTTTTTATGCGTTACCTTTTCTCGATGTGCCGAGTAATTTAACTTGAATAATATCATAAATTATGATTATATTTAGCCAATAATTATTGACTAAAATTAATTTTTCATTTTCGAAACCGAAACAAACTTTTCATTGAAAACAAAATTAAGCGAAAGCCTTCGAGATACAATATGGCGTGATCGCGCACCGTAAAAAAAGCGCTCAACGATTAAAAAGGTATAATCCATAAAAAAAGTAATCAACAATACAATAAACAATGAAGTAATAATCAGTACAACAATAACAAAAAAAAATACAAACGCGATCGCGCACCATTAAAAAAGCGATAAATATTTAACAACAAAAGATTACTTCAAATGTGATATTATTAATTATAATAATTTCTAACCTACTTATTTTACTTCTTACGTGTATTAATACTCGATATTTATAATATTTAATAAAATTTGTTATTTTTCCAAAGTGATCAGATTACTTTTAATTTTCTATTCAACCCTAACCAGCGTCGAATTATAAAATAGCTTTCTTTCCAGCTAGCGTCTATCTAAGAGCTATTTAGCACCGAGCTAGAACATCTGGCTAGGCGTTAGATTTCCAAGTGTTACATACAAGGCTAGCGGCGGGCTAGTTTCACTGCCAGCCGCTAGCAAGTAATGGGAAAAATAGACCGCGGCTAGCTCTACGCGGGACCCATTTCTACACGGGAGTTTGGTGGTCCTTGTTGCAGGAGCGTCGAGCGCTTCAACGATTTTTTTTAGACTCAGGGACGTCGTTTTTTAGACTCAGGACGTTGAAGTTTGATTTCGACGTTTTGGTAAGTTCCATTGGAGTGTTTTGGAGAATTTGAAGAAATCAAAATCTAGGCAGCTTGACGCAGGGTCTGATGAAAGATTGCGAATTGAGCTGGATCTTTATTATGTTAAGGAGTTGAATTAAATGTTACCATGTGATCCAAATTTATACAGTATATTCTTTGTCACATACTGAATGGACCATCCAAATTTTAAATGGATCGTCTACACCTTTTCTATAAAAAAAACTGTTTCAAAATGTTATGAAAAACTGTCAAATAACTCAGTACATTATGACAATTTCGTCATCAGTGTCATAATGTACTCTCTGTGTTATCTCATCATAGCCCTATGTTAAAAAGTCTTCTTTCAATAGCAAATGTTAGAGAAACGGTGTAGATGATCGATTGAAAATTTGGAGGGTGCATTCAGTATATGACAAAGAATGGACTGTATAAATTTGAATCAAATGGTTATACCTGTACATCTTCAATTGTCCCGAAACTCCTTAAGGGGCTATAGCAGTGCGGACGCTGAAAATTCGGGTGATTTTCGGGATTTTTTTGGAAAAAAAGTACTCAATTAAATGTTTCGGAAAAATAAGAATATATTTGGCTATATTTGACCTATATTACATAATTTTTTCATAGAAAAATATTGTGATCCAAGCGACTTATGCGCTGCCTTCGGAGGTGCAAAAAAAAAGTTCCTCCACTGCTGACATGATTCCCGCCGATTGAGTAGCCGAAACCGAAAAAGCAAAAAATGTCGTTAAACTGGAAGGTATTTCCGGTACAATGACGTAGGATTTTCGAAATATATCAAAATCTAACGAAATGGCGTAGTTATGAACAAAAGTGTGTTTTCTTGCCTCTGAAATGGTCGTTTTTTTCAATGCCGAATCGTCAATTTTCATCCAATCCAAAATCACTGCAGAGTAAATATATTCAAGAGTACTCAGTTCAAATTTCAAGTCGATCGGATAATTGCTCTTTGCTTGCGTTACAATGTCAGCAGATTTGAAAAATCTCATTTCGAGAAAAACGCGTTTAAAGATTTAACAGGGGCATTTTATACCTACGAGCGGTTGCTCTTTAGAAGGCTGCCTCGGAGAGTATTAGAAATACGGCCTTGACATTTTTACAAGATATTCTTGAAAGTATAAACTGTCGAAAAAGGCAAAAAAAAATCGATTTTTTGAAAGTGTCACACTGGTATAGTCCCTTAATTGCGGTTAACAATTTCTAGTAAGCTGCAAAACTGCTTAAATTTTGATATTTAATTTATCGAAAAAATCAGTCGAACTGATTGAAACCTCAAAGTTCAACTTTCATTCTTTAGAACTAACCTTTTGTTTTTCAATTTTCGAGGTTTGTAAGTAAGTTCGGAAGGAAAATTCGGCACAAAAAAATCGTGTTTTTTTCTTCCATTTCGGTGAATTTCTAACGTTGAAAGTAAATGAAAAAATATATGTACCACACGTGAGCATCGATAGTAAAATCAGCGCGAGAATTTTTTTCCCGAATAATTTTCCTTAGCAGTTCGCTAAATGTTTCTCCGCATCGAAATGGATTTGGAAATTCAACGTGTTCTCCCTAGATTCGGATAAAATGGGGAGGAAAAAAAGATTTTTCGAGTAACCTCGTGCAATATTTTCCAGATCACATCGAACGATATTTTTCGCAAAACGCGTGAGTTTCTTTGGAATACTCGTCGTAAGCAAACGTCGTTTTACTCCAAGATCGAAGCGGTCGTATTTTCGCGGATATCGCAGCTGACAGCTGCGCGGTGACCGTATCTTGGTTTTTTTATTCTTCTTCTCTCCTCTCATTTTTCTGCTCTCGCAATTCTAGACTGCGTCGTCGCGACCATCTCCGGTACTCCTAAAGTTGTACAGTTTATTGGAAGAATAACAGGAAAGAACGACGGCAATAATGTGTCGTGTAATATGGTTGAGAGAGGGGGCGGGGAGAGGGGGAGACAGAGAGAAAGAGAGATTGATACAATTTATTATGCCTTAGTTAAAAACTTTCGGGCAAATTATGCATCCAGCAAATGAGTATTGATGCTCAGTGTTAGATGGTTACATGATAAAAAAAAACAAGCGAAAAATATTAACAGCAAGTGCCGAACTTAAAAATAATCAGAGAATATAAATACAAGAAATAGCCTCAGAAATTATAAACATAAGAAATAACCTAATAAAGTAGAATCAAGATAAAATATAAAAGTAAGAAATAAACATGCTTAAAAATAAACGTAAGAAATAAACATAGTACAATATAAACGTAAGAAATAACCATTAGAAAAATTAGAGACATGAGAGATAATCGTAGTCTGTGCAATACACTAGAGCCTTAAAAACTAAAACTAAAACTAAAGGGTATTAAAGAACTTAAGAGAACTTGAGAGAACCAAATACCAAAAGAAAATAATTCTTGAACGTAGATAATCTTAGAGCATTAGGTAACTAATCAGGGAAACTAGAAAAAGAGAGAGAGAGAGAGAGAGAGAGAGAGAGAGAGAGAGAGAGAGAGAGAGAGAGAGAGAGAGAGAGAGAGAGAGAGGAAAAGAGGGAATGCGAAAAGAAGATCGACAGGGTGCGACAGAGAGAGAATGAGAATGGAAAACGCCACTATTCTATAATAAAACCTGTTCACCCTCTCCCTACTAATTTACAAAATAAACCCACAAAAAATCACTCAAACACAATGTTTCACATTTTGCTCAAAATACTTACTTTTATTGACATTCAAAAACTTATCAATCAACAATCTCTCACATTTCGCCTTCCCCTGGAATGAAAATATACAACCCTGCTGGTTCTCTGTGTACAATCATGAATTAAAATGTTCGTTTTCGAATTCCGCACACAGTAGATTTTGGATGAAACAAAAAACTGTCACCTTCTGGTCGATCGGGGCCGTGTAGAAAAAAAAAAGAAAAAAAAACACGTTGCACACGGGAGATGCGGTCAGGGATATCGCAGTTGCGAAATCGAATGAAGTTATCCCTGGACACGCAGACGGACTTCTTCTCTCGATACACGGCTATACAAAATGCCAAAGAGTTCCTTTCGGGCCTACGTGATGTACCGCAAACGTCATCATTATCACGGGCTCGAGTGTTTTTTAAATATTTTGGTCGTTTTCGATTCGCATTCGAAAAAAAAGAGAGTGGATCAGTAAAGTAGAAATATTCCGTGAGGTCTACGCGCGGGGCACACTCGAACGAGAACTCGTGTGGGTGTGCGTGGGAAAAGTTATTTCGAAGCTGTTGTATGTAGGTAATGTTGGTTATCAGGACATCCGGCTATTTTGAGAACAATCGTCGAACTTACGTCTATATAAATACGCTTACATTGATCTAAGAGTGATTTTGAAGACATTGGATATTTTTGAGTATGGCGATAGTTAGACACTACGGGGACGGTCCTTGAAGTCGAATGTCTTGAAAATCACTGTTTGTTTATGTATATTACATCTTTTGAAGGCACCAACGACAAGATCGTCTCTTAAGGAGGGAGGTCTCTTTGTAACGCATGGACGACCTTATGGCCCAAAATGAACTCCACGAGGACGAAAATCCAAACCCAAACAAACTTTAAGGAGTTTCGGGACAACTGACGATATGTTACTATTTGATTGAAAATTATACAGTAAATTCTTCGTCATATACCGAATGCACCCTCTTAATTTTACATGGATCATCTACACTGTTTCTATAACATGTACTATTGACGAAACTAAGGGCAACTCCTTAAGGCGGGATTCTACTTTGCAACTTTGAAAAGGCTAAATTGGATGAAAACACCCACCTGGAACACGTCGAAGGCATATTATATGGCCCAGGCATCGCTGATTGAGGGTAAGATAATTTTTTCTACGATTTATCACTCACCAAAACTTTAAACGCGTTTTTCTCGAAACGACATTTTCAAGTACCGTGGTCGTGATAACTCAAAAAGTACTGAACCGATCCTTATGAAATTTGGAACACATATTCTATATGTGTGTACCAACCGACCTAACTACAATCAACTTAAAATTTTGATTAGAACTATTTTTTTATTGCAAAAAAAGACCCAAAAAAACGCATTTTTTTCGTATTTTAGCCGCCATTTTGTTAATTTTGCACGTATATAAAATATTCTAGTTAGGTCGGTTCCTGAAGACATACTGAACATGAAACTATTTGATTTTTTTGTTTCAGACCATCCGTCGGGAAGATTTCACGACCACGGCAACGGTACCTGCTTTTCGAGGCGTTGGCTTTAAACATATTTTACGTGTACAAAAAATGAATAAAATACATTAAAAATTTTTTTTTTATGTACTTAAAGAGTGTATTTATTGAACAGTTTAAACCCCATATCGATATCTTTAATAGTATTCTCAGAAAAAATTCACGAAAATAGCGTTTTTTTCATGGTTTCAAAGTAGAATCCCGCCTTAAGTGGCATTTTTTCACACTATTTCCTGCGTAAAACTGCCATTCGGATTTGAAATTTGCAGGGTGCATTCAGCATGTGATAAAAATGGACTGTATGAATTTGAATCAAATGATAATATATCGTCAATCGTCCCGAAACTCCTCAAACGCGTTTTCCTGAAAACCACCTTTCCGTGAGCTTCGTACAAGTTGACTCAAAAACTATTTAATCGATTATTCTGAAATTTTTCACACTTTCAGATACCATAATTACCCCCTATGTGAACCTAAAGCTCCGTGAAAGCTATTTAAAAATACTACCATTTCGTTGACAAACATTAGCGTAAAAATCCCATTAAAAATAGAACATTTTTTCAAACACGTACTTTTTTTCGAATTATGACTTTTCTTTGAATTTTTTAGGTCCACATAGAGCACATCGGTCTTGGAAATGCAAAACTTCTAGCCCTGATGTGTCAGACCAATGCACCGGACGCTAGGTTGCACGCCATGGAACAACGGCAACTGTCTCCAAAGCAAGTGTCGTACAGCAGCAATTTCGAAATATTTGAAAAAAAATGGAAAATTAAAAGATGTAATAATATACACATGAAATTATACTTATTATACATTACTCAAATAGTTTCGACACAAAAAATCTTGACGATTCGCTTATTTTCTTAAAGGGTCCGTCCCTCCTTAATTATCTGTTTGCGGTTCACTCCAAATTGCAAGGATAACCCACTCAATACGATGACACTTATATTTGTGATTCTCCAATAGTACAACGCAACGTTTCTTTGTGGCTAATAAAAAAATAGTTTTCCAATCTTCACCGTTCGTCGTCGAGCAGCGTTCCGAATTTGATTTATTCTCTCTCTCTCTCTCTCTCTCTCTCGATCTCCCCTCCCTCCCTTTTAGGTCGTTTCCTCATCTCGACGAATGTTACATTTTGATACTATTGTCTCACCACGCATACTTTGTGCGCTAAATAAGTCGTATAAAAAATTTTGCTCCAAGATTCTTATTGAGCGGCCTCCAAGTAACATCGGCAACAAAAATCCCTGCCCCATTTACGTTAAAACGAAATTAGAAGAAAATTGCGAACGAGTTTTTGCGTTGAATTCGATTGGTGCAAATTCAAACAACGTGGATGGGAAAACAAAAAGGGCGCGAATTAAATTTCGACCTCGAATTTGCATTCGAAACGGAGCTATATATATAGCTGGAGGATTTGAGGATTCTTAATTTTTGATTGGGGAGATACCTTTAGACGAGGAAAAAATTTGCTGATTTTTATGATTTTTTTTTCTAAAGGACAACTTTATTCTCCATTTTTGAGACTTAGGGTGTTCAATTACTACTTTTGACTGCTACGTGGTATTTTTTTAATTAAACTTAAAAAACGGGGGATGTATAGCACGGTATTCTAAACTGCATTTTCAAATCTGGCGTGACGTATAGCTGAAAAACTAATCGGCGGATATTTATGAAATTTCGTATAAAACTTTCTAACCTTATTGTCTAAAACATGACCCTAAATGTTTTCTAAAATCGAAAGAAAGTCGATTAGATTCGTTTATTCCAAATGTACAGCTTTCGCTTTTTACAATACCCCTCCTCTTTCGAAAAAAAGTATATTTTTCTTACGAAATGCAGCCATTTTTTTCGTTTAATTCAATCTTTCGTTTTAAAGCGTACTATTTCATAGGTTTTCAACATTTTTTATTTTTCCTTGGTTCTTATCCTGCGTATGCGTATGAAAGAAAAATCGTCGTTGGTTTTCTCAGATTAATCTCGCCTCCGCTACGCGTCGCGCCATCTGACAACATCCGCCGCAACCTGTTTAGAAGACTGCCAACCTCCGTCTTTTGTTAAGATAAAAAAAATACCACGTAACAGCCAAAAGTAGTAATAGAATATACCCCAAGTGTCAAAAAGGTGAAAAAAACTTTCTTTAATGGCTTACATACGGATGGGTAGGTAAAAAAAATCGATTTTTCAAAAAGGTGCTCATTCGAAAGTACTATCCTTTGAGTGTCCACCCTGAAAATTTCATAAGGAAATTCGCAGTAACGACGAAGTTATAGCGTTTTGTAACTGACCAGGTGAGCAATGACTAACGGTTGGGGCGCAGGTGCAAAGTGTACTCAAAACTTTAAGGCGTTATACGCAGTTAGAAATTTAAAAAGAATCGATTTTTTTTAATTGCATTTTCGGAATGTACAAATATGGGAGTATATTTCCTGAAAATTTCAAATATTTGTAAACACGCTCGGAGCGCTACAAAGTAACTTTTTCGGGGACCTCCACGAGACTTCCTACAGGAGCAATGTTGATGAATATTCTTGAAAATAAAAAATGCCAATCTAAAGCGAAAAGATGCCACTACAATGCCTAATAATTTTCGTTTTGCCCAAATGAAATCCTTTTCCAGAAAAAATTCGTGAAAAAACGACTTTTTTGGCCTTGCAACTGCGTATAACGCCTTAAACGCGTTTCACGCGAAACAGTGTTTTCAAAATCGGCACCAAAATATCTCCGCGAAATATCTTTCAATCAATTGACATTATTGGTCCGAATCAATTCTCCGATTCACCTCCATAAAACAGTATTGCACCACCATCAATACTATCTATCTTAATCATCTTCCAAGCACAAGCCAAAGAAACGGGAAATATTGACAATATTCTGGTTGGTCATTTGACATAATACTTAACCTAAAAATCTATAATAGCTAATATCATACTTTCACACACCACTCTTCCACGCAATCAAAAGAATAAATTAACATATTACGATAAATTGCTCACACGATACCACTATTATTCAAATTAGAATAAAATTAACATATAATTTATACAAATCGTTATAACCCATTTATAACGCATTTATAACACAAAGCACAATTATATAAAATCTTGTAAACTCCATCTATATAATGTGTAATTCACAATTTATAGAATAAATAAAATTCTGAAGAGGATCCGAATCAAGGATCGAAACGTAAAACAGAAAAACTTTTATTTCCATCGAGACCTTGGAAACTTTCAGTGGCCGAATCGAAGCCGATTCCATAACAAGTATTCATCAACACGGCCGCACAAAACTCGCACCGAATTGAATATCTATAATTTTGCACAATTATGCTTCGCACAATAATCCGATACTCATCGAGCCGTTTTTTCGATACCTGGCATAGTTTTCGTTTTCATCACGAGTACTGAACAATTTTCAGGCGAAAAATCGCCTGTTTTATTCCAGTGACTGCCATGACTCGAAAAAATTAAATTTTTCAATTCCGCCTCCAAAAGTACTAGTTCTATCTATCTACTTTGATAAACAAATATTTGTTTAGATAAAAAAAATGACAGAGGCACGTCTCGTACCGCAGACGCTGTCAACAAAAACACGTCCCAATAAAACGACTGTAACTTTTTCACCGTTCGAAATTTTTTAACCAAATTTTCACCCGATGTAGATAAAATGTCATACTTAAAAATATATATCATGGTTGTTCAATAAAATTCAGTATTGAAGACAAAAAAAATTGTCAAACATAACCTCACTTTTAGCCATCTCACGTGTACGTAAGCGCTTAGAAAAGAATCATGAAAATCAGCAATCGTTTCCTCGCCTCGCCCCCTCGATCGGAGTTACGCCCTTGGCTGGTCGCCCCTTCTCGTTCGGAGCTTCGGGCGAACGAGCCCGGTACGTTGGAACAAAAGGGCCAAGGGTGGAACGAGTTTCGTGCCTGCCGTGCTCCTCGAGAGCCCACAGCCGAGGAAAAGTTAATGGCGGAAGAGTCTCCAACAAGTGGGAGCAAGAAGAAAAGAAGGAGTATAGAACGAGTAGAAGGAAAAAGAAACGAAGAAATTGAAATGCCGTGCATACTGAAACGTACGGCTGGAAAGCAGTGCTCTCGTCGTTGCTGCATACGCGCGCGTAGCCGAGCTCGCACTGTGCAATTATCGTACACGCACGAGTATGCAAGCCTGGAACAGTATTTGGCAGCAGATACGTTTGTTTGCCGAGTGAGCCTGAGGAGGTTTTGCTACGATGGAATTAAGGGGGGGGGGGGAAGTGGGATTGATTGATCGATCGGTTAGGTTTACTCATGCCTTAGTAACCCTTGGGCGAGAAAAGAAGTTGCCTCAACGTGATGATCCGAATTATAATCTGAAAAAAAACAAGACAAAACATGACTCAATAAAATCATGGCGAAAAACGAAAAATATGAAAGCGAGTTAAGGAGGTACGATAACTTCCACGGGGTAAAAAAAGAATCTAAATTTATTTTACCCACAGCTGCTCTGATTGACATTTACTTATGTTGATTATTCGTATTATCGATTATAGTGTGACAAATGTTGTGGTAAATGATGAATTTGTTGCACGCGAACAAATAAAAACTGAAAAATTAGATTGTCAACGACTCGGTAGTAATCTTCGTAACAATAATATTAACATATCCACCATGAAAACGGACTAAAAAGACAAAAAAAAAATCAGCCGGAAACCAATTAAAATAGGCTTGAATTACCTCAGCGGAATTAACACGATAGGCAGAATATAATTATACATGTTATTGATACGTGATAAATGATAAAACTCCATAAATTGTTGTTTGGATATTTTGTGGCGGCTTCTATTCAAATTAATTTCAAAACAAAGCTGGGTTATGTTCGCCAAACGCATCAGCTGTTACTCGCGACGTTGCTAAGTCTGTGGGTGCTATTTCGTCGTTCTGACCATTTTCAACCGGAAATTGAAACTTTCTTGTAATGTAGTGCTTTAACTACACGTTGAAGATTGATTTTCTTATTTTTTACAATATCTATTATATCAAATCTATCGAATTTCGGTTTTCCAACGGGTTTGGTTGGATACGTGAGCAGAAAAGCCACGATCACCGCACTTCCGGTTGACCGTCTCCATAAGACGACGTGCTTCGGTAACTCAAAATGCTCGACTTTGCAGTTTTATTGCGAAAAAACTAAACGATCAGAATAGTTCAATTTTTGGCAATAGGCGCATAAAGTATTCGTTAAAATCATTTAAAAATTTCAAATCCGATAGTTGGATTCGTAATAATGATCGTACCTCCTTAAGGGCCTCAAGGAGCAGGGGCCTTGTGTAAAAATAATTCAAATTGAGCAATAGTTCAAAAAGCCATGAGAGGGGGAGGGCAGAAAAAAGGCCAAATAGACGATCAAGAGGAATTAAAAGCCCCCCGGGGTCGAGCTATGTGGGCCAAGAGACTTCGGGCCCGCGCTCGCGGAATAATGAAAGACCTCGTGGACGAGCGTAGCGTAAAATAGCCGCGTGTACGAGACTTTATTGAGAGAGGCGCGCGCGAGCAAAAGTACTCGGCTCCATTGCTCAATCGCGAAAGTTAGTTTAACTCGCGATATTACGTTTCCTCGTAAATCAGCCATATCTCATTTATTTTACTTCAAATTGCCTCTTCGGAAAAGCAGCGACACGAGTTGCATTCGCAGAGTCGAGATGAGGAAAAAGTCGGAACGTTTTACATCGCACGATTGCGAGTAGCTGAACGTGTAGCATAATGTGATTTTCGCGATGTAGACGCTAAATCGAATATAAAAAATGGAAATTCAATAGATAAACAAATGATAAACAGTCGTCGAACCCCATGGAATTTGACGTTTTTTTAAGTAGTTAGGATATTGTGAAAATGACAGCCACTCGTTCGTCGCTTGAGGACAATCAAATTGAAGAAGAAGGTCCAGCAGAGTGCAGGAATCAATGTTTTTCAAAACGATGTACACGATTTTTCGACACCTAATAAACGAGTTGACGTGAAATTTGGTGCAGTTGTTCAGTGTAACAGGAGTTTAGTGTAGAACGACGTTTTTCTTGTTAACGTTCTTTTTCTTGTGTTATTGACAATAATCGTGTCATTTTTCTTCAAAAAATTGAAAAAAAAGTTCAAAAAATTCCTTTCGACGATTGAAACACGATGACAAAAAAGCTCGCTCATGTCTCAGCCAATATAATGTACTTTAAGAAAGAAATTTAATAAAATTTCAAGCCAAATATGCAATTTTCACTTTTTGGCTTCTTATTTTTTATTTTTGTTCGAACAATTGCGTGATGTGATTCAGCAGCTAATGAAAATTCGTGTTCTCGCAACAAAATGATCGCGCTTCGAAGTTCATCGGCTTTGCCCGTTAAGTTTTTTCACTGGTGAGACGGGGATGAGCTGCTTATTGTACGTATATGGCGTGTAATGGTGTAATGAGACAAGAGAAAGATAGAGTGTGAGAGAGAGAGAAAGAGAGAGAGAGAGAGAGAGAGAGAGAGAGAGAGAGAGAGAGAGAGAGAGAGAGCGAGGGACGGCCTTTACAGCATCCACTCTCAATAATCGTTCTGCATTAACGCTCCTTATTGCACGACGACGCGATCAAAGTGGAAGACTTCGATCGACGTTAAATACGGGCCTCGAGATATGTATAATGATGCACCTCGTTTGCCTCTTACGAACAATTTCTTGCTCGTGTAAGACATCGAATACAGGATTCCCTCGGAGCTCCTCCCCTCCCGGAGACGAGGAAGTGTCGGCGGACGCCTCCCTCACGACTGTCCATGTATCTGCGTGTACGTGCGGGCGCGAAAAATCACACTTAAATGTCTCATCGCAGAGCATGAGACTTTGCGTGCACACGCGGTGTCGCCGTAATCACGCCACCACCGGGGCTGCAAAAGACAAACCAGACAACAACAAAAACATCCGAATTAGCGTTACTTCTTATTCGATGTTAAGGGGTTACCCCCACTTGCGATTTTGAAAAAAGTCGATTTTTTTTATCGCATTTTTTTGAAGTATAAGTATCTGGAAATATGTCCTGAAAATTTCAAGTCGATCCGAACAAAATCGACTGAGATATGAGCGTTGAAAGAGAAGAATCCGTGAATTGAAAAACTGAAATTGAAACTTTAAACGCGTTTTTCTCAAAATGGCATTTCTGAAGTCGGCGACCAAGATTACTCGAACATTAATGAACCGATCTTCTTGAAATTTTGCAGGCTTATTTAATACATAAAAATGTAGTCTTCAATCGTTCGATTTTTTTTTTCGAAAAAAATGGCCGTTTCATAGCCAAAAAACGGCCGTTTTTTTTCGTTAAAATCGAACCATTAACGTTGACTACCCGCCATTTTGTGAGAAATGAATATTTTTTTAAATCCTTCGATTAAAGACTAGTTTATACTTATATTTGACTAAATCCATCCGCATTTTTTTTCAGATGATCCACTTCACCGCAATGTTGGTCACCGCAAACCGTGTATATAAAAACATTATTTCATTGACGGCCATTTGCCACTAAACAATGTAATATTTTTCAATAAAAAAATTACTGAAAGTTCTTCAAGATGTGTTCTTTATGATGGTGTATTGATCGATTAAAAAAGTTTTGTAGTTTTCTTTTAAAAAATTCATGAAAAAGGTTTTTTTTTTGCGCTACAAGTGGGGGTAACGCCTCAAGAGGAAAATTTGAGGGATGCTGATCAGTGAAACTGAGGAAAATTCTTTCGCAATTGTGGCGCATGATCACCGGAGACCGTAGTAGAGATGTGCTTAGAGAGGCAATTTAATTGTAAATTATCAATTATAGATCGTTGCACGGAGAGAATTTTTAAGTATTTTTTACGGTGAAATCTCCGTAAAAATTACATTAAAAATTTGAAACCGGTGACAAATGTGCACATAGTCAAAAATTGACACTAGCTTTTAATATTTTGCTTTCATTCATGTAAAAATTTAAGCAAGTAGCATAATTTTTTACATTTCTTTCAGTAAAAATTCTGACACATTCTCATGTAGAATTTTAACAATGGGCTGCCTCAAAAATTCCAAGTTTCTACAGTAAAAATAACCTGGACAAACTTGAAATATCTAAAATCCCTAGCGAAAAATTAATTCCCTATGATTAAATATATACTCTATATACTGTATTTCTGAACATTTGTGTTCTTGATTGCTACTTATTTTAGCATATCATCTTTCCGTACCATCGTAGACGTCCTTTATCGAAGTTTCTTTTCACGTTTCTTTGTTTTCTTGCGTAGAACACGTTAGACTGCACGAGACCACGAGGCTTTCTTGGCCCATGCTTCGTACTATAATGCGCATGCGCGGTACCGCTGTTGCTAAGCAACGCGGGTCGGCGTCGTTCGTGCTCGTCATCTGCGTCATACACAAGCCACTCTACAGCTTGCGTTCACGTATGCGCACGCTCGCACACAGAGCTCACGCGTACGGTCAGGCGACCTAGCCCTAACTGATTTTACTATAAAGAACGTAAAATTCCGGTGGACGCACGGAAAATTTCGGCTTCGTTTTTTAAATTTTTATGGAAAACACGCAAATTTCTCAATGTACCACTGAAAAATTTCATTTATATTAGCACTTCTTTAACTTATTGTCGTAATCTTTACGTATCATGAAATTTTACTATTAATTTCAGTAAAAATTCTGGAAAATATTTTAAATTTCGGTTACGCAAAAGTAAATTTGGATTCATTTCCATGAAAATTTATAATTTATTTCCTAAAAACCTGAAGAATTGCACATTTGTCACCGAGTTACTGTGATTTCACAGTAAAAATTACTTAAAAATTCTCTCCGTGTGGATAAGAAAAAATCTGTAAATTATATGTATATAGTAGAAATCTGAAAAAGCTTGAAAATTTAGTTTTATAAAATACTCGCGAAGTAGAAAATAAATTGTCAATTAAACAGGGTGTCCCAAAAAGCAACGATAATATTGTAGGTGCTGACAGGCCAGCTCAGGATGATCCAGTATAACCAAATATGACCTCAGTTAAGGGAATCAATGGAATCATTTCAGAATGATCTCTTTTCGTAATAAAATGGCGATATTATTCGTTACAGTAAAAAAAATGTCCTGCGTGTCGCGTCGTTTTTAAATCTAGACTAAAAGACCCCGTTTTTAAGATATGTTGCGAACTCGGGCTCGTGCGTTTGTTATGCCACTGTCAATCAAACAGTAATGAAAACCCAAAAGAGCTAACAATGTAAACATGCATGGTTATTATTGATAGCACGAAAAAAATCGGACCGAAAAATATCCGTTTTGGCAGCTGTGATACGTGAAATATTGCCTTAAGGGGGTTTCCCTCTCTGGAATCTTCAAGAACTCGTTTTTTTGTTGCATATTGTCATAGTGTTATAGAAATTACGTATTTTGACACGGCGGGATTGATATCTTGGGTAACTTTCACACAATTGACTTGAATTTGCCCAGTTAGCGTTCGAACAGTAGTCATTTTCGTTTCACGACGCATTTTTTTATTGAATGAACCATTTGTTAATAACAATGACTTCAGCATCCTGTTTCTCAAGAGAAAAATGAGGGGAAAAATTAATTTGTTCCAACCAATGTGTTACTAGAAAAACAAATGCATCATTCCGACCCTACAAATTGGGCTTCCAGAGAGAGATATCTCGATGAGTTGGAGATTTTCACGACAGGGTTGTTACGCATTATTGATTCAGAAATTCCCTGACTTTTCCAGTTATTCCATACAGGTTTTGCAAAAATTCCAGATTTTCCAGACTAGCCAGATTAGGGTCAAATAAAGAACACTTTCTTTTCATCGAACATATATTTGTTGAGTTAGAGAAATATTAGTCTTTGTAAGCGTTACAAACTATACGGGAAAATTATATACATAAAAATAGCAATGACTGATATTTGTGAAAAAAAAACGTTTTTAACCGACTCGAAGAAACAAAGGAAATTCTTGTCATAGAATTTTTATTTCCGTTACTTAGTTTTTATTTTACAGGCAAAATAAAAATTAATTTTTGGCCCAAAAATGACTATTTACGTTCAAACGTCCGCCATTTTGTCATAAATCGATATTTTGAAAATCGGCTATGACAAGTACTAGATAATAGTGTATAGAATAACCACAAAAAACCTCAAGGCAATCGGTTCATTGGTTGTCGAGAAATTTTAGGTACCGATTTTTTTACGACGCTCCAAGGATCATACAACATCCTTGTATATTTTTGATATTTTTAAATAACGAAAATTAAACATATTTTTGAATGTATATACTTTTAGATAATTAAAACCCCAATCCGAAATTTCAACTAGTTTTCCTTGAGAAAATGCACAAAAATGACCTTTTTTCCGGCTCATAGGTGTATATCCGCCCTCAAAAAGAATGTAAAAAAAATAAAAATGAACGTTTAAAAATTTATTTTCCGTTCTTCACGAGTGCTTTGCTTTGACGTAAAAAAATCAGACGGACAGCGTTTTTTTTTACCATCGAAAAAAAAACTCGCGAAAATCAGTTATTTTTCGACACGTTGCACTGTGGATATCCCTCGACGATGATAAGAGGATTAGTCGAGGTAGTTGCAAGGGCGAAAAGAAGCAAAGCCTACTCATGTGCGTGATGCTCGGCTGGGGAGCGCAGAGGAGCATCTTTCTGTGGGACGGCAACATCCCGGACGTTGGTATTACATTGATAGATATCTCATTGCCATTCTCCGTTCGTCCGTTTCGTCTATTGCTCGATTGCACGTTTTGACCGAAGGCAATAGCCTGGAAGCTATGTCGACAGTTGCTCACGACGTAGCTGCTTATCTGTCGATCAAAATGTAATAAATGTAATACACATAGTCATTGAAATATCAAATGGTAAAAAACAAAAGAAATCTTCCATTAAAAAAATAACCAAATAGTTTATTTCGAGAATAAAAAAAAAGCAAACTCACGGAAGATACGAGGAACAAGAGGAGGAGAGCGATGCTGAGCCAGAAGTACCAAGCTTCCCAAAAGTGTTTAGGTGGCTTTCGCTGGACCAGCAGGCAGCATTGAGGATTGCAGCAACAATATAGACAATATTTATCCGCCGTGCAGGCGAAGGGCTTTATACCGGGCTCCTCGCTCGAATTGCTGAATCTCAGATCCAAATTACACTCGTACGCAAGACGAGCCATTGTCACGAGTCTTTCTCATAGTTCGATCGATAATCAAAACTTTGGATATCCCCCTGCTCGCTTACTTTTCTTTCTACCCAATTATCGAACTCGCGCACAGCTGTTTGATAAAGCAGGCGTCCACCACTTTCCCATACGTTCTTCGTCCATATTCGATAATTTTTTCCACTCTCCAAAGGATCGCCCAAGGTTGATGACAACAATTGAGCCTCCTTATCGATGAGCAACGACGAACGAGCGGAAATTTACTTTTCTTTCTCGTCGCTGGCGATGAGAAATCACACTGAGCGGGAGCCAAAAGCGTCGAACGAAAGAAAACTGAAGAAAAAATCAGAACTGAGGGGTCAAATCGGAGACGAGTTTTGATAACTCCCTCGTGATGATAACTCGCGAAGTAGTGTCCCTATGGGAAGGCTCAAACTACGCGTGAGCCGCGCCAACTGCAAATCGATACGAGAGAACGTCCGGCAGGTATGCACGCACGCTCGAGGAATCGATATGAAACGACTGGCCAGTCTATTCAAATCCATCCTATATTCCGATATATAGGTACTACCTGTGGCTGACCGCCCACCCGCACTTTTCACGGAAATGTTCTCAACGAACGTTCAGATTCGGGGAAAAAATGTTAAGGGGTTATGCCTAGTTGTGAAAGTCGAAAAATCACTTTCCAAAAATCATCTATTTTGACAGTGTGTCAAAACGCTCGGAACGTTGTTCGAAACTTTAATAAGTTTTCTCGAGAGTACGATTTCAATGTGGGTGAGGAAAATACGTCGAAAACTACTGCATCGATCTTTCTGAAATCCCTTTAGGAGCGTGAAAAATAGGTTTTTTTCGGGAATTTTTTTAGGGGGATAAAATAATCTGATCATTTTCAAATTTGGACATGAGTTTATCATAACTGTCAAGTTAAAAAAAAAATGTTTTTTTGGGACGACCAACAAAATAGCGGCGTTATTAAGGGTCTTTGGACGCCTGTTTTCCGCGACATCGAAAAGTGCTGCAGTTGTCACTCTTTTTCTGTTGATCTGAAAAATATTTATTTTCATTCGTTTACTGACATATTAAGGGGCAGGATATACCTCAAAAGTGACGAAAAAGTGCAAAATTGAAAATTTGGGAGCCTTTTTTACTGCAAAGTTCGAATTTTCGACCATTTTTTCGACATATTTGACCCCAAAAAAATTATTTACACGCTACCTTTCAAACTTTAGGGATATCAAATCGCTCGATAACTTTTTGAGCTACAACGCGAGCAGTTTTTGAAAATGTAGTTTCGAGATAATCGCGTTTAAAGTTTCAACATGTGAAAACTATTAATTGTATTGACTTAGCACGCGCTCTAGACTATATGCGATAACTCCGCAAATATTCAATATTTCGAGTTTTCCTTTGGTCAGTATATTCTTTGAGTATCGTACTTTCGAAATATGTATAGAAAAAAATCGATTTTTCGGAAATTCTAAAGGGATTTCTCGCCTTAAGGCTTCTTCTAGATGTAAATGTACGTAAAAACAAATATTTAAAAAGAACAAGCTATCATTTAAGGGGAGGTACCCGAATAAACGGCGAGAAAAACAGGTAAACTTCGGGAATTTTTAACTCAAAAACTAATGTTTCGATTGGATCCGGGTTTTTATTTATTGTAAAATATGTACATTGAGGTATGTTTAAGAATTTTTTAAAATAATTTCGTTGACTGGAAGCGATGTATCTCGAAAACGGCTTGTCCGATGTTGTCCAAATATGGATACAATATTCTTAGATAGTTTTTCTCGTTCACCACGTAGAATTTTTTTTTTAATTTTCATTTTTGACGGAATAACGATCGTTTTGATTTAACATTCGTTTTTCGTTCGCAATTTCCGACGATTTTGGGTGCATAAAAAAGCAATCGTTCAATCAAATGAAAAACCCCCACGTGGCGAACGAGAAAAACTATTGAAGAATATTGTATTCAAATTTGGATAAAATCAGACAAGCCGTCTTCGAGACACATCTAGCACCGACTTTGAAAACTATGTTTCGAGATAATCGCGTTTGAATCGCTTCGAGTCAACGAATTTATTTTTAAAAATTCCTTAACATACCTCACTGTACATATTTTCCAATAAAAAAAACCGGATCCAATCGAAACATTAGTTTTTGAGATAAAAATTCCCGAACTTCATCTGTTTTTCTCGCCGTTTATTCGGGTACATATAGGTGACTCGGTAAAAAAAATGATTTTCTACTTTTTAGTACCGTAAGGGAAGCCTTACGGTACTAAAAAGTAGGAAATCATTTTATTCTTACCGAGTCGCCTATATGTGACTATAAATAAAAGCTGAGTCGCTCAACCTTTTTGGTGCTTTATAAATTTGATCAATTCAATTTCATTAACCGTGTTGAATTTGGCACAATAGTAATTAGATAAATTATTATCACACGTTTATACTCACAAGGAACATCCCTCAGGTGACGGCCTTTGATTTCGTTGAAATTTGGATATGTTACAAAGCACCGAAAAGTAAGCGATACGTATTTTTTTTTATCGGCGGAAAAACGATTTTAAGGGGCGAAACCATCCCTCGAAAAAAAGGCATCGCTAGGGTTCTTCACCCCTTCATTTTCTTTTTTGCAATGTCACTATAGTGCATTTTTCATTGCTTTGGATTAGACGAGGGATGTTCCTTGCGTCTTAAAAAAAAAAAAATTCTCTTTAAAGGGTTATGCCTAGTTGTAACAGTAAAAAAACCGATATTTGAGATTTTTTAAAGAAAATCGTGATGACAAGTTGCTACAAAAACTAGGTACTTGAAAAAGCATCATCTGAAGAACAGTCTGTAATTTTTTTTATAATAATATTCAATTATAATCGATTTACAGTCGCTGTCCGATAAGTAACTTTCCAAAACATATTTGGCGGTGAGCAATGCCCTTTTGAACGAGCTCATCGAATATAAAAAAATCAAACAGCTTTCGTTAGTATATTAGTTGATCCCATGATTAATCGAAAGCAATTCCAAAATATCAAATTTAAAAAACGTGGCGCCTGTCCAGTCTTATTTTTTGTGAAAAAAAACGGCCAATTTTCGTTCATCAAAACGAAAGTATACGCCAGAAAAAAAACCTCGATGAAATGCTATATGTTTACATCTAGAAAAAGCCCTAAACATTTCAGAAAGATCGATGCAGTAGTTCTCGAGATATTTTGCTCGCCGACTTTGAAAGCGTCCATTGGAAAAAACAGCGTTTAAAGTTTCGAACGAGGCTCCGAGCGTTGCGACGGGGGTCAACATAACAGCCTATAAATTTGTGAATTTTGATTCCGTCACCTTGAAATATTCAGAGAACATTGGCGACACGACATACTGTCAAAATATATTATTTTTGAAATAAGTAATATTCCGACTTTTACAACTAGGCATAACCCCTTAACATTGATCGATTAAACGCTCGGCCCTCGGTATTTTTTCTACAATCGGCGTCCGTCAATCTCTAGAGCAGTGCGGAGAATACCCGCCCGCGCGCGTCCTTGAGCGAGGGATCGATCCCTCCGCTCATGAAAACATCAGCGGAGCAGTGTCGATTTCCCACCGCGTCATCCAACGCGCATTCAATGTCGAAAATTACGAAACGCGTCGAAAGAGTACATTAAAGTACAAAGTCTTTATTCCAGTGGATTTCGTCGTCTCGTCAATTTTTTTCAGTAACAAGTATCGACACCGCGAATAAATTTTTTTTTTTTTCGCCGCGAGCTGCGACCCTTTCTTGCTCGTTGGATAAGAGGAATGATACGGGGCTTGCCAGGTTACGATTATCAAGAGCCTACGTGGATGAACCGTGTCGTCAACAATTCAACGTTTATCGCCGTAATCTGCTTCTTCCCCGTAAAAATAGGAACAAAATAAAACTAATTTCTTAATTTGTGCAAAAAGAAAATGGACCATCCATAGCCATGAATTTTTGGAAAGAACCAGGCGTCGCCCGGCGTCGTCGTTGCGCGCACGTTTCAGGCCCGCGAAGGCTTCGATTCAACTTATCGAGTGTGCTCATTCCGTCTTAAACGTCGATTCCCGGACTCGTCCAGCGGTTTGCCGAAGCCAAATCGAGGAGTACCTCGACCGCGGTGGCCCGAAAACTGACATGGGGAAGTCAGAGTTGATTTTTTTTTCAAGAACTTTATTGCGAATGTACAGTTGGTTCCTCAAAATATACGAAACAAAAGAGTACAAGACGCCATCGAATTAGCAGTCCACCGTCATCTACTCCGCTGAAGCATTCCGCGGTGGAATTCATCCGATTTTAGGATTGAGCCTGGGGCAGAATACCAAAGTATTTTTTAAATCGTTTAAAACTAGTGCAGTACCAAAGGAATTTTGCGAAACATTGAAAAATCGTGTGCAATTGACATTGTTATAAGAATTCGTTTCGAAAAAATGTAACGCTAATGAAAATGTGCGTAATTTCTCAAAACACGAATATTTCATAAAGTTTCTCGGTACCTCTCTCTGCCATCCCATGAAAGAGGGTGGCTTCCACGAAAAAATCGAGAACGCGTTTTTGGTACCCAAACAAACCCAACCAAAATGTCCCATCGTTCTGTACAGTAAAACGCATTGTCGATTTTTTTGTAGATACCGCCATCTTCCGTATGACGGCGACTCTGGTCTTTTATCGGTAAATAAATAAACACTTTGATATTTGCTGCAGGTTTAATCTTGAAAGCAAAAAAAACATCTTGAAGGACTTCATCGAAAAAAATGCCTTCGGACGGACTGCTTAGTTGTTCCGTGCTGAAAAACCTCCCAAAAGAATAGTACTCTCTTGCCTGTACGTTTTGGGACACCGACTGTGAATTTTCAAGAAAGTGTATCAATCCTTCGCCTCCAACTCATTCGAAAACCGACCCCGAAGTGCCCAAATCAATTTTCGACCAAACTCGGTGATGCTACCTCGCATGCGGTATCATTTGTCGCGCAAGAAAAACAAATCGCGAGAAACCCGTGGGTTTCTCTAGTATTGGCCAGTTTCGTGAGGTGGTGGCGGAGGCGGTGGTCCCCTGGGTGGGAAGGGCGCGCGGAATTGTGGGGGTGGAGGCGGTGGTGGTCCGGCCTGGGAGGGTGGTGGTGGCGGATGTCGCCAGGCGGGTGGCGGTCTCGGCGGCGGTTGGTACTGTCCGAATTGCGGTGGCGCCCCGCCCATCGAGTTCGGCGGTGGTGGGGGCGGATACTGTCCCTGTGGATGAGCCCAGTGTGGGGGCGGTGGCATCATCCGATGTTGATTCTGGGAGCCGGGCACCGGCATGGGTGGCAACGGGGGTGGCATACCCGGTGGCAATGGCGGATGCGACGACATCGACATCGGCGGCAGCGGGGGCGGCGGTATGTTGGACGCGGCGAAGCCGCCGCCGCCGCTCGGTGGTGGCGGGACCGGTGGCGGTGGTGGATGACCCATCGGAGGTATCGGGGTGGCCGGCGGCGGTGGCGGCGGCACCACCATCCCGTGATGCATCACGTGATGCTGCGGGTGATGCTGCTGGGGGTGTATCATGTTCGCGTTCGGCATAGACATCGGCACCAACGGTGGTGCATCCGCGAACAATTGATGCG
This sequence comes from Ophion costatus, assembly GCA_951751655.1. NCBI lineage: Eukaryota > Metazoa > Arthropoda > Insecta > Hymenoptera > Ichneumonidae > Ophion > Ophion costatus. Next base: position 22,684,315 of record OX632362.1, on the reverse strand, counting down.
GTCGGTCGGCCTGGCTCAGGGGATTTTGCGCGGCGAGCAAACGCTCCGCGGCGCTTCCGTGACGTTCGCCCTTCGCGTCGCGCTTGAACGCGTACGAGACCGAAATCGGCCTGTTGCAGAGATACTGGCCGTTCATCGCTTCTATACTCGCGTCCGAGGCGTCGAACGACGCGAAGTTTATGAACGCGAAACCCTTGGAATTGCCCGTCTCTGGATCTCGCATTATCTGCCAAGTTTAGAAAAGTCATTGATTGCTTTTGTTTCAGGAGCGGACTGCTGTTGATTGAAAGGAGTTACCGTTTATCTCAACCAAAACATTCGGGGTAATTCTTTAGATAAGTGACTTTCCCGAAAAATGAGCCTAAGATTACTTTTTTTGCTATTTTCTTATTTAGTGGGTTATAAATGAGGATATTCAGTCGGGGGAAGCTGAAATTCACCCTCCCCGTACAAAGTTATGGGGTTTTAAAGTTCGCGGAAACACGCGATAAAGTAGGGCATTTCTGAACATTTCGGCGCCTATATTGGGTTTGTTTGGGTTTTTAAAAAAATTGAAATTATTCGGAAAAGTCACTTATCTAAAGAATTATCATATTGGGAAACGATTAAGGAAGTTCATCTGATGGTCGAGTTAACAAACAGATATTGATTTTTTTTTATTCGAGTTCACTTATGAGTATCTAAAAAGTCACCTGTTCAAATTTCAAACTCTCCGGATACCTTGTTTGCGAGCAATGAATAAATAATTTTTTTCTAAATTAACATGGTCTCTTATGGATTGCCGTGTTTTTTTCCGTCTATAAACGTGAAATTTGCAAGCATTCACAAACAGTTTCGAAAGAAACTTTTATAATGGATAAAAAAATATCTAAAGAACGTTTGGACAGCTTTCTAAAATCCATTAGATACTTGTGAACTTCAGAATAAATTAATTTGTCTCGAAAAATGCTGATTTCTTGGAGGTTAACCTCCATATTACTCCAGTTGCATATTATGATGGCAACGTCGCCACGGCGCGCTTTTTCAAATCAACACTAATACTTTCCGAACGACGCAATGTGCACTACACTTCTACAGCAAATTATACAGAAGTGACTGGAAATGTAATGAGTAATCGGCTTAAAGAATAAAATCAAATAAATTAATCGCAAATAACATCATTGTTTTAAACCGGCCTCAAACTGTTTGTCCGCCATGTACTTTTATTTTTTTTATGTGTATGTAAACCGATTACGCCGTGCTGGCTGGTCCGATTTGAATGGTTGTTTCTTTGCTGTATAGGGGAACACACGGACGCGGTCCTGTGAAGATTTTATGCAAATCCGCCAAGTAGGCTTTCCAGAAATCCGAAACTCCGAAAACGAAATCCGAAAACTCATATACCTGGCTTGTTTCTCAACATCTGGGCCCTAATTCACAATGACAACTGTGCAAATCGCTTCAAAACCATGCCGCTTTCAATGTAGATGACACCGATCAACGTGATATGCGTATGGGGCGACTGGTCTGTCCTAGAGAATTCTGGTCCAGGATCCGGTCAATCGCAATATCATAAATGTTCTGAATGGCCAACAAGTCAGTCGATAGAGTATGCTAATTGCATAGGCTAGATTTAGATAATCAAAGTCTAGTCAAGTAGTTTCATAATTTGACCGTTGGGCTTTTATTACGAACACGACAGTACTTGCTGAGCAATTTAAAAAATGGCGTTAGTCGTCTTGTAAAATTAAATAAATGAGTACCTGAAAGTTATAAAAACCATTACAACCAAATCGTGGATTTGGTGAAACCCGAATGTTCACATTTTACTGATTGTCCCCAAAAGTATTTAAAATTTTATTCTTAGGATTGTTGAAGTATACATTTTCACGGCAAATGAAGTAAGCTCAGATTTCACACGGCCGTTTTGACATAATTTGTGCCCCCGTTAAAAATAATATTAAAAGATTCAAGTTTTTTTTTGCCCTCGGAGTATTGCTATTCGGTTATTCGAATTGTCAATTATCAGAAAGGCACCCGCTCCCATTTGCTTCGGATAATCGACACTATACTGTATTTCGTATATTTTTTTTTCTGCTATCAGGATAACTTCTCGTAGCTATAGCGATTGAAAGTTTTCTTTTTTAATATTTTCATTTTACAGTCGATCTCAATCCTACAGTGTCACTGTTCGTCTATCCATTGGTCGGTTTACCCTATCCCTTATGGACCCTGTGATTATAAAAAAATCAGAGGTGACGTCCTACCTTGGGCGTTTGCAGTATAACTCCAAAAGCACTGAACGTGTCGTACAAAAGTTTCTCGTCCACCTCAGGGTCAAGATTGCCGATGAATATGTTGGCACCCACGTCAAGATTTTTCTGGTGCGCGCTCGCCTTGTTGACACGAATAGGCTTGCCGTAGAGCTTTATCATGTTCATGATCTTGATGGCATAATCCGCGTCCTCCTCGCCCATGAATTCCACAAAACCATAGCCCTGGTGCATCTGAGTGACACGATCCTTGGGCATGTGGACGTTGACTAAAAGCGTGCGTCAAACAACATTGAGCATGTGAGGGACGTTTAGGGCCAAGACTCCGACGTTTTGCGCTCGAGGCACTCGTTTTACTCACCGACCGGACCCGATTGGACGAACAGCTCCCACATCAGGGATTCCGTGACCTTGTCGTCCAGGCCCCCGACGTAAATCGTGGCATCTAAGAAAATTCGCAATTTTTACCGATAATCCGAATTGACTTCCTTCATAGTATCCGCCGATCTCAAATTTAGACAAATCGCCGCTCATTCTAATTGAAGATTCTCATCTTCGGGCAACATAACCTAAATAACCTCAAACGAGCGTACGCACCGAGTTTGCGACGCGACAACGCGAATGACGAGCAAATACTTTCGACCCCCGGAATTACAGGAATATCGACATTTCACGAAAAACAAGAAATAATATGTAGTTATTCGTACGAATAATTACCTTGATTCCGTTCCGCAATCGGACCGGCTGCCATCGTTACGTTTGTATAGGGCTGTGAAGATTGCGTAAAGATTTAGTTTGAACAACAGTTTTCAATGGGCGATGAAGAAAGAGGATGCCCTTCCGGTATGGAAATGACGTCACGACGCACACTCGCAGAACCAGTAGGACTATTCTGTAACTTGTAACGACAAATTTCGTTATCGTTAGCTATCGATAGCCAATAAGAGGCTCCCTTTCTTCTGTAATCGTGCATGCGATTGGCTGCTGCTAGCTAACGATGGAGAAATCTGTCGCTACCGAGTTACAGAATAGGCCTACAGCAGCTTAGTGGCATTTTTAAGGTATTCCTTTCACGAACTTGAATATTTAACAATCAACTGATTTTCGTCTATAATTATAGAAAAAATACATTCCAGTAGACTGGTAAAATTTCGAACCACGTTACCGGAATCTTAACGAAAAATTACGATTCTAGAAATCGTACACATTTCTATGTAATAATGTATACATTAAATGGTCCGAGATGTCTGTAGGCCTATTCTGTAACTCGGTAACCACATCTTTCTCTATCGTTAGCTAGCAACAGTCAATTACATGCACGATTACAGAAGAAAGGGAGCCTCTTATTGGCTATCGCTAGCTAACGATACGAAAGTTGCCGTTACGAGTTACACAAAACGAGTCACAGAACACATTTTTAAGGCGTTATACGCAGTTGGAAATTTCAACAAATCGATTTTTTAAATTGCATTTTCGGAATGCACAAATGTGTGAGTATATTTCCTGAAAAATTCAAATCGATCCAGCGAATATTCTCGGAAATACACACATATTTGTACGGACGCTCGAAACGCTACAAAGTAAGCGCCCGACAAAGCGAAGTAGCAGCTGTTGTTATGGCACGCGATACTTAAGGTGACCCTTTTCATTGTATTCGGAGCATAAAATTTCAACGCAGGTCTGTTGTATACCTGAGAGCAAAATTTAGCCGCTGCTTATACCACAGAAGTGAATTTCGTTAGTTGAAACCATATATGTAATACTCCTATATTGCCAGCGCTCACCGAAACGTGACGAGAACATTACGGTGCAGACAATATCGCTCTCTCGCTCGTGGCTCGTCACTTTTGCTTGCAGTGCGCAAGCGCGAATAAAAGCGGGAGTGCGCAACAGTTGTATAGGAGTCTGCGCACGCGCGCCAATGAGTCGCGCGTGCGCAGCACGACCAAAAGTAACTCGTTCTGTCTCACTTCATCGCCGTCCTCACCACTTATAGGGAAGCATAGGCCGCTGGTAATATAGGAGTATTACATATATGGTTGAAACAGCTCGGCCACGTTGTAAAGTCGTGTGCGTTCAGTTCATACTCTCTCTTCGTAGTTTTGCGTTTCAAAATGCCCCTCAAGAGTAGTAGAAAACGAAGAGCATCTGACAAAGTGCAAATTTCAAGAACAAAAAAGAGAAAAATATTTTAAATCCAAAAACAGCTGAGACCGATGAAAGTAGTTTCAGTGCGTCCGCGAGAAAATTAAAAAGACAGCAGATCTTAATTTCCCGTGATTCCTCTACTGAATATCGGATTTTCAATTTTCCAACATTGTTTGCAGCAATAAGTGAATACGTAAAATGTAAATCTTGTGATGGAAAAGTCAAATTTGAAACAGCTTCATAACGAGGACTTGGTTTCAAAATCGTTCTTCTGTATGATGCTCGAGTCGTAAACTCCTGTCCCTTTATCAATGATTCTTACGAGATAAACAGACGATTTTTATTTGTCATGAGAACTCTCGGATTAGGATTAAAAGGTGCAGCTAAGTTTTATGGATTGATGGACATACCAGCTTTTGTAAGGCAAGACACTTATGACCTGATTATAAAAAATATTCACTCTTGTACGAAAATAGCCACCAAGAAACTTGTGCTGAAGAAAAAGATGCGACTTCTGAAAACCAAGGCAATGAAAATCGTAGAGAATTGACAGTATCTGGCGATGGAACCTGGAAAAAACGAGGGTTTACTTCTTTATACGGAGTAACGTCATTGATCGGATATTATACAGGGAAAATTATCGTTACTGTTGTGAAAAGTTCGCACTGCGAACAATGCGAACTTTGGCAAAAGAAAACGGATACTGAAGAGTACAGTGAATGGTATAACGGTCACAAAGATATTTGTTCTGCGAATCATAACGGTCCTTCGGGAAAAATGGAATTCGATGCGGTCGTAGAAATGTTTAGACGTTCAACGGAAAAATTTAACGTTCGTTACAAAAGTTACATTGGTGATGGTGACTCTAAAACATACTCTGCGATTTTAAAAGCTGCGCCGTACCGTGAAATTGAAGTGGTCAAGAAAGAATGTATTGGACATGTCCAAGAAAGAATGGGCTCACGACTCCGAAACTGTATAAAAAACAATACTGAAACTGTAGATAAAGGTGGGAAAAAGAAACAAAAAACAGTACTCGGTGGAAAAGGCAAGCTCAATGCTAAATTGATGGATAAGTTGACAGTTTATTATGGCTTGGCAATCAGGAGACAATGTGATTCCGTTGACAATATGTATAATGCAATATGGGCAACATATTACCATTATTGTTCAACGGATGAAAATCCCTAACGGTCAACACCACTGTGACGGCTTTAAAAAATCGATTTTTTGAAAACCATCTAGAAAAATCTAAAATACATTTAAGATTAAGATGCCGTTGGACCCAGATCGAAAAAATAATTATTTTCGGAGATATTGAATATTTTGTGGAGCGGTGTAGCGCTCCGTGACGCTCGGGGTCCCGCGCAGCTGCGCGCCTCAGGGTCGGCAGGTATATCGAATAGCGATCTATACGACGGTTTCGAGATAAAAAAAAGAGTGCATCGATCATGTCCAAAAACGTATGGGGACGCGCCTCCGCGAAATCGTGAAAAAACAAAAGGATTGTCTGGCAGAGGAAAACTCAGCGGAAAATTGATTGACGAGTTGAGCACATATTACGGCTTGGCTATTCGGAGGAACAGCGATGATGTTGAAAAAATGAGGAAGGCAATTTGGGCAACTATCAAACATAAAATATCCACAGATAGTGAGCCACAACATGACGATTGCCCAGAGGGAGCCGAGTCGTGGTGTTCGTGGCAGCGAGCGGTCGCAAGCGGTAATATTTCTGAATATCGCCATAAGCCGCCTCTTCCTGAGGAAGTATTGGAGGCAATTACGCCAGTCTTCGAAAATTTGAGCGGAGACGATTTGCTGCAGCGTTGTTTGGGCGACTTCACGCAAAACAACGAAAGCTACAACAAATCAGTTTGGGCAATAGCCCCCAAGTGTCAGTCCGGGAGCAAAAAAATCGTCGATATTGCAGCTGATATCGCGGTATTATTATTCAATGATGGCCTGAGAAGCCTCATGAAAGTTTTGGAGACGTTGGGGATAACTATCGGCCGAAATTGTTTCAATTTTTGCGTTGAAACCGACGCAGCGCGGATCGAGCTGGCGGAGCGCTCGCTCACAGACCTTGCAAAAGAGGCAAGAAGAGCCTCTACAAGTTCGAGAAAAGATGCTAGAGACAATGATATGCTTCTTGAAGGCCAGCTATATGGTGCCGGGATCGCTGATTAGAGGTAAAAATTTTTTTTTCCAATTTATCGCATAAATCAACAAACCTAAAACTTTGAACGTGTTTTTCTCAAAACCACTTTTCTGAGTGGGGCACGCAGCAGAACTCGAGCAATTTTTATCCGATCGACTTCAAATTTGGACTGCATCAATAAAACTAGATTATCTGAAGAAGTACATAGGATTTTTTCGATATCTGAATAATAAAAAAAGTTATAGCCTATTTTCGACGAGAAATGTTGCTCGAAAATCGTCCTTTAATTTCAAAAGCGTGCCTATTTTTTTTAAATCAATATTTTTCCAAATCCCTATGTACTTCTCTTCAAAATATCATATTATTAACGAAAACACTCGGTATTTTTTTTCAGATCGACTTTGAAGAGAGTTCTGCTGCGTGCCGCGAACCACTGCGGAGGCAACAGTACCTGACGCGGGAGCTTCCCCAGCGTCACCATGGGGCGTGAAAAATTTGAAAATTTTTCTTTAGATGGCTTCAATAAACAACGAACAAAACAAAAAAAAATCGAATCTCTTTTTTTCCCACATAAAAAAATTCTTGAAAAATGGCAAAAAAAACAGGGGGTCACAGTGGTGTTGTCCGTTAACACGAAAATTGCCCGGTCGGAGCGGAGTCATCGTGTTCTTGGCAGCGAGCGAAAGCTTCGAATACATCTTCAACTGACAAACATGACTATCAGTCATTACCACATGATGTTGCTGAAGCGCTGTTTTCAATCTACACAGATCTCAGCAATGAAAAATTACTGGAAAAATTACTGTTGGTGGTTTCACGCAAGATAACAACGAAAGCTACAACCAGTTGATATGGAAAATCATTCCTTCTGGTTCGAAGATAGTGGACATGGCAGCTTACATCGCAGCCGGCACTTTTAATGAAGGTACAACATCGCTTCTGTATTACATGAGTGCACTGGGATTATCAATTGGGCCCAATGCCCATGCTGACAAGGAGGATGCAGAGCGCGTCAGAATATCCGTTTTGAGAGCGCAAGAGAGCACGCGTGAGGTAAGAATGGCTCGCAGACGACACCACATGGGGATATTGGAAGCTGGTGATGACGCAGAGGATTTATCATATGGCCCTGGAATAGACGACTCCATGTAAGTTTTGAAAAAATCTTAAATATGTGTGAACGACTGTTGAAACTTCAAACGCGTTTTTCTCAAAACGGTGTTTTCAAAGTCTGTGAGCACGATTTCTCAAAAACGGCTCAACCGATCGACTGTAATTTTAACACAACCTCGTCAGATATATTCTTCAGGTTTCTATCGAAGGAATAAGATTTCCGATAATTATTTCTATTTTTTTTTCAACGATTTAACGAAAAAATATTTGTCGAAAATCGAAATTGTTTCTTTCCGGAGCCACCATTTTGTCAAAAATTAAAATTTCGACTATTCCTTCTATCAATACCTGGATTCATCTATCCCCTAAAAGAATCTTTTTGGTTTTTTCATTTTAGATAATCCAAGCCGGAGATACTTTGCTCACCGCCGGACACTTTTTTTCGGGGACCTCCAGGAGACTTCCTACAAGAGCAATGTTAATGAATATTTTTGAAAATAAAAAATGCTAATCTAAAGCTAAAAGATGCCACTACACTGCCTAATACTTTTCGTTTCGCCCAAACGAAATCCTTTTCTAGAAAAAATTCGTGAAAAAACGACTTTTTTTGACCTTGCGATTGCGTATAACGCCGCCATAATCATTCATCATGAAAACGGTGTGACAGACTGTTACAGCACCGTTGCCGTGGAGCTGCGAATCGGCGTGCAGTCAGCCTCCGGACTTTGATTTGGATAAAATTTAAAAATTTGTTCAGATCGAACATGTATACGTTACATTGAACAGTAGTTAAAATGAATAAAATGCAAGTTCAAGGAAATGACACGCATTTTAAAAAATAAAAATTTCACGCAAAACTTTTGCAAAATTAGAATTAAAAGTTTCTTTTTTATTTTTCAATAACGATTCTCGTCAAGTAGAAGGTAGCAATATTATCGATATTTCTACCAAGTTTCACCTCAATCGGCTTAATAGTTTTTGAGTAATCTTGCACGCCAACTTCAAAAATGCACTTTTGCATAGAATTTTGAATCGAACTGCACTAGGTACTTGTGGTAACTAATTACTTTGGTAATCTGTCACAAAGTAATCAAATTATCAATTACAGTAGTGATTGTTATTATTAGTTGTTAATATTATTGCTTTTCACTCCTCTCTACCTGCAGCGCTCAATGCGAAATCGAGCGGTCAGGAACAGCGTTGACAAGCTGTGACGTTTGAAGTTTTTCGAATTTCGTATCAGCGTCATGATTCTTTTACCAAGAAGAGAAATAATATCTAAGTGATTATGTGTATTACTTTAATTTCACACGTTTGTCTTCATCAACGATAGATATGATAGTTGGATTTATGAAATTTTCAGGTCGTATGCTGAGCGGTTGGTCCTTGAGCTTCCTGGGTGGCTGAAATGTTAATTATTGGGATGTAGAGCCATATGCTTATGAATGTCAATGCCATGTGTAAATTCCAGTGTTTCCAGTCTGAGCTATTCTCACCTTTGTAAGAATACTCCAGGGCGGTCGCTATAGTCCTCATGTCACCCTCTATGCTCCTGGCCCAGTTTTCCGCATCCCCGATTTCCTTCAGAGCGCCGGAGAACGACTCCACGAGATTCAACCAGGCCTGAGTCTGCTTGGCGAAATTCGTTGCGCTGTGCTGGAGCTGCTTGGCCTCGGCGTCCAATTTCTTCTGATTCAAGTACGCCTGAGCCACGCTGAAAATATATCAATTTCCGTTATCCTCTCAGGGCATGTTCGGCAGCGGAAAAAAGACAATCTCGTCGTTTCGAGTCGCACTCGTACTCACCCGACGTTCAGGTGGTCCACCAGAGCTTGCGTCAAGTTACTCGCCGCTTCGACCGCCTCTTTCCGCTTTTGTTCTGATTTTCATTACCGCGGGTATACAAGTAGATAATGGAATAGATGTTTTCGACAATATTTCATGCATATACGATTTGTGGGCTAGGATTGGTATTGACATTTGGATGATGAAATTTATCGACCGGTCCAAATTTAGGCTGAGGGCAAGGATGAATTGATAAATGCTTCAATGAATAAATTAGTAATTTTATGTGAAATTGCTAATTAGTGATTTACTATTGATATATTTTGATATTGGTATTATTTTTCAAGGCAAAGTAGAACCGTAGCACATGACGTATGAGGGTGGAAGAGGCAGCAGACATTTTCGAACAGAGGTTTCTATGAGATTAATAATAAAAGTTAAAAGTCGTCTGCTAAAAGTCCATCTTACTGTATAAATCGTTACAGTGTGTCGTCAGTTCGTCAGTGACGTTAAATTTTTATTTATCTATCACTTGGCGTCAAGACGCTGCCGTGTCTCTTGATTCATGCTGAGGGAAAATAGTTAGACTCTATGTCAGTACATTCTATGGAATCTGATGCTTCCTGTTGCCTACGAAAATCTTAATGGTTTAGACTACTGCGTAAATGACCACACTCGTTTATCGTTTGAGACAACTAAAATTGAAGAGGAAGGTCCAAAATATGCTGCAGGAGCCGCAGATTGAAGGTAAACTTATGATTACAACGATAGAACTACTAGTAAAACTTCAAACGCGTTTAAGAAAAGAAAAGCTCAGTTAAAAGCTCATCTTTTTGAGAAAAAAGAAACTCGTTTTTCTTTCGCATTAACCGTATGGCCAAAATCAAGTATTCCGTTGAGTCCCTCACATTCGAAGACTTTTCAGAATTTCTTTAACTATTGATATCTTTTCATGCAATTTGGTACACTAGTTCGTTTGTGTACACATAAATGAATGTACAAACGATTTTTCAATCACCTTACTTATTTCTCTAAAATTAATTTTTCAAAATAAATTGATTTTCGGGTCGTCACAGTAGTCTAACCCCTTAACGATCTAGGAGGAAACTGTTCGGAAATTTGTGAGGTTATGTACATCCCCTCAATAGGTTACGTGGGTATTACATTATCTGATGTTCACGATCGAGTTATCTGGTAGGCGAATATCGAACATGTGCAGTAGCTAGTGAAAAAAGCTTCATTGTAAAAATATTTGACTACCCCTCTGATTTCAGTACAACAAACATTGGGACATGAAGCATGATATTGGATGAGCGTAAAATCCCTCGATTGACGGGTAAATTTGACACGTTGACCTAACCTCCAAAAAGTATTTTAAAAAAGCAAATTTGTTGGATCACTATCTTTGTTCAGTGTTCTAATCGTTGCCGTGAACTAAAGAATTCTCATTCAACCATTCAGTAAACGCTTATTTTTCTAACATTTCGATCCTCCAAATGCCGTTACGCTTTTTTTACTATCAAACAGCATTCTAATAAATGACGCTCGTTTTACCTTACTGACGAAAAAATTCTATTCAGAATAGTAAAACACCAACAAAAACAATACAATTCTAACCCGCACATTATTTTGATAAACGACTGAAATCTTACCTTGTCTCTCTTTTCTAGCTGCTTGTTTGCCTTGATGTTCCTTCACAATAGCCGACAACATTTTCGCGCAATAAAATTACGCTTCGTTCGACATAATCGGAGGGGGAGGGAAGGTTACGATCTTTTTATTCAGTAGCCAAGTGTCAAAATGTAAAGCGCGTCGCGGGAACAGCGACGCCGCAGGAACGGGAAAAACACGCATTAAATTGAGTCGATTCGCTTATAAGTAACTTACATTTATACATATTTCTTTATTGCCGTGGCCTTATAATAATACGTTTGACAAAATTTATTGAAAACAATATCGGCGAGAAACACATTACAGGCGAATAACTGCAGCACGATCGTTGTTTTCTTTTCGATCTTTTTTTTTCATATCTTTTTATTCATTTATTAACGTCAACACTTTGACTGCACTTCTTAAACCGCAATGATGGATAGACACTTAGGAGCTACTTGTTTAAAATAAAAATGTCAACTCGACTCGTTCATTAGGAAGCGACGGAGGTTTTGGGATGGTGGAGGGACGGGATGAGGTTTCGTAAATACCTTTTATTTATTTGCTTCACGTTTTCTTTTACTCTTCTTTCGTATAATAGTAATCATGATAAAAGTTTTTGCGCAGCGTTTTTTTTTTAATCGTCATCAGCGTTGAAGAACAATACACTCCAACTGATAAAGAATATGATCATATTACAAAGCGTTTGGGAGCGCCGCGTCGCTCCCGCGTACAGCCTAAAATAAATTACAATCGACAACGATATTGTTCACGATGGAAATCTTCATTTTTCAACAAGTTTTTTTCGTTCTCAAATGCACATTAGTCAGCCGTCCACCGACCCGACTCTTCTGCTGCCAAACGGGTTTCTCTATTTTTCTTCAGGCTTGATCGCTGTGCTTTTTTGCTTTTTTTTTTTGTTTGTTTTCAATTCGGTTTTTTGTGTCTGTGTGCTCTTTTGCTTTCGCCCATCGCAGAGCTCTTCTAAGCTTGACGCTTGACGGCCGCAAATGAACGGGGATTTGGATCATATTCTTTGTCACACAAGAAGCGCGCGGATAAAACCCCATTTGGATTTTCTCTTCAATATCGTGCAAGAGATTGCGAAACATCTTCATGTATAATTCTTGTTCTTCGACTTTTTTGCAAAACTTTTGAGACTTTTTTTCATTTGTGAAACTTCAAACTTCCCTCTATCATCCAATACCTCTTGATTCAAAACCTTATAAACAAACACAAGACATGTTAGAGAAACTTACGACTGCTGGCATTAGGTTTATTTGTGTTTTTGTATTGTTTTTTTGTAAATGGTTTTTCATTATTATTACTATTATTATTGTTATTATCTGTAGTAAATTTGTATGAACTAGGAAATATGTACCACATTATCCAGTTGTTCATGGCGCCAGCCGATGGCGGATGGCGCCATTACGAACTGGTTAACCGGTTGGAATACAGAGATGCAATCGATCGCTTAGATATCGACAAACTCGAACGAGAGAAAGAAAAGAAAGGGACGGAGAGAAAAAAAAAGATGATGATGACGAAGGAAGAGACAAATGTAAAAACATAGCCGCGTGATTCGACCAATTGTATTCCAACCTTTACATTATAGCCATAAGAATATAGTTTGCATCAACCTTATCTCCGCAAAAGTCCGAGAAAACAGAGAAGTGCGATGTTCGTGTTGTTTTTTTCTCGTTTACTTTCATTCTTTCTTTCGTTTTTCGCTTCTTTTCCTCGTGTTTTTACAGAAATAAGGTTTTCCCGCTCGTTCCGACCTTACACCATTGGCTCGCGGCCCAACACTGGATCATATAATTACGTTACTTTTGTTGTGTCGAGTGCATCATTGACCGCACACGGGCGAAAAAGTCTCGCGAGCGGAGTGCGTAAGGTGGGAGCGAGGCGGTAAGAATGTGGCATGTCTATATAAAACCGACGCCCTCCCCAAATAAAGAACACAATTAGAAGAAATGAATGTGGGTGGAGAGGGGTTGATTGAGGTGGGAAGGTCAAAGGGTCACACAAATGGGCTCCCAACACCTGGCCTCTCATCGCGCATCACAATCTCGTGTGTCACTTTTAATACCGACCTGAAATTCATTAAGCAACGAAAAAAAACATGACATCTCTCTCGGACCCCACCGTTTTATCGGGACTAAAAGTGAATGTAAAGAGGAAAATAATAACGAAAGTGTGTGTTCAAATTGAGGCTTGAAATACTTTGCTACCCTTTCGTATTTACTTCTTTGCTTTATTCGATCTTCGTTCTTGCCAAATCAAACGATCGTTTCTAACGGAAAGCGATATTTTCTACTAGAAACATCTTCGATCTCTATGTGAAGAAAATAAAAAAATTTAAAAAAAACAAACAGAGAAAGAAACGAAGAAACGTGAAATTAACTCGTAGCCAAGTTCCCATGAGACATTTTTTACTATCGAGTGCTCAAGTGCGTGGTTTGCCGGATTTTTTTTTCTCCCTCTTTCTCACCCATTTTTTTTGTTCAACGTCGTCCTTTTCACCGTCGGAAACAGACAACGTGACTACGGGAAATTGTTTTCTATGGCGTGTGACTCTTTTCCATTCGTGGTTGCTTTTTAACACCCCCTCCCCCCTTGTGTGCATATACTTTTTTGCTGTTATTTCTAATTTTATGAAACTTAGGGCTACGGTCATCGGTGAACAAAGCGGAAGCGTATGTATATATATATGTATATATATATATATATATAAAACTATGTAGGCTATCTATATTGAGAAATAGAATTACCAGACATGGTATGAATGGACTTACGTGGTGTGTAAGAGCGAGACCTCGATCGATCGTAACGCGATCTACGACGATTGGACGAGTACGGGCTTGGAGAACGACGGTAACTTCCTCGATAGCTACTACTCCTGTCCCTCCATTGCGGCGGGAACCACGGTGAAAAGGCGCAACAACGAAACCACAACATTTTAGTATAAAGATTTTACGTGCCAATAGAGAATAGGGAAAAAACGCTGTAATTCGTGTGCTTCCGTATCTCTTTACGGGCATAATTGCATGGTGTTGAAGTTTCATTCGTTGGAATGCAACGAACATTCTTGTTTATGTTTTTATTCCCTCATTGTCATCATTCTACTAAATCTTTTTTGCAGATTTGGATAATCCATTTTTAAATAATATACAAAAAGTTGTCGCGTAATTTGAGTCACTAAAATATGGCAAAAAAGTATTTGGGCTATTGATAGAGAATCATTTTCGTTGCGTTCTAACGATGCAAACTTCAATCTCGTATAATTGCAATGTTGCGTTGTAACGTGATCGCCCGCGAAAAGATGGCCGATTAATTTGTTGTTTGTATAACAGAGGTACTTTATACAAAGCACCGATAGTTACCGATATCTGGCAAGTCATGTTTTTTTTTCAACAGAGGCAAAAATATAGCAGACGGAAGTTTGTCAGATTGAAAACAGTTTTTGTCCCTAAATTATTGAGAGGTTGGACAAGTTCTCGCTGTCTTTGAGTGAAAGTTAATGCTTTGGTTTAAAAAAATCATTCCTAATGCTTTCAAACGTTTCGAAACTCTTGTGTGATAAACTCCTGATGATTCTGCAAAGTTCAGCTAGCGTCTGACATGAGTCTTTGTGATGCAGGGCTGTTACGCATTATTGACTCAGAAATTCCGTAACTTTCCCCAGGTTTTCCATACAGGTTTTGCAAACGATCCAGATTAGGCCCAAATAAAGAACACTTTGTTTTCATCATCATCATCATCATCATCATCATCATCATATATGTGTATATATATATATATGTTAAAAACTAGAAGTCTCATTTCAACCATACTAGTATTTGTAAACGTTAAAAACTATACTAGAATAATTATATACGTAGAAATAGCAATGAGTCCTTATCGTGAAAAAAAAACGTTGCATCGAAAAATTACATTGAACTGAATAACATAATTTTTGTTTAAGATCAAATATATGGAAATGTTAAAAATTAAAATAGAATGAAATTCGAAAAATAATTTAAACATTGTAAAGTAAAAAAAAAACACAATAAAAGCAAATGCAGAACGTGTTTTTTAAATTATCAACGAAAATTTTCACGCTGCTGGCAATAAATAAAAAATAAATACAAACACTCATCTATAATAATAATGATGTGGCTGTGTATCGACAGATCGAATGCAAATAGCATAGAGCTTTACCGTAAATTAGTATTCAGCTTTTAAATTTTCAATGTTTGGCACTGACATAACTGTTTTTTTTGTATATAATGCAGAATAATATAAATATTAAAAATATACAAAAACATTTATTTGTATACCGTTCAGCCTTTCTGTCAAGTCGGTTTCATTTTTTGTAATTTTTGCAAAAATTAAATTCTGACAAAAATCCGGATAATTTCCAAAATTCCGTTTTTTTCCTGATTATTCCAGGAGGCGAAGAAATTCGCTGTTTTTCCGGTTTTGCATATGCGTAACAACCCTGTAATGCCTCCAATTCGACGCATCATCGTTATTTTCTTCATTCGTTGTTTTTGAAGCGTCTAAACCAATCTCTGCATGTTGTTTCCGACAGAGCATGGTCGCCGTAAGTCTCAACAACAATTCTACATGCTTGAGCTGCAGATATTTTTTTGAACAAAGTAGTGCAGTAAAATCTTCGCAAATACTCTTTTGTGACACGGAATTTGACATATTTAACACTATGAAAAAAAGGTTGCACTCCGTCAAAACGACGTACACTGAATTCGAAGCTTGTTTATAGTACTTCATTATAGATGCGTTACCATCTCAAACTACACGCACGCAGTTCAGGTAACGCCATCTGTTGGAAAACAGCGAGAACTTATTCAGCGTCCTAATAATTGTTTCGCGGTAACCGCAATATGAAAGTGTGTCCGCAAAGGACGTTCGGCACTCACTCTCTGCGCCTTGGGCCTTCTCGACTGTCCCACGCTCTGTCATGAAGATGCGTAGGTTTTCCCATGTATATACCGGGTGTGGGTGTATGAGCGCGTTGCGTTATCGAAAAATCGACTCTTATCCTTCGCCCGTCGATGCCCATCCCCGAGCATTGTTCTTTAGCTGCTTTGGCGTGCTCGCTCGACTCGAAATATACAAAGCAGAAACCCCTTGACCGTCCAGTCTGAAAAGTAATCGAACGAGATTAGTGTTGAAATGTTCATTTCCGTGTATACGGCGGTGCTGTCGTTTAGTGAATTTTCTTATTTCGATATAGGGAAAGCTCGCTTGTAAATATTGCCAGAGGCCTTTAACGTATCGCACAATCTTAATAAGCGTATGTTCTAAATCTCTGGCATGGATTTTAATCTTCCAGTCAGTCCGTGGACGGTCTGGTGGCGGCAGCACACGAGTTGTGATTCGGCGCTCTCGCTGAATTGTCGATACGAGAGACCGGAGCGCGGCGAACAATCGAGAGAGACATTGATGTGTCTCGGAATACCAGACGAAAAATAAAATACAAAACACGAGTTATCGAGATATTTGTGCCTGAATAATGCTCGTTGCTGAATCGCATTGTTTCCATCTCTGGAGCGAAGGAAGTCGTTGTTATTCCGTAAAAACTTTGCTTTCGCGCTCGAGAGAATATCGGGAAAGTGTAATATTCGATTTAAACTCGAATATTATATAAATTATTTTCACATCGAATTTTCGTCATTCAATAATACGTCGATTAATTCAATTTTAATGTAAAAATGTAATAGGAGAAATAGAGTCAATTTATCTATATTCATTTGAAGAAAAAAAAAATTTACCGGAAGAAAGATTTCGAATGATCCAATAACTTCAAGAATTTAGTGGATCAATTGCAAATTTAGCATAGGAGATTGGAACAAGCGAAGAAATCACCCATCGAGTGTTTATCGCCGTGGTTGCATTTGTAATTGTTTGTAAGACTTCCATAAATCTTTTAATAAGCTATTAGGCTACTGATAAGTAGGCTAGTACCTCTTCGGCTGACTTATAAGTTAGTTAACGAACTGCTTAATAGCTAATAATTACTAGATAAGTAGTCAATACCCGCTAGTACCTACCCACTTAATACCTACTATTAGCTACTATCTAGAGCTATAATAGCTATTGTTATAACTATAGTAGCTACAATAGCTACGAGCTACTTATATAGTAGTTACAATAGCAGCTAGCTACTTACCTAGTAGTTATAATAGCGGCTAGCTACTTATCTAGTAGCTATAATAGCTATTGGCTACTTAACTAGTAGTTATAAGAGCTACTAGCTACTTAACTAGTGGCTATAATAGCAACTAGTTACTTATCTAGTAGCTGTAATAGCTACTTGCTACTATAGTAGCTATAATAGTTACTAGCTATTTATCTAGTAGCTATGATAGCTCCTAGCTACGTATCTAGTGGCTATATTAGCTCCTACCTACGTATCTAGTAGCTGTAATAGGTACTAGCTACTCATCTACTAGCTATACCTAGCTACTTATCTAGTAGCTATAATAGTTCATAGCTACTTATCAAGCAGTTACAATAGCTATTAGCTACTTATATAGTAATTATAATAGCTCCTAGCTACTTATCTACTACTATAATACCCAATCGCTACTTATATAGTAGCTATAATAGCTAGTGGCTATTATAGCTACTAGTGGCTATTATAGCTATAATATAAGTAGCTACAATGGCTAGTGGCTACTATAGCTACCTATCTTGCATATACTTATATAGTACCTATAATAGCTACTAGCTACTCATCTAGTAGCTATAATACCTGCTAGCTCCTCATCTAGCCGCTTTGATAGCCACTAACTACTTATATAGGAGCTACAAGAGCCACTAGCTTCTTATCTTGTAGCTATAATGCAGACCGACTAGTTACCTAGTAGCTATAATAGCCACTAGCGAATAGCTACTACATAAGCAGCCTAGGAGCTTATTAGCTACCTAGTAACTTATTACCTAACTGATAAGTAGCCTATTAGCTAACTGAGCTAATGAGCTACTGACTTCCTTCGAGCAAGAAGCAACAATATCACTCGCAATCCGGGCACAAAAAAACGATCCAATTTATCGACTCGTGCAATCGATCTCTCGTTTTTTTCGCGGCGCTCGACGATCTCCGTGGGGGAAAAAGAAAACGTCATTCCGTGTGGCCTTACCTTGGCGTCTATGACTACTTGGACACGTTCAACTGGGCCGTACTCGGAGAATATACGGTGTATCTGTTGTTCGGTCGTGTAGATGGAAAGCCCGAATATACCGAGGCAACGCGAGGGACAAGGATTGTCGCGGTTGCCAACGTGACGCCTCCTGGAGGACATAGGACTGCGCGAGTGCGATCTGTAAATGGTCCTGTCTCGTTCGCGAGAATAACGCGATCGCGAGTACGATCGTGATCTGCTTCTGGAGTAACGACCGCCGCGATAGGGCGATCTGCTTCTGCTTCGGCTATTGCCGCGATGACTAGCGTTCGCATACTTCGTGCCTCTGTAGGATTTGCGACCTCTCGAAACCGAACGACTTCTCGATCTCGAGTAATCCTGCTTCACAGGCCTGTGAGTCTCCTTGCGCTCGCGCGACTTGCGCGATCTGGATCGCGAGCGTGAATCGCGCATTCCTTCGTCTACGGCTCGTGGCCTCCTTGGACTCGCGCTCCGACTGACGCTTCTCTGCAGCGGAACAAAACAACGTTTAATTTTGGTTCTTCAGGTCACTCGAGACGCAATCTTTCGACGCGTTCCATGCTTAGGGGAGTTAGCTTGGCGTTTACGCACCATTGCGGAAGATCGAGATCCTTGCAGACGAATGATAAAGTTTACTAATTGTTTTTAGGATTAGTTACGTTCGATGCAAGTTGAACTTTGTATTCGAGCAGCTCAGCTGCATCGTTTCCGAGAAAAAAATGTCGTAATCGGAGCCATTCGGAACAATTTTCTATTTCTAGACTACATATTCACTGCGTTGATCTTACCGAAGTAAAAGTATAGCTTTGGCCTGTACATTCGTTTTTTTTCTTCAGACTGCAATGAAGCTGGCAGGGTTGGAATAGAATGCTAAGAGAATCTATGATTCTTGTCCCTCTGTGTGAGCAAAGTTGAAGCAAAAATAGCTGAAGCTTTGCCCGAATCTTTGGTATAAACAAATAAACGCTTCCAGAGTTTCCCTATGCTTTGTTTCATCTGGATCCGTTAAGTAGAACCGCAGAAAATGCCATTATCCATTTAAAAGGGTTGAGGCGCACAATACCTTTTACCATTTATGAAGAAATTTTGGGAAAATCCTGAATGTAAGATGATGTTGAAGTTTGCATAGTTGGCATGCAAGGGACATCAATTTTTTCTAACTGGGTTCATTTTTTTCGACCAATTTTGGCTGTAAAAATCGCTCAAACGTTTTTATATATTTCTATTAGAGATTTCTGTCGTCAATTTGCAAAAAAGGCTCTGGATAGTGAAAAAAAATGGCGAAATGACAAATAAATAATAAAATCGTTGCGTTCCAACGATGCAAACATCGGCGTCATAATGTACGACAGTTTCGTTGGCTTTACTAATTTTTTTTATGGTCCGTTACTGGTGGTACGATTATACGTATCATTTTAATTGGTCTCATACACATTGGAGCACACTGTTTGAAAACTCTAAACTCGGACTCATGTAAGCAGTATCTACGCCTCCGAAAAAAAATCAGTATACTTCGTGATTCATCGGCAAAACGCTCTCACCCCCTCAAAGGAATACGTTTAAACGATAAGTGCAGAGAAGTAGAATTGGTCGAGATTTTCTAAATATAAAATGCACGGTGCTAAAGTTTATGACATTTCGCTACAAGAAATGTATCGCAGGTTCAACAATTTACGATTTTGCACGTGAAATTTGCAAAAACAATAGTTGCACGCACGTCTTTAAGAAATCTATACTTCGTTATCACCGGTTTTCTTAGGAGCCGTTTTCCGATATGCTACACAAGCGTAAAAAGCAATCACTACATTTTCCAAATAAGATGACTATCGCCAAAAGTGCCGGAGCAGCTAAAAATGTTCAAAAGGACCATTGTCTTCCCGACGAAAAAAATAATAGCACTGACCAACGAATGGTATACAAATAATGAGTGCATTATGTAAACGCGTTGCAAGAGTGGCATCCGACAGATGCACGATACATCAGCCTCGAGCGCCCTGCACCAAAATAGAAAAATCGTTTCCCAGCACGCCTGGACTCAAATGCCCTCAAGAAAAAGGCTCTTTTGGCGACAGTGTCCAAATTAACAAATAAAGAATGACGAAACATACGATTTTCTCGGCTTACCACCAGCTCGGTGTATTTTCACAAACTCTATCGATTCTAACCTCAAATTCACACGTACGCGGCGAGGGTATCGAGTAAACAAAGTATTTAGGGGTCTGCGCGGGTGAAAAAAAAACGAGGTTACGGTTGTTGGACACGCACGCGTTCCGGTGGACGCTCGATGAGGACGGCGTGCCGCAAATCGCGTTATCAGCCGTGCCGCGAACAATTCGTATGCGGGAAAATAAAAATGGTTGACGAATCTCGCGACGTGCACGGGAGATGACGGAGAAAAAAAAAAGACGACCGCGCAATTTGAGCACGCGGAATTCGACGATAAATCAATGGATTGTCCGGCACCGAGTATCGCACGTTGTGTACGACGCGCGTGTGTGGGTGTTATCGCGACGTCGCCGCTCCGACCAAACAAATATTTCCCGCAGTTCCTTTCTTGTCGAGCACTCAGCGGGTAATTATTTTTTATAATTTACGAGATTAATACCGGCGATAGAGCACGAAGCTGCGTGAAGGTATGCAATCACAAATATGCGAAAAGTACGAAATTGCGAATCGATAGGGAGCCATGGATCGCATGTCACCGGATCTATCGCAATTTATAGTCCGATTGCGCTTCGTGGGCCACGCGAATTCGAGGGAAACGCGTGTTGTTAAAAGGAAGAATTTGTTCACCTTGATATCACTCATTGTTTTGTGAAAAGAAAGAATTTGCTTACCTCGAGATCACTCATTGTGTTGTTTCAGCAATCGGGACGCGGTCGCGTGGAGTATTGTTAAAAAAATATACGTGTGCCTATGTATACGTGTGTATATATATTTATATAATTATATATATATATAGAGATAAATATATATATACATAGATATATAAACCGGCTGTACGTTCAGTCGGAACGGAAAACAGAATTCTCGTTGGCGTCGCTGAAATAATAATGGCGAGCAACGTTGCGCTCTCTCTCTCTATATAACTCTCTCTCTCATCCTCCCTCACTCCCTCTCTGTCTCTCTCTCTCTCTTGGAGTACAGTTTCACGAGTTGCGGATTTGCGATGGACGACACCGTATAAAAGAAGACGACCAACATCCGGCGTTACCTTGGTTACGACACTTTCGATTGGTCGAATTTTGTTACGCTAGCAACCAATCGGCTTTTTTTTTTATACCATCGGGACCATCGATTTAAGAAACGCGCGCTCGGTAGGTAACGAAAACCAACATTTTTTCGCTGGCGGAGACCCGATGTATAACGACTGGACTTTTCGATGTAGTTTTTGTACCTAGTGTCTGTTAAGACGGAATGACACCCGACGCGAAACTTCGATGCGGCCCCGGCTTCCGACCGGTAGGGCAGAACTCAATCGAGCTTCTGCGCCCCACCGAAGGATGTCACCGCGCGCGTTCGTCGCCGCGCGCGCGGAGACATTGCGTCTCGCCTTCCACGGGCCTCGACACGCTACGCAACGCATGGGTGCGTGCGTGTCGGTGCGCGTCTACACCACGGTGTGGAGAGACGTTATTGGCGCTGCCACGGGCCTCGATGCGCGTCGTCTGCAGACCACGCGGCGAGCGCCGCGCGCGGAATTCTCGTGAACTGAGCACGTCGAAGTTCGGGCGACATTTGCTCGCAATTATCAACAATTACACGACAAATCGAGATTACCACTTTTCTCCTAAGATATGCAAGGAAGTGCAGTGATTGAGAGCTCAAATTGTTCGGTTTTTATGTGGCTACCCGGTCTAACTTTTCTCTAAGTCGTGACATTAGCCGAACATCTGATTTTTCATCTTTTCGGTCTCGAGTTCCGCATGATAAGCCAATCTTCGTTTTTTTTCTCAAATTCAGAAAATTTGAGGGGCAGACAGCTGTTCGTCTATCTATTTGACGTCGTTTGGCAAAGTTTCGACGGGATCTGAAGAGCCGTTTCAGAGATTTTTGGGTATCTATAATTCTGTTCTACCATACCGACCGCGATGAGGTGTCATTCCGTCTTAAGACGGAATGTCACCCGACGCGGAACTTCGATGCGGCCCCGGCTGCCAACCGGTAGGGCAGAACTCAATCGAGCTTCTGCGCCCCACCGGCGGATGTCACCGAGCGCGTTCGTCGCCGCGCGCGCGGAGACATTGCGTCTCGCCCACGGTCTTACATACAGGTCAGGAAACTCCCGTGGTGGGGGTAGGTCGTTTAATGAAGCCATCATTCTTAGAGTTTAGCGGTGGCGCTGCGGTCGCATCCTAATCTTAGACGAGGGGCGGTGGTTGCGGAGGAGGGTTCTCAGTCTCACCTACGGATTTTCGCCGTTATTCCACCTGCGTACGTCGACATACCTATTTATTATAGTGACGGAATTATATGGAAAAAGGAATTCCGAAATGAACACATGAATGAATATACACAGAAAAATATGTTATTAACAGCGACTAAAGTTTTATCGAAATGTGAGCAAGCTCGACAAAAAATGAACGATTTTAAACATTTTACTTTCATCTCAGATTTGGCAAGTTTGTTTGGCTTATTGTATAAGTATTGTATATATTGTATTGTATGAGTATTGTAATTAAGATTATTATGATCCTAATTCTATTGTACTATGTGTTGCAAATTTTACTATATTGCAGATTGTAGTTAAGTACAAACTCAAAGAAACCCTATTTAATGAGCTATTGAGGGCGACACTTGTATATCTGGGCAATGAATTTTCATCGCTTTGTATCTAAGAACGCGTAAGAATAGAAAAAAACCCATTAGCATAATTTCAAGGAAATCGCATCCATTTTTATTTATATAGGTTTCTCAGTCTTAAAAATACAGGTAAGTATGAATAAAAATATCGGTTCCATTTTCTCGTTTTTTTATTCAAATTTATTCATTCAAAATTAAGAAATATTCGTATATATATTTATAAACACACACACACACACACGCGCGTGGAATTCGTTTCGTGTTTCGACAAGCTCCTGAGGAGCCAACGATGCTACCGCTAGAGATTCTGACTTCGTTGCTCCAACGGGAGGGATCGACAACTCATCACTCATGCCAGTGGCTGAGGTTGGTGAAGAGATATCTGCAATGCGAAAACATCAGATAGAAAAATGCAGAAGAGCAGAAATATAATTTTTTGGAACGTCTACGGTTCTCACAACGTGCAATACTATCTTTATACCGCGGCGACACATTAAAATGTTTGACCAAATGATTGCAGCCTATATGACTGCCACCAGAAGAAGCTCACCAACAGAACTACCGACTGCTTGAATCGATGAAGTTGCCTGATTTGTAGGATGGGGCAAAACGTCATGCTTACTCGACACATCCGGACGTTTGCCTTCTAAAACTCTGTTCAATCTTGTCGGCACGGCGAACTTCTTGAGTTGTGGATACTTGTATGCAACCTTCAATAGAAAAATACATGCTTCGATGGGAAATCTTACGTTTTGAACTGCATATGACATTTTCAATTCGAACTCACCCGTGCAATTACTCGGCCAGTTGTGTCGACTTTAATCTACTCACGGGAAATGTCTTCCTCGTTAAAATGTCTTTCACACACCACATCGGTTTTGCGTAAATACACGATTCCGGGAATAGCATGTTCCCACTTTTTCCACGTTTCTATATCTTTTGGGATACGAAATACCGACTGGTTTTTCCACGTATTATTACCTGCTTTGCAGTTCGGTACCACACACCACTTTCCCATTTTTTTTACACAGAGACACGATATTTGTACTCCAATTTTTCGGGTTTTACGGTTAGGTTGATTCGCGAATTTGATGACAGCTGCAATTGTGAGAGAGTAAGACTGAGACAGAGAACCCGCCCCTGCAACCACCGCCCCGCATCTAAGATTAGGACACTACCGCAGCGCCACCGCTAAAAGTCGCAGAATATGGCTTCACTAAAAGACCTACCCCCACCACTAAAAAACGCCGGAGTTTCCAGACCTGTATGTAAGACCGTGGCATGGAGGCTAGAGTAGAGGAGGCCGATCTGTGCATTTCAAAGTGGCTACAAAAAATGGACTAACCGAGATGGCGCCACTATCTCTAAAACCTCGAGCGGAAGCTGAGTATCGATGTCGTGTAAGAGAGATGGAAGAGGATCGAATACGCATCAGTGCAGCCAGATCGCGCGCGAAAGTTACCCTCTCTCTAGTCCCTCGCGCGCCCATCACACAATCATAGTAGCGCGTGTCCGTGAGCGAGCGACGCTCGGACATCTTCGGAAAGAGCCGAGTGCCGTCGAACTGTCCCGACCTCGCCTTCGGCAGCTACACCAACACATAGACACGCTGAGCACGTTCATGTGCGGCCAAGCCGAACGAAGGCTTCGAGGGAAAAAGCAATCTGAGCACGGCCCGCGCGTGACGTCACGCGACGGCACGCGTGAGGCTTTTAGATGATTTCAATGCTTATTTAGCTCTTGATTCTCTGCGTTATTAATGTATACAAAAGAATTGTATCGCGCACTCTGAACGCTTATTTTTTTAGTTCATACGTTAATTTAAATATAATAATAAATCTAAATTACAACTCATTTATCTTCTAAAAAATTGTTTACGCTTTACTCACACCCGTCCTTATGCCAAATAAATTATAATTCAGAAAAGTAAGTGAAAATATATTTATATTCGTATTATTATATTAATTCTCATACTTTCATCAAGCGATAAAGTATTATCTCCAATAACAAATCAATCATCCATCCGGCCGCCAATCGTAAGTGCCAGAAAATGCATCTTTAACACAAGCGATAGGATGGTCCCGTTGGTAGCGTTCCTGGCTTCGGTCCGTAGGGGCGCAGGATCGTTCCTCACGCTCAGCGCTTTTTTTTTTTTAATCATGGTTACTATTAAGGATGTTGAGTCCCTATAAAACATGTTAATGTTAATTGTTCAATAAATAGCTTCTTAATCGTCATGAAATTTTTACACGACCTCCTGAATACTTCATGTAAAAACATACCAAATTTTCAGAATTCTATCATCATTACTTCAACCTCTTTAAGGGTTGAAATAAAAAATGATAAGAAAATTCTGAAAATTTGGTATGTTTTTGTATGAAGTATTTAAGAGGTCGTGTTAAAATTTCACGACGATTAGGAAGCTCGTTATTGAAAAATAAACATTTTGTTAAGAACAATTTTTAAAAGAAATAAAAAAAATGTATCAATAAACTTCGTTTTGTTTCCGTTGCTTTCAGTATATTGTAGATATTACAAAATTGAGAGGTCAAAAGAAAAACTTATTGCAAAGTTACATCAGTTTCCATAAGACAGCATTTAATTTGTGAATGTTAATTGTTCAATAACGAGCTTCCTAATTGTCGTGAAATTTTTACACGACCTCTGAAATACTTCATACAAAAACATACCAAATTTTCAGAATTTTATCATCATTTGCGATTTGGGACCCAACATCCTTAATTCTTATTTGATTAGTTACTTTTATTAGTTATCATATTTATTTTAATTAGTTATCTTTTAGTACCGAAAAATTTATCGCGCACTCTGACCGCTTATTTTATTAGTTTTTACGTTAATTTAAATATAATAAATCTAAAATACAACTTATTTATCTTCTAGCAAAATGTTTGCGCTTTACTCACACCCGACCCTATGCCAAATAAATTGTAATTCATAAAAGTAAGCGGAAATATATTTATCTTCGTATTATTATATTCATTCTCATATACTTTCATCAAGCGATAAAGTATTATCCCCAAAAACAATCATCCATCCGACCGCGAATCGTCAGTACCAGAAAGTGAACATACATTGACACAAAAAATTAAAGGAGCAAGAAAAGTTGAACTTTGTCAAAAGTGGTCGTACAAAAAAAAAGGATTTTAAAGCTTCAAGTTTCTAGTTTTAGATCCGACAATGATTTTTTTTTTGAGAATCACTGATTGCGCGGTCGGAAGAAATATCACGGCAAAAAAAATTGCGCAAATTTTTACGTTTTTCAAAGTTCTGCACGTGTTTTGGAGATTTTTTTCTGACTTTACCAATATCAAGGTCATTGAGCCCATTCAATTCACTTCAATCTGCTTTTTTTTCTCCGTACGACCATTTTTCGCTGAGATATCTCAGGAACTAATGGTCTTACGGGAATTCGATCGGTAGTTTTGGAAACGTGAATACTCTACAAGCTCCGATTATTATTGTGGTGAAACTTTTATTTTTTATTTTTGCCATTAGTTTTAGAAAAGTACAAAAAAACGATGTCTTCTTGGTTTTTATGAAATCCACCGCTACTTTGCAAATATTGCGATAAAGACTAATGTTTATGGACGGTCATTCAGCTCAATATGTCCCCAAGAGCCATGCAAAATTCCAAGTTGATCCGATTATCGGTCTTTCTTGCCCGATTCACCAAAATTTGAAAAAAAATTAAAGGAGCAAGTTTCCTCGTTTTCAGACATCATTTCATGGTTACTAAGAGGAAAAAAAACTTTTCATTACTTTTCGTACAATTGGGTATTGAGTACGCATTGAATGTTGGAAAAAAACCGTGAAAATCATATTGACTAAAAATTTTCGAAAAAAAAAATTTTTCATAAAAAAAATATTGAAAATTTTTTTTTTTATAGAAAAATCAGTTTCGAATTTTTTTTTTTAATGTTGAAATTTTTTTTTAAATCAACATTGTACCGCCAGCATCAGAATTACCCAAAGCATACCACGGGGAGGTACGCTTTGGGTAATTCTACGTACACTTTGGGTAATTCTAATGCTGGCGGTACAATGTTGAATCGAAAAAAAATGTCAACATTAAAAAAATAAAAAAATCGAAATAGATTTTTTTATAAACAAAAAAATTTCAACATTTTTGTTATAAAAAAAAAAAAAAATCGGAAATTTTTAGTCAATTTGATTTTCAGGGTTCTTTTCCAACATTTAATGCGTACTCAATACCCAATTGTACGAAAAGTAGTGAAAAGTTGTTTTTCCTCTTAATAATCATGAAATGATTTCTGAGAAGGAGGAAACTTGTTCCTTTAATTTTTTTTCATATTTTGGTCAATCGGGCAAGAAAGACCGATGAACGGATCAATTTGGAATTTTGCATATCTCTTGGGGACATATTGAGCCGAATGACTGTCCATAAATAATAGTGTTTATCGCAATATTTGCAAAGTAGCGGTGGATTTTATAAAAAACAAGAAAACATCGATTTTTTGTAGTTTTTTAAAACTGATGGCAAAAATAATTTTTTTTAAACCTACAATAATAATCAGAGCTTGTAGAGTATGCATTCACGTTTCCAAAATTGCCGGTCGAATTCCCGTACGACCATTAGTTCCCGAGATATCGATGACTGAAGACAAAAGGACGTTTTTTTATTCAGAGGCCGACGAGGAGGCCGATATCAGCGAAAAATGGTCGTAAGGAGATAAAAAAAGAAGCAAATTTAACTGAATTGAATGGGCTCAATGACCTTGATATTGGTCAAGTCCGAAAAAAATCTCCAAAACACGTGCAGAACTTTGAAAAACGTAAAAATTTGCAACATTTTTTTTGCCGTGATATTTCTTCCTACCGCGCAATCAGTGATTCTCAAAAAAAAATCATTGTCGGAACTAAAACTAGAAACTTGAAGCTTTAACATCCTTTTTTTTTGTACGAACACTTTTGACGAAGTTCAACTTTTCTTGCTCCTTTAATTTTTTGTGTCAATGTATGTTCACTTTCTGGTACTTACGATTCGCGGTCGGATGGATGGTTGTTTTTGGGGATAATACTTTTTTGCTTGATGAAAGTATATGAGAATGAATATAATAATACGAAGATAAATATATTTCCGCTTACTTTTATGAATTACAATTTATTTGGCATAGGGTCGGGTGTGAGTAAAGCGCAAACATTTTGCTAGAAGATAAATAAGTTGTATTTTAGATTTATTATATTTAAATTAACGTAAAAACTAATAAATTAAGCGGTCAGAGTGCGCGATAAATTTTTCGGTACTAAAAGATAACTAATTAAAATAAATATGATAACTAATAAAAATAACTAATCAAATAAAAATTAATAGTAACCAAGAATAAAAAAAAAAAGCGCTGAGCGTGAGGAACGATCCTGCGCCCCTACGGACCGAAGCCAGGAACGCTACCAACGGGACCATCCTATCACTTGTGTTAAAGATGCACTTTCTGGCAGTTACGATTGGCGGCCCGATTGATGATTGACTTGTTTTTGGAGATAATACTTTATCGCTTGATGAAAGTATGAGAATTAATATAATAATACGAATATAAATATATTTTCACTTACTTTTCTGAATTATAATTTATTTGGCATAAGGACGGGTGTGAGTAAAGCGTAAACAATTTTTTAGAAGATAAATGAGTTGTAATTTAGATTTATTATTATATTTAAATTAACGTATAAACTAAAAAAATAAGCGTTCAGAGTGCGCGAGACATTTTTTTGTATACATTAATAACGCAGAGAATCAAGAGCTAAATAAGCATTGAAATCATCTAAAAGTCTCGCGCGTGCCGTCGCGTGACGTCACGCGCGGGCCGTGCTCAGATTGCTTTTTCCCTCGAAGCCTTCGTTCGGCTTGGCCGCACATGAACGTGCTCAGCGTGTCTATGTGTTGGTGTAGCTGCCGAAGGCGCGGTCGGGACAGTTCGACGGCACTCGGCTCTTTCCGAAGATGTCCGAGCG
Organism: Ophion costatus; assembly: GCA_951751655.1. Classification (NCBI taxonomy): domain Eukaryota; kingdom Metazoa; phylum Arthropoda; class Insecta; order Hymenoptera; family Ichneumonidae; genus Ophion; species Ophion costatus. Next base: position 22,655,243 of record OX632362.1, on the reverse strand, counting down.
TCGCTCGCTCACGGACACGCGCTACTATGATTGTGTGATGGGCGCGCGAGGGACTAGAGAGAGGGTAACTTTCGCGCGCGATCTGGCTGCACTGTTTTACATCTCTCTCGCACGCAGCCTACTTCTCTAGTTTCATTCTGCCTCATGCACAGCTCACTTCTCATTATTTACTTGTTCCGTCTCTGTCACACCCAGCTCGTGTCTCGAGGTTTTAGCGATAGTGGCGCCATACCGGTAAGTCCACATTTTTGTAGCCACTTTTTTCAAGTCTCTCCATAAGAGATCGGCCTCCTCTACTCTAGCCTCCATGGACCGTGGTCTCGCCTTCCACGGGCCTCGACCACGGTCGTATATACAGGTCTGGGCACTCCGTTGAAGAATGCGTGACTCGAAGTGACGCCTCTATTTACGCATTCCACCGCGGCGCTAGTGAAGGGGAGGCACTTTTGTTTATACCGCGTTTACGGGGCAAGGCATGCACGGTGTGTGGTGACGGTCGTATATACGCTGTGGCCTAACCTTGTTGTGGCGGGTTGATTTCAAGTGTATCGTACGGTTTATATTCAATACGGGAAAAAAAGTATCCATTTATTGCCATGCCGAAGCGGTGCATGATTCCGGGATGCAGAAGTGGGTATTTAAATAACCCGGAGCGTCTCATTGTTCAAAATTCCGAATGATGAAGAGCTGCGACCATTAAAAAAATCGCATACGATATGCGAGAAACACTTTCATTCATCGGATATTGTTCGCCACTTTATCCATAAAGATCGAGATGGAAAAATTATCGCAAAAGTAAATTATTAATCGTTATCCCTCCCATTTGCAGCATGTTTTTTTTCAAAGCATGGTAAATATTCGGAAGTGGGGCTCCTGCTAGAATCAGATGATTTTTTTTTATTTTCTTGTTTAGCTCTGTTTAGATTTTATGTATATCAGGAGCCCCGCTTCCGAATATCTACACAAACTATAATTTACGCGTAAATTTCGTAAACGAAATTTTGTCCGTAAACGAAAAAAAATACAATTGGATTGAGCGATACTTAAGTCAGCCTATGCGTGGCAAAGACGATGAGTATCATTAACTAACGACTCATCGCTCATATTTCATTTATGCTTTTAGTTTATGCTTTTAGTTGTTGTGTTCGAGTAATTATTTCGGAATGAATTGTATTCATTTTTCATTACGGCCATGTGAAGGGAAAGACAATGCGCATGCGCGCATACATCGCTCTCTGTCGCACATGCCTCCGAGATAGCAGCGCTCCACGCTTTTGTGGCCAGCTCCGCAACTTGAGGCGTCAGATAGTGGCACGCTTTGGGGTATACGGAATATACGGGAGTGCCCAGACCTGTATATACGACCGTGGCCTCGAACGCTCCGCAACGCATGTGCGCATGCGTGTCGGTGCGCGTCAACACCAAGGTGTGGAGAGACGTTATTGGCGCTGCCACGGGCCTCGATGCGCGTCGTCTGCAGACCACGCGGCGAGCGCCGCGCGCGGAATTCTCGTGAACTGAGCACGTCGAAGTTCGGGCGACATTTGCTCGCAATTATCAACAATTACACGACAAATCTAGATTACCACTTTTCTCCTAAGATATGCAACGAAGTGCAGTGATTGAGAGCTCAAATTGTTCGTTTTTTATGTGGCTACCCGGTCTAACTTTTCTCTAAGTCGTGACATTAGCCAAACATCTGATTTTTCATCTTTTCGGTCTCGAGTTCCGCATGATAAGACAATCTACGTTTTTTTTTCTCAAATTCAGAAAATTTGAGGGGCAGACAGCTGTTCGTCTATCTATTTGACGTCGCTTGGCAAAGTTTCGACGGGATTTGAAGAGCCGTTTTAGAGATTTTTGGGTATCTATAATTCTGTTCTACCATACCGACCGCGATGAGGTGTCATTCCGTCTTAAGGAGATGTGTGGTACCGACTGAGCCGTAGAGGGTACGAGACCAATGAAATTCGTTTCCAAAGTTTTTCCTCAACGATTGATGTTTCGAGAAACGTAGAAGAACGATCTCACGAAACTTGTGCTCGATGTATTTTCTTTTATCCTGAAACAACCGCGTCGTTTGGAAGAAAACTTGGATATGAGATTTTTTGCCGACTGAGCGTGGCATTCGCAATTGCCAAATTGAGTTTTCCTGTGAAGATTGTCCGTGACTTTTTGTTCGTTGGCATTTTTTTCGTGTAGTCACACAGCATTACAATTTAAGGGGGTTGTGCGACTGTGAACATTTTAATAAATCGTTCGTCGCTTGAGGCAACGCAAATTGAAGACATTAGCATAATTGAATTTTCGCGGTTCAGACACCAAATCGAATATAAAAAATCCCAATTCAGTATCTAAGCAAATAATTAATAGTCCTCACACCCGGTAGAATTGGGAAGCTGACCTGACTTCAAGATGCTTTTTTTAAGGGGTTAGTTTACTGCGGAAATGACGAACATTCGTTCGACGCTTGAGGGAACTCAAATTAAAGAGGAAAGTCCAGCATATGGTGTAGGAATCGTAGGTTGAAGGTAAACTTATGATTACAGCGGTAGAAGTGTTAGTAAAATTTTGAATGCATTTTTTCTCGCAACTGGGTTTTTCAAAACAGTGAAGCTTAGGACGTTTATGATTGTTTAGTCTCGACCCACATTTTTAATCTTGACGTTTTTTTTTAAATTGGTTACTAACAATAATGTCATTTGTCCTCGAAAGATCGAAAAAAAAATCCAAGCATGTTTTTTCGATAATTGAAACACAATAACACAAAATGCGGTCAAGTGTTGTTTATAATTTTTTCCATTATTAATATTTTCTATGGAATTTGGTATACAACTTTGTTAATGTACATACAAATAAATGTTCAATCGTCTCACTTATTCCTTCAAAATTGATTTTTTCAAATAACCCGGATGTTCGGGTCGTCACAATAAGTTAACCCCTTAAGAATCCTTATTTTACCTTCTCGATGACGTTCTTCACGTCTCGATGAATTTTCGCTTTCTGATTGGTGCGAAGAATGTAAATCTTCATCCTTTTGTACCGACGGAGGTAAGACTCTCATGCTAGGTTCGCACCTACACGAAAAACTCGAGAGCATTAGTGAAAACCCGTAAAATAAATGAATTCTGACGGATCGTGAGTTTGCGGTAACGTAAGTTCGCGCGTGAATGAATTTTTCCTAGAAGTGGGTATAGCAATGTTACCGAAGAACCGCGACATACGCGCATGTTCAGAGCGCGTGGAAAATGTAGAACTGTCCCATGAAGGCTACAATGGGAGGAGTTCGAACTCTTATGGAGAGACTTGAAAAAAGTGGCTACAAAAATGTGGCCAAACAGGGATCGCGTTACTATTGCTAAGATCTCGAGAAGTGAGTTGCATGTGACAGAAACGGAACAAATAAATCATGTGAAGTGAGCTGCGTATAAGGCAGAATGGTACTTGAAAAGTGAGGTGCGTGCGAGAGAGATAAAAAAATGATATAGACCAGAGAGATCTTCGGAAATGCGTAGAGATAGAAGAATATTTTTAATATAGCAATGCCCAATGAACAATATGCATTAGTTGCATAATTAACGGTGAGAAAGATAAAAAATAATAATAATGCAATACGTAGCGATAGAAAAATATTTTTATTCTAACAGTGTTCAATTGTACAACGAACGGTAGAAAATGTCTTAAATAATACTGATGCTTTTTTTCTTGAATCAATTTTTATACTTTAGGTAAATACGACAGTAAATTAATCTCTGCTGTTAAAGAACAATGCTTTATCTGTTTATATAAAAACTCGGAAACAGCGAACGGTAACGCGATTATTCTGACGAAAACATATTTGCATGAAAATAAAAAGGAAATCACACGAAAGAAATTGCAGTTACTCATTGAGGCAAGAAATTAAAAAAATTGTCCAGTCGTTATTGTTCTATTTGCGAAGGACACCGTAATAACAATATAAAGTCCAAGCGATATTGCTTGCTTCGTTTTCAAGATAAAACATGCTTTGATGTTTTAAAGATAAAATATCTATGTCCTCTTGTCAACATCAAGGCTGGTTTGTCTCGAAATTTCGTTTTTAACTATTCTCAAATTGTTCGAATATTGTGTGTATGTGTCGTATTTGCTGGTACAGTAGAACCTCGTTTATTCGATTTTCAATTAACCGACGTTCCGCATTATCCGACTCACCTAACTCATCCGAGTCCTCCGCATTATCCGAGGTGTAACCTCGGATAATACGCAGAATCTCGGATAAAACGGAAGAATCTGCTATGCCTATGCATCGAATAGTCATATATTGTTACTGTTTTCCGTATTATCCGAGTTTCACTTATCCGGGGTACCCTCTTCTCACATTACCTCAGATGAGCGAGGTTCTACTGTATTTGCCATGAAGGCTAGGATGCTTATTCGATCCTCATCCATCTCTCTTACACGCCATCGATACTCAGCTTACTTTTCGAGGTCTTGGAGATAGTGGCGCCATCTCTGCTTGCCCACATTGAGTAGCCACTTGAAATGCACAGATCGGACTCCCACTGTAGCCTCCATGAACGGCCGCTCGCCTATACGTATAGCCACGCTCGTGATTATGTGTATACGTGTAATAAACGATGTATGTATTCAGATATACCGTCGACTGGCTACAACGCGGAAGGAAATCGCTCCGGGGTAGTAAACCGAACCATTTTTCTGTCGTCAAACGGATCAAGCTTTTTGTGAGATTTGGATCGATCACAAAAAGCAGGATTCGCTTTTCGCATAGGAAATTCGGCCGGATCAACGACAAAAAATCTCGTATCAATTAATTCCTATAATCCGTAGGAAACAAAAAAGACAATTGTGAGTATGCGAAAAAAGAGGAAAAAAAACATCGACTAACTTTTCATTCTTCATCTAATATAACGTCAAACATTTCGTGCCTGCGAATTTAGCGGCCGATTTTCCTGGGGTTAGGTTCGTGCCAAATCCTGCACAATACACATCCCCCCAAAAGTACAAATTCTCTTTTCTTCGGAAACATCTGAATTTCGTGATCGCTCAAATTGCCAAAGACAAAAAAAAGAACGAGAATACCGCTATAAAAAAAGTCTATCGTGGCCGTTATATTTCACGATGACAGAAATCAATCGATGGTTTTAACGATAAAACATGGCCGCCGGCCGGTCTCGACAAATGTTCAATCTCATTTCTATGGTTTCCCGTGTCGCTCGCCGTTTTTCGTCACCTTTCGAAAATCATTTCTCGTCAGGTCACGCTTCGCCTCGTGCAGCTTCCTCGCTTCCCCGGATTTCGTTCTATTGCCAGCCTAAAATCTAACGAAGAAAAAAAACTCCGTTTTTCACTCTACGGAGAATCGCGTGCTCCTTCGTATTCCGGCTAATATTTGTATACAAACTATCGTGTCATTCGTGAATCGAAATTCAGGGAAGTTTGACGATATTCTTCGTTTTTCATTCATCCATATTACCCCCTCCCCTCCCATCGTCAATTTCATTGTACAGGAAATCGCACGTACAAACGTAAATGTACGCGAATATTCGAAAACGTCACACTGTGCGTTAAAAATCACGAGTTGGATAAAAAGTAATTGCAAAAGCGAATAAAATTGTACTTTGGCAAAAGATGGAAAGATAGAAAATGATATCAAGGGTTTAGCTTTGAAACTTGCGGGCAATTAGATATTTTGTGGTTCAAGCTCCATAAAAAGCGATGGAGGATACGCGACAAGCCCAACAGGTCGGACCTAATGTGATGAGCGGAGTTGCGGGTGTCACTAATCATTCGAATAACGTTCATCGGCGCGGTAAAGCTCGAGTAACAATGCACACTCTGATGTCCGAAGCTTTGCCCCTTGACGAGGCTGCTAGATTGGAGATGAAGTCATTGCCGAGCAAGACGCCCGTCTCCGTTCTTCAGGAATTACTGTCGCGGCGCGACACTACGCCCACCTACGACCTGGTCCAAATAGAGGGCGCCGTTCACGAGCCTACTTTTCGTTATCGCGTCACCGTCGCAGATGTCGTCGGTAAGACAACTCGTCGCGGCAAGGAGGAAGTTGCGAGAGAAAAAAAAAGTGGAACTTCGTTAGTAGAGCAAAATCGATGCTTTCAGCCATGGGTACCGGGCGGTCCAAGAAGGACGCCAAGCACGCAGCGGCGAAGGCCGTACTGGACAAGCTGATCGGCGTTAATCCCGAGTCCGGAGAATCCTTGATCTCCAACAGTTTGCCCGAGTGAGTGTTCTCGAAATATCTTTCGCTCTTTGGTTCTCGTTTGGCGACTTGCGTCACTGTAGACGTCAAAATTCAGCGATTTTGCGCGATTTTTTCAGTTTAGATGGTTCACAACATCGCTTAAACCAATTAAAAGAAAAACAATTTTGGGAAAATTCTACAGTGGTGTTATTCCTTAAGGGATTAAGCTACTGTAACAATCCGAAAATCAGGGGGGTTTGAAAAAAACAATCTTTCAGGAACAAGTAAGATGATTGAAGAATAGTTTGGACATTTATTTGCATGTACAGTAACAAAGTTGTGTACCAAACATTCTTAAATATTTATGAATAAAGAGGTTATAACGTGTATAACGTGTATAAACGTGAGCAGCCCGACAGTATACTCGATTTCGGTCTCCCGGTTGATCCAAAAACAAAAAAAAAACGAGGCTTTTTCTTAAAATATACAATGTTTGCTCAGATTTGACTAAGCTTTATTTGTTATCGTGTTTCAATCATGGAAAAAATGTGACACATTCTTTTCGATTTATCAAGGAAAAATCGAGGAAAAATGACATTGTTAAGAATTAATGAAAAAAAAATGTTAAGAAAAAAGTCAGTTGAGTCTAAACTACTATTACGTTAAATAAGTGTACGAAATTTCAAGTCAATTCGGTCATTAGTTGTTAGGTATTAGTTCATTAGTCATCATTGTAATCATAAGTTTACCTTTAATCTGCGATTCGTGCACCATATGTTGGACCTTCCTCTTCAATTTATGTTGCCTCAAGCGGCTATCCATTTACGATGTTGAAGTCTGCATGTCGTTGATGTTCGCATCATTGAAATGCAACAGAAGTTAATTCGTTTTAATTGCTCAATTTTTTTTGCTAATTTAGGCTGTGAAAATCACTCGAATGTTTCCACGTATTCTTATTAGACATTATGTAAATTGGCAAAAAAGGCCTTACATAATGATGAAAATAAAGAAATTAAAAATAAGAAGAAAAACAGTCATTGCATTCCAACGATGCAAACTTCAACATCATAAGTTTGCATAGTTGGAATTCAACTTTTATATTTATTCATTTTCCTTATTTTTATCTTTACCCAGAATCTCTTCTGACATATTAAGGCTGAAGATCTCCAATAAGGATCCTGAAAAAATCTTGAGTGATTTTGGAGCGCTAAATCTGCCAAAAAGAATTCCGCTACGAAACTTTCGTTGCGTTCCAACGATGCAAACTTCAGTGTCATGATTTCTTTAATTTTTCACCTTACCCTAACCTCTAAATTTGTACAGTTTCTTCGTATGCCCTCACAGGCTTTTACGAACCTATCCCTTTCAATTTTTCCGCATTCGAACCAGAAAGATTAGCAAATAGAATCGGTGTGAAGTTTGCACCGTTGAAATGCAACGAAAATCTTTTCAATTCCTCTTTTTCATTATTATCCAAAATCGTACTTGGCAAATTTGTTCCAGATCGCTAAGCAAGTATCGTAAAAAATGTTCACGTGATTTTCGTAGCTCCAATCTGCCAAAGGAAATTTGGGAATAAAAAAAAATCACTTATGTTGCGTTCCAACGATGCATACTTCAAAATGATCAAATAGATCGATCACATAGAAATCCTCGGAAGGATTCCATTCAAGGAATAGGCCGAGAGAGCTCGCCTCTGGCTACAATTTAAAAAAATTCCTCCGTGCCTTTTCACTATTCTCATGCAAGCGTTCTCTTATCGAAAATTGCGCGAAAGGGCAAGTAAAATTGCCCATACAGCAAATGTCTTCGCTTTTTACATTCGTCACGTTCTAATTCCAGCGGGTCGCAAAATGCTCAAGAGTCTCAAGGTGGCTACGGCGACGAAAAAGTTCTGAACAATCCTATCGGCACGCTTCAAGAAATGTGCATGTCGCATCATTGGCCGCCGCCGAAGTATACGATGGAGGGCGAAGCTGGACTTCCCCACGAGAGGCAATTCACGATCGTCTGTTCGATGCTGAAGTATCGTCAGGTCGGCCACGGCAAGAGCAAGAAGCTCGCCAAGCGACAGGCCGCACACAAAATGTTGCAGGCCTTGCGAGACGCTACGGAAGCGGGATTGGACAAGGACGAGGTGAGGCTCGAAATCATTCATTCCTTTGTCTTTTGTTTTTCTTTAAACAAAACTTCTTCAACGTATACCTTTAGGCGTCTTTTGAAAAACTGCTCGTGTTATAGCTCAAAAAGTTATTGATCGATCTGGCTGAAATTTTGAAGGTTTCTCACTATAACATAATTGGAAGGCTATACCTAAAGTTTTAAGGCGATCGCGTGAACAAATTACCTCTTTGGGGTAAAAATTGTCGAGAAAATGGTCAAAAATATGAAAATTTGACTACAAAGGCCTACTTAATTTTTCATTTTATACGTTTGAAAAATATTTTTATAGGTATATCCTTCCAACAATGTTACAGTGAAAAACCTCCCACAATTTCAGCCAGATCGATCGGTAACTTTCCGAGTTATAACATGAACAGTTTTTCGAAAGATGCCTAAAGGAATACCTTATAGCGCTGCCAGTTTGTTTCGTTTAAAAAAGAAAAAAAAGTTTAACACTTGACAGTTGTAATAAGGTAATGTCAAAATTTTGAAATGATGTCATTATTTTATCACCTTTAAAAAAGTTCATAAAAAATGACTCATTTTCGGGCGTCTAACGGGACTTCCCCCCTTAACATTGATGTGTGAAAGGCTCGATCCTACTCAAATGCGTGATTGAATAGGGTAAACCGACCAGTGAATGTACGAATAACGACACTATAGGACTCAAATGGACTGTAAAATGGAAATATTATCAAAACGAATTTTTCAATGGCTATAGCTTCCAAAATATATTATTCTGGTAGTAGGAAAAAATATTCGAAGTAGTTGCACCAAATAATATTGAAGGATTTGATAAATAAGTAGTGAAATGACTAAATCGCACGTGAATGAACGAAATGACCAGTAAATGGACGCTCAACCGCCAGTAAATTGACGTGTAGTGTAGACGAACGCTGTCAAGCAAAACGATTTACTTTTATTAAATGCTAGATTTGGCGATCACTGTGTTGCACAATAACGATAATATTCTTATAGATATGAGTATTATATTCGTTATTACGATTTCGTAGAAAATACACCAAGCTTTTATGCATCTTAATTCTAAAAAAAGCTACCAAAGTTTATTTCGACGGAGAAATAGAAAGTAAAGTTTTTCCAAAAATAAAGAAAGATGAATGAATTGATTTTATGACAACATTTTCTGAAATGTACATTGTCATATCTAAGCAATAATTAATTCAGCAGTTTTCAGCAGATAAGCTAAATTTTTTACTCTGCTTTGAGAATTACCAGAACAGAGCCCGTATGTCCATTCACTGGAAAGAGGTTAGAGCACAGCACCAGTGAAACGTGTCTAATTCTGACCTATTATTACGAGGTTATTTTAAAATTTTGCAAACAATAAAATCTTTATTCTTTCCCAAGTAATACAAATAATACTTATCCTCAAAACTTATAAAAACTATTCTTCTCGCGTTTTAAACACCTACTGTGATCAGCCGTATCGTAGCAAAGTTTCGCGGTGTGTAAGTACCACAAACTAGAAAAATTCCGTGTAGCGTCGAAATTCGATATTCGACTGGGAAATCGGTTTTAATAATAGCTGTGGTTCTTTTTTTGCTCAACTATAGTGATACGAGTTTTTATCGACAATTGATATTCTTGACTAATTTTGAATGTATGTCAGCTTTTGTCCATTCGCTGGCCGGTTTACCCCAGCTCAAGAATGGACAGAATTACATCGAACTCTATGGCGACCACCGCAATTTTTATCACCATTCAACTAGTCGACGTTGACAGTATAAATATCTTGATCAATTTCGTATAATAATGTGGGCCAAAAATGTGCATCTTCCCGAAACTACTTCGCATCAAATTTTGACGAATGAGAAAGAAAAAAAACTATCGAAAGGAGCCCACGGCGTGATTGGGTGTATGCGAGTACCTGAGTGCATGGGACCTGAAGTGGAAGTGACTCGAGGCCTTTTCTCTCAATGTACCCCAAGCGAAAAGCAACCTTTTCGATTTTCGTGATCTATAACGGACGCGTTTTTTTTTGTTTTTCGTGTTCTTTCGAGTCACGATTAAGCGACGGGTGTAGTTCGTGAAGAAAAAGAAGAAAAAAAAGAAGAGAACGAACAAGGAATCTCTGTATCCTTTGATCATTTCCACTTCATAGTCTCGTGCGTTTCGAGGAAGCTCCTATATATTATTGTCACTGCTTTTATTATTTTGTGGCTCAGACATTTATTGAATACTCGTTATCGGCTGTCCGTTATAGATCGTGGAATGCATCGAGAGTGTGAGCGCCCGTTACGCGGATCTTAAAGATAGCAAAATCTCAACACTGACCACTCCGCACAGTCACAAAGTGTCGCAATTTCACAAGAACCTCAAATCCTCGACGGGGGTTAAGCTCTGCGAACTGCAGGTTTGTATTTTCATTGAGGGATTACTATTGACCGAGCCTGTGCGTACGTACGCAAGAATGCGTTCAAGTTCCAATTTTCATTGTTTTTCTCGTGAACGCATACACGCCCGGTTGATTACGTTTTCCCTTAAGGTGGGATTTACATTCAGATGGGAAAAAATTAAGCAATTTTGAACGATTTTTTAAGTAAGAAATAGTTATTCTTCATTTATCAAACTGTAGGTTTAGTTTAATAGTATATTTGACATATTTGCGATAGTATATGTGATATAGTTGACATATTTGACATATTAGACATAGTATGTTTGACATATTTGACATAGTATATTTTGACATATTTGACATAGTATATGTGATATATTTGACATATTTGACATATGAGACATAGTATGTTTGACATATTTGACATAGTATATTTGATATATTTGACATGGTATATTTGACATATTAGACATCGTGTGTTTGGCATATTTAACATAGTATATTTCGACATATTTTACATAGGATATTTGGCATATTTGACATAGTATATTTTGACATATTTGCCATAGTATATTTGACATTTTTGACATAGTATATTTGATGTATTTGACATAGTATATTTTGACATATTTTACATAGTATATTTTACATATTTGACCTATTTGACATAGTCTATTTGACATATTTGACAATAGTATATTTGATATTTTACACGAAACAATTGTTTTAAATTCATTTATCATCAAAGCGCAGTAAGGTTGCCGCGGGAGTTGCGAATCGGCGTGCAGTCTAGCCTTCCCGTAGACTTCGATTTGCAAAAAAATTCAACATTTTCTCTCAGTTAGAACATGTATAGTTTCCGTTTGGCAGCAATTAAAATTATAAAAATGCAGATTTAAGAGAATGTTACGTATTTACAAAAAAAATCAAAGTTCCACGCAAACTTTCTGTAAAATTTGGATTAGAAAGTAGTTTTTTTTGCAATTTTGCAAAAACAATTCTCGTTAAGTAGAACGTAGCGATATTATCAATATTTGTACCAAGCTTTAACTCGACGGGCTTGATAGTTTTTGAGTAATCATGCACGCCAATTCCGAAAATGCAGTTTTGAGAAAAACTCGTTTCCAGTTTATATAGAATTTGAATTAAATTGCACCAGGTACTTGTGGTAACTAATTACTTAAGTAATCTATTACGAAGTAATTAAATTATCAATTTACAGTGGTCATTGAAATGGTTAATTGTTAATTTCATTATTTTTCGTCCACCTCTGCCTGTCCCTCTGCGCTCTCGCTTCCACCTGCGACGCGCGCTCCGAATCCGGACTGCAACGTTTGAAGTTTTTCGAATTTCGCTTTGAAACTATGGGAAAATATTCTACATATATAGTTCTATCGTTTGAAGAAGAAAAAAATCGATTTTTTGATCGTTGTAAATGTATATATCGCCGTAAGGGTGTAAGGAGGCTTGCAGAAGTGTTAGCGCGGCGATAACATTTTGATGCGTTACTACTTCGTTTGTTCTAAGCCTGTAGGCAAAATTTAGCATAGATCTACTAATCTGTTCAAAAAATATAACACCCTTATGGAGCAGTATTTTTGCCTGCGTCCTTACAAAAAGTAATTTCACGATAAATATTTGATATTTCATGAAAAAAAAATTAAGTTTTTCACTCTAAATATTTTTAATTCCGGCTGTCTTTGCCTGGAATTGTATCTTCTCAAAATACGCAACAGCGCTCGAAGAAGGTTCTTAGTTGACACGATAGCAGGCTTCGCTTTAAGGGGTTGGTTACTGTGACGAGATGAAAATCAGGTTTATTAAGAAAAAAAAATTCAAAGGAATAAGTAAGATAATTGAAAAATCGTTCGGACATTCGTTTACGTGTACATTAACAAAGTTGTGTATCAAATTTCATTAAAAAATATGAATAAATAAAGAAGTTATGAACAATGTCGTGAAGGATCTTTGAACGCGAGGCACTCAACGGTGTACCAGATTTTGGCCAACTGGTTGTTCTGAAACAAAAAGAAACGAGCGGCTAAGACTCGAACGAGCTTTTTTGTTACCGTGTTCCGATAGAAAGAAATTGAAATTGTGATTTGTCGAGGGAAAATGACATTATTATCGTCAATAACTAACGAAAAAAATGTTAAGAAGAAAAACGTCGGCCGGGACGTTACTACTATTGACTACTATTAATTATTACTACTATTAACTATTACTACTACCAACCTACACTTAACTATTACTACCATGCACTATTGCTACTATTAAACACTATTAACTATTACTACCTTCAAACTACTCTACTACTATTCACTATTACTACTATTCACCACTATTAAGTATTACGACTATTGGCTATTGCTCCTATCAACTACTATTAACTATTGCTCCTATCAACTACTATCAACTATTCACAATAACTATTACTAACCACTATTAACTACTACTACTATTCACTATTACTCATATCGACTACTATTAACTATTCGCTATTACTACTATGTATTAACTATTCGCTACTATTGACTATTGCTCCTATCAACTACCATTGACATATTTGAACTTTTATATTATTATAGTTCAACTCATATTACTCATCAGTTTACTCATATCAACTACTATTAACTATTAACTATTACTACTATTGCCTATTACTCGTATCAACTACTATTAACTGTTAACTATTATTTCAATTAACTACGTTAAATACTATTACACTGAATGAGTGTAACAAATTTCAAGTCAGTCGGTTCATCGTACGTCGAGAAATCGTGTAAACCATTTTGGAAAACATAGTTTCGAGAAAAAAAGCGTTCAACGTTTTATTAGCACCTCTATTGTTGTAAAAAGTTAACCTTCAATCTGCGATTCCTGCACCATATGTTGGACCTTCGCCTAGAATTTGAATTGCCTCAAACGACGAACGATTTTTTTTTAATCTTCACACTCCCCTAACCCTTTAATGCATTCTATATATTTCTGTACTTTTTTCTGTCCCTACTTCCGCCTATCTCCCATACGCCGTGTATCATTCTCGTTGCAGAATACATGCTTGAACAACGGTGTGGTGAATCTGGTACAGTTCCTGCAAGAAATTGCATCCGAGCAACAATTCGAAGTGACCTACGTCGACGTTGAAGAAAAGTCAATTAGTGGTGAGTTAAAAAAGAAACGAATTGAAAAACACGTTTTATTTTATTTCTGTTTGGAATGCGGGTGAAAGAAAAGCTGCAACTAGGTACAGCTATTCGAATGACTTCTCGGTAATAATCATGTCCAGTGGAACATCGCTATCCGTTGTTGGAACTTCGTCGCAAATTTGTTCGTTGAAAGCTACCGCGACGAGATGCGGATTTTTCCCAAGTTTCGCCTTGCAGTGCTGTAAAAATTTGTCGTAATATCCCATTCCGTGGCCCAAGCGTTTGCCTGCGCAAAAAGAAATTACACTATTTAATCGGACAATCTGCAAAAGTGGATAATTCGAAATTTCGAATATCATATCCAAAGATACTCGTTGCAATGACCGAGTCCTCATTTCGACGCACGTAACGGCTGCGAAATGCGTTTTGCCTTACCGTCAACGGTAAAAGCCACACCGGGAAGAATCACGAGATCCAATCCTCCTAGGGACAAATCGCATATCAATCGTCTAACGTTATTCGTCTCGACGAGTCTTAATTTCGCGATAATCGTTCGATCTTTGCTCACCGGTTTCGAGCGCGTCGTCCCTAACGTCGCTCCCCAGCGGTTGCTTTATGTTCCATTTAGTTAGCGGCAATTTTTCGTAATCCTCCCTCGAGTGTAGCTTCACCATGGACATTTTTTTACCATCGTATCGGGGCACGAATGCCTCTTTCTTACAACGGAATATGTCATCCAGTATGGGCAACGTGTCGATTTCATCTTTCGTGCTCAGGTACACGGATATTCGTTTGCTATGCTTATACACGGGTAGCGCCAACAGCTGGGAAAATGGTCTTTCTGTTATTCTCGTTAAGGGAAAGGAAGTCGATGTTCGTACTGCAAACTACTCGAAGGCTCAACAATATTATTGAAAATATTGATAATAATAATAACAAAGCAAATATGCATGCACTTCTGCTTTATTATCATTGCGATCTTCAACATTAGTATCAGCCTACCAAGCATGTATATATATATATATATATATATATATATATATAATATAAGAATATAAGAAAAGAGCGAAGGGTTTGTGAAATAATATTTTCGGTCTTCTCGTTGTTTTTTACCGTTGGCGTACGACTTTAAATATTGATTCTAGGAAAAAAAGGTAGAGCCTAAAATTGCCGAGAATTTCATTCTCTACAAGTTTGTCTATGTTCGTTTATGCCCCAAAGTAAAAAATTAACGAGATAATGCATCAGCCGCTTTTTTAAGGCTTAATTCGTAAAATATCGATGGTAGAGCAAAAACTGTAATAACCAAAGTTGTAAAGCACTCGATTTCCTACAAGTTTAGTCATTACCATTTTTTATTTAAAAACCGTAAATCGACGAGTTATTCAACAAAAACAATTTGCCATTAAATTTAAGAGGACGATATTAACTGAACGCAAGCCCAGCCCATAATGAAATTTACACATGTTACTTTACACTAATGAAAGAAAATTCAGTGTGAATTTCAGCAGGATCAACCTAGTCATTGGGGTTAAAAAATTAAAAAATGAAAGATTTTTCTTTTATTTTTTAGTGTTTTAGTACTTGGAAATTTGTTCATTTTTTTCCAAAATAGTTTATAGAAAAACGCATCTTTTTTGTAGAAGACATTTTTTCGTACGACGAGAAGATCACTACGATACGATCATTCGAAATTTTATCACGTGTAAAATCTTATCTTCGAGTTAACTGAGTTAGCGAGCCGATAAAAATCTCAAAAAAAATGCCGCGTACTCAAAATATATGATACGAAAACATCACCAACTTTAAAGAAGATTGAAGGTCAGGCTTTTAAGTCGTACGAAAGCACTTGGAATACCTCATATATATCATAATAACCTGTACATAACTTTTTGGGTTGGAAATGATCTTGGCTACCTCCCCATTTTGTATGATCTACGACTTTTGGGCCACCTTGTATGTGTGTGAATATATATATATATATCTATAGCAGGGCACTGTTCTCTCGGAATCCTAACCTCCAAACAGCGTCCTCAAGAATCAATCAACGTACTCATACCTTTTCAACCACTTTTTCAGACTGACGTTTCTTTTCTTCGATGTCGATGTTGTCAATGACTGCTTGTACCTCTTTGCGCAGTGCGCTCTTGGTCGACTTTATCGTTGCCATGCTCCTCCTCGAAATGAGATTCAGCAAGGCCATATTGCCGATCCTGGCGTCTGTTTTGTATACGATTACAGTTGACCCTGTTGAACCCCCACTTTCGTCAAAATGTGTCGCGATATTTGAGTCGCGAGGGAGATACGAATATTTCGCAATTAGCCGCGAATGTTTATCAATACTTTTTTGTCTGTGTATAGAGAGAGATAATCGATGTTTCTCCGAATGTGTATTAACCTGGGAATTCTCGGGGTCATTCTTGCGAGAGGCATCGAACGAATGAGAGCGCGGAGAGTATCGCGTGGAGAATGGCGCGGTTTTGGACAATTGAAAAAGTTCGTTAACGGCCTAGGAACTTTCTAGACTTGGTAAACGTATGAGTGGAGGTCTGTGACAGTTTATGAAAATATCATTTGGGCGAACTTTTGAGTGAAACTGTTGCGGTTATTGTGGACATGAGAAAAGGCGTTTTATAACGTCAAGGTAGCATCTGTTGTTTTTTCGAAGCTTTTGCAAACATTTTGCATGTCAAGATCGGGTGGGTGGTTGTGAAATATCGTCGAGGGACAACAGCAGTTTAGAGGGTTTGAAGAAAAACGATTTTATTTTAGGTTTTAGGGGCTACATTTACCTAGAGCCCAGAAAAAATGGCGACATTCCGAATTTTTTTTTTTTGCAAACGGTTGGTGAAAAAGGAACGCATTTTTGTAAACACAAAGGTACAAATATTGAGAGTCTTTACGAAAAATTACCATCAAATACGGAAAAACAGCAAAAACATGGCTGTCGAAAAGTGATAACATTTTTTCGCGACGTTTCGCGGTGGATACGTCAGCTTAAACGGTTTATCTAAAATTTAAAAACCAAACTGGTTATTCAATTTAACAATGAATACGAATCGTTGAAGGCATTGTTTTTTTTATCAACGTGGCGACGAATTGGAAAAATTATCTGCAAAAATTACGAAAAACGAAACCGACTTGAAACACAAAAACTGAAAGGTATAAAGATACATATTTTTGTATATTTTTAATATTTATATAATTTTTCATTATATACAAATAAAAGTTATGTCACTGCCAAACGTTATTGAAAGTTTCAAAAACTGAAAACTTATTTACTCTAAAGCTCTTAACATTTGAATTCGATTTGTTGATGCACAACCACGCAATTATTGATGTAGATAAGTGTTTATATTTGTGTTTATGTATTGGCACTTTCATAAAAATGTCTTTTTATAATGAAGACCAGATTCTGTATTGTGTTCTGTCGTAATACTTCACGCGTGTCCGGATTCTGTTTTTGGCCCAAATGCGGGTGCTGATTCAGAAAGTGAATTAGAACCCGCACTGATTTAGAAAGTGAATTAGAACCCGCACTCTGAATTACCCTACTTGTTTATATTATTTTTCGAAATCCGTCTTTTTTTAATTTAAATTTTGATTCTTTTTTCGTATCTTTGATGTTAAAAAAAATTCAGCAAATTATTCTACCCCAACGCCCTGGAATCCTCGCAAAACCTGACAAACTCAGGAGATTTCCGAATCAATAATGCGTAACAACCACGAGTGATCACCGAAGGCTTAAGGCCTTAGGCCACACTAACGGGTATAAAATCATGTGCGACTTGAACAATTTTTTTCGTATGAAAAGTGATTTGCTCATAAAATTAATTACACATCTATTTAGTATGAATATCAAGCTGTTAGAAAATATATTTTTTTCGATTCACAAAATGGCCGACTACTCGAAACTTCTCGAAAAAGCTTTTTTCCAATTGGCGTGACAAATAATTTCAACAATTTTCACTCGATTTACTTCAAATTTGAAAGTTATGTTCCTAATTGCATTTCGCAGAGAAGTACGTACGGAAATACTGATTAATCGAAAACTTTTCATTTTATGGGCAGTTTATGAGCAGTTATAACGAAGTTTTTTACTGAAAATTCAGTTCTTAACGGACAACACCACTGTGACCCCCTGTTTTTTTGCCATTTTTCAAGAATTTTTTTTTGTGGGAAAAAAAAGAGATATTCGAAATTTTTTTTTTGTTTTGTTCGTTGTTTATGGAAGATACATAAAAAAAAAATTTCAAATTTTTCACGCCCCATAGTGATGCTGGGGAAGGTCTCGCGTCAGGTACTGTTGCCTCTGCAGTGGTTCGCGGCACGCAGCAGAACTCTCTTCAAAGTCGATCTGAAAAAAAATACCGAGTGTTTTCGTTAATAATATGATATTTTGAAGAGAAGTACATAGGGATTTGAAAAAATATTGATTTTTAAAAAATAGGCACGCTTTCGAAATTAAAGGACGATTTTCGAGCACAATTTCTCGTCGAAAATAGGCTATAACTTTTTTTATTATTGAGATATCGAAAAAATCCTATGTACTTCTTTAGATAATCTAGTTTTATTGATGCAGTCCAAATTTGAAGTCGATCGGATAAAAATTGCTCGAGTTCTGCTGCGTGCCGCACTCAAAAAAGTGGTTTTGAGAAAAACGCGTTCAAAGTTTTAGGTTTGTTAATTTATGCGATAAATTGGAAAAAAAAAATTTTACCTCTAATCAGCGATGCCGGCACCATATAGCTGGCCTTCAAAAAGCAAATCATTGTCCCTAGCATCTTTTCTCGAACTTGTAGAGGCTCATCTTGCTTCTTTTGCAGCGTCTGTGAGCGAGCGCTCCGCCAGCTCGATCCGCGCTGTGTCGGTTTCAACGCAAAAATTGAAACAATTTGGGCCGATAGTTATCCCCAACGTCTCCAAAACTTTCATGAGGCTTCTCAGGCCATCATTGAATAATAATACCGCGATATCAGCTGCGATATCGACGATTTTTTTGCTCCCGGAATGACACTTGGGGGCTATTGCCCAAACTGACTTGTTGTAGCTTTCGTTGTTGTTTTGCGTGAAGCCGCCCAAACAACGCTGCAGCAAATCGTCTCTGCTCAAATTTTCGAAGACTGGCGTAATTGCCTCCAATACTTCCTCAGGAAGAGGTGGCTTATGGCGATATTCAGAAATATTACCGCTTGCGACCGCTCGCTGCCACGAACACCATGACTCGGCTCCCTCTGGGCAATCGTCATGTTGTGGCTCACTGTTTGTGGATATTTTATGTTTGATAGTTGCCCAAATTGCCTTCCTCATTTTTTCAACATCATCGCTGTTCCTCCGAATAGCCAAGCCGTAATATGTGCTCAACTCGTCAATCAATTTTCCGGTGAGCTTTCCTCTGCCAGACAATCCTTTTTGTTTTTTCACGATTTCGCGGAGGCGCGTCCCTATACGTTTTTGGACATGATCGATGCACTCTTTTTTTTTTATCTCGAAACCGTCGTATGGATCGCTATTCGATATACCTGCCGACCCTGAGGCGCGCAGCTGCGCGGGACCCCGAGCGTCACGGAGCGCTGCACCGCTCCACAAAATATTCAATATCTCCGAAAATAATTATTTTTTCGACCTGGGTCCAACGGCATCTTAATCTTAAATGTATTTTAGATTTGTCTAGATGGTTTTCAAAAAATCGATTTTTTGAAGTCGTCACAGTGGTGTTGTCCGTTAAGGAAGTTCATCTGATGATCCAATCAACAAACAGATATTGATAAAAAAATTCGAGTTCACTTATGAGTATCTAAAATGTCACCTGTTCAAATTTCAAACTCTCCGGATACCTTGTTTGTGAGCAATTAATAAATAAAATTTTTCTATATTAACATGGATTCACTCTTATGGATTGTCGTGTTTTTCCCGTCTATAAACGTGTAATTTGCAAGCATTGACAAACAGTTTCGAAAGAAACTTTTATAATGGATAAAAAATATCTAAAGAACGTTTGGACAGCTTTCTAAAATCCATTAGATACTTGTGAACTTCAGAATAAATGAATTTGTCTCGAAAAATGCTGATTTTTTGGAGGTTAACCATATTACTCCAGTCGCATATTATGATGGCAACGTCGCAACCGCGCGCTTTTTGAAATCAACACTAATACTTTCCGAACGACGCAATGTGCACTACACTTCTACAGCAAATTATACAGAAGTGACTGGAAATGTAATGACTAAATCGGCTTAAAGAAGAAAATCAAATAAATTAATCGCAAATAAAATCATTGTAGTTATAAAAAAAGGATACGAAATAATAACACATAAAAAATTGATTCCGAGATTGAATGAGAAAAAATTTGATTTTCGAAAATTGATTTTGTTTGCCTTTCCAGAAAAACCCTTTCTTTTTGGAATTTTCTTCCATGGTCGAAAAAGAGATCGACGGTGAACCATGGACGCGAGTGAAAAATTTCTAGCACATGGCAGCTGTACCAAAAGTACCAGTTGTGCAGCGTTGCCAAACTTATTGAACGGACTACGCTAGTCGTAATCATTTTTATTTTGACTAACTCGGCACCAGATGAACTTCCTCAAATTCGAATACCTACAACTTTTGAATAAAACAATATTTTTTAAGTTCCGAACGTACCTCTCTAGGCATTCTAATGTAGATTGGCGAGAATTTTTGTTCTTTGTTCTAGGAAAAAAAATTGTAGATACTAAATGTCACGCCGCGGAGCGCCGAAAAAAAGATAAAAGAAAATATTAGTAGTTGGCCATTTTGTACATAAGAAAAAAAAATCTAACAGCTTGATATTCATACTAAATAGATGTGTAATTAATTTCACGAGTGAATCACTTTTTAATGCGAAAAACAATTGTTAAATTCGCACATGATTTTATACCGGTTACTAAGGCCTTAAAATGGAAATGCCCCTAAAAATTGACTAAACCCGTCGACTGCGTCGTCCATTTCCCCAACCGCAGAATCTAACCTGTGTGTTGTAATTTCAGGAAAATGCCAGTGCCTGGTGCAGCTATCGACATTGCCGGTAGCGGTGTGTTACGGTTGCGGCATAACGAGCAAGGACGCCCAGGCGAGCGCGGCTCAAAACGCGCTCGAGTATCTCAAGATCATGACCAAGAAGTGAGCCAGAGCTCTCCTCCTGCCAGTAGCCCCGACGAGCAGCGGCGTCGTTGCGAAGATCAGCAACGGCCCAGTCCCGAAGAGTCAAAACGTTAGCGCGGCGGACACGAGGGCAACGACGACCAAGATTTCATCGACGATCACGAGTCGTGGCTCGCACAAGAGTACAAGCATAGGTCGTAAGATAGAATCGGCTAAAACGAGCGGACAGGTGAGTGTGCAAACGAGAATTCCGAGTCGCGCGACGATCGGCAAGATGAGCAGCAGCGTTTCATTGACGAAGCGCACGGATCACCGTTTGCACGAGAACGCGAGCGGAGACGAGACGTTCAAGAGGTCTCAGTTATGCGCTACCAGGAACACGTTGAATTTCCAAAGCACTTCTCGCGTGTCGAGCACCAGCGTGTCGCACGAGAGAGACGTGACTGCGACGAGATTTCGTTACTACGGCAACAGGACGAGGGACGCGACGAGTCCACGTTGCGACTACAAGTCCAACGGTACGCCGACTTCCGGTTCACGATATTCCGATCACGGAAGCATCGCGCAAATCTCCAACCGCGACGATCACAACCCGGTGAATTCTCAAAACGTCCGATCCTCGCGAAACGACAACGGCTCGTTCGTCGCCGCTCGCAAAGCGCTCGAGCAACAGAATCTCCCGCACAAGAGCACCTTCGGGTCTTTGCGAGGCTCGCAGAGCCTGGAGACGCGGCCTTTCGTCAACGAGGCTCGAGGAAAACAGCACAGCGTCGACGCGGCCAGCGCGAAGGTCAACGAAAACAGCGTCAAGGACACTTACCCTGGTGGCCAAACGTTCCACAGTTACGGGGGCTCCGGTATAGCCGGTATCGGAGTCCAAAGCGTCGCCAACGTTCAACCGGCGAACATCACGCCCTACGTACGCTCCGATTCTTACGCCGCCGGGCCAACTCTCGCCAGTGTACTCTTCCCCGAAACTCCGCGATTCTCGCAATCCTCCAACTACAATCACAATCAGGTTGGACAACTCGGGCAGTATCATCAGACCTACGATCCATCGAGCTACACCTCGACACCCGTCAACTCCGTCATGACTCAATACTCGCCCGAGAATACCATCACCTATCCCCAATACGAGAATCCACCGCAATTCGTCCAAACGAATCATTACGCCACGAGCGACATCGGCAGCAGTCAGTTTTCCTTTCAGGCGACCGGAGTCGGACAGATTCAGGAGACACCGCTCTTCTTGCAAAGCCTACCGAGCCCCATCGCCGTCACGGAACAATACGCCGCCTCCAATTACGCCCGAGCCGTCAGAACTGAACTGTTGCCACGATTGCGCGGACCACCGAGATTCAACAAGTAGAGGGAAGCCGCGAGAAACGGAGAAGGAAAAAGGAGAGAAGAAAAAACGTTCGTGCGCCGTTGCTACTGATTACGATGAAAATAAATGACAAAGGGGACGAAAAGTTGCTGCTAGTCGGACTTGGAGCAAGTCGTAACGCGAAGATTCGATGAAAATTATTTCAAATCCAGATCCATTTTGAAATAAATTTCAGCCGATCTCGTGCTACATGGCAGAAGGAGAAACGAGGAGACGAAAGAGCAGACCGAGAAGCGTTGTTCAACCGCGTTGAGACAACGAACGAATTACCGCTGGGCACAATCACCGGTGACGAACTCGTCACTTTTGACCCCGCGGTAGGACACGGAGAATCCGCCGTACATCGTGCATCGGGAAAGAAACAATTTTATTTTCTTTCTCGTATTTCTCCAATAATTTTTCCCGTTTTTCGATAAAGGGAAATGTCCCGTCTCGCGAGAATGAGACGGGAAAAAAGGATAACGCGCGTAAAAAATTGTAAATAATTCGTCGTTGAAAACACCAGAGAGACAAACTTTGTGAATCAAGTGCGGACGGGAATATCTCGGTTCCGTCGTTGAGCCGACGAATCCGTTGACCCAAATTTGCTTTCGTTACGAGGACGCGAACCATCTTCGACATTCATACGTGAGCGAATATCCCAGAGCGAACTTCATTCTAAACGAGGAGGAAAAAATAAGCGTAGAGAGGATTTACGAGAACGGTGTGCGTTTTATCTCGGAAATAATCCGAGTTCGATCGTCAAAGTTACGATACATAAAATCATTATAAAATAATTCTTAAGAGATAATTTAACGATTAGAATTCGCAAGCTATACTTAGCACGTAACTAGTGGAGGTTTTTCAACGATCTGTACATCGAAATGCAGTCTGCCCGTCGTCGCAACATTGCCGACACATATTTCGAGAAAACGAAGAACGTGCGAAGTTCGAACGTGTCTGCGTGTGCAACATCTCGACCCGAAGAGAATGAAATCCATCGAGACTTCGATTTTGTTGTTTCCTTTTTTTTCTTTCGCTTCAGGCTCGATGTTGCATTCGCACCAATCTTTTTGCACGAACGCACAATTGCGAAGGTGTAGGCGGCGGCTGATTTACAGATATAGATAGGCCGTTGGCCGTCGATCAATGACGTTCTCGAAAGCTCCACTCGGTTTTCCATTCAGCAGCGTAGCTGGTGCTTTAAAGGAAGCGAAAAAGAAGAATAATAAAAAAAAAGAGGATGTTCCGAGAACAGTGGGCGAGCAATCGCGTCGACGCTTCTCCAATGTGACAAACGCCATTTCTGTTGACTTCCTCGTCGAACGAGTTCCTCGGACGAAAGTGAAAAAACAGAAGCGGCGTTCGCCACATTTGGGGGGAATGGTGTAAAAAAATATCGCGGAAACACGTGGAGAAAAAGTATGGAAAAAGGTGGAAGTACTCGAGGAGAGTTTTCGGGAACGGATGAGGGTTGGAAAAAAGGCATTGCTTACGTGCGAAGTATAGAGTGTGTGGATAAGCGAAGAGGATGGAGAAAAGGAACAATTGAATGAAATAGCGAAGAGAAACTGTGACCTGTGCGATAAAACGACATGGCCGGAAGTGTCTTTTCCCTCTCCCCGCCCTCTCTCTCTGTCCGGCTGTCTCGATATCTGTTGTATCGTTCAAACGCGAATCGAGACCCTCGCCAGACACCTTCGATCACCTTTCTTATAGTCGCGCTGTACAATTTTCCATGCGAATCCATCGCGACAAGTTTCTCGAAGAAGACGAAAAATCGCAGCGTTCGCGTTAGTTGAATTTCGATAACATTGTGGAAAATCCAATTGGGTTCGACCGAATTCTCGAGGATTAAAAAAATCGTGCGAAAATATCGGTTTAAAAAAAATATTTTCACCGCTTTTTTCGGGCCCGTTTGGGTTATACATTTTTAACGATCGGTTAGAAACGAAAAAGCGACACAAAAAAACATTACCGATAATCTTACCGAAGATATTCCGCTCTACTGATCAAATCTTCGGCACAACTTTCCTCGGACTCCCTCCCCCCGTCTCGCAATAAGGTGATCGTACACCTCTTCGACACTCCATTTTTTGGATATTT
Source organism: Ophion costatus (assembly GCA_951751655.1). Classification (NCBI taxonomy): domain Eukaryota; kingdom Metazoa; phylum Arthropoda; class Insecta; order Hymenoptera; family Ichneumonidae; genus Ophion; species Ophion costatus. The sequence continues at coordinate 22,630,782 of OX632362.1, read as the reverse complement.
GCTTATCAACGGTTAATGCGTTCCTCCGCGGGTAACAGTTTTACCTAAGGCTAACAAAGACCTTTCACGGGCGCGCACGAATAAATAAATGAAACAAACGAGGCTGGCGCGGTTTAAACGAATAAACGAATAAAATGTACCAACAATAACGAGTGCACCGATTAATTATACACGATGTCACGTGAAAACTGAGAACCAAACGCAAAGGAGAGAAAAATAGATTAATAGTCGTTTGTCGATACGCCACGCGCTCACATGTGGCACGGAGTTCCAGTTATCCAGGAAAGACATACCAATCTTCATTCCATCCGAAATTTCTAACGTATTGTTGTCCTACTTGTCGGAGATAAATTAAAAACAGAGTAACAAGCAATAATAAAATCCACAGTGTCGTAGCGATCGAGAAAGAGCACCGTCACGATCTACTTATCGTATTGAGCTTCCGGGGAAAAAAAATCTTTCGAAAGAACCACGAGAGTGCGGGGCGAAAAGCGAAATAACAAATGGAAATATTCTCGAGTGTCGTAGCTGATGAGGGAGAGGGGATGAGTGCGCCAATGGCAAAGGGAGAACGTCGAACTGTGTAAATTTTACTCTCACCCACCTCATTCGGGTGAATAATTCGAAACAAGTACATAAGAAAATTAAAGAAAAACCGATAAAAAATTAGATCTTATAATCGATGGAAAAAAAACGACAAAAAAAGGTTTGCGATCTGTCTAAAATGATGTTTGTACGATAGTGAATGGACGCACGATTGTAGAGTAGATTTTTTTCCAAATTGGCACGAGCGAGTACCGACGTGCCAATAATTGCAAGAGAGATAGAGAGGGGGGGGGGGGGTGGCTGGCAGCGTAAATAACTCTCAACCGATGAAGTAAATATGACGACTTAATTCGACTTTTTGCTATGTACTAATAGAAATCTTCTGAACATACCCGGTATCGTTATCATGATCATTATTATTAATATTAAATGTACCGGGTGTACATTATCAATCGTATCGATCCTACTTACTACACTTGCTACGTTAGATAATAAATAGTAATCATCTAAACATACGGGCCTGCGAGCCTTTATAATTTTTAGGACGTTTTATACGCGGATGTGTGGTCCATGTATATCTTCGCCAATCGCGCGCCCGCAACTTTGCGCGGCTCGTTGTTGCGTCTCAATCGTCGATTGAGATTTTTCAACGGACCCTGGAAGCGGCCGAAACGCGAAGGAACGGCTGAACCAAAAGTAATTCACGATAAAACGAATCTGTATAGAAAAATACGACGAGAAAATGAGGAGGGGAAATCAAATGAACGAAACAAGGCGAAATAATGTTTCGGTAGGGGTGACACTGACATGTGGGACACAAATCACGACTTGGACGTGCACATTTGTAGTTCATATCCCTTTGTGTTATATTCGGGAATATACACGTATGATCAGTTTTGGTTGTTCTATGTATGACTCTGGGCGTGTAACACTGTTGAATAAACCACTCGATGCTTACGAATAAATAATTAACGACAATTGTACGCTCATTCGTGCTCCGTCTTCGTCCGGATAGCCGAACGATCGGCTTTTTTCGGGAAGATGTAATTCCAGAGGTCTCGTGGTAGCTTGGGAATGGGAATTTCATGGGCCTTGGTGCACTTGTGTAGTTCGAACGAGCATTCAATTCCGATGACGTTTAGGGGGCATGCTACTTTTTCTTGCCAGTGAATTTTTGATGTTTTTCATATAACAAAGAAATTGCAGTTAATCGGAAAGTTTTCGAAACTTTTGTATAATTGTATTGTTGGAATATATGAATATATAGAAAAGTATTAATAAAAATGAATTAATAACGTGAAATATACACTTCTATTACCTGACATATTTTATTTTGTATTTGTCCCATTTTGGTGGGTTGCTATTTGTGATTCCTCGTACTTTCCACTAGTGGATATTATGTTTCTTTATTTTCATCTCACAAGTGATACGTTTCGTACTATTTACCTGTTTTTTTTTTATATTCACACTGAACTGCACAATTTTTTAAACCTCCGTGACTTTGGTGAGATGAACGAGCATTATTTTGATATTAGTTTCTTATTTCCATGGGTCCCCTTCGAGGGTGCTTACGCCCAGTCCCCCCTCACATACTTTTCCCTCTACATTTTCTCACGCATTATGTACGAGGTTTGTTAAAAAAATAGGGTGACTTTTTCTCGCAAAATATTTATTTATTCATCAATATCTATTTTGTTCCCTTTGAAGTAATCCCCCTCTGATATAATACACTTGTGCCAGCGCTTTTTCCAATCCTCGAAGCACTTCTGATACGCGCTTTGTGGTATGGTCTTGAGCTCTCCCGGCGATGCGGTCTTTATCTCCTCAATCGTGACAAATCTCCGTCCTTTCATGGGTCTTCAGTTTCGGGAACAGAAGAAAGTCGCGGGGGCCAAGTCCGGTAAATACGGTGGCTGGAGGCATGATTTCGGTGTTGTTATCGCCCAAAAAATCACGAACAAGCAACGATGTGTGAGCAGGTCCATTATCGTGATGCAAAAGCCATGAATTGTTTTGCCCCAAATCGACAGCAAAAAATGGCCAAGCACACCAAAACCCGCCTAAAGGTGCGACCTCATGCAGACGCTCGTCGCTCGTTTGCAGCGACAAATCTGATCACGTGATATGTGGCGACAAAGCTGAAAATGTTGAGCTTTGTCGCTGGGAACGGAGAGTGGGGAGAGGAGAGTGAGCGATACAAGTCGTAATACGCTAATACATTTTTTCGCCGAATTTTCCGAAGCCGTGCTCTGTGAGCAATCTGTTGACACTGATCAACCCATTTTTGATACTTGTAATCAAACGAAACCTCGTCAATGTTCGAAAAAACATTATTATATTTTTATTTTTGTTCACTCCGATTTCTTTTACTTGTATCACTACCACGACTGCCACTAAAGGAGGTTAGGAAATCAGCTTTCAAGATCATTCCTGCAAGCAGCCATGTTGACGCTGCTATTCGACGCGGCGACTTCCCAGGCAGCATGAATGTCCAATTGACGTCGATAAGTTGCCGTTCCCAGGTTACCTTTAAGACATGACCGTAAGTTAACTATCGACATCTTTCAAATGACATCCCGTATAATGCTGCCGTAAAGTTATCTTTTTTATGGTATCTTTCGGCGATGAAAATGGAGGTCGCAAAGCGTCCTAAAATATCCAATTGATGACTTTTTTAAGTTATCGAAAAGTTATCTATTTACTGTTATCTATTGTATCTAGTTCAACGTTGTCCAAAGGATATCATAAAGACGAATTACATAAGACGTCTTTTTCATGACATCTTTCAGATATCGATAATATGATGTCTTTTAAGATATTCAGTATTGGCGGAAAATAGTAAAACGTCATCCAAATGTTGTCCTAAAGATGACATCCAACGGATCACTTTTATCATAGTGCGAATGTAGCGTGTCATATTTCATTTCACCGGCAAAAAATTGTGTGTAACAACAAGTAGTTGAAAAAATAAAGGTGTTGAAATATATATATATATAAATATATATATACGTTCCGTGCCTTTTAGCCTACTATTCTTCTCGCCTTTGTGAGTACATATATGTATTTAATGTACTGTCTTTTTATTCTAAAAGCGGACGACTGCTTTTGAGGTTATCCAAGTGATCGTTTGGAGCATGGCAACCACCAGAAGACTTTCTTTATTATAAAAATTAACTTATCAACAGTCTAGAATATTGAGCTATATTAAATATTCTAGACTATTAATAGGTTAATTTTTATAAAGTGGATATGATATTATGTATATATATCGCCAATAAATAGATATCTTTTCGATAGTACTCTTCAATGCCGTTTAGATGTCGTTTCGTCAACCTTATTCGGATGCCTATCGGACGACTTTCAGATGGCAGTGGGATCTTGGCATTTTCGTGCCTTTAAGAGGATATCTTTACGATATATCGATTTGGTGACTTTATGCTAGCTTACCAACAACCAATAAGAGTTAACCTTTTGTTGACACATTGTTAACCATTAAAAGTTGCCGTATCGTTAACTATCGGACACGAATAAGTTATCTGCCAAGCGGACATAAGTGATACGTTTGGTAATACCAAACGGCATCTTTTTGGACAACCAAAACGTTATCCGTATCCGTTTCGCATATCTTCCGGATGCCATATGGATAACATTTTGCTACTTGGGTTGTCGGTACTTTTTTGATTCGCGGGAAATTCAAAATAGGGCCACGTGACCAGATTTATCGCTGCAAACGAGCGACGAGCGACTGCATGAGGGCGCACCTTAACCTTTATGTCCATGGAGGCTAGATACAGGAGCCTAAATTCCAATGGAGAAACCAGGGAGACTAGAGTAAAGGAGTGGACACTGTGTGCTAACGATGTGGCTCCAAAATCAAGGAAAATCAGAGTTTGTAGGTGGCGTTGCAATCGGTTTTCCCTTATATATAGATATACTCTTGCTAGGCTTTCCGTCGGCTATATGCGCATGCCTAGAACCTTTAGCTACAAGTATTACTATACATCGGAGAATCGCGATCGCAGCGTCTCTTGCGGTCACTTATAAGTCGGAATTTTGGGGCCGTCTTTCGCTGCTTATCTCCTATGGAGTGTCCACTCCTTTACTCTAGTCTCCCTGGGAGAAACGATGAAAAAAGCGTGCTCAAAAATGAAGGCAACAGGGATGGCGCTGCGATCGCACGAAGGGTTACGGTGCTAGCTTCACAACAGGCCGAATGCGAGTTTGACGTTGCTGTGCTTGGATCCCAGTGATATACAGAGTGTAACGCGCGGAGTGGAACAAACTAAACTTAACGATGGGGAACCGCGATACCTATCGATCGAAACCCCATGTATGTTATGCGATTTCCAGTGGATTAGAAGTTATTTTGGTTTGTGTGATTTTTTTACTGAGATACTTATTTTAGACGACAGTTCGCAAATACAACTAAACTATTAAGTCTATTCCTCTGATTTTTTCTGTAAATAGTATAATAGTAGGCTTTACGCACTAAAATGCTATTTTCACACATGAGCCGAAAAGTTTTCAAATAAAAAATCAAGTCAAATATTTTTTTCAAATTAATTTTTCTGTCAACTTTAAAAAGCTCTCGAATAAAAAAATCACATTGGGTTGTTTTCTACAACTTATACGTTTGAAACTTATTTAAAAACCACAAACAAATACACACACAAACATTATCATTTAAAAGTATTATTATAATATTATTATTGAAGTATTCAATATATATATATATATCTAATAATAATAATAATAATATCTTCAATGCAGAAAACAAAATTCAAAGTAACGTCAAATTCGCGTTCAGTCAGTTGTCGAGTGAAGCTAGCACCGCAACCCTTCGTGCGATTGTAGCGCCATCCCTGTTGCTTTCATTTGCGGGCACGTCATCACTTAAAATACCGAGTTTAGGTTCCTGCATCTAGTCTCCATGTTTTGATGTGTCAAAAACAAACTGTATATGCAAAATGGCTCGAAATGTCAACATATATTGGGGACATGTGTACCAGCATAACAAAAACAAAATCGAAAATCGAATGTAGGTAGCTCCGAACAACAAGTACAGCAACCAGGTATGCATTAGTACTTAGAACATTCAAGTGTCTGTCGAGATTTAATACGTATTTTAACACAAATGTAACTGATAGCAATCGTGTTGCATACGTCTGATTTTTTTGTACAATACTTACCTTGCCCAACTTACCTCATACCCATGCTCAACCTACCCCACTATCGGGGCAGGTTGAGCAAGTATGGCCTCAGTCATTCGCGAGCGATTATCTATGAAACAATAAGGATAACAGGAATTTCGTTTACAGACTTTTTTACTCCAGATAAATTTACTCTTGACCAAAGTAGGTTTCATTTTCATACGACAGAGTGTTAAGGAATTATAGGGCGATAATTCCGAACTTGCTCAACATACCTCTGCTAACCCTACATGCTTCATCATACCTCGAATTCCTTTACATATGCACATAGCTCTATGGCGGGATTATCCCTAACCAGTTCCTCTATTCTTTTCTATAGTTTTTCTCCCCTTTGTATTCCAGCACTTCCAGTTTTTCCACTACTTCTGATTTCTGCCTTCACCGCTTTGCAGCTACAAATGTGTTCCAACCTCTCTACTCCTTTCCTGCATATGAGGCAGCAATTGTCTCTATATCCTTTACTAGTTTTCGTCCGCGTTGACACATGCAAGGAATTCAATTTTCCATACAAACTTTTACACCCCATTTCACCCCCTTAGGGGTTGATTTTCGAAAAATCCTTTCTTAGTGCACCTCTACATCTGCTAAGGAACATATCTTCCAAATGTCATGTTTCCATTTTCAGCGGTTTAGGTTGTCCCTTATCTATATGTCATGCAGCCATTCAGTCTGTCGGCCAATCAGCCACGGAGCTGTTTTATATCCATAGATTACCTTTTTCCCTATATTTCCGCACCTTATCCTAAGCATTATCTTGATATTGAATGTTGATGAAATTCTTTAAATAATATCGCGGCTAATTTATCCTTGATCGTGTACGATTGAAAAGGGATAATTTCTCAATAATTTATGTAATAAAAATCGACAGTTTGTCAACGAATGTATACTCGTTCCATTTGAAGTTTTTTTTTTGGGAAATATTCGGAAGTGGGGCTGCTGCTAGAAACAAGCTAATTTTTGTTTGGGTTTGTTTGGGGTTATTTGGGATTGTTTGAGGTTGTTTTGGGTTGCTTGGGTTCGTTTGGACCCTTGAAGAAAATTAGTTTGATTCTAGCAGGAGCCCGGCTTCCGAAGATTTACCTTTTTTTTTTTATTGGGATCGATTTGCGCGGCTGCGAGGTCGCGAATTTTCATTTAAACATTACACATTTTGTCAGCCTTCTCGGATATTTACATTTTTGGAATTTTTTACGGTCAGAGACAATTTTGATCAGTAAATTTATCACTTCATTTTTACGATCCCGGAAACTTGAATTTTCGGCTTTTCGGAATTTCTCACTATCATAAGAAATTTTCATTCAAATTTTACTACGCATTTTCACGTCTCCGGATGTTATGAATTTTTTAAATTCCCTAACGTTGCGATTAATTTTAATAAAAATTTAATTACAATTTTCTTTAGGCTTTCCGAATATTTACATTCCTGTAATTTTCCAACACCGTTATTACAGCACAGACGAAAAGCGTCAAGAGCCTGAGGATCGTATCGATTTCCGCATAGCGTTTAGACTTGTCGAACTATCGCAATAGCGGGTAACAGAAAGCCTCGCGTAACGGCAAAATTGTCGGGGAAGTAAGGAAGATAAAAGGCATAGTCGTATTACGATTCGAGACCGAGAATTTTTTTTATTTTTCCCGCAACTGCAAACAACGCGAGGGCGTTTATTTCGCGCGGATAACTTTCGCCAACGTTTGCGATCTATGCGAAACGTCGATCTTCTTGGGCTACATCATAAAGGTCGGCAAAGTGTTTTCCCGTCTTATTACCGCGGGATAGCATAGATTCGTGGCATTATGCAACCGCGCGAATCACCCCGATTCAATGTCTGCGTACGAAGTATATTATTCGATCGGTACGACGAGAGATATGTAAACGATCCGCCTCTACGACGGTCAAGTCTGGGCACTTTTGCGACCACATATTGCACACGTACATTAGCCTTGAACGATCCAACGTACAACGAATCCCGTAAAATCGGTTCATTGCGCACGATATCGTAAAAAAAAAACGTAGAGAATTCACGTCACCTTAAGGCAGTGTCCTGTTTTATGACGGCCAAAGAAGCTGTCTTAGAGAATTTTTTTAGAAGGGAAAAAACCAATTAGCCCAGTAAACTTTTCGGTATGTCTTAAGGGGTTACCCCCACTTGCGATGTTGAAAAAATCGATTTTTTTTATTGCATTTTTTTGAAATATAAGTATCTGAGAATATGTCCTGAAAATTTTAAGTCGATCCGAACAAAATTGACTGAGATATGAGCGTTGAAAGAGAAGAATCCGTGAATTGAAGAACTGACATTGAAACTTTAAACGCGTTTTTCTCAAAATGGCATTTCTGCAGTCGGTGACCAAGATTACTCGAACACTAATGAACCGATCTTCTTGAAATTTTGCAGGCTTATTTAATACATAAAAATGTAGTCTTTAATCGTTCGATTTTTTTTTTCGAAAAAAATGGCCGTTTTATAGCCAAAAAACGGCCGTTTTTTTTCGTTAAAATCGAACCATTAACTTTGACTGTCCGCCATTTTGTGAAAAATGAATATTTTTTAAAATCCTTCGATTAAAGACTAGTTTATACTTATATTTGACTAAATTCATCCGCATTTTTTTTTCAGATGATCCACTTCGCCGCAATGTTGGTCACCGCAAACCGTGTATATAAAAACATTATTTAATTGACGGCCATTTGCCACTAAACAATGTAATATTTTTGAATAAAAAAATTATTGAAAGTTCTTCAAGATGTGTTCTTTAAGATGGTATATTGATTGATTAAAAAAGTTTTGTAGTTTTCTTTAAAAAAAAATCATAAAAAAAGCCTTTTTTTTGCGCTACAAGTGGGGGTAACGCCTTAAGGTAGTCCTATCGACAGGCTTCAATTCATAGGATTTTCATTTTTTTCCCGCTTTACTAAATATATTCATAATCGTCTCTGTAAAATTTCAGGGTTGGTTATCGACCTTATTACAGAGAAAAAAAATGTAAAAATTGCGTACTTTTGTGAAGGAATCCCGAGACGACATACAAAAACCCAATTTCCGGTCGCTACAAAAGTGTATACAGTAGTGAGAACCCGTCAGATTCTTAAAAATAATCAGATTTATATACTTAACGATTGTACTAATCTAATGCTCTCGGAAAAAAATACGCTTATTGACCTAATTTTCATGTTATATCAAGTTTAATTTGAACTTCCGGTATTGGATTAATTACCACTTGCTACGATGAAGAGACGTGACGGCAAGGCAGTAGCTGACTGTAGTCGTACCCTCATCGAACTCATTCGAATTTCCACACACATTTCATTTTTAACCGACATATTTCGCCGACGAGAATTTCATTACAATGCTTTACATTTTCCGCACCTGACATTGGTTTGACAGATCGACGTTGAAAAGCATGGAGGTTAAGCTCGCCTGAATGAGTAAAAAGAGACGGAGATAGAACCAATGTTGCCAATATCAAACCTAGACCTACGCGAATCGTTGGAATAGTTATTTTTTCATTTTTCCAATTATATGTGAACATTCATTAAAAAGTTTACAAATGGAAAATTTTAGTTATTACAAATGATTTTTGTTGCCTCTGCTAAAAATATAAATTGTACAGGTCTCAAGTATGATCAGTAGTATGACTATTGTGAAGCGATAGGACTACCTTAATATGTATTTGAAAAGTATTTTAAAAAATGGTTCAACATGAAACAATAAATCACTGCAGATTTATCAGCCGATTCCATGAGCGTCTTGCCGCGGGAGTCTCCAATTGGCGGGAGAGTTTCCGCTCGTAATTTTTTACTGAAACAAAAAGAAACAATATTGTTTCAATTGTCATGTATTTTCCTTCTGGATGAACTAAGAAAAAGCAGAACAAATCGTAAAACTATAACCTTTTCCAGGTTTGAAAAAAATGTGTTTCATCGATTTAAAAAAATCACTTTAACGTGCTATAAAAGCTATTTAAAAATACTTTTTTAACGATCCTTTCAGTTCACTTAGAAGAGAATTGAATACTGAAGAGAAAAAAACTTTGCTTGGATTTAATAGGTCGTTAAATTTTTTTGCTATCACGCCCGCCAATTTCGAAAAATCGTAAAAATGAAAACTGAAGAAAACACGCTTCAAAGTTTTGAAAAGGAGAAAATATCAATTTTTGGTTACTTACACCAATGATCTGCTAATCGGTTATTCCTGATTCATATAGTAGACGTTCTGATTCCTGAAAGAATGACTCAACGAATCTCAAAGAACGAAGCGAAACGAAAAGACTCAGAACTGGCCTCTGTAACTTTGTAAATATATTCTCGGATAATTTATTCATCGATTTAAGCAAAAAAGAAACGATTTTCCGGAGCCTCTAAAGCATGATACTGCCTTAAGGCGGGAAACCATTTTAGGAGTACGCTTTTAAAGTGATTTTCATTATTTTATTTGACAAGGACTGAATGAAGATAATTTATTTAAACTTTGGCAATATTTCATACATATTTTAAAACAAATATAAAAAAAAAATCGAACCATTTCCTCTGAAAATATGGCTTTTTAGAGTCGTAATTTTTCGTTAGAAGTTCGGTAACTTGGCTTGAAATTTTACCAGAATACTGGGATATATTTTTACTTGATTATAAACGGAAACCATTTAATTGTGAAATATTCGGGTTCGTGAAAGGAATACCTTAAGTCCGGTGACTATGGTAAATGTGGTAGTACTTTCCATTTTAATTCTGAAAAAATGGTTTGTGTGTCACTTTGGCTGCTCGTGAAGAAGACGAACTTGTCGACGTTTACATCGTTTTCGTTTTAACTCCAGACAGCTCCTGTCGTTGTGTAGAGTAGATCTTGGCATTTATTGAAGTGTTAGGCGAAAAGAAGCTCATAATGTGCTAGAAAAAATATTTAACCGAGCCATCTAGGTCGCACAACTTTCTTACTAACCTAATACATACAAATGGAAAAAAAATATTATCATCTACTTTCGTACTTTCGTTTACAAGGGTGGACGGAAAACACCCCCAATTGGCGACCAGTGATGTGGACGATGTTTAAATCTGAAAAAAAACGAAACATATTCTTTGGTATCACACTACTTTTTTTTACGTATTATGTTTTACGTTTTACTTTTTTTACGTTTGGTATCGAACTACTTTTTATTGATCAAAAATAAAAACACGCAAAATAAAATAAAAATCGTAGAATCAGTGCAAAATTCCCTTCTTTATTCTCTTAACTTTACATTTATTCGAGAAAATTGTGGCTCGATAGCATATTTCAATGAGTTTCAATTGTGGTCCTTATTGAGAACTCAGTAAAATTGCGTTTATCTCACCCCATCCAAGTATTGGTTGAGTCCAACACAGCTTGATACGGGAGATTGACATGGATCGGGATATGAATCTTGTTTGAAAAAGAAATAAATATATTTTTTATATTTATCACTCAAAGTAGTAAAGTATTGTATTTATTTTTTGGGGATGATTACGTTACAGTTATCGGGAAGGGATCGATGGATCAGTGGATCATAAATCGCTCGAGGGGAAATAAAAAAATCGTACCTCAGGGAGGACTACGGAGCAGTCCACTCTTCGTAACGTAGATCGAATAAATTGGATCGCATGTTTCTTTCGGAAGGTCTCTTATGATTTATCACAAGTGTAAATGAGTCGAACGGAGAAAGTGACCTGGCCTTCTTACTGGCTTACGATGGATCAACGTGGTGACGTTAAATTCGATGAATTCTGATCGAGTGTTCCGTTACTGTAGATTTTCCGTATTTTTTTTGGCCCTAGATTGACAGCACGCAAGTGAAAATCGTCGTTCGTAGATCAATTATCGAAATTGGTGATCTACTGGCTTACGAATAACGATAATAGTTTTTGTTTTATCGCAAGATTCTAAATCTCATCGTTCGTTATTTATGTTTCCAAAATTACTTTATTCAATAGTTTAGAAAAATTCAAAGACCCGTGGATTTTTACTTTCTTGTTTTACAGACTTACTATTTATCATGTGTACCGCAACACAATTCGTAGATTGATCGAACATTGTTTTTTTTAATTATCGATCTATCCGTCGATCGAATTGATGCTTATTTTTTTTATGTACCTTAGAGTAACTTAGGAATTGAGTTTATCTCAATTTACCCTTTTTTAAAATTCAATTCTATTCATTATCTCTGTAATTTTTCCAATTATAAAATTATCGTTAATTTTTAGTTATTATTGTATTACTTTTTTTCATAACCTCATTATTATTATTTTTTATTGTTTTTTTTTATTACGGCAACAAAATTCTCAGATCTTCGAAGATCGGTTTTCACTTGTTTACTTACCGTAGATGTACGGTAGGTAAAAATAAGAATTGATCTTCGAGGTCGAGACTATAACTACCAAAATAATCGAGATAGAGAAAATTATTAAAAATAACAAATTCCGTTTCAGATGTGAAACGAACTTCCTAATTTTCACCCTTTTTTATTCAGTTCTTTTCATTACCTCATTAGTTGCTGTAATTATAAAATTGTCGTCAATTTTTTGTTATTAGTGCACTATTTATTTTCGTAGTCGCATTAAAAAAAAATTGTTAAAGAAATGATCACAGTGTCAAATTGTCGAAAGATCGATTTTTTTTGCATTATCCGATAGTATAGACGGTTATGAACATGGACCTGGCTTCGCCGATTGATCGTAAGTAGACAATGTATATGAAAATTCCGCACGCGAAACTTCAAACGCGTTTCTCTCGAAAGTTCGTTTTTGAAAACGGTGTATACTCTCAAAGGAAGAGTTTTCAAGCTACTCTTCTCAAATTTTGACACAACATTTTTCACGCCATTCTTTATCTTCCTATGGAAGCTTTTTTAAATTCTTCATATTTTTTTAACGAAAAACTGTCGAAAGTATAGGTGAAAGGCGATACTTTTTTTTTTCAAACCGGTGCCATTTCCCGTATTTTGATAAAAAATCTACAGACATTACACAAAGTGCAACTATTTCATGGCATTGAACATTTAATCAGACTTTTTCGGGTAATCAAAAGCAGATACATGAAAATAATATGAGTTGGTTTTTATTATTTTTCAAAGAATATTGATATATTGAGGTACATAATTGGGTTTTTTTCGGGTTGTTTGGCATTGTTTGGGTTTGTCTTTATTTATGCGAGTCACTATTTATAGACGATATTGGTAGTTAAAAAAATGCCCTAAAAAATTGTAGGTCTGCGCTGTTGATGAAATCTCGGAGAAGGATCATCCGAAACAAAAAAATCTAACGGTTTTAGATTCAGTATGTTAATGGCTATAGCGCATATCATACGATTTTTTATATATGCAAAAGCAACTAAATGGCGTACATTTTTCGAAAAAACAAAAAAAACGCGTTTTTTCACCGTTTTTGGCAAAAAAAATAGTAAATATCGAAATTTAAGAGTCCTTGATATGTGCTATAGCTATAGTTGTAAAGAATATGTGGTTAAATTTTCATAAGGATCGGTTCAGTAGTTTCGAAGATTTTATTAACAAGCCGTCGAAAAACATTGTTTCGAGAAAAACGCGTTTAAAGTTTGTTTGGGTTGGATAAATACGTGAAGAACATTTTTTAAATGTATTTCGAAAGTGTATTTATGAATTGTAACAATTTTTATATCAATAGCTATAATATAAACCTATAAAAAAATTCATGAAAAAAGCCTTTTTTTAGCGTCTAACGTGAGAATACCCCTTGATGTATCCTTTGTGTCCTTAGACCAACAATCAATAATGTGTGAGTCAAACTCGCAGTCCCACAAGCACCTACCAGGTGTAGAAGTATAAAACCGGAATTTTTTGTAAACATTTTTTTTAAACCCATTTTCCCAGTTTCTGAATCTTTTCCATGGCTTTCAAACGAATGGAGACGGCTTTCTGCGACACATTCAATTGATCCGCGAGTTCTTGTTGACTTTGAGTATCATCTTCATTCAATAAGGCTTGCAATCCGTTGTCTGCGAACTTTTTCGGTGGTTTTCCACGCTCTTCGTTTCTCACGTGAAAATCACAACTTTTGTATTTTTTGAAACACTCGAAACACTGTGTTTTACCAAGAGCATGTCCACCTTAAGCTTCGACAAGCATTCGATGCGACTCTGCAGCAGTTTTCTTAAAACGATAACAGAAAACCAATGCTGTCCGCAAATCGTAGTTCGTAGGCACAAAACTTGACATGTTTAAGGGACGGGTAGGGGTTTCAGCGTGAAAAAAACACTTTTTTGCGAATTTTTTTCATCTATATGGATAGAGTAAATTTATTGAAACTTTTTGTACCCTGTTAAGTGCCATTTCAAGAACATTCCGTGAAATTTGTACGCGTAAATATCAACAAACAAGCCGGTGACAAAGCTTTTCCAAGAACGCCTTTGGAAAAACAAGCTATGCGGTGTTCACTGTATCTCAGCTAGAAATTATCAGAAATCAAGTACCATTGAAATTTAGTCAAAGTATCATCAAATCCTCCCCCCAACGGTCTTTGATAATTTTTTTTTCATTTCTAAATTTTCGGTGGTCATGTAAAGTGAAAAGTCCCGAAAAATTCCGCCATTTTGGGGGTGGAAAACCCCCTCAACGTAAAAAAAAATCTCAAACTAACCGTTGGGGGGAGGTATTCTATATGCAGAAAGTGTGTACCAAGTTTGAAATAAATCGGTCATGTAGTTTTCAAATGGCAGTTAACGCGTTACCCCCACTTGTAGCGCAAAAAAAGGCCTTTTTCATTAATTTTTTTAAAGAAAACTACAAAACTTTTCTAATCGATCAATATAACATCTTAAAGAACACATCTTGAAGAACTTTCAGTAATTTTTTTATTGAAAAATATTACATTGTTTAGTGGCAAATGGCCGTCAATGAAATAATGTTTTAATATACACGGTTGGCGGTGACCAACATTGCGGCGAAGTGGATCATCTGAAAAGAAAATGCGGATGAATTTAGTCAAATATAAGTATAAACTAGTCTTTAATCGAAGGATTTTAAAAAATATTCATTTTTCACAAAATGGCGGACAGTCAAAGTTAATGGTTCGATTTTAACGAAAAAAAACAGCCGTTTTTTGGCTATTGAATGGCCATTTTTTTTCGAAAAAAAAATCGAACGATTAAAGACTACATTTTTATGTATTAAACAAGCCTGCAAAATTTCAAGAAGATCGGTTCATTAGTGTTCGAGTAATCTTGGTCACCGACTTCAGAAATGCCATTTTGAGAAAAACGCGTTTAAAGTTTCAATTTCAGTTCTTCAATTCACGGATTCTTCTCTTTCAACGCTCATATCTCAGTCAATTTTGTTCGGATCGACTTGAAATTTTCAGGACATATTCTCAGATACTTATACTTCAAAAAAATGCAATAAAAAAAATCGATTTTTTCAAAGTCGCAAGTGGGGGCTTTCAAAAGCCCTTAACACGGACTTTGAAAAAGTGGTTTCGAGAAAAACGCGTTTGAAGTGTTAGCTACAGTTTGAAACGCGAGCTACAGTGTTGGAGGAGCGGGACTAAATAGTCAGTAACTTCGAGAGTTTCGCTCTGGTTAACTTGAAATTTTGGGATTATATTCTTGAAATGTTTAACTATAAGAAAAGACAAAAAAACATCGATTTTTCAAAAGTGGGAACCTCTACCCTCCCCTTAAGGTTATAGAAAAATATACCCGTGTAGGGAACTTGGGTTGTTGTGTGTTGAAAATCTTTGTCAGCTGTAGAGGGAGATGACGGCGCTGCAGAAGCTGTCTTTCGGTCCCTAAACTGATGGCTAGCACCATCTATAGGGAAATTCCGGTTTCATACTTCTACACCTGGTGAATACAGCCATCAAGTATCCATTACGGATCTGGTGAATTTTCCTTACAAATAGATCGAAAACGATTTTTGCCTTCTGGATTATCACAAGGAAGAACAAAGATCGTTTTTTGTTTGCAATCTGGGGACTTTCCGAGGGCTTTCTATCGCGATCGAACAATCGTCGAGGGATCTCGACGATGAACTGGACGAGCGTCCGGGCGGGGTACGGTGAGGCGATCTTCCGCACCGCGTATCACGATCGCGAGGTTGCCGTGCACGGAGGTTGAGGTGGTGGTCGGGCCCATGGGCGGGCCTCTCGCGCGGGCCGCTCCCGACCTCGGGACCTATATAAGAAGACCCACGAGCGGTGTAACGCGATCCTATAATACATTCTGCTCTTCGACATGCGCCTGCTCGTGAGTACTTTTTTCCTTCCACCACGTTTCATCTCCGATTAATCGCGATAACGATCTCCAACCGATCATCACGGGGCACGGGCGACCTTTGCGTATCCGGTTGAAGAAAAAAAATCGATCGTCCCTTCGTGCGAAAAAAAATTAGCTCCAAAGCAAAAGTGGATGGGGAAAAAAAAACGAAAAAAGTCGATCCTTGTGCGACGCCAAGGGAGAGCGACTCGATACGATATTCACGCGGGGTCTCAATTCGACTTTTCTTTTTTTCCGTCATCGTTGTTGCGTTTGTTTCTCGATTCGCAGATGTTTTTGATGTTCTGCGCCCTGGCAGCCGCGCAATACGATCATCAGTATTCCACGACGACGCCCGTTCCCATTCTCAAGCAAATAAACAGGCAAGATTCGTTTTTCTCTCTTTTTATCTCCCTTATCTTTGTTTTTTTAACCGAAAAATAACGAAGACGATAGAAGGAGGATTTCCAAATTCTGCGCTTTGTGCACTTGCACTTCGCGGAGAAATTGTCTTGAATTGGCTCAGATTCAAGGCGTCTTCTCACTTTAGAGGCTAAAAAGGTTGTTTTCATTAATTTTTTGATAGGTTTATATTACAGATATCGATACAAAAGTTGTTACACTTAATAAATACATTTTTGACATACATAAAAAAAAATGTTTTTCATGTATTCATGTAACCCAAACAAACTTTAAACGCGTTTTTCTCGAAACAACGTTTTTCGACGGCTTGTTGATAACATTTTCGAAAGTACTGAACTTAACCACGTATTCTTTACAACTATAGCGCATATCAAGGATTTTTTGATATTTACTATTTTTTTGCCAATAACGGTGAAAAAAACACGTTTTTTCCCGAAAAATGTCCGCCTTTTTGTGATTTTTGCATATATCAAAAATCGTATGAAATGCGCTGTATGTTAGGATGCGCTATAGCCGTCAACATACCGAATCTAAAATTGTTTGATTTTTTGTCTCGGATGATCCATCGCCGAGATTTCATCAACAGCGCAGACCTACAATTTTTTTGGGACATTCTCGTCTATAAATAGTGACCTAAATGAATCATTTAAAAAAATGTATTTCCAAAGTGTATTTATTAAGTCCAACAACTTTTATATCAATATCTATAATATAAACATATTTAAAAAATTCACGAAAATAGCCTTTTTTAACGTCTAAAGTAAGAAGACCCCTTAAGGAATCATCGCAGTGTAACGCGTTGAAAAATCAGCCCCAATTTTTTTATATCCAATCAAAGCATTCATTAAGAACAGAAAATAATTTTTGAAACGATTGTTTTTATTTTTTACGTTTTTTTAACGGTTGAACATGTCCGGAAAAAGGGGCCCTAACGGTGTATATGATTGTGGCTGTAAATATTACCCGAAACAAGATTTGTAAAAAGATTATTAATCAGTATGAAAGCCGCTACCTTTTTATAGAGGTGCTTTCGAAAATTCTGATAAAACATTCCCAAAATGGCGTCGGTTGGGAAATAGGAACGAATGAGCCCATTTTTTTTTACAGTTTTTCGTTAAAAAAGCATGAAGATCTAAAAAAGCTTCCATAGTAAAATAAAGAATAGCGTGGAGAATTTTGTGTCAAAATTTGAGACGGCTAGTTTGAAAACTCTTCCTCTGAGAGTGTACACCGTTTTGAAAAACGACACTTCGACAAAAACGTGTTGAAAGTTTCGAGTGCGAAATTTTCGTATAAATTGTCTACTCGCGGTCAATCGCTGATACCAGGTCTATGTTTATAATCGTCCATACTATCGGATAATGCGAAAAATCGATTTTTTGAAAATTTTACACTGTGATGATTATTTAAGGCGGGATATACATTTACAACGATAGAAAAATCGAGTTTTCTTTAACGATAGAATTATAAGTGTAAAATATTTCTCCAAAGTTTCAAAGCGAAATTAAAAAAACCTCAAACGTCGTTAAAAACGAAAGCCCGTCAACGCTGTGCCTCACCGCTCGGATTCGGAGCGCGCGGCGCAGGTAGGAGTGAGAGCGCAGGGGGCAGGCAGAGATGGGCGAAATGTAATTTAATTAACAATTAACAACTGCTGCCGTAATTGATAATTCAATTTCTTTATAACTGCTTAAGTTATATATAATTGCTCAAGCAATTAGTTACCACTGCTTACTCAAGCAATATACAATTGCTTAAGTAATTACTTACCACTGCTTAAGTTTTATATGATTGTTTAAGTAATTAGTTACCACGAGTACCTAGTCCAATTTAACTCAAATTCTATATGTGAACTTTAAACGCGTTTTTCTCGAAACTACATTTTCCAAATTGGCGTGGGTTTTACTAAAAAATTATTGAGCCAATTGTGTTGAAACTTGGTAGAAATATTCATAATATTGCTACCATCTAGTTGACGAGAATCGTTTTTGAAAAATTGGAAAAAAACTAGTTTTGTAATCCAAATTTTCCAGAAATTTCGCGTGAAATTTAGATTAAACAAAAATAAATACATGACATTCTCTTAAATTTGCGTTTGCTTAATTTTAATTACTGTCAACTAGAAACTATACACGTTCTAACTGGAAAGAATTTGAAATTTCTTTTGTAAATCAAAGTCTAAGGGAAGCCATAATTATGGTATAATTATAATATAATTATACTACAAGTATACTAACCATTATATAAGTATATAATAAGTATATACTATAGTATAGTATATACTTATATACTTATATAGTATAGTATAGTGTATATATATAGTATAGTATATACTTATAGTACATATATAAGTATAATACTATAAGTATATCAACCATTATATAAGTATATAATAAGTATATACCATTGAAGTTTACCTACAGCTTGCTAATTGTAGAATAATTATTTCTCAGTTTAAGAAACCCCTTAAAATTGCTCAATTTTTTCCCGTTCTAATGTATATCCCCAGTACTTTTCTAGACGCGGTTAAAAAAAATGACGCGTATATTTACATTTTTTCACAGGTCATTTATGCACATGGTTAAGTATATGTAAAAAAAATCAGAAATTTCAACAAATGGCGAATATATAACATAATAAAACAATGTATTTTTTTTTGCGCGCGCGTTGATGGTGAAAGTTCTCGGCATCGATGTGTGTTTGAAAAAAATGAACATATTTATAATTGCATAATACATGTATCTTTAGTGTGAACCAACAATATTATTTTCTTTAAGGCGTTACCCCCACTTGTAGCGCAAAAAAGGCCTTTTTCATGAATTTTTTTAAAGAAAACTACAAAAAAAAATTTATCGATCAATATACCATCTTAAAGAACACATCTTGAAGAACTTTCAGTAATTTTTTTATTGAAAAATATTACATTGTTTAGTGGCAAATGGCCGTCAATGAAATAATGTTTTTATATACACGGTTTGCGGTGACCAACATTGCGGCGAAGTGGATCATCTGAAAACAAAAATGCGGATGGATTTAGTCAAATATAAGTATAAACTAGGCTTTAATCGAAGGATTTTAAAAAATATTAATTTTTCACAAAATGGCGAACAGTCAAAGTTAATGGTTCGATTTTAACGAAAAAAACGGCCGTTTTTTGACTATAAAACGGCAATTTTTTTTTTGAAAAAAAATCGAACGATCAAAGACTACATTTTTATGTATTAAATAAGCCTGCAAAATTTCAAGAAGATCGGTTCATTAGTGTTCGAGTAATCTTGGTCACCGACTTCAGAAATGCCATTTTGAGAAAAACGCGTTTAAAGTTTCAATTTCAGTTCTTCAATTCACGGATTCTTCTCTTTCAACGCTCATATCTCAGTCAATTTTGTTCGGATCGACTTGAAATTTTCAGGACATATCCTCAGATACTTATACTTCAAAAAAATGCAATAAAAAAAATCGACTTTTTCAAAATCGCAAGTGGGGCCCTTTAAAATTATTCCGAAAAAAATTCGAAACTTAAAACTTAGAACTTTCAAAAGATTCAAAAAAGTGAATCGTGGAAAAACGGCTTCGAAGTTGGCGGTCGGGCGCGTCGCGCGGTATCTATGCTACGCTCGATATACTGTAACTTTAACCATTTTTGGAATTTGTCAAGTCTGTAAATTTCAAAATATTCCTAACCGTTCAAGCTAATGGAATAAAAAATAATAAAAAAATGAAAAATTTTGACGTTTTTCGCGTATATGAGGCCTTAATGATCTCCACGGCTGTCGGCATTTTTATTTTGCCGTACGTTGCACAGACACAACGAGGACGGAAGTTACAGCTACGGTTACGAGGCGGCCGACGGTTCGTACAAGATCGAGTCGAAATATCCGACCGGCGAGGTCTACGGGAAGTATGGCTTCGTCGACGACACCGGAAGCGTTCGGGAGATCGAATACGGCGCGTCGAGACGCGGTTTCGAGCCAAGCGGCACTGGGATCAATGTTCCACCCTCCACCTTGACCGGTAACAGCATAGCGGCCGCGAACGAGCCCGAAGACGATGGACAGTACAGAGAGGACCCGGCCGTATATTATACCGATCCCAAGTACACGAATGGCGAACGCTACGAGCCCGTCTCGAAACGCCGTCAGCAGCAACAGTACCAGCGACCCGCGCCTTACAACTCACCGGCTTCACGGTAAAGACCTCATTTTTTACATATTGTAAATATTCTCAATTTGGTAAAATGCAATATTTCTATTTTTATCATCAATTCAATCATTTCATTTCAATCATCAATTCAATCATTTCATTTCAATCATCAATTCAATCATCATCAGTTTATTTTTATCATCAATTCAATCATCATCAGTTTATTTTTATCATCAATTCAATCATTTTAAAATAATTTTTCAATCATTTTTTTTTCAATATTGCTTGTAATATTGTAACAATTTAAGCGCATTATATTTGGCTGATTATTTATTCGTACGCAGTCTTTGTCTTTTGGGTTTGCATGAACTTCCGGCCATTCTTGAACTCCGATCATGAACTCGTAATATTAATTATAATCTTGTACGAATTTTATCAAACTTTGTTACAATATTATACATAATATTGTAATAAGTTGTATATTTGGTGTATTGTGTGCTAGATATATTCATAGCGTTTTTATTTATCCGACCCAAATTTTATTCTCGTGGAATACCATTTTGCTTTTTCGGGAAATATTAATATTATAATATCATATATTATTTCATCTCGATATTTATTCTTTTAAAGACTTACAAACAAAATATAAATATAAATTCATACAAATGTCGTGGAAAATACAGTATAATGTTGTTTTTACAATATAGATATAGTTTAAATAAAACTGTATTGTTATATAATATATCATCGTATTATTAATAATTCTTTTGATAAAATATTATTATATTTTTGTACAATTTGATATTTAATCAACTTAGAAATATATATACATATATATTTCATATATATTTATTCTTATCTTCGAAGCTTCATATTTGCAAGGCCTTATATAAGTTTGGATGGTCGGAAAACAAGGCTTTTTTGGGATTTTTTTCAAATACTAATAAGAACACGCAAATGAGGTTCAGAGGGTTTATTTTACACATCTATAGGTACCCGAATCAATTTTTTATTTTCCAAAAAATACAAAATGGCGATAAATTACGTAGTGTAATTTATGTAGTAGATATTATGTAGATTACAAGAAGAAAAAAAATTTCTCGTAATCTACATGAGGTTCGCTAGCTTAAGTACCCACGATAAACGCAAAACATTGATTTTTTCAAATTTGTCACCATTTTGAAAAAAAGTCGCATTTTCGACTGAAAAAACGGCCTTAATTTGTTTATAAAAAATCGTAAATCTTAATTTATCGTAAAAATCGTATGTACTCCGCTAGAAAATCTGCCCCAGAAGCTACAGTTGAAACTTTAAGTCAATCGTTTGAAATTTGTAGGAGTCACGTTTAAAGGTTCAAAACCATTTTCCTTCAGACCATACCATTCTTGATATGTTTATACATCATGTAAGCCAATTTAAAAAAACGATATATTTTTTTTTCAAAGCTATATTAAAGTTAAAGGGTCTATTAAAGTTAAAGGTATATTAAGGATGTTGAGTCCCTATAAAACATGTTAATGTTAATTGTTCAATAAATAGCTTCTTAATCGTCATGAAATTTTTACATAACCTCCTGAATACTTCATGTAAAAACATACAAAATTTTCAAAATTCTATTATCATTACTTCAACCTCCTTAGGTTTAGGAAGCTCGTTATTAAAAAATTAACATTTTGTTAAGAACCATTTTTAAAAGAAATAAAAAAAAAATTTATCAATAAACTTCGTTTTGTTTCCGGTGCTTTCAGTATATTGTAGATATTACAAAATTAAGAGGTAAAAGAAAACTTATTGCAAAGTTACATCAGTTTCCATAAGACAACATTTAATTTGTGAATGTTAATTGTTTAATAACGAGCTTCCTAATTGTCGTGAAATTTTTACACGACCTGTGAAATACTTCATACAAAAACATACCAAATTTTCAGAATTTTATTATCATTTGCGATTTGGGACTCAACATCCTTAAAGCTCAAAGGTATGTTAAAGTTGAAGGGTCCTCAATTGCCCGGCTCTCGCGAAGTTTCGTCACTCTCGTCACGAATTTCCCCCATTCGAATGTCGATTTTCAATACGATTTCCTCATGAACAGTAAGCAAGAGGAACGACCCCCTCGTCGCCGCCACATTCTAATCTCTTCCATCCGTGCACGAAATTCTTTTCACTTTCGTCATCAAAATTTCACGTCGCTTTCAAAGCCGAGAACAAAAAAGTGAGTGGGGAAATCGTTTGAAGATATGCTTGCTCGGGTTTAGAAACGGACGAAAAAGAAGGTAAAATCACGAATGCGAGGCTCGCGCCGTGAATACGAGTGAACGAACGATGAGAATTGATGCTTCTAAGACGCGGAGTTGCATAGCTAAGCGTTACTTTCGATCGGGAACGCAAGTACAGTTGCGGTCGTTACAAGCGTGAAATGTCAAGTGAATCGTTTACAACGAGCACGCGGTGAGCAATGCACAGCCTTCTGCCATAATGCCGAGCTGCGTGACCGGGGCAACGAGAAAAATCGTTCAACCACGAACGACACCGTCAATTCTATTGGGACGTTGAATAAGTTCTCGCTGTTTTTTTTTCTCGTGGAAATTAATGCTTCATTTACGAAAAATAATTCCAAATGCTTTCAAACGTTTCGAAACTGTTGTGTGATCAACTCCTTCCGATTCTGCAAGTTCAGCTGACGTCTGACATGAGTCTTCATGAAGTACCGTAAAATGGGGTCATTGAACATGCAGGTTTTGGAAGTTTTTCTTCGGTGAATTTTTTAACATCGTAAATTCCAACTTTTTTTGGGTAAGCGTCTGAATCCGCCTTTCGATCGAGCTGAATTTTTGCATAAACTTTCCTTTTAATATTTTAAGGGGCTATACCAGGGTGAACGCTGAAAATTTGGGTGATTTTCGGGAATTTTTTGGAAGAAATGTACTCAAGTAAATGTTTCGGAAAATTAAGAATATATTTGGCTATATTTTACCTATATTACACAATTTTTTCATAGAAAAATATTGAGATCCAAACGACTTATGCGCTACCTTCGGAGGCGCCAAAAAAAAGTTCCTTCACTGCTGACATGATTCCGTCTGATTGAGTAGCCCTAAACAAAAAAGGAAAAAATGTCGTGAAACTGGAAGATATTTCCTGTACAATGACGTAGGATTTTCGAAAAATGTCAAATTCTAACTTAATGGCGTAGTTATGAAAAAAAACGTCTGTTTTGTTGCCTATAATATGGTCGTTTTTTTCAATGCCAAATCGTCAATTTTCATCGAATCAAAAATGTCCTACGTCATTGTAGAGTAAATATATTCAAGAGTACTCAGTTCAAATTTCAAGTCAACCGGATAATTGCTCTTTGAGTTACAATGTCAGCAAATTTGAAAAATCTCATTTCGAGAAAAACGCGTTTAAAGATTTAACTGGGGCATTTTATACCTACGAGCGGTTGCTCTTTAGAAGGCTGCCATTCGGGGAGTATTAGAGATGCGGTCTTAAAATTTTTACAGGATATTCTTGAATGTATAAACTGTCGAAGAAGGCAAAAAAATCGATTTTCGAAAGTGTCACACTGGTATAGCCCCTTAAGACGTCCCCTAGAGGGATTTTTTTACGACGTTAAATAGTTTTTGCGTTTGGGTTTGTTTGGGTTTGTTCAGGTTTTTTGGTTTGGATATTTTTATTTGGACGAAACGGAGAGCGCGATAACATATATAGGTATGAACGAGGACGTAGCAGATATAGATATAGTCGGCGCCCGTTAAAAGAAAACTTGAGAATTTAATATTTCGGAAATTATTTCGAGTCGCCAAAAATCCCTTTAGAGGTTGTCTTAAAATATCGAAAGAGACGTTTGGGTAAAATTTCAGTTCGGGGGCAGGGGGGGGGGTCGGAACCTTACCCTCGAGAAAAAAACTTTAAAATTCAATATCTCAAAAACTATATTGGCTGCCTATCTATTAACTAGGTTTGTACAAAATGGGTGAGAGTTCGGAAACCTATTCCTTTTTTCCCTTCAATTGAACAATGTGTCCTTTGGCTATCAAATGTAAACGAAAGTCAAGTTCCACCACCCCCCATACTTTCATATATATTTTTTTTAAGTGTCAAAGTAACCTCGAGTTTGGGGTTTCTTTGGCATCAATTTGATTTAAAAAAAATATATTTTATGAATTATACATGGAATTAAATGAAAAACAACGATTTTTTTACAATCAAATTGTCATCTTTATTAAGGAAACATTTTACATAAAAATATCAAGTACCTGGGTTACTATTATAGGCACTAAATCAGTCTTATAATTATCATTGAGACCAAAATCAACTTGAGTAACATTACAATAAACTTTAGCAACATCATAATAAACTTGAACAACAAATTTAGAATCCCCCCTTTCAGAATCTGTCAAAGTTACCCTCAATGCCAATTTAACCCGTTTTTACGGTGATGCCTCCAATTCAGCACATCAAAATCATTATTCTTGAGGAGTCTAAACCAATCTCTGCATGTTGTTTCGACAGAGCATGGTCGCCATAAGTCTCAACAAGAATTCTGTGTGCTTCAGCTGCAGATTTCTTAAAATGAAGTAGCGCAGTAAAAATCCCCCCAAATACTCTTTTTGGCACGAAATTTGACATGCTTAACACTGTAAGAAAAAGTTGTCAACACTTCGGCGAAATGACATACACTGAATTTCAAGCTTGCTGGTAGTACTTGTTTATAGATGCGTCACCATTTGAAACGACGTATTTTTTAATTCAGAAAAAAATTGTTTGGCCATAGGCCAGACCTACTTAGCCAAATTTTAAACTACACCGCCATCTATTAGAAAACAGCGAGAACTTATTCAACATCCTGATACATTTCTAAAAATCACTGTTTTCCTTCCTTTTCCCGATGTTCCTTCGTGTGCCCTGTTGTCTAACAGACTTCCTCAAATGTAGCCCATCACAGCTCATTTCCCAATGCCCTAGCGGTTCGTGTTTGTCACGAGGGCACAGGGAAACTGCGGAAAACCCGTGCCGATTCGGACGCCCAGATTTTCCCCGAGTTTCAGCTGCGTTCACCATCGAAAAGTAAATGAAGTTGCCGCGCTAGTTGGTGACCGCCTAGCTCTGCGATCCAGCGCAAGGCCAGGCGGTCACCCATCCGAGTATCAGCCCAGGCCAAAGCTGCCCGACGTCGAAGTTCGCAGTTGCTACTACTGCTGCTAGTTTCCAAAACGTATTTTGCATCGAAAGCGGAAGTAACGTCATTACCCTGGCATTTTTCACCGACCAGTTATCCGGAGTATCGGCAGCCGTTGGCGATCTCGCAACCTCAATATCGGCCCGGAAATAGTGCCCTTCCGGCGTCCCCGGAATATCGGTCGGTTTATCGTCCGCAGCAGAGGCCGCTGTCGCACCCGGAATACGAGACCCAACGGTATCAGTCGGCTGGTCCGATCCCTCGGACGCGACTTCCGGGGCATCCAGCCTCCAACGTTGACATCACTGCCGGCTCCTATACAGTCAATTACAAACGATAAAGTATCTTTGCAAAGTGCTTCCTAGCAAAAAAAAATACAGAAGTCGATCGCCAAACTCGTCGACGTTGTCACCTAACCGCGAACCTATCTGGCCATTATCATCCAATGGGTAATTAAACGTTAATAATTAAAAAGTTACTCACTAAACACTCGTTGCTGAACAACCGACTAATAATAATTTTTCAAAAATCAGCTCAACGTTAAATTCTGAAATATCGCGTTCCATTACATTTGACTACCAAACGTCTTCGATTTTTCTTGCTCCCCACAATATTCTTCTCCAAAACGTTTCCAAACTCGTGTACATAGTTCCCCCTTCAGTTGCGCATATTTTCCCTTCTTTCGAGCACGCGAAACGAGAATTACCCGCGTTATCCAACAGCGAGATTTCAATAAATCACAAGCGTGATGCGAAACTAACGCACGTCGTTGATTCATTAATTATATACGCCGATTAAAAATTATACATCGAGCAGTCATTTTTAGTATTGTTTTCTACGTACGTCTGACCACCCACTGGCCTAGTAGTATGCATAACCTATAATCTATATAATCGATACAAACTATAATCCACTTCGTGGTCGGACCGGCGTTCAGGAGCATTGGGGAATTGAAAATCTCTGCATTCACTACCTCATTAATATTAATAATAACAATTATCATTATTATTACCTACACGAAAAGTAATAATAATACCACTGATTACGATGCTGACGAGGATGACTGCGTTTCATCTCACTGAAATTAGTTGAGTTGATAATAGTAATAAAAAAAGTTGTATCAATAATAATAACAATAAAAAAAATAAAAATCACGACTTTTACGAGATTGTTTTATTTTACTGCAATAAGTAAGTTATCTTTAATAATAATGATGACAAAAAAAAATTAAAATCACGATTTTTACGAGATCGTTTTATTTCCTGCATTAAGGAATTTTTCTTCATCAACAACAATAACAATAATAATGAACATGATGGTAGAACGAGAAAAAATATGAAAATTACGGCTTTTACGAGATTGTTTTATTTTACTGCAACAAGTAAGTTATCTTTAATAACAACAACAACAACAACAACAACAACAACAACAACAACAACAACAACAACAACAACAACAACAACAACAATAACAACAACAACAACAACAACAACAACAACAACAACAACAACAACAATAACAATAATAATAATAATAATAATAATAATAATAATAATAATAATAATAATAATAATAATAATAATAATAATAATACTAGTAATAATAATGACAAAGAAAAATAAAATCACGATTTTTCCGAGATCGTTTTATTTTGTTGCAACAAGGAATTTATCTTCAACAACAACAACAACAACAACAACAACAACAACAACAACAGCAACAACAACAACAACAACAACAACAAAAACAACAACAACAACAACAACAACAACAATAATAATAATAATAAAGATGATGGTAATGACGAGAAAAAATATGTAAATTACGATTTTTAGGAGATCGTTTTATTTTACAGCAATAAGGAGTTTATCTTTAACACCAATACTAACATTAACAACAAGAACAACAATAATATCAATAATGATGATGATGATGATGATGAGAAAAAATATGACAATCACGATTTTTACAAGTCGGTTTTATATCACTGCAATAAGTAAGCTACTTTTAATAATAATAATAACAATAATAATAATAATAATAATAATAATAATAATGATGATGATGATGATGATGATGATGATGATGATGATGATGACAATAAAAATATCGAAATTACAATTTTTACGAGATCGTTTTATTTTCCTGCAATAAGGAATTTATCGTCTACTACAACAACAACAACAACAACAACAATAATATTAATAATAACGAAGATGATGATAATGACGAGAAAAAATATGAAAATCACGATTTTTAGGAGATCGTTTTATTTTACTACAATAAGGAGTTTATCTTCAACAGCAACACTAACACTAGCAACAACAACAACAACAACAACAACAATATTAATAATAATAATAATGATGATGATATTGATGATGATGATGAGAAGAAATATAAAAATCACGATTTTTACAAGTTGGTTTTATTCCACTGCAATAAGTAAGCGATTTTTAATAATAATAATAATAATAATAATAATAATAATGATAATAATAATAATAATAGTAAGGATGATGATGATGATGATGATGATGATGATGATGATGATGATGATGATGATGATGATGATGATGATGATGATGATGATGATGATGATGATGATGATGATGATGATGATGATGATGATGATGATGATGATGATGATGATGATGATGATGATGATGATGATGATGATGATGATGATGATGATGATGATGATGATGATGATGATGATGATGATGATGATGATGATGATGATGATGATGATGATGATGATGATGATGATGATGATGATGATGATGATGATGATAATGATAACAATAAAAATATGGAAATTACAATTTTTACGAGATCGTTTTATTTTCCTGCAATAAGTACGTTATCTTTGATAATAATAACAATGACAATGAAAAGTATGAAAATAAATGTTTTGACGAAGATAACGATGGGTTATTTTATTCAAATGAGTGAGTTGTTGTTCCACGTCAGATGAAAAAAATGAAGACCGTTATGATTCAGTCGAGGTGAAAGAGTGACCATTACTGGCCGCTCTCTTTCTCCCTCTTTCCTTCGCTATATAATTATATATTTTAATCTGAGAGAGCCGCAGACTCGTCTTGTGGATACACACTGATACACACATATGTGTATGTCACGCTGAGGCTGCGGATTAAAGCATCACGTATATATGTGGCAGTTAAAACCTGACGTCGCGACCTTGCCGGCTCTTGCAGCTTGTCCAGACATCCTGTACCGCCTGTGACGAATAAAGTGCTTTTATTCCGAGATCGAAAGTTCTTTCATACGTATATCGTATCTCCCCGTGGGTTTGCCACACCCTGGAATTTCATTCGTTCCCTCCTGCCTTTTCGCCATCGTGCGACCTTCCACGCACGACAATGTGGAGAAAAGTGCATGCATAAATTCATCGATAAATAATTTTAAAAACTTGGAATGAAAATTCATTTGCATTGCTCATTATTCTTCTTTCTTCCGGGTGGCTTTTTTTTTAAATTGTGGCGCAGAATGATCGTGGAAATGTCCGGGGTTGAGTTTGTGCATTCGTGGTACGTTTGCTATGCGGAAGCTGATGACGGGGGCGCGTCAAATGATGCAAATGTTCATTGAGTTTCGAGGCTTGGCGAGTAGGTGGGGAAAAAAATTGTCACCCTTTTGCTGGATGTTTTCGTGCAGGGAAATGAATGGACACGGGCTAAAAAATTATTTTACGTTATTGATGATCCGTGGAGTCGAATGAAGACATTTGAATTTTCTGAAAATAATGTTTCTTTTGGATTTTGCATTTCCATGACTTTTTTCAAAGGGGTAACCACCACTCTAGCAGTCGAAAAAGAAGCCTAACTTTGACGATTTTTCTTGAAAGTATTGTAAAAGGAATGGGTAGTATTTTTAAAGGGATTATTCAGTTTATATTTAAGTATAGACATTTTTTTTATTATTATTTTTGTACAAAATAGTGGCGAGAGAGCCAATCTTCGAAATGATTTTTTTTTAAACACCTACAGTAACGGACAGATTTTTCGTGAACTATAAGATCTGCAACGAAAAAAAAAACAAAAAATATTTAAATCCATATACTATTGGCTGTAGAAGTACGCAGAGATTTTTCATTTGATCAAATTTAGTAGAAATGGTGCACTTTTGACGAAAAAATCGATTTTCTGCTAAAAAAAAAGCAGTAAATTTTTTATAAAATAAAAAGTTCACATCGAATCGAGAAACCCCTACGTACTTCTATAAAGGAGGTAATTGTGAAGCTACTGTCAAAATTTCAAACTGATCCATGCAACCGTGTTGAAGTAATGTGTTCGCTAAGATTGAAAAAAATGGTTTCGAGAAAAACGTGTTTTTATGATGTGTCAGCATTGTTTAAGGATGTTGAGTCCCTATGAAACATGTTAATGTTAATTGTTCAATAAATAGCTTCTTAATCGTCATGACATTTTTACACGACCTCCTGAATACTTCATGTAAAAACATACCAAATTTTCCGAATTCTATCATCATTACTTCAACCTCCTTAAGGGTTGAAATAAAAAATGATAAGAAAATTCTGAAAATTTGGTATGTTTTTGTATGAAGTATTTAAGAGGTCGTGTTAAAATTTCACGACGATTAGGAAGCTCGTTAATAAAAAATTAACATTTTGTTAAGAACAATTTTTAAAAGAAATAAAAAAAAATTTATCAATAAACTTCGTTTTGTTTCCGTTGCTTTCAGTATATTGTAGATATTATAAAATTGAGAGGTCAAAAAAATAACTTATTGCAAAGTTACATCAGTTTCCATAAAACAACATTTAATTTGTGAATGTTAATTGTTCAATAACGAACATCCTAATTGTCGTGAAATTTTTACATGACCTCTGAAATACTTCATACAAAAACATATCAAATTTTCAGAATTTTATCATCATTTGCGATTTGGGACTCAACATCCTTAAGCAATAAAAAAACGATTTTCCCAACATGCTAAGGTGGTGTTAGGGGGTTAAAGGGGGTGGAGGTAGAGGGGGGGGCGGGGTTATAGTAGGGGGATATTTCAGGGGTAAACAATAGCAAAAATGGACGGCGCCTTACCCCTTAAGAGGAAGGATTTCTTCACCTTTTTTGAGACGAAGGGTATGTTTTATTGCTACTTTTGGCTGGTACATGGTATTTTTTTTTTATTGATCTTTAAAAATAGTGGGGGTACGGCACGATCTTCCAAACGGGTTGCGGCAGATGTTGTCATACGTCGTGACACATAGCATGGCGGGATTAATGAAAAAAAAAACCAACGAAGATTTTTCTTGCATTAATACTCATACGCGGAAAATGAACCGAGAAAAATTGAGGAATGTTGAAAATCGATGAAATGGTACGTTTTGAAGCAAAAAGATTGTATTTATCAAAAAAAATGGTAACCGTTTAAAAGAATTTAGGGTCATGTTTCAGCCAATAAGGGTAGAAAGATTTATACCAAATTTCATCAGAATCGGTCGATTAGTTTTTTAGCTATACGTCACGCCAGTTTTGAAAATGTAGTTTAAAAGACCGCGCCATATCTCCGCCATTTTTAAAGATCAATGAAAAAATACCACATATCAGTCAAAAGTGATTGTTTTTATATCGAACACACCTTTCTGATTGATTTCTATCAAACACACCTTAAGACTCAACAATGGTTAAGAAATATTTCCTCAAAAAGAAATCATGAAAATCAGCAAGATTGTTTCTTGCAAAAGGTATCTCCCCCCTTAAGGATTGATATTTCCGGAATTCAGGCACTATACTTCTCAGTCCGCGATAACCCTCGAGGGGTACGTGGGAATTTGGCCTTCTTCCTTCATTTATGACAGATAATGCATGGAGGCTCGCCGTCTCCCTTAATATCCGTGGCTCATATTGGACGTCACAGGGTACGCAAATTCCTTGCCACTCGGCCTATCAAACGGGTGTGATTAATTGTGACCTAATTTAACCGAAGTTCCGCGGAAAGTATGCACCGGCCGGGGGAGAAGTCCAATTAACTTGTCAGCCGGGACAAGTGGCGTCGTCATATTGCATTTCCCTAAGGTCGATTCTTCGCACACTTCCAAAGTGTATGCATTGAAGGTTACATCGACTTTCGCTTCGGATGGCACAATTTTCCGAACGTTACACAGTCATTCATAATTATGAACAAATTATTGTGGCAGTTGTTTATTATTCCAATATTTCTCTCAGTTAAAAAAATTGTGTCAATTAAGGGGTTAGGCTACGACCGACGTATTCTTTTTTAACATTTCGTTAATTATTTGTTAACAATAATAACGCCAATTTTCATCGAAAAATCGAAAGAAAATTAAAACATTTTTTTTGATGATTGAAACACGATATGAAATCTGACGTCGATTTTGTTAAAACTCATATATGTCATAAAGCATTGAAAACTATTAGACACGTATTTTTTTTGTATCTGCGGAAAAACGGTTTTGAGGAGGAAAACCATCCCTCAATGAAAGGCGTGTCGAGGGGTGGTTTTGCAATTTCACCCAGAAGCTGTCCACTGATCTGAATAAAAGAAAAACCAAAATTCTTCTAATGTAAAGCGATGAAAAATCCACTATAGAATGAATGAAAAAAAATGAAGGGGTGATACGCATTTCTTTGAGTGCTCGTTTCCCCTCTTAAAAACGTTTTCCCACAGATAAAAAAGAATACGTGTCTAATGATTTTCAAAGCTTTATCACAGATATGAGTTTCAACAAAATCGAAGGCGGACACTTGAGTGATGTTGCTTGCCAGTCAATAGTATCTATTTCAAGAAAAAAAAACTCGTTTATTTCGGTTCAGGTTAACCGAATGGCCAGAATAAAGTACGCCGTTGAGCCTCTTACGTTCGAAGGTCCTTCACGAACATTTTTCTATCTTATTTAATTATTAATATTTGTAAATTGGAATTGGTGCCCATCTTTGTTAATGTACATACGAATAAATTTCGAAACGACTTTTCAATCGTATTATTTCTTCAAAAATAATATTTTCAAATGACCCTGACTTTTGGGTAGTCACAGTAGGCTAACCTCTTAAAAAAAGCTGAAATAATGGAATGTACAATCCGATGGAAATTATCGGGTGAGAATTTTTATTTTCGTGTGAAAGTTTAACGCGGAAAATGCGTGCCGTAGTCGCTGTATGGAAATTGAAGGATTCCATTTGTCGATGTCGTTATCGCGATCGTGTCTTCTCAGCCGATCGGGTCCTGAATTCGTTTAGGCCGGTTCGGCGAGTAGCAGACGTTGAGCTTACTCGACACGCATTTGTTCCCGCTGACAGTCTTTCACGGATCAGCGAACTCCACAACTTTCACGATAAATTTAAGCCTAAGTACGTGCCTTGTATTCACCGTACTCTACGGCCCACACAGCCCTTGCATCAATTTTGCGTCGTAGCTATTGGTGGTGTGACATTTTTTTGCTGCGTAACACGAATCCCAACAACCAGTAGGAAAAAAATAATTTTTAACAAACAACAGGAAAAAAATGAGAAAATGTGTACTTACGTAAAAGTGTTTGAGGATTGATCGTTTTTTATTTATCTATACATATAAAATAACATATCCTGACTGATTCATCAACTACGAACCAAAACCGCTAAAGCTAACTACATGAAATTTGGAAAGTAGGTTGCTTTTATGACGTAAGCAGCCACTGAGAAAGGATGAAATTCAACCCTTAAATCGAGAAAAGGGGTGGCAAGCTTTGCATGGAAAAGTAAAAAATCTGGTCGGATTTACTTGAAACTTAGTATTCGTGCTTCTTGACATAATTAATGAAATACGTATTTCCGTGTTTTTAGAAGTTCAACCCCTAAGGGGAGAAAGAGGGCGGCAAAGTTCGTATGTAAATTAAACATTCTGACCAGGAAGATTAACTTGAAACTTATAAGTTTCAAGTATTAAAGCTCTTCAACACAATTAATAAAACACGTATTTCAGCGTTTTTCGAAATTCAACCCCTAAACGAAAGGGGGTGGCAAAGTTTGTACGGAAAGTAAAAAAAAAACGGGTCAAATCTACTTGAAAGTTTGCATTACTGCTCCTAGACACAATTTATGAAATTTCGGCGTGTTTTCAAATTCAAGGTAGTTTCAAATATGAATCGAATGGCACTCAAAGTTTTCTCTCTGAAAGAGGAATTGAGCTGTTTATTTTATATTTATTTTTATGTATGAGATAAACAAAAACACACGATTGTATTTTTATTTATTCTTGTCGAAAGGACAATTTTATTTCACTGGGAAATAGAAATTGTGCAGAACGTTAGAAAAATGTTTGAAATAAAAATACAGTACTATACTTTTATTTGGTCTGATAAGAAACGAGAAAGAATTTAATCTCACGTGTAAAAAAGTTACGGAGCAAAAAAAAAATCGTCTTTATCATAATAATATGGATTTTGTATCAATCTTTATTTACACACGGAATAAAAAAGCCTTCGGCTTCTTGGATCAACTGGCCTTATTATTATTTCTTCGAAGCATCGCAAATAAGGCGCAGTGCAAGTACCGTGAAGAAAGTCATTAAAATTTCATTAGGCATTATCTCATTAATGAATAACAACTGGTAATAATGAATAACTACTGAACAACAATTAATGAATAACAACTGGCAATAATGGGCGTGCCAGTTTGAGACAATTTTATACACCCAGATCAATACAAATAAGATCAAGGCACTAAGGTGGCTGAGCATATCACTATTTCGACCTTGTTTCAATGTTGGGGAATGATCAATCATTATTGGGACCAAAAATTGTTCAATACGTTCCGCTTGTCTCCGGCTATCATCAATTCTTGAATTATAACGTCTCACGCGCTGCTCGCCCAACTGAACGTCCCTAATTCGTATCCTAAGGCAATTTATGCAATTGTAAACTTACGTTTACAATTGCATAAACAACCAGAACATATATATTCACATGTGCACGTTATGGAAAAGTGAAAGTAGCGTATAACGTCACGGGATCGCTGGCCAGCGGAAAAGCATACATCGGGACAAAATAGACCACGTGTGGTATTTGAAAAATTTTTTAAATTTTTAAGAGGGAAGACACCTTTTGGCGAGGAAAAAATGCTGATTTTTATGATTTTTTTTCAAAGGGAAAAATTTATTCACTATTTTTGAGACATAGGGTATGTTTTATTACTATTTCGGTCTGTTTCATGGTATTTTTTTTAATTTATTAATTTAAAAAAATGGTCGTGGTATGGTATGGTCTTCTGAACGGGTTGTGGCGGATGTTGTCAGACGGCGTGACACGTAGCGTCGGCGGGATCAATCTGTAAAAAAGCCAACGAAGATTTTTCTTTCACTAATACTCATACGCACCATATGAACCAAGAAATAGTGAGAAGTGTTGAAAATCGATAAAATGGTACGCTTTGAAACATATAGATTGAATTTTCCGAAAATGAACTACATTTTGCAATAAAAACATACATTCATTTTTAACTTCCAAAAGTATTTAGGTTCACGTTTTAGACGATAAGGTTAGAGATATTTATCCAAAAATTGATCAGAATCGGTTGATTAGTTTTCGAGCTATACGTCACGCCAGTTTTGAAAATGCACTTGAAAACCGTGCCATACCTCTGCCATTTTTAAAGATTAACAAAACAAAAAAACCATGTAACATCCAAAAGTAGTAATAAAACATACCTTAAGTCTAAAAAATGATGAAGAAATCTTTCTGTTTAAAAAAAAAGTTATGGAAATGACCGAAATTTTTCCTCACCTAAAGATATCACCCCCTTAATGCTGAAAATCGGTCATGTTTTACTATCGTCTGGCAAGGGAGAAACGAAAATTTAATTAACGTGCATTCGTTCCCAATCCCACGTATTTTTTCGCTGCTAGTCTGTGCGCATCTTTTTCAATAATTCATACTTTTAATTAAATTTGCCGATGATATAAATTTTCGAAACAATTAGGGAGGAAACTATCATTTAATTTTGATAATGTGGTGAATAATGGATGTTTCAATTTTCCCAGAACGATGTTTGCGAGGATTCGATTACAGTCGTGTGTCAATCATGAAAGGGTCATTGCCCTTTCTTTTCCAGTATCGTTCCTTTTATCAAAGCAAGTGTTTTGCTTCAAGTATTTAAAAGGGACAAAGTAGGAAAGAAAATGCAAAATATAAATAATATCAGTCATTTTATAATAATTATTTTTTTATAATATTATAATTTGTTATAATATTATAATTATAATTGTATTATAATTATATGTATATGTATTATAATTATAATTGTAATTTCAATTGTAATTGCATATTATAATTGTTCTTGATAAATGTAAAAATGTTACAATATAATTCAATATACAATTTGCGAATGATCAATTTCATTTTTATATTCGAGTTTTTTACATTCGTATTATAATATTACCATCCTTGCATTGAGTTACATTGAGTACTAAATAATAAAAAGCATGAACACGAGAATAATATGATAAAATTAATTACATCTTTTCCAGAACGTACATTTTTTATAGCTTCAGCCAGGGAAATATCAATTCAATTTTGATAATCCGGTGTATAATGAATGTTTTAATTCTACCAAAACGATGTTTACGAGGATTCGTTTATCATGAGACATTTGGCTGTTTCTAGTATCGGTCCTTTCATCAAAATAATCGATTTCGAACGGGGCATACTAGAAAAAAATTAAAAGTATAAATCATATCAGTAATTTGTCTATTATGATTGTTTTTAATGAATGCAAAAATATTATAATATAATTAAGTATACAAATTGTGAATGGTCACTTTTATTTTTGTATCTCATATCAATATTGAGTACTGAATAATAAAAAGCATGAGCACAAAACTAACATGAAAAGATCAATAAAATACATTCCAGAATTCAATTTTTTTCTAGCACGAAAATAAACAGGAATATTAAAAAGTCGGAATGTATTATCACGCATAATCTTTCTTTTCGTGAAATGGTAAATCGCAACGATAAAATAATAAGGTAAAGTGCTCAGGTAAAGATGTATTTTGCGAATAAAAATTGCGGGTCGCTTGCGGTAGCAATATCGTGGGACTCGACGATAACATTGAATCGCTCATTTTCTTTGCAATTCAGGAACGAATTTACACGCTCACGAGGGTCGAATCGTGCCTTTCACCGTGTGTGCCATTGTGTGCTCGGCGACGTCTGACCGAGATATTAAAAGTTCACACACGAGAATCGATCGCGAACTATATATATATATATATATATATAGTTCGCCATAGATATATATTCATAGTTCGCGATAGATATATATATATATATATATATATACAATTTTGCATGTTTCTCGTTTGAATCGGTCCCCATTGAAATTCAACGGTTTCGTGTGCGCCTGCGGGGACAGCAGAGCAAGAATTTAATCACTCTCGATAATGCTGTTCGGTAGAAACTTAGCGAGCTCTAATTTTCGTCCCGGCATTTTGTGCGTTACCGTGGAGGGCTTTGTCTAATCTCAGAAGTTCGATGATACCGCATTGCCTCGACGATCGTCAAATTTGTTTTCGACTCGTACTCTCCCCCCGAGTTGCACTATTTCCCATATTAATCGGAAGGAATTATAGCGCGGTCGGTTAATTCCGAATGGTCAGATTTACGGAGAAACTTTGTCGTAGCCGCGCAACTTCCGGCCACTGATGGGAGTCCCGATGTCGCGCCCGTTTAAACGGCAAATAGTGAAGCTAATGTAGAGCACAAAATTCGAGCGTCTACCATGTGTAGCCAAGAACATCGAAATATGTAAAATATTTAATTACTATTTTTACGTTACTGCAATGTTTAAAAATGTTTTCTCATCTTACACTTTTTTGAATGGCCTACAAAATTGCGTTTGCACGAGGGCACAGGGAAACTGACGAAAACCGGTGGGAATAACAATCGGATATATTCGAATGAGTTTCGGTTGCGTTACCATCGAAAGTGACTCCCGCTTAGTAGTCGTCGCGCGAGTCTTGCACGACTAAGGGGTCACCCATCCAAGTATTGGCCCAGGCGGACCGTCTCTGGACATGCAGGGTCGCAGGAGCTATGCATTGAATACACAGTCACTATTGACGGCTATCTCTACATTGTTATGCCTATGTTTGCAGATTTTTTATGTTTTATATATATTTTTAAATTGTTATATTTTCGCTTTCATTAATGATAATCATAATTCGTCTGATTTAGTAATTTTGCATGTTTTTCTACTATGCCTTGTCGAAATACTCGAATGAAAATGTCGTGAGGATTAACGGGCTATATCAACGGGCCAGGTGGATAAAAAAATTGCATTTTCCAAAAATATTTTTATTCGATAGTATCACCTCTTAGCTATATTCCCTGAAAATTTCATTGAAATATTCTTAACCCTCAATCCGTGAAGTTATTTAAGGCACCTTAATCCCATGAGGACGTTTCCGGTTTTTGCACTACCAAACGAACAATTATCAATTAAAAAATCTGAATAAACTCATTGTCAATCGTTAGTCCGTACTTCTCAAGGGAAAATAGAGTTTTTCTTTCTTTCTTATTTAATTTTTTTTTTTTTTTTCATTACATATTAAGCAACCTGCGAAGAAAATGATTTTGGGCAGGACGAAAACGGCCGAGGTTCACGGATTGAGGGTTAACATTGAATGAGCTGCAGCTTCTAACAGTCAGCCGGACGAGTAGTGGCAGCACCATACTTCAAACTTTAAACGCGTTTTTCTCGAATACTGTTCTCAAAGTCGGTGGACACGATATTTCAAGAACCACGTGATGGGTCGTTTCCAGATTTACCGGAACCACGATGTAAAACATTTGAAGTTCGTTGACGATCTTACTTTGTAAAAATCGATCTTCATTTTTCAATAATTATGTCATCATTACGACTTCTCAAATAGACTTTGTATTCTCGGGTTCCAATTAGTCGCCACGTTGTTAGATAAATTTATTTAAAATATCGACGACTCGTATTTATCGTTAACTTGAATAACGCGTTTGGTTTGTAGATTTCGGATGGACCGTTTAACAGGAAAGTGTCACCCGTCAAACGTCGTAAAAAAAAATCATCATTCGCCGGCGGCCATGCTTTTGTCATTTTTCTGTATTTTTTGCTAATTTTTTTAAGGGCTCTCAATATATGTACTTTTGGTAAAGAATGTACTTTTTGACGAAAAATGTACTTTTTTTAAATAAAAAATGTACTTTTCGATAAGAAATGTACTTTTTGATAAAAATGTACTTTTTTTAATAAAAAATGTACTTTTCGATAAGAAATGTACTTTTTGATAAAAATGTACTTTTTTTAAGTAAAAATGTACTTTTTTAAAATAAAAAATGTACTTTTTAAAATAAAAAATGTACTTTTTTTAAAAATAGAAAATGTACTTTTTTTATACAAAATGTACTTTTTAAAAATAAAAAATGTACTTTTTGATAAAAATGCGTTCTTTTTTTATGAACCATTTACTAGAAGAAAAAAAATCGGAATTTGGCAACTTTTTTCTGGCCTCTAGGTAGATGTAGCTCCTTAAAATTCAACAAAAGAAATCGACATCCAATACTTTGGTGGACCAGTTAGACACCTTGAGGTCCTTTTTCCGATCCATAGTTCGTATCCGGAGAACGCTTTGTGCATAAAGAAAT
Source organism: Ophion costatus (assembly GCA_951751655.1). Taxonomy (NCBI): domain Eukaryota; kingdom Metazoa; phylum Arthropoda; class Insecta; order Hymenoptera; family Ichneumonidae; genus Ophion; species Ophion costatus. The sequence goes on along the minus strand of OX632362.1, from coordinate 22,591,386 downwards.
TCGCGCCATCGATGCCTGTATGGAGAGAAAACGGAGTGGCTGCGGAGCCCAAGCTCCTGCACGACCTTGCATCCGAGGTCGAACCGCCGAGATGAACCGCGGGCGAGTTGCAACTTTGGTACACTCTCACTTTTCGTTCAAGGCCAACCAACCGCGCGCATGTACATCCAGAGCTGGAGAAACGAACTTTTCATTGCGGTGGAGACGACGAGCATGAATGAAAGATCGGGGTGGTATTCGTTTTGAAGCATTTTTTTTCGCGATCCCCAACATTCGAAAATAGGGTAAACCGATCAGTGAATGGACGAATAACGACATTGTAGGACCCAAATGGACTGTAAAATGAAAATATTATCAAAACGATTTTTTTTTTAGCTACAGCTACCAAAAGATATTATTCTGATAGTAGGAAAAAATATTCGAAGTAATTGCAACAAATAATATTGAAGGAATTGATAGATAAATAGCGAAATTACTAAATCGACAGTAAAGTAACGAAATGACCAGTAAATGGACGCTCAACCGCCAGTAAATGGACGTGTAGTGTAGACGAACGCTGTCAAGCAAAACGATTTATTTTTATTAAATGCTAGATTCGGCGATCACTGTGTTGCACAATAATGATAATATTCTTATAGATATGAGCATTATATTCGTTATTACGATTTCATAGAAAATACACAAAGCTTTTATGCATGCTAATTCTAAAAAAGAACTAACAAAGTTTGTTTCGACAAGAGAAATAGAAAATTAAGTTTTGCCAAAAATAAAAAAAAACGAAAGAATTGATTTTATGACAACATTTCATGAAATGTACATTGTCATATCTAAACAATAATTAATTCAGCAATTTTTGATTGCTGAGATAAGCTAAATTTTTTACTCTGCTTTGAGAATCACCAGAACAGAGCCCATATGTCCATTCACTGGAAAGAGGTTAGAATACAGTACCAGTGAACAAACATGTCTAATTTTGACCTTTTATTATGGAATTTATTTTAAAATTTTGCAAAAAATCAAAGATTGATGCTTTCTCAAGTAATACAAATAATACTTACCTTCAAAGCTTATAAAAACTATTGTTTTTGCGTTTTAAACACCTATTGTGCACAGCCGTATCTTAGCAATTGTGCTTCGAGTTTTTATCGACAATTCATATTCTTTACTGATTTTGAATATAAATCAGCTTTTGTCCATTCACTGATCTCCGTTCATTCACTGGACGGTTTACCCTATAGATTCTTAAAAACAGAAAAATCTGCTTATAAAGAAGTGTAAAAAAGACACATGGGAATGGTCCCAATGGACATTTTTAGGCGAAAAGCTCCCATTTCTATAAATTCGTAAAGCCTCTGCCCGAATTTTTCGATCTGGGAATTAATAATCAACAAATAAAATGATTATCTAATTATGTAATTTACATTTAAAATACATTAAAATACATTTAAAAGTATTTACAAACATTTAAATGTATATTTAATATTTACATATTAAATTACATTATATGTAATTAAACATATAATATTTAATATTTACATATTACATTTAATATTACATATTTTAAATATGTAATATTTAAAAATATTTAAATATAAATATTTTAAAGTATTCAAATATTTAAATGTATTTTAAACATTTAAAGGTATTGAAAAATACATTTAAATACATATTAAAATACATTTAATTTACATTTACATTTAAAAACTTCGGGATCTTAGGGAATGAAGGACTTTCGTGACAAAAATATAAATTGAATAATTCAAATTTTTATTCGCATCAGGTTACGGTAGGAAATGCATTTTTTTCGTCATTTCAAGTTCCGGTCTCAGAAAGTGCATCGAAAGTGATCAATTCCATATCTTTAATACCCCTTTTTATCTCTCCCCCCCCCGCGAGTGTGGTTGGTGATAGATGTAGAGGAAAAATCGTTTTCATCTGCGAGTGACGTTTGCACCCTCCGGAATCGAAAGTGGGCCAGTAACTTGGCGTGCATGTTCTCTGCGAAAAAGAACTCGTGGCGAGAGTTTTCCTGATCCCTGCGAGCATTTGCGTTGATGTTGACTGGCAGTTCCAAAGGGATACCTTGTTCCATTCTTTCTTCCTAAGCCCTTGCGGGCTTTTGCAATCCCATTCCTTTCACTTTTACTCCACACGTCACTTCACTGTTTCCAATTCCGCGGAGACCACCCGGAGTACGTTTCCCAATGCACGAGCCCATTCGCAAGAGGGCACAGGGAAACTGAAAAACCAGCGTCGATAAAAGCTGTATTTCAACAGACTTTCCTAAAATTTCCTGAGTTGGTTCGTTTCCTAAAACACGTTAAGCTACCGCCCTACCTAAGCGGTCACCCCTCCAGGTATCGGAATATAATCGCAACCGCACACCGACCGCGCCTTCGCTACCGGCGGTTCAGTTTTTTTTTAACGCCCGCGTACTTTATTGGTACGCCGATAGTACGGATAACGTGCGTATATATAAATAAACGAATGCGAGTTACGGGAGTTCTGAAGAAGTGGAGCGAAGTGACGCGTGTACAGCCCGTTTCGAACGAGTTTCCGATTAGAGCTCGAGGCTTCTATACAGTTACAGACAGAAAGAAAGAAAGAGAAGAAAAAAAACAACGTTTTCACGTCGCTCGCTTGGGATATTATATAAAAGTTTCTTAATGCCGCGTTATACTTGGCTTGAGTCTGTGATTCGCGCACATTCTTGCTTACATGGTCGGAAGTAAAGAGCAAGAGTATCGTGTATACGCTTTGCAACGGAGAATGCACTGGACGGCGAACTGGGAGAGAGTGCATTTCTTTGATAATACATTCTGTATTTTTTTTAACCACTTATATATATATATATATATATCCCCTCTCTCTACCGACCCGGAGGAGCTTGGCATTAATAAAATCGGTTGCACCGTTAAGGTTGTCTCATAAATGACACATTATGATCAGAAACTCAGCATCGTAAAGTTACCAGGCCTTCCTCATTGCAATGCAGCTATAGTTTAGTAATTATCTATGCAGATACGATTTTGAGGTTATTTTCCACCGTCTTCGTACTTCGTGGTCTAGGGATACTATTTTTTGATCAGCGATATGCACCACGAGCTCGGTAACCTTACTCCAATTTTGTGGACCTCCAGAAAAACCAAATCGCGTCAGTCGTTGCTGAAAAGTAGCCCATTCTTATCTGCCGCCTTTCTCTTTGACTTACGTGCCGCAGTGGCGGTTACCCAGCGATGCTCGGTACGCGCAAGCGCAAAACTGTCGTATGCAAATTGTGACGAGCGTTACGTCGATTTTACGGACATGTGGCACGTGCTCTGCAAATAATGGACGATGCAAAGGGGAGTATCACGTCTTTTCATCGTCTCGGCGAAATTCAGGAAAAATAGGAATCTCGGGCGACGCAGTATTCGCGAGCGAAGTTTCGAGGTGCGTTTGGAGGTTATGTCTCGAATACTCCTCGTTTCTGTCGTTTGGTTTACACTTTGGTGCACAGGCTCTAAGATATTTTGTTGATGGAACAAAGTAGCGGCGAGAACAACCGGATGAGGTATCTAATCAAATAAATGCTCCAGAAATCTGGGATGACTTCGAACCACGCGCGTTTTGCATTCCGTGAGAATTTTTCAGCGATCATCTTCTCTTCTTGGATGATTTAACTCCACTAAATTGATTTCCGATGGCAATGCAACGGAAACTCAGTAAAACATAGTCACCTGGTCGGCGCGGGTTTTCCACAGCTTCCCTGTGCCCTCGTGCAAGCACGGTACAGTAGTGCACGAGAAAACGTGTGGCTGTTGGCACTCTATGAAGAGCTGAAAATAGTGGAGGGACAAAGTAGGGGTAGGGTAGGGTAAAAATGAAGTAGGATCGTCAGAGTCCGCAAGGGCATACGAACGAACATTAAAAGATGAAAAAAGGTCCAAAAAGATATTCTCCTTGAACAATACGATCCTCAGGACACACAAACACCCTAGAATGTCTGTCTATGCGAATAACCCAGTATTCCAATCATACCGAGACCCGAACATCTGACAAAGCTCGTATCGTTGACCGTCAAAATCTTTCCAGTATTGCGATGAAGAGTCGCACGTACACGAAGATACGTCGAGCAATTTGGGTATTTAGGAGGGGGGGGGGGGGGTAATTATTGAGATATACGTGCACAAAAATGTACTCGAATAGTGGAGACGCGGACATAAGGTGCCTGTAACGTGACAAGGTGGCGGCGAACGACTCGAGTAGATGGTGAAAGTCCCCTGAAGCGAGTATCCAGGGGATGGTGCGGTGAGGAGCGATCGGGGTCCAGTAAGGTATATGAGGGCCTCAACCCGCGCCCCGGCTGGTACTCTAGCCTCGCTGCCCACTAACACACACACACATACACAAACACACAGACATTGACACAGACGGGAAAAAAAACGTAAAAAAAATACATCGGCCAATATGCGCGCCCTTGTGATGGTACGTATGGTGCATCGAACGTCGACGAAAAGCGTTCTTCTTACCTTCCACGCGATTATAAATATACGTTTTTCCCCCGGATAATGTATTCCCGGTGTATCGCTGAAACGTGTGTGCTCCGATCGCATGTCCTCGTAAACGTGCAATCTGTGATTGTGGAACAGTGCTGACAGATGGAATCTTCAAGCGTGGATTTACATATCGATCGTATCGTTAGAAATTGACGTGTATTTGCACACGAAGGTTGCGGTTCGTTCGGATTTCAAGAGAATCTTTTTGTCGTAGGAATTGTAGCAAACGTGATTTTTTTTTCATTTTTCATGGACTGATCTTGGGCCTTTTGGCCTGAAAGAGTTGTGACGTATGGCGCCTATTAATTGATTTGAATATGGAGGAGATATATTTTGGTGATAAATTTTAAAGAAGTAGGTACTTATTACATTTGGAGATGGAGCATGAAATATATTATTGATTCGACAAAGGTATTTATATATATATATATATATATATATATATATATATATAAATATAAATATAAATATAAATATTATATATATATATATTATATAATATTTATTAATATTATATTATATATACAACAATAATATATAAATATTATTGTTGTATAATCATTTTAATTATACATATGTGTACTTGAAACGTATGTATATATGTTTTAAGCATAATTGAAATGCGCTTAAAACATAAATAATATGCACCATTGAAAAGCAATAAATATATTTATCTTTTAAAACGGGGGATGTGACGTGTAATATGGTGGGGAATGTAATAGAGGAAGGACCCCATACAATGGAAGCTACAATTAAAAAAAAAATATATGTATATTTCTTTTATAATAGTTGTTTTTCAGAAAATAATTAAATTTTGCAATCGATCGGGAAGAAATTTTCGATCGGTTCCACTAATCAATGAGAAATAAATTCTCCATTCCAATCAATCGATTAGTTCCGTCAATCAGTCGTAACCGATTAGTAGCGATTCGAGTTGCATTTACTTTTCATCAGTCAATTTTAATTCAGTCAAAAAAGGGTTGAATAGTGATTAAATATGGCGTTGAAGTTCGCACCGTCGGAATGCAACGAATTTTTAATTCATTTTTTATTTTAGTCCTCCTAATGTGTATCATTGTCCAAAGAATTTTTTTTTGCAAACTCATCTGGTGCATTCCTAAAAAGAATTCGTGAAAACGTTTGGGTGACTGTTAAAGCCTGGAATGGGTGACAAAAAAAAAACAAAACAATTAAGAAACATTAGTTTTCGTTGCGATTGAACGATGCAAACTACCACATGGTTGACGCGATCTTTTGTTCGCTCTGCAAACCGAAAAAAGCTACGGCGACAATGCGAGTTCGTAGTAGCGAATTCGGAGTTGGTCAGTTGACGATATTCAAATGGCATGACGTAACGAGTGGAAATGATGAGAATGTGTAACGGTACGTAATATATCTCGAAGAAACGAGCGTCGATGTCCGAGAAGTGAAAACTTGCTCTGGCTTCTTATCGCGAACCACATAACGAACACTTTCTCGAGACTCGATGGAGAATTGGAAAAATGCAAGTCCCCACTTTCCAGTGCCTTGTATGCCGGTATAAAATGTATATGCGTGTACACTCATGCGTAGCATTAGGAAGTCTGCAATTTCCGGCTCGACAAGTCCGCTCGTTACCGACGTTTTGCATATTCATCGATTCTGCTCGATCGCCCCTGCGCTCCGTGCGGACTCACTCGACGAGCCCGTTACAAAGCCTCATCGATCTTTACGTCGAATCTTCTCGTTCGCCGATTTTTTCTGCTCGCCAACTGGTTCAGAGTGATGCGGAGCGTTCCGGGAATTGGCGGTTAAGGTTTCGCTTAGGAAATCTCGGAGGAATGGCCGAATTGTCATTGAAAATTAAACTCCAGCTCCCCGAATCATTTTTCGGCGAAGCAGATCTCGCATCATGACACGATGAGTGGAAAACTCATGACGAGTATTTAGGTCGAGGAAAAAATATCAAAAAGTCCATCCCATGTAGCTATATTGCCTTAGATTTGGTTAAGTTCCAATTTTTCTTTTAATTTCACGAGGGACCATTCCAGTATAACTAGCTGGAAAATTACTGATTGTCGTGATTTTTTTTTTACCTCGAATTCAATAATCAGACAGATTTTTTTTCGTTTATTCGAATGACTTGTACATAAGAATATTAACCTTTAAGTTTTATTTTTTACAGAATTTTTTTGACCACTGCGAAATGATGCCTAAAAAATAACGCCTGATGGTGGAAAGTCCTCGAAAAATGGTCTGAAAGGAAAAAAACCCCAATTATTAATCAGCGCGAAAAACTGTAGTCGTCCGGAGGTTTTTTTTTCGATGTAAATTAACAACGGGGTGGCCATACCAAAATTAAGTATCAAATTCGGGCTTTTGTCGATCGTTTTTCGTTAAAAAAAATGAAATTACCAACCAAAAAAAAACCTTTCTGTACGGCGTTAAGGGTACGATGGCGTGAAGAATGATGTGGCAAAATTTGAGACGGATAGCTTGAAAACTCGTCGCTTAAAATCTGCCACCGTTTTGAAAAACGACGTTTTCAGAAAAACCCGTTTTTCTGCGCCAGGTCTCACGCAGCTGGACGAATCCCTTTTTTAAAGAAAGACTGTAGCGACCGGAATAATTCGATTCCGTGATCCAAATTCAACACCATGTTTATGAAAGCCCATATTTTTGGATAATGCAAAAAAAAAAAACGTTTTTCTAAAAAATTTACCCTGGAATGGTCCCATAAGTAACATTGGATCGATCTTTGCAAAAAAGTGGTCTATCGATAATATCCAACTTCACTCCATCCAACGTTCACTGTGACGTCAATTTAGGGCCGGCCAATTTTGGAGAGTCGACCAAGAAAATTATAGTAGTTTATCCAAAGAAAAAAATATGTTAACTCGCATATGTTGTCCGTCGAAGGACTCTCTCGTCACGACACTCTGGTCGATTGTTTCGCCAGCCTCGGTATTCATCAACATATTGAAGCTCCTGCTCTTTTATCTGATGCTAAAGGGAGTCCGAGAGTTTTACTTCGCCGATTCCGTTCGAAAGCCCGAGTCGCGGAGTTTGCACGATGACTCGGTCACCTCTCGCGTCTCGCCATATGTTGGAGACCGTGGCAGCGAGCGTCCAGCGAGAATTTGTTGCTCACCGGGAATGAGACGTGACGAAGATCTGCGCGATCATCGGTCGTGAGTTTTCATTCGCGTGATGCCATATGGCAAATGTCTTCTTGCCTCTCCCTCGCCCTCTCATGATCAAGTGTCTTCTGGTCCAGTTACGACACCTTCGGATTCTGAGCTGTCATGATCGCTGGATGTGTCGTTCATCTAACGAAAGCTAGATCATCAGAATTCTGTCTCTTTTCGATGCGTGAACATCCAAATTCGTCAGGGCTCATGAAGGTTCCATCTAAATGCGTCAGGGCTGATGAAGATTCCATCTAAATTCGTCAGGGCTGATGAAGATTGATCTTTGATTGACTACGAATAAACGCCTCATCAGCGCAGATTTGTTCCCTAGGGATGAAACGACATCTGTACATTGGAAGCAGCGTTTCTTACACTATCGGTATATCTTCGTGTACAATATCGAATATCGAGCAACGAATAAAGAGTTTTGGATATCTTGTATACCCTTCCTCCCCCGCAACCTCATTAATCCGCACTAAACGTCATTCGAACGCATGAACTACAAACGCCATTGGCAATTCTCTCAAGCTTCCCTTGGTAGCAGAGCAGTCCTAGTCTTCATAGAAACAATGTGAAATAAAAAACCAAAGTTCGCCGAAGTTTGCTATACACAATTAATCCTATTGCAACGTTCAAGCAACCGTCCCGAATCAGCGATGGCAACCAAAGACCAAAGCCAGCAAGCCTGGTAGTCACGAGTGCTCGATGAACCCCAGTCGATCTACTGGAACTAAAGCTACTGGATGTCTTTCAAACTTCCAGATAGCAATGGTGGCGACCGTTTTAACGACGGTCCTCGGCCAGCAGTATCAGCAGCCCTCAGCCGGCAACTACGTGCAGGACGATTACGCGGAATACGAGCAGCAACAATCGAGACCGGCGCATCCGACGCCTCGCAGTTACGCGACCGGAAGTCCATCCGCGGAACGCCAGCAGGCAGCTGCAGCGCCGAAGCCGACTCCCGTGGCGATTCTCAAGCAGATCAATCGTCACAACGAGGACGGTAGTTACACGTACGGTTTCGAGGGTGGCGACGGTTCTTTCAAGATCGAGACCAAGCTGGCGAACGGCGAGGTCAAGGGGAAGTACGGCTTCGTCGACGACACGGGTAAAGTCCGTGTGGTCGAGTACGGGGCGAATCAGTACGGTTTCCAACCAGCGGGTGAAGGCATCACCGTAGCCCCGCCGACCCTGGTGGATGAGACGACCAACAGAGAAGGCGTCCAAAGCGCCAACTATCAGGACTATGACTATCAGCAGCAACAACAACCACAACCGGCGCCCCAAAGAGCTCCAGCTCGCCCGGTCGCAGCACCACCCGCCCGTCAACCTCAATATGCTCAATACGAACAGGCTGCACCCCAATCCCACACCGAAGCCATCTACAGCCCCCAAACGGCACGCGCTGCTGCACCCCCGCGAAAACCAGCGGTCTTTGCACCCACCTCGCCCGAGCAATACAGCCCACCCCCTCAATCGCAACTTCTCAGATCACCCGCCTACGAGGAGCCGGCACCTGCTTCCCAGGCCTACAATCAAGGACCTGTCCAATTCAGTCCTGCACCGGTGCACGAACGCTCCCAACCCCAGCCTCGTCAATCCAGCGCTGGCATACTCGATCAACTGGCCAGGGATTACGCTCTCCCACAGGGTGGCTCCGCCCCCCTTCACGATATCAGCTTTGGTTATTACTAAGAGGAAGCTCGTACCTTCGTTCTCGCGTGTACCCCAATGAAGAAGATTCCGATTCGAAGCGATCTGGGAAAAATCAGCTGCTCGTGGGAAACTCCTCATCTTTACGTCAGGGATTTTCGGCTTTTGCTCTCTCGTCCTAACTTCCCGATTGTCCTTTACTTGTTAACTCTGCAAATCCCTGTGTGACATTCGTGGGGGTTTCTCGGGGGCGATTTTCCGTTTTTGGGCAGCCTCGATTTCACATATGGATTTTACTTCGCAGGGCACACGACGCCTGAGAACCTTCGATTAAACTGTTTTTGTAGTAAGATTTTGGAAGATTGAAAATACAGAGGAGATTGAGGGAAACTATTGGCTGGTTACGAGGATGATTGATTTTCCTACTGGTGATGGAGTTTTAGCGAGAGCTGGAGTTTTTTTCGGAACATCTTGGGCCTCCGGAGAATCATCTCGTTCGGAAGAACTGCTTACGATTTTTTTCTTGCTCGATCCTACTCGGCACTTTCAGCTCGTAATAGTTTTACGAATCGCCGATAGTACGGGACTCACGGATAATGGCAAACGATTGGATTACAAAAAAAATCCAATAAGGATAATTCCAGTGACGTACTCGATTTTATCGAGATATCGATAAATTTCTTAAGGCCTTATATACGCGATTTCGCCGGTTTTCGAAGGTAATTTTCTGGACGCGGTTAAAAAAAAATGTCACATATATTGACAACATTTTTTTACAGATCTTTTATGCACATGGTCAAGTATATGTAAAAAAATCGGGAATATTAACAAATGACGGAGATACGACATAATAAAGCAATGTATTTTTTTTGCGCGCACGTTGATGGTGAACGTTCTCGGCATTGATGTGGGTGTCTGAAAAAAATTGAACATATTTATAATTGCACAATGAACGTATCTTCAGTGTGAACCGATAATATTATTTTTTTAAAATTATTATAATGAAAATTCGAAACTTAAAATCTTTTACTCAATTTTCTGTCGGTATTTAATTTTTTACATTTTTTTGTCATTGGAATTCTTGTTTCTGTGGTTCACACGTGGGTGATGATACTATGAAGGTATTGTAAGAATTTCAAAGCCATCTGAACCTTCGTTGAAGACTTACAACTTTCACAAGGTTCAAAAAAGTGAATCGTGGAAAAACGTCTTTGAAGTTGGCGGTCGGACCCGCCGCGCGGTATCTATTATAAATGCAATCTTACTTAACTGTAACAATTTTTGAAATTTTTCAATTTTGTAAAGCTTTAAATATTCCTAACCGTTCACGCTAATGGAATCGAAAATTTAAAAAATTAAAAAATTTTGATTTTTTTTCGCGTGTATAAGTCATTAGTATCTTTGAGATCGACGAAGGAGTGTTCATTTTTATCCTTCCAGAGTTCACCGCTATCCTAAACCCAGTACACAGATGTCTAAATTTATTTATCAGATACAAATAAACGTCACGAGCGTTGATTTAAATCAACTATCATTTAAAAAATGATTACTTCGTCACTCGTACGAAACATTTCTTTGAAGTAATTCCATTTTTGGATGTTCCTTAAGGCGTTACCCCCACTTGTAGCGCAAAAAAGGCCTTTTTCATGAATTTTTTTAAAGAAAACTACAAAACTTTTTTAATCGATCAATATACCATCTTAAAGAACACATCTTGACGAACTTTCAGTCATTTTTTTATTGAAAAATATTACATTGTTTAGTGGCAAACGGCCGTCAATGAAATAATGTTTTTATATACACGGTTTGCGGTGACCAACATTGCGGCGAAGTGGATCATCTGAAAAAAAAATGCGGATGGATTTAGTCAAATATAAGTATAAACTAGTCTTTAATCGAAGGATTTTAAAAAATATTCATTTTTCACAAAATGACGGACAGTCAAAGTTAATGGTTCGATTTTAACGAAGAAAAACGGCCGTTTTTTGACTATAAAACGGCCATTTTTTTCGAAAAAAAAATCGAACGATTAAAGACTACATTTGTATGTATTAAATAAGCCTGCAAAATTTCAAGAAGATCTGTGCATTAGTGTTCGAGTAATCTTGGTCACCGACTTCAGAAATGCCATTTTGAGAAAAACGCGTTTAAAGTTTCAATTTCAGTTTACACGAAGAACGGATTCTTCTTTTTCAACGCTCATATCTCAGTCAATTTTGTTCTAATCGACTTGAAATTTTCAGGACATATTCTCAGATACTTATACTTCAAAAAAATGCAATAAAAAAACGATTTTTTCAAAATCGCAAGTGGCGGTAACCCCTTAACAAAAATCATGAAAATCAGCAAATTTCTTCCTCGCTTAAAGGTATTTCCCCCTTAAATAATTCTTGAGGCAAACCAAGAGAAATGCCAAATAAAACGTAACATCAAATTTGGAACAATTTCCTGCTGCACAATTGATCAGATGAAATCAGATCTGCGGAAAATACTCAAATGAAATCAGATCTGCACAAATGATCAGATGAAATCAGATCTGCACAGATGATGAGATCAGATCCAATCAGATCTCATGATCGTCCTTGTTCCTTCAAGCGCCATTAATTATTTTCTCACAGTCTTGGATTTCGGACCAAGACGGTCGCAGACGAACGGTGAGAAAATGACATAGTTGGTCTTTGGGCTCAATCGATTTAACGAGTGAACCGTTGAGAAAGAATACGTAGCATTGATGGCTGAAGCAATGTAGGGTGCGGTCGGCATGCCAAACGGCAAAGGCAACACACGAGAGTAAAATGTTCGGCCACGCACTCGCGTATCGCTCGCGCTCTCTGCATAACTTTCTAATTCTTCGTTCGAACAACAAAATAAAGACAAAAAACCAACAAATCACGAGTGTCTTGATAAATACCCGCGGATCAAGGCCGTTTGGAACACATATTCATCTCGCCGAATTGATACATGGATCTCGAAATGTATTGATTTTAATTTCGAACGAAAAATGTCGGCGACGAAAAAAGGCGCACGCCTCTGACAAGTTTTTGACGGATTTGGTAATCGAGAAGGAGAAAAAAAACTGATGGCAGGGTGTGGTCCATTTTTGCTTCGAGCTATTTTCCTTACGGATCTCCGTGACTGGTGAAAAATACGGAGCGCACGACTTTCTAATCGGAAGTTTCGCGTCTCGATACTGAACACGATATTGAAAAATCTCGAATCTCTTTATCTCTGTGAATATTAATGGGTGTCAACCGTAGATAGACGTAGAATATGTAAGCATAGCTGGCTATTGAATATATAACTAATCCGACTGATATTATGAAATTTTCCGTCCGCTAATGATTTTTTCTCAGTCTGATATTAAGCTGACAGGGCTAGAATACGATGCCGAGATTTCTATCGATTTTGATAATTTTGTCGGTCGGTTTGATCGGAGTTGGCGTGAAAACGACTGAAGATTTTTCCTAAATGTTTGGTTTGTGAAAACAAACGCTGCCTGGGTTTCTTGCACTTTGTTTAATTTGGATCCGTCGAGTAAAGACCCTTGGGTATTTTTAAAACCCTTAAGGTAGTCCTATCGACAGGCCTCAATTCATAGGATTTTCATAATTTTTTTTGAGCTTTACTCAATATATTAATAATCGTCTCTGTAAAATTTCAGAGTCGGTTATCGACCTTATTACAGAGAAAAAAATATATAAAAATTGCGTAACTTTGTAAAGGAATCCCGAGACGATATACAAAAATCCAATTTCCGGTCGCTAGAAAAGTGTATACAATAGTGAGAATCCATCAGATCCTTAAAAATAATCAGATTTACATACTTAACACTTGTAGTAATCCAATGCTCTCAGAAAAAAATACGCTTATTGACCTAATTTTCATGTAATATCAAGTTTAATTTGAACTTCCGATATTGGATTTATTACCACTTACTATGATAAAGAGACGCGACAGCGAGGCAACAGCTGACTGTAGTCGTACCCTCATCGAACTCATTCGAATTTCCACACATATTTCATTTTTAACCGACATATTTCGCCGACGAGAATTTTCCACGGTTTTCTACCAGTCGTGGCCCGAATACAATGCTTTACATTTCCCGCACTTGACATTGTTTTGACAGATCGACGTTGAAAAGCGTGGAGGTTAAACTCGCCTGAATGAGTAAAAAGAGACGGGGATAGAACCAATGTTGCCAATATCAAACCTAGAAATACTGCGCGAATCGTTGGAATAGTTATTTTTTATTTAACATTTTATTTAACATTCATTAAAAAGTTTACAAATGGAAAATTTTAGTTATAACAAATTTTTTTTTTTGCATATGTTAAAAATATAAATTGAACAGGTCTCAAGTATGATCAGTGGTTTGACTACTGTGAAGCGATAGGACTACCTTAAGGATGTTGAGTCCCTATGAAACATGTTAATGTTAATTGTTCAATAAATAGCTTCATAATCGTCATGAAATTTTTACACGACCTGAATACTTCATGTAAAAACGTACCAAATTTTTAGATTTCTATGACCATTACTTGAACCTCCTTAGGGGTTGAAATAAAAAATAATAAGAAAATTCATGAAATTTGGTATGTTTTTGTATGAAGTATTTAAGAGGTCGTGTTAAAATTTCACGACGATTAGGAAGCTCCTCATAAAAAAATTAACATTTTGTTAAGAACAATTTTAAAAAAATAAAAAAAAATGTATCAATAAACTTCGTTTTGTTTCCGTTGCTCTCAGTATATTGTAGATATTACAAAATTGAGAGGTCAAAAAAAAAAACTTATTGCAAAGTTACATCAGTTTCCATAAGACAACATTTAATTTATGAATGTTAATTGTTCAATAGCGAGCTTCCTAATTGTCGTGAAATTTTTACACGACCTCTGAAATACTTCAAACAAAAAATTACCAAATTTTTAGAATTTTATTATCATTTGCGATTGGGGACTCAACATCCTTAAGTATTTGCAAAGAAGCTGTCTAGTGAATACTCAATGTAAAACAGTTTTATTACCTTCTTCCATCATCTGACGCGTTGTTTTTAGTTTTTTTTTCTGGTTTAGTCGTTATGAATATGTATTAAGGGGTTACGTCTAGTTGAAATTTTTGAAAATATCGATTCTCGGTTTTCGGCGGATTCTCAAAATCAAACATTTAAAAAATATTCTCTGAGAATATCGAGTCGTCCCGTTCAAAATTAAGGGGGGTATGGGCGTTTATAGGTGAGTTCCGCGATCCGGCGAACTTCAAACGCGTTTTTCTCAAATGCTTTTTTCAAGATCGGTGAAAGGGATATCTTGGAAATTACTGCACCGATCAACCTCAAATTTTTCAAGCTTTCTCTGCATATCAAAAAGCAGTGCCTGAAAGAAGGAATCTTTTCCCATGCATAGTGTTTTTTCATCAGCGAAAATAGAGATTCTTTTTGTTTTACTGAAAATGGATATTTTCACTTTGGACCGTGACCGTTTTGAAAAATCGATACTTTATTGAATCCTTCGTCCAAGCACTAGATAACTTCACGCAAAACTGAAAATGTTATTCAGACAGCCGTCTGCACAAACCACATCTACCACATTCATAAATATTTTTCAATGCAAAAATTGTATGCGACACTTAAAGCCATACGATGAATATTCGGAAGTGGGGCTCCTGCTAGAATCAGCGGGAGCCCCACTGACCCAAACAAACCCAAACGAACCCAAACAAAAATTAGCCTGATTTTAGCAGGAACCCTACTTACGAATATTTACCAACCATACTCTATAATGTAAAAAAAGAATACTTTGTATACCTGCACACATTTACCCAGAAACAATTACAACAATTCCTCTTTTTTTCTGGCCTCGAGCTAAGTGTAAGCCGTATTCTATATGAAACGGCTTTTTTTACTCGTTAGAAAACATTCCCTTTATTAACTATGGTATATAACTTTGAACATGATAGAACACAAAAATCGATTTCCGATAAACACGTGAACCAAATTTCCGAAGCCCACGCGGGAAATAGCTATTACACTATGTATAGTTATCTATAACGCCCACAGTCGTCTTAAGCTCTACTGTATCACATTTGCCGAGGGTACGGGGAAACTATGGAAAACCCGTACCGGTATAGACGGCCTCATATGCTTTTGATTCTCCGAATCAGATTTGTCGATTTGGACGAAGATTTGTCTATTCCCTTCCGATAGGTACTCGAAACCTTGATACAACAAAATAATAATATACATTATGCTCTAACTGCGAAATGATTGTAAAAATAGCTCTAATTTAAATCTCTCTTCGTTTAAAAAATATGCCTATATTGATAGCACTAATATATTTTTCTAAAGTACATTTTAAGGGATGTAACTCCGATGTAACGAAACCTCAATATAACGAAAACTCGATATAAAGAACTTCTCTAGAGATACTTTATACCGAGGTTCGACTGTATATAGAATAAAAGGTGTAAATGTGAACATCAACTGTAGAGCACATGGGCTTGTAGTCAACGGGGTATCCTTCTCTGAAACCGCAATTTGAAGGGTCGGAATGATGCATTTTTTCCTAGTAACACATTCGTTGGAATAAATATATTATTTCAAAAATACGAAATTTAAATAAAAACGAAAAATGACAGCTTCTCCAAAGGAAACCTCATTTTTCTCTCGAAAAACAGCATGCTGAAGTCGATGTTATTAACAAATGGTTCATCCAATTAAAAAATGCGATCGTGAACCAAAAACGACTACTGTTCGAACGCTGACTGTGCAAATTCAAGTCAATAGTACGAAAGTTACTCAAGACATCAATCCCGCCGTGTCAAGATATGCAGTTTCGGAATAATCGCCTTCAAAGTTTTGCTAATCGCGGTAAACCCGACTGTGCCACTAAAATAGGTGTAACTTCGTCAATTTTTAAAACTTCAGGGTCCGGTTGGTATTAAAATATTCTTGAAAATACACACTGTACCATTATGCAAAAAAGCGATTTTTTTGACGTTTCCGGAGAGCGATACCCCCTTAAGGCACTATGTCGTGTTGCTCGGGCATCCCGTATAAACCTCCCAGATCCTCTAATCGAATCAAGCTATTTCACCCAAAGCCACTTTGTTTGAATTAATCAAAATTGATCAAGCACTCACTCTATTCAAGGGCCAATATCCTGCCCGGACAGTCAAAGAACGTCTGAATCCAATTGGAATTCCTGATAAAATATAACTGACGTAACGCTTTGAAAATTAGCATTTACTAAGAATTTTTCGAATTGAAGTGCACGCTTGATCCACCTTCCACATCCGTGTGAATTCAGTCATCGCATAAGCCGAATTTTCCATTGAGGATACCTTCGGTATCGATCGTCCAACGCATGCACATCGCCGGTATTTTCATTAGCACGGCGAGATACATCGCAATGATCGGGCTTGGCGGGTCGCGCCTGCAATGCCTGCAACCTTCCTTGCATCCGTGCAGAGTCCGCGCGTTTCGACATTTCTATCTACCTTCGAATGCTCATACGCGTTGCACGTCAAGCGGGCACCCATTGTTCGTAACTCGACGTTAAGTAATTAATCAAGGACCACGAGCGGGTTATAGGCGTCGGGATAGAAACAAAAAGGAGAGAGCGAGAGAGGAAACAAAGGCTTCCAGGGAATTAATCCGATTACATCAGTATTTGGTGACCTCGAATGGATATACGAGTATGCGTGTCGGAAAACAAATTTCGGCAGTCATTCCCTCCGGTACCAAAAGCGGCCCATTCGTTTCCATAAAAAAAGAGAGAGAGAATATGGTTCTAGGCGAATTAGCGCGTTGCCGCATTTACTGATGAATACACCGGTGAGGAATTCATTTCAAACAGGATGCGTTTACGTGTCAAACATACGAGCAAGTTTGGTTACACAATTGCACGAGTGTATGAACGAACGTGTGTACAGAAATGAATAGACGAACGTCGGATGGTGTGAATTCGCATTGTCAAATTTTTCATGCGTGTGCAATATCCTTCGGAAGTTGGGAGCGCAGCGACACGCTGAGATCTTGGACGAAACTAGGATGAATGCGAGGACGAGCGTCGTTTGTCTACTGAGTGACAACTCAAGCTGCATTGTATTCGAGCGATTTTCCTTTTTTTTATTCACGCTTTCAGTGTACGAGAGAAGTTTATTAATTATGCGGAGAAAGGTACAGAGGTGTGCCGGGGATCGTTAAGGGGCCATACCAGTGTGAACGCTAAACATTTGGGTGATTTTCGGGAATTTTTTGGGAGAAAAGTACTCAATTGAATGTTTCGGAAATTTAAGAATATATTTGGCTATATTTGACCTATATTACATAATTTTTTCATAGAAAAATATTGAGATCCAAGCGACTTATGCGCTACCTGCGAAGGCGCAAAAAAAAGTTCCTCCACTGCTGACATGATTCCGGCCGATTGAGTAGCCGGAACCAAAAAAGGAAGAAATGTCGTTAAACTGGAAGGTATTTCCTGTACAATGACGTAGAATTTTTGAAAAATATCAAAATCTAACAAAATGGCGTAGTTATGAAAAAAAGTCTGTTTTTTTGCTTATAAAATGGTCGGTTTTTTTCAATGCCAAATCGTCAATTTTCATCCAATCAAAAATATCCTACGTCATTGTAGAGTAAATATATTCAAGAGTACTCAGTTCAAATTTCAAGTCCATTGGACAATTGATATTTGAGTTACAGTGTCAGCAAATTGGACAAATATCTCTTTTCGAGAAAAACGCGTTTAAGGGGTTACCCCCACTTGTGATTTAAAAAAAATCGATTTTTTTTATTGCATTTTTTTAAGTATAAGTATCTGAGAATATGTCCTGAAAATTTCAAGTCGATCCGAACAAAATTGACTGAGATATGAGCGTTGAACGAGAAGAATCCGTGAATTGAAGAACTGAAATTGAAACTTTAAACGCGTTTTTCTCAAAATGGCATTTCTGAAGTCGGTGACCAAGATTGCTCGAACACTAATGAACCGATCTTCTTGAAATTTTGCAGGCTTATTTAATACATAAAAATATAGTCTTTAATCGTTCGATTTTGTTTTTCGAAAAAAATGGCCGTTTTATAGCCAAAAAACGGCCGTTTTTTTTCGTTAAAATCGAACCATTAACTTTGACTGTCCGCCATTTTGTGAAAAATGAATATTTTTTAAAATCCTTCGATTAAAGACTAGTTTATACTTATATTTGACTAAATCCATCCGCATTTTTTTTTCCGATGATCCACTTCGCCGCAATGTTGGTCACCGCAAACCGTGTATATAAAAACATTAATTCATTGGCGGCCATTTGCCACTAAACAATGTAATATTTTTCAATAAAAAAATTACTGAAAGTTCTTCAAGATGTGTTCTTTAAGATGGTATATTGATCGATTAAAAAAGTTTTGTAGTTTTCATTTAAAAAATTCATGAAAAAGGCCTTTTTTTTGTGCTACAAGTGGGGGTAACGTGTTAAAGATTTAACTTGGGCATTTTATACCTATGAGCGGCTCTTCAGAAGGCTGCCATTCGCGAAGTATTAGAGATACAGCCTTGACATTTTTACTGGATATTCTTGAAAGTCTAAATTGTCGAAAAAGGCAACAAAAAAGTCGATTTTTTGAAAATGTTACACTGGTACAGTCCCTTAATAGCTGTGAAAATACTTGTAAGAATTAAAACGAAAAACGTGGGGCGCATGCAATAGATAATATTAAGGAGTATAGAGAATATCTGTCGTTGGGAAAACTGACACAACAGTTCGTATCATTTGCAGTGCAATAAAATTGATAGTGACTTAGGTGAACTATTCATGCATCAATTATCTGTTGCACGCGCGCCACATTTTTCATTTTAATTCTTACAAGCATATTCATAGCTATTAAAAATTCCCAACTACAAATTTTCACCATAATCTGTATGGGGTTAGGAACCTGTAGGGGCTAGGAGAAATTATTTTATACTTTTTAGTACGTTTTGAAAATGTGATTCAAAAAGAAATTATTTAGATAATTATTTTCTGCTTTTCGTCTTGTGTGTGTAAAATTGTGCAATCGATTTTAAACATCTTGATGAGATTATGACAGAGACATGTGGCAAATTTCAGGTTTATTTCAGTTTCTCTTCGCCTGATCATATCTGAAATAGAAAAGTGTTGTACCTCGCTATCAATAATATAGTAACCTGTTTAATTGTTATCTTTTTAAACATAAAAAACAGAAGCAAACAAAATTAATTTTATAAGATTCTTGTCGTTATTTCTTCTCCTTCTCTAGCGGTCGCGGGCATTGGGTGGCTACCTCCTTGACCACCGTAGAAATTCTTACTAATGCACTATTCACTATCAATAGTATTATAATTTTTTTATTTTTTATTTTTTATCTTCCACCGAAGTATATTTTCTTTCTTTATTTATTTTTTTCCTCTCTTTCTCTTAGACACTCAATTCTTCAATCTGAAACCTGTTGCAAATTGTATAATTTTGTATATATTATTTAAACATATTCAATATCTATTTGTAAATTATATTACTTATATATATATATATATTATGACTAAGCATTTATACATACATATATATATATATACATATATCTTGTCTGTCTATTATTTTGTTTGTCGTCCAGTTCTGAGCTATGTTTAAATTTTCAATTTCAATTCGCTAGCTCATGCGGAAGTTAGTTTAAAGTCGATTGCAAAATTTGTACCGCACAGCAGATAAGAGCGAGTTTATAAAAACGTAGCAAAAAGTGGTCGCCTGTTGTAATTTATCATGCTCTATCAGAAAAAACGACTTACGATAATAAAAATGATCAGAGTAAAGAAATATTTTGCACACAAGGCCAAAATATTTATTTTTTCAACGTCTAACCAAATATCTCGTAAAAATTGGAATAATCTCCCATCTGATGTTGCCAATTTTGTATTTCATCTTACGTGGAATATGTAGATAAAAAAAGTCTTCAAGCACTGAAACACAAAAAATTAAATCACAGTGAAGTAAATTCTATTCGCCGGCGCGTTTTTACGTCATTGTCGCGCTGCAAACGTAGACAATGGACATGGAATTAGTTATTTCGTTAGCGTACTTGAGTTTTCACCTGACGACTACATTTTGAAAGGGTGCGCTGCACCTTGGTGTTTTTTTTTTTTTAATTATTACGATAGGAATGGCTATCCGTGTATTGGCCCAGGGCCAGAATTACACGGAGTTACTCCACGTGTCATAATGCGCGCAACTTCGATTGCAACGATCGGTTACCTCATTCAAAATGACCTTCTTGCGAATCATGCTTCGGTGAATGCGACCCGAGTGTCGTGTTACAGGCAACGATTATTTGCATCTGCAGTTGCAGCGGTGTCGGCTGTCGTCAAGTGCAAGTTTAAACACTTCTGTACATGTGATAATTTATCGCACTTTTATACGAATGTGTACATAGCGCAGGTTCCGAGAACCAGCAGATTTTGAAATCTTTGGCACTAAAGGAGATGGCGAACATGTCAGTTTTGGAGCTCGGAAATTACAAAAAGGTATTCCAAAACTATTTGCCGGAAATGCGTCACAAATGCGAGTTGCTCTGCAATACGCATTGTGTAAGGGGTTATGCCTAAGTTATAAAAGTTGAAAAATCACTTTTTCTACAACCAAAATATATTTCGAGAGTTGATCATCCTATAAATGTTCCCAAAAAATTTCAAGATTATCGAATCAAAATTGATGCACTGTCACCAATTCAAAATTGATTGTCTGTCATCAATAAAATCTGTCACCAATTCAAAATTGATTGACAGATTTATAGGCTAGTATGTTGACGACGTTCAGAACGCTCGCAATTTTAAGGAGGTACGCTCACTTCCACGGGGTCAAAAAAGAGTCTAAATTTATTTTACCCACAGCTGCTCTGATTGATGTTTACTTATGTTGATTATTCGTATTATCGATTATAGTGTGCCAAATGTTGTGGTGAATGATGAATTTATTGCACGTGAATAAATAAAAACTGAAAACTCGGTAGTAATCTTCGTAATAATAATATTAACATATCCACCATAAAAGCGGACTAAAAAGACAAAAAAAATCAGCCGGAAACCTATTAAAATAGGCTTGACTTACCTCAGCTGAATTAACACGATAGGCAGAATATAATTATACATATTATTGATACGTAAATCGATTATAATTAAATATTTTTACACAAAATATAACAGTGTTCTTGAAATAATACTTTTCCAAGTACGTAATTTTTTTTAGAAATTCATCATCACGATTTTACTTTTAAAATCTCGAAAATAACCTGTTTTCGGGTCTTACGATTAGGCATAACCCGTTAAGAAGAAAACGATTTTTTAATGGCCGAATGTTTAATTCCTAATTAGAATTTTTATTTTCACAGCCAGCACTGCGTGTGCAAGAGGGCACGGGGAAACTGTGTAAAACCTGTGCCCTTTCAGGTGGCTATGTTCCACTGAATTTCAGCTGCCGTACTATAAATTTAGTTAAACTTTCTCCCGCTCAGTACTACGTGCGCAATCCATTCCGTAGCTGTCACCCATCCGAGTATTGGCCCAGGCCACCGCTGCCTCAACATCGGAAATCGTCAAAATCGCACACCGATCGCGCCTCCGCTACTGTCCGTTATCTGGTATTTTTATTTACCGCTTTTCTCTTTCAAAAAACCCCTCATTATCAGCCTCGCGGAGTTCCTATTCATATTCATATTTGGTAGAATGAATTTTCACTTGATTTTCGCTCCAGCTTGTCAAAGCGAAAAGTGAAATCCAGCAAAAGCCTCATAACGCGTGGAAAGTCAGTTGTCTTCGCTAAAAAAAATTACCATTGTCGAGCTCAATTTGTCAAGATTGGAATTGAAATTGTGTTCTGTTCTTTTATTATTGTAGTAAATGCTACTCGCCTCGCAAAGCTTGTACGTGAATCAATTTATTTTGATTAGGTGCTCGATAAATTTCTCATAACCTGTACAACTGGACGTCAAAAATTTTCTTTTTCGTGACAGACAATTAAATAGAAATTGAGAGTCCAGACTTGTAAGAAAGGAAATATGTTACCGCTTTTCGCGGCAGATGGGAGTGCGTAAGAAACGTATATATATATATAGTGTATTACAGCGGTTGTAAAGAAATGAAGTGCCTCGGCCATTCATCATGATTAAATTTCCTTTTACTCTCGAAAAAACAACTCACACACACACACTACGAATGTAATGTATTCCATGTAGAATCGACTAACACTCAAACCCACAGAATTGAGAGCACTATTTTTTACATTACCAACTGTAAACCTTGCTGCAAATTAATTTTTTCCTCGTGACGTGAACCCTTCTTTGTCCCATTTTTTCCCACCCTATATTCCAAACGAACAGAATTGAATTCCTCAAGAATGTTATTTCGCATCAGGAAATGCAAAATGTTACACGATCGTGTGAAGGAAACGAAACGAATTGTTGATTTAAAAAAATATAATACTTTCGATGCAATCAAATCGTTGATAAAGTACTCGTGCGAATCTGAGAGGGTCAGGGTCCGACTTTGGTCAGGATGGCGTGGAATATTTTATATCTGTATCCTCGTCGTGAGGTTGCACGTACTCGTGAAAAAAAACAAATAAAATTGCACGAGTGTTGTACGTGCACCTTCCTCGTAAAAAACGGATCTAACGATCGGGTGCGGTGAACGTGTGTCGTGTAAAATATACATAGTCCGTTTCAGCAGACGCAGTCTATAACGAGTCTACTCTCTTTCCTCTTCGAAGGAGTACCCACCAGGAATGGATATGAAATTACGTAAAAAAAAATGTAATAATAATAACGACGAGACGTTCGTAATTCTTTATTTTTCGCATTCGGTGCTAACAAGTTCGAAAAAGATAGTTTCGTGAAAAGAATACAGCTTTCCCCTTCGTTCGCTTTAGCTGCGTGTTCTATGCAGTAACTACACCGTTACGATTTGTTTTACTCTGTAAATATAAATATGTACACAGGGTGCCCTGTTATCAATGGATAATCTTGCAACTGTCTATAGGTCAGATCATGTCATACCGTATGCTAGAATTTAAGTTTAGTAAAAGTCCCACGGTTTTCGAGATAAAAATCATCTGCTTTTGGTTTTTCGCATGCCATTTCAACTAACGACAACTTTTTTGACCCGATTTTTCAAAAAATACTCTCGAATATTTGTTTCATCTAGAAAAGTCTTCTTTTTAACCTTGAATGTTAAGGAAAATTTATGAAAAAATATCTTATGCACAATTTTCATACTAACCAATTCAAACTACTAACCAATGCGGTGTAAAAAAAATGTACTACGCATATCGTGCCCATTACTTTAAAAAGTTATTGTCGATTCGTATTATTTGTAGAAATGGCATACGACAAACCGAAAGCAGATGATTAAAAAAAAAAAATAACACAAAGCCCAAAATCTCGAAAACCGTGGGACTTTTACTGAACTGACAGTTGCAGGATTATCCATTCATAACAGGACACCCTGTACATGTGAGTTTCCCTGCAGCTCGAATCGAAGGAGCCGATTCGCTTTTATCAAGATCCGGGCCGTGAGTACCGGTACTAAAAAAGATCCAAAGGATACACGCGGACGCGATTATCTCGATACGGGTAAAAATATTGCGGCTAATTACCTCTAAAGTTCGATGACGCCAAATGTCTCGAAACTATTGGATAATTACCTGAAAAACCTACCGCGAAAGACACTTCCGATTTTTCTTGCGTCGAAAGGCTGCCTGCCGAAGTTGAGACTTCAAACGCGTAAACCACACAGTTTCCGTCTACTGAAGCCCATAAAAGATTTACGATTTCCCGATAAATCGAGAGGATTACGTGAATATTCAAACGAAAAAAAATATGGAACGACAGATTTAGCAGGTTCGTATCCTGCGGTAAAAATGATAATTACTGCATTCCGAA
Source organism: Ophion costatus (assembly GCA_951751655.1). Classification (NCBI taxonomy): domain Eukaryota; kingdom Metazoa; phylum Arthropoda; class Insecta; order Hymenoptera; family Ichneumonidae; genus Ophion; species Ophion costatus. Next base: position 22,567,087 of record OX632362.1, on the reverse strand, counting down.
GAACGTTGACGAACGTGGAGATTGTTAAAAAAAATGTAACTCAGGGAAAAGGCGCGCGGAAGGAAAAATTGCATTGCTGGCATAAGTAATTATTAATTGCAGAGGCGGCTGGAGATGGAATGAAAATTTTAATGCGACTCGCAAACGAGTGAAATTCGTTACGTCAATGTGGCTTGCCGCAAATTGATACAAACGTGTTTGCAAATTATTTGAAAATAAAATTAACAGTCGGTGTATAATTAGCTTGGTGAGTAACTGGAGTTTTCCTGCGTACGAAATGTTACCTGGCGCGGTGTCTGACCACACACGGGCCGTTACTACGAGGCTGCATGCTCACTCGGAGCTTCTCCACACTTCCCACCGAATTTTTGTATCCCCTTCAGCGGTTAACGGGGCCATTCCATGCGACAGGTATTTTTCACGCTTTTTTGAAATTTTCTTTAAAAACGATTAAAACTCAAGATCTTTGAATTTTTACAACACATTGATTAATATTTTTACAGTCCCTCAGAATTTTATCAGACGAAAATAACGAGTTGAATCGACCTTACACGGTTCGCGAGCACTCATGTGTAAAAAAAGTTCCTTGACGGCTGTCATGATTCCGGAAATTTTGCTCATATGAAAAAAAACACTAAACGGCATTTTAATTTGTAGGCCTGAGGCTACCGCCGGAAAAAGAGTAAAGTAAAAATAATGAAAATTGAATTTTTGGCCTGTTTTTTTAATTCAAGTTCCAAATTTCATTTTTTTTTCAAGTTTTTCAGCTTAAAAAATCTATGGCGGATATCGGAAATATTCTAGTCCGGGTGAGAACTATGGATGTGCTGACAGTGACATAAAATATTGAGCGAAATCCGTTCTATAGTTTTTGAGATATTAAGGAAGCAAATTTGAAAAATACAGGTTTGAGAAAAACGCGTTTAAAAGTTCAAGTACGATTTACACAAAGAAAATGTCGACTCACCATTAAGTAGTCTTCTATACCAGGTCCATATTAACGCTTTGTTATGGACGCAATTTGTGCAAACATTTTTTTTCGTTTTCTTCGTACCTGTCGCATGGTATGACCGCCTTAAGGTAGATCGAGAGCGTGCTCTTGATTACTATAGATTCTCTTCAATTTTTAACCCGACAGTGTTCACATCATTATGCATGTTTGATCAAATTTTAGAACAGTTGACTGTTTAGATTGGGAGATAATGGGTTCTAAAATTGCAAATTTTAACACTGCAGGGCCTGCAATGAAATTTAGACAGAATCATTTTCCGTCTATAAGAAAAATAAGTAAGTTTACGCGTCATATTTAAAATAATACTGTAACACACATTTTTATTGCGAAGCAATTTTTAATCGAACAAAGCTTTTAATTAGTTACGAATTAACCAACACTTTTATTCATTAATGAAGATAACATAAACAATATAAAATATTAATATTTATAACGCAAATATTTTTTTATGATAAAAGTTTTTAAATTTATAAACACGATAATTTTTTTTTCTCGGAATATTGAACAATACTGTTCTGCGGTGTTGTCATATGTCTGCAAACAAATATTTTTTTCGGTGAATTATTCTGTCTTTACTGAACGTTTTTAGCAAAACTGAATTAGGTAATCCAAACTTTTTTCACGCTTTCCCTAACTAGTTTGCTATCTAAACATAATGTTTTTTTGAAAATGTATTATATAAACACAATAGTACGACGAATTATGTGACCTGACTTTCGGTCAATGCAGACTCTGGAGTGTTAAGAGTTGCAATTTAAAAACTCATTATCGCTCAATCTAAATAGTCGATTGTTCTGAAATTTCACTCAAACATGCATAATGATGTGAACAGTGTCTGCTTAACATTTGACAAAACCTATAGAAATCAAGAGCGCGCGCTCGTCCTACCTCGTGGCCTTAGGCCACAGTAACGGGTATAAAATTGTGTGCAAATTTAACAATTTTTTTTTTCGTACGAAAAAGTGATTCACTCATAAAATTAATTACACATCTATTTAGTATGAATATCAAGCTATTAGAAAAAATAGTATATTTTTTTTCGCTGTACAAAATGGCCGACTACTCGAAACTTCTCGAAACAGCTTTTTTCCAATTGGCGTGACAAATAAATTCAACAATTTTCACTCGATTTACTTCAAATTTGAAACTTATGTTCCTAATTGCTTTTCGCAGAGAAGTACGTACGGAATTTCTGATTAATCGGAAACTTTTCATTTTATAAGCAGTTTATGAGCAGTTATAACGAAATTTTTCACTGAAAATTCATTTCTTAAGTTCAAATACCTACAACTTTTAAATAAAACAATATTTTTTAAATTCCGTACGTACTTCTCTAGGTATTCTAATGTAGATTGACGAAAATTTTTGTTTTTTGGTCTAGGTAAAAAATTGTGGATGCTAAATATCACGCCGCCGAGCGCCTAAAAAAAAAGATAATAAAAGAATTTTGTATATCGAAAAAAAAAATTCTAACAGCTTGACATTCATACTAAATAGATGTGTAATTAATTTTATGAGTGAATCACTTTTTCATACGAAAAAAAATGGTTAAATTCGCACATGATTTTATACTCGTTACTCTGGCCTAAGGCCTTAAAGACATACCGCATGAAGCTCGGCTGAGTACGTGTGTCTATATAATAACGCGTGTACATGCACGTTAACGTAGTCATCCATTCAAGAGACGTTTCCTCATTGATGATCCCGAGAGTAAAACTCGCACCAACAAAGAGCGAGCAAGCTCGGCAGAGAGAGTGAGAGAATGATCTCGTCTGGTTCTCGTAGCTCGTGGCGAGCGCAATGGTAAACGAAAGCAAGTGTTTCGCGCGAGTTTTCTCCGGTGTATCCTTCACGAGCTCATCCGCACGGCGCTGATACTAGGTCAGTGGGTTTCGCTCTTACTTCGCAGATTACGATCAATTTGCGTTGATGCGAAAAAAAAGTAGCAAAGTACTATACGCATCGTTCAGGTGTAACGAGAAAAGAATCACTGTTCCTAAAAGCAAACGTCACGACAACTGTGGTAAATGAATATCCAATTGGAAACGAACAGTGGAAATATCATCCGTTTTATCGCCTGCGGTAGTGTCAAGAAGTTGCGGCGGGGCCAATACTTGGATGGGTGACAGCTCAGCCTCCCACTGGCACGCGCGCTAACTACCGAGCAAGGGGCAGTTTGTGGTACCATCTATGTCAGTTGCTAAATGGTACTTCCATGCCATTCAGCGAATGATGCGGATCCGATCATTAACTTTCCACAATTTTATGATCTATGTATTTTGTGTCGATGAATCAACGCAGAAATCGCAAATACGGATTTGCATTTACTTTCACCTTGACGTGACTACGCGTTGCCAATTGAGGGGGTAGGCTACTGTGACGACCCGAAAATCAGGGTTGTTGAAACAAACTGATTTTTAAGGAATAAGTAGGATGATTGAAAAATCGTTTGGACTTTTTTTTCCTATGTACATTGACAAAGTTGTATACCAAATTTCATTAAAAAATATTAATAACTGTAGAAGTTATTAGCAATGTCGTGGAGGACCGTTAAACGTGAAGGGCTCAAAGGTGTACTTAATTTTTGCCACCTGGTTCACGAGAAACAAAAAAAAGTTCTGCTTTAAAATAGATAATATTGGCTAGGACTTGACCGAGCCTCTTTTGACATCATGCTTCAATCATAAAAAAAAATTGATTATTTTTTTTTCGAATTTTCGAGGATGGCGACATCGTTATTATCAATAAATAATGAAAAAAATGTTAGGGAGAAAAACGTCGGTCAAGACTAAACTACTATGATACTGATTAAGTACACTAAATTTCAAGTCAATCCGTTTATTGGATGTCGAGAAACCGTGTACACTGTTTGAAAAACATACTTTCGAGAAAAACGCGGTTAAGGGCTCTCCCACTCTAAACGTCCAAATTTAAGCAATTTTTCGCCATTTTTTTGCGGAAGGACAAGAGGATAATAATATTCAAGGATATTATTAGTCATTTCTTGCAGTAAACAAAAAAAAATACGTTAAAAAATAATACAAAATGGTGATGCTGGAGGCATTCTCACGAGGCATGTTGAATTTGAATGTGGAAAAAGTTAAAAAATTCTATTAATTTACATGAGTATAGCTAGAGAAAAACGTAGGAGATTTTGAAAATATGAATTTTCGTGTGGTTGGCAAGCATTTAATGCAAAAACTCATTTTTCAATAGAAAAGAAGGACAATCATTTGTTAATAAGTAATGTTATAATCAATTCATGAAAAATCTCGTAGGTATTCCTCTTCGGAATGTGATTTCAAAGATGTGCTCAAAATTTGGAGTGAATAGAATGAAAATCGTTGGCGTTATGCTGCGTGCCAATTAAGCATCTCTTGCCAATTTAAAAGATACATTTTTTGAAGATTCAACAGTGGTATCACCCCTCAAAGATTTACCGGCAGTTCTATCTTTGTAATCACAAGTTCACCTTGCAATCTGCGATTCCTGCACCATACGTTGGATCTTCCTCTTCAACTTGAGCTGCCTCAAGCGACAAACGAGTGTTTCTTATCTTTCGCAGTATCCTAACCCCTTAATGCTGCCGCAACCGGGCCCAAGAACATTCCAAACGGGACAAGTTCTTCGGTGCTCCGCCATTTATCTTCGTCGATAAAAATCAAAGTGTCCTCAGATAAAAATGGAACGCCAATCACTGGCAAAACAATCGTGAATGTAATGCGGAAAGTGTTCTAATCTTTCGGCACTCTTTCGTGAATTGCGTGGGGCGCGATGATGAATTGGAAATAACTGGCACCCTACGTCATGAGATATCGGTGAATGAAGTGGTCGGGTCTCTAATTGACAGAAAAGAGGAGATTCAAAATGTACACGTGGTCGTAGAAAAGCCGATAAACTGTATTGCATCGTGGTAATATCGTGTCAAAGACTTGAAAGACCGCATGATCAATGTATTCCAATATATCCACTTCTTCAGCCTGCACAATGGTGTTGCACACACACACAGAGAAATTCCCGAGAGTACGCTTTCATAGAGGGGGGAACATAGAACGAAAAAAGATTCGGATCGTAGGTCGTCGTGTGACCGTTCAAACATATACACACACGTGTACGAAAAACGCTGTGCAAATGAAATGTATCTTGATTCTTCACCCACACTATTCTCACGGCCTGGAGACGCCATACAGACTACGATGTATGTTGGCTAATCTGTATCCGCCTTCGTATTCGACCATTTTTATAAATACATGTTCATATACGTAAATATGGGCAAAGGTTATTTCGAACCCGTCATACCTGCGTAGTGTTGGCTATCGGGACATCTGGCTGTTTTGCGGACGGTCCTATTGCTTATCGTAAACGAATAGTTGATTTTGGGGACTCGACGGTGCTTGGAATTACCTTTGGGTAAAGATGCGGACATTTGTGCAAAGGTGACTTCGAAGACATGGGGGTCTTCTGATGTTGAGTGTGGGGACAATACGTTCGATGACGATGGTCATGGAATGTTTTCCAAATCAGCTTTTCCCATATCCATATATATATATTTATAAATAGGAGCGTAGACGAGGATTATGCCAATGGTCTGGAGTAATACGTATGGTACGTTTGATGCTTTCTTTTGCTTGACGAGACCAGGCGATGTAATTCCAAGCTACGCATCGAGCATACAGAATTGAAATTATTTGGCAATATTTCGTGGTACACATTCGTACGCATGTATATAGTACACGTACTCGGAGTGAATTCCACTGCAATCTACTCAATAACAGCTCTCGCAATAATTAGTGCTTTTTTTATTAACGCAAAAACATTCCGCAAACGTTTCAGGATTTGTTTCTTGTTTCCAGTGAGACAAGGGGGCCGAGGGAGAGGTCATTAAATCAGTGGCATCGGTTGGCATTGAGTTGTCTCGTTAAATTAATAAGTTTCGCTCGCGGTTCAGATAGGAGTTTAATATACCGCGGTGAAGATAAGGTCACCCTGCTTTTGTGTTCTATAGAGAAATGCACTTTTTTTGGGCATTGTCGGGGATCGAAACGAGTAGGGAGAAAGAGCTCTTGCACAATCTCAATGTCAATATCTCGTTGATCGATGCCCAGAAGGAGAAGAATCGAAGATTATGTTGGTTGTTTTGATGTAGTTGTTCGTGGGTTAAGTTCGATAATTTTATGCTAGGTGAGTGTTCCGATTGCATGATTTTAATTGGCTTGAAAACTCATACTGCATGAAATTTGATTTGCATGGAATTTAATTTGCTTGACATGTTTATGTTGCATGAAATTTAATATTTATGTTGCATAAAATTTGTTTTTCTTCAAATTTAGGATCGCATGTAATTTCACATTTTATGCAATTTAACAGATTTCATGACAGTTTCATATTGCACAAAATTTAATATTTCGTGCAGTTTGAGACTCAATGAAATTTCATATTGCACGAAATTTCATATTTCATGCAATTTGAGATTTCATGAAGTTTTATCCTGCACAAAAATTCGTGTTGCATGCAATTTCATATTTCACCCAGTTTCATATTTCATTCAATTTTATATTTCACCCAATTTCATATTTCATTCAATTTCATATTTCATCCAATTTCATATTTCATCCAATTTCATATTTCATCCAATTTCATATTTCACCCAATTTCATATTTTATTCAATTTCATATTTCATCCAATTTCATATTTCACCCAATTTCATATTTTATTCAATTTCATATTTCATCCAATTTCATATTTCAGGCAATTTCATATTGAATAAAATTTCATTTCCGTGAAATTCCAGATCGCACGAAATTTCATATGGTATAAAATTTCATTTTCATGAAATCCCAGATTGCACGACATTTTCAGCATGACGAAAAATACGAATTGCAAGACCATTTAAATAGAGAACATTTGAGCAGTATTCGAGCAGAATTGGAGCAGTATTCGAGCAGTAAGTCGAGCAGAATTGGAATGGAATGTCCGATGTGAATAGGATGTGTATCCCATATGAGTGATGGAAATTTGGCAATGGTTATCATTGTCGTATATCACGTTTGAAATATTTATGGTTAAGCCCACATCGATAAAAATGTATACGTGTGTAAGGATAAACGAGGTACACTTATGGCTCGTACGAGGTGTACACACAGTACGGAAGAGACTACGAGAGACTCTCTCACTAGGTCTTGTTGTATATGTCCAAGGAGTAGAGTAAAAGGTCCCCACTATAGCGACGCTAAAAAGTGTTTCGTTCTCTCACTCACTCACACACTCTTTCTCTGTCTCTCTTTACCGATATAGGTGAGGTTATAAAGGATCGTGCTTCGTACTATCCGTCTGCACTCTCTCAGTGAAACTCACGGAGGATCGTTCTTTTCTACGTCATCTCGTTGTACAGCGTATCCACGCACCATGAGGATTACATTGCTGGTACGTGTGACACTTTTATCATTAACACGGATCGTCGATAACGAGAATTCATTATACGTTCGCGATCGTTTCGGTTCGTTTAAAAGATAGCGGGATCGTTGATCCGCTTAACTCGCGACGCAACAGTGATTCGATCCTTAAGGGGAAAATAATTTTTTTCAAATCGTGATTGAAAGGTGCAGTCGATAATTTTAAAAATCTCCGTCTGTAATACTGAGATACAGAAGTACTCAATTTTCTATTTCATATTCAGATCTTTTGACATGTTGATAAATAATATCGGTATGATGCCACTATTTTCATATCCAGATCGTTTTACATCTTGATGAATAATATTGATGCAATTAAACTTGCTTCGTATGAAGACTTGTTCAAATGAAAATCAGTCTCCAACCTTCTTTGAGTTTTAGTAAATACGAATAACACGATATGAAAAGTACAGTCAATAATTTTTGTATTCTCCATCCATAATACTGAGATACAAGAGTACTCAATTTTCTATTCCATATCCAGATCTTCTGACATGGTGATAAATAATATCGGTATAATTCTATAGTTCTCTTGAGTACAAAAGTACTCAATTTTCTATTTCATATCCAGATCTTCTGAAATGGCAATAAATAATATCTTTTTACATCTCGATAAATAATACCGATGCAATTGCACTTGTTACACATAAATACATCCCAAATGAAAATCAGTTTCCGAACTTTCTTGAGTTTTAGTAAATACAAATGACTTCCCGTCAATTTAATTCAACTTGCTTATCCAACTCACCATTCGGTAGAGCTGAATTGATCATTGCAACGTTTCGTTGAATTCCAATAGATTCTCCATTCTGATTATTGACTCCACGAACAAGCAACAAAAAATAGACCTGCGAGACCACTGCTGCGTTTGTCTGCATTTCTAGACAGCTCAACCCTGCTCACAGCTAAAACGCTTTGTGGCCACGGTTGACTCACTAGTACCTTTGTGGTGGAGGGGCCTAGCAAAAATCGATCTTTTTCCACCGATAATCGAAATATCGGCAAGAATTAAACTTCCTGGTTCTTCGACTCGCCTAGTTTTTAATTATGACCAGGAAGGTGTGTCCATACCCATTGATGTCGATTCCGATCATTACACCTGATTTATATATCTAACAACATACATACTTACATATATATATATATATATATATATATATATATATATATATATATATATATATATATAAAATGCCCATCAGTGCGATCATTGTATTTTCGTCGGTGCAAAAATGTAATTGCCCATTTGAATGGATGTGAAGTTTCGTAACGTAATAGCCTCGTGCTTCAGAACGTGTATACCCCGTACATACGTACACAATCCTCATAGATATATCTTCGGCTTCTAAAGAATGGAAAGTCGTTATGAATTATTTAGAACGAGAGTGAAATATTTAGTTCACGCGTCGTTCGAAACTGTTAGAAATCGAAAGTCGTTCTTTCGCACTTTCTTCTCAACCCCTAAAGATACGAGTACTCCGCGTAACGTTTGCGAACGCACGATTTTCGATGATTAATACCTTGTGCGTGCGTACCGCGGCATACCGTTGCGCAACGTCCTTAAAATTGTATCACGCTGTACAGGCCAAGGAAAAAGAAAATAAATCGTTCAAATCGGGCGGTTCTCCTGAGGAGAGGTCACGGTCGTAACTTTCGATTTTTTTCAGCCAACTGGACGCGCCCATTCTTCGCTACGATTGTACGATCGGAATGTTGAAGTGTGCAGAAATGCCGATCAACTCGGGCGATCGTTAATTTTTACTTCGCGCCAATGACTGCGGCTGCACGCGTTATGTACTCCATTGGAGATGTTTACTTTTTTTTTTTTCACTTTCGATCAGTAGCACGCAAATAAACGACGCGATAATCTTATTACGGGAAGTGCATTAAACTTATATACTTATATGTAACGGACGTGCCGGCCTCGGTTTATACGTCGGAAGTTGCTGATGATTCAAAACATCCAAGAAATAGTGTAATTGTCGATACGATATATATACACATATTTACACGTGTGTGGGTGTGTATTTGCGTATTACGGAAGTAAGGCTCGAACGATTAATCTCAGCTATGCTGAATATACATATACATAAACATACGCGCTTGTAGATGTTTATTTATAGCGTGTGATTTTTCCGAGGGCGAATATCCCGTCATTAGAAAAAAAATCATCTCACGCACTCTGCACGCAATATATGTTCAATTCACACTTTTATATAAATCCACGATTTATATATATATACATACATACATCGTACTAATATAATCAAATGGTTTCTAGGCTAATCTCGGGAAAATACAAGTACTCATTAGATTGCCATGTATTTCTACAACCACCCAGTTCTACTGATATATTGCTCGATGTTTCCACCGAACGTATGTAACCCTGTGGACTTCTTTAATCGCAGCGTGTATGGGTGCACGTATAGACGTATGCACATACAAACACACACACACACACACACACACACACACACACACACACACACACACACACACACACACACACACACACACACACACGTATATATATATATATATATATATATATATTCAGTGCTATTTCCATGCATAGTGCAGTTGTTCTCTTGAGTCACGTTACAACCACTGTGGGAAAATGCGACGGGATATACAGTGAAGGATCTCCCGAACCTACTTTCCTGTCTCTTTCTCTTTATCTCTGTCTCGCTCTTTTTTTTTCTTTAAATTTTTTCTTCGATAATTACCTCTCGGCGCGATATCTCTGTTCCTGTATACCTTCCACCTCATTCGCCTCCAGAGATACACTCAATTTCGTGAAGGCGTGTTTCCAGACGGATGGGGGCAATCGGGGGCGGAGAATGACTACGGATTTGTTTCTGTCTGGACGCGGTAGGGTCCTTTTTTTAATGGGTGGGTTAGGTCCTCTACATTCGATGACTTTCGATACCGTGTACATTTTTTATGGTTTGTTTATTTGTAAACTTTTCCCACGGTCGGTTGGTGTCGATGTTACTCTGCCGATCGTTTAAGGGGGGCGTCTTCGGTATCCCACAACCAGAGATATATCGCGGACTGGAAAATGAGTAATTGCTCGATTGCTTGTCATTCAACTTGAAGGCTGCAGTGAGTCGAGTCCACACTGCCGTGTCACTATAGTGGAAGATTCGGGCTTGTCGAGCTGGATCAAATTGATCCGGTCAGGTTCGAATTGCTTGAATGGAATGTGGACGCTTTGTAGCAGAGTGGGAGAAAAAGTGCATGGGGGTTGAACACGGCGGAGGATGCAAGGAAAGTCTTTGGGCGAAGAGTCAAATGGCAGTCGACGAAAAATTTGAAAGAAGTCGATTTGCAGGCGAAGGCTACGTCGAGTCAATTTCACGCTGGCGCAATTTGATCCTCCGTGACGACGAAGTGCCATAGGGATTTAATTTTGCCGCAGCGCAAAACTTGAAGTTCCTAACATTGCTCGGATTCTCGTGCACTTATCCCGACAGTTTGCAGAGGGTAGCAAAGTATTCAAAGGGTCTACTGTATATGGAGGTGATGAATCCGGTAATAGCGGAGGTTATTACAGCTTTTGTGGATTGTTCCATCATCTCCGGCTGCGGCTGATACATGTCTTAGCTTCGTCCCCACACGACGATAGTTGGTAGCAATTAAGGATGTTGAGTCCTTATGAAACACGTTAATGTTAATTGTTCAATAAATAGCTTCTTAATCGTCATAAAATGTTTACACGACCTCCTGAATACTTCATGTAAAAACATACCAAATTTTCAGAATTCTATCATCATTACTTCAACCTCCTTAAGGGTTGATATAAAAAATGATAAGAAAATTCTGAAAATTTGGTATGTTTTTGTATGAAGTATTTAAGAGGTCGTGTTAAAATTTCACGACGATTAGGAAGCTCGTTATTAAAAAATTAACATTTTGTTGAGAACAATTTTTAAAAGAAATGAAAAAAATGTATCAATAAACTTCGTTTTGTTTTCGTTGCTTTCAGTATATTGTAGATATTATAAAATTGAGAGGTCAAGAAAAAAACTTTTTGCAAAGATACATCAGTTTCCATAAAACAACATTTAATTTGTGAGTGTTAATTGTTCAATAACGAGCTTCCTAATTGTCGTGAAATTTGTACACGACCTCTGAAATACTTCATACAAAAACATACCAAATTTTCAGAATTTTATCATCATTTGAGATTTGGGACTCAACATCCTTAACTCATACTTTACTTCGATTAGTAGATTGTTTGGGTTTGTTTGATTTTTCATGCTCGTCTGGAAGCAGAATTGTTTAATTAATTGAAAACAATTAATTTATCATTCACTGTTTCTACCTGCAAATCAATTATTTGTGTACATAATTTCGAACTGCAAATTGATTGGGTTTGTTTGATAAGTTTGGAAGTAATACGATATCTGTGGCCCCTAATTCTGACCACGCAGTCTTTATATTTGACCCAAAATAAGACTTCTCTCAAGAGTGGTAAGGATCGAAAACGACCCTAAGGGGGTGAAACGGGGGTTTTTTAGTTTATATGAGACAACATATTTTTTCGTCATATTTGCTTGAAACTTGCTATAAATACCCGTCAATACAAATAGTTAAACACGTATTTTAGGGATTTTTTTGAGGGGGTCGCAACCGTTAAGGGGGTTGAACGAAAGTGTTAAGCTTTGTATGAAAAAACCTACTTTTTAACTAGATTTACTTGAAACTTACCAAATTTGTTTTACATATAACACTATACTGTGTTTTCCTCGCTATTCGCTGCGTGTGGGCGGTCAAGTAGTACTTTTAACTCCTTAACTGTGTGTGCTGCACACATGTAAGCAATTAAAAAACATTCCACCAAACCTAAACTTTAAAAACTCTGTTTCACCCCCGTAAGAGTCCAATTTCGATTTTTACCACTCTTGAAAAAAAGTCTAATGTTAGGTTGAATATGACGGCTGCGTGGTCAGAATTAAGGGCCACAGATATCGTCATATCCGCATAAATTTTTGATGCTCCTGAGCAACCAGTACAAGTGGATAACAATTAATTTACTACCTACTATTTCTACTTACAAATTATTTGGATGATTTGTGTACGTCATTTCGACCTGCAAATTGCTTGCGTTTGTTAGATAAATTTCTCATGCTCGTCTGCAAGCAGTATTAGTTGATAACAATTAATTTCATTATCCAATATTTTTACCTGCAAATTAATCATTTCTGTACATTATTTCGAGCTGCAAATTGTTTGGGTTTGTTCGATAAATTTCTCATGCTCGTCTGCACGCAGTATTAGTTGATAACAATTAATTTATTATCCACTGTTTCAACCTGCCAAGTATTTGGATTGATTGTGTACTTTATTTCGAACTGGAAATTTATTGGTTTCCTTTGATAAAAATTCTCATGTTCGTCTGCAGGATTATTTAATAACAATTAATTTATTATCCACTATTTCGATCTGCAAATTATTTGAGTGGTATTTGATAAATTTCCTATGCTCGTCTGCAAGCAATATTAGTTGATAACAATTCATTTATTATTCACCAATTCGACCTGCGAATTATTCAGATTACTGGAGTACTTTATTTTGACCTGGAAATTGTTTGGGTCAGCTTGGGTCATTTCGGCATCTTATTTCGACCCACAGTTGGTCAATTTACAAAAAAAGCAAGGAAAATCATTTAAAAAATTCAAAAACTCCGAAATATTTATAGCAATCTTCCAGTCCTCTCTCTTTCTCTCTCTCTCTCTCTCTCTCTCTCTGTCTCTCTTCATATTTTACCTCACCGCGAGCATAGAAAAATTTGAATAAACCGACGTGTGACGTGCAATCCGAGATTTGCACGCACGTGACCAATTTGTCGGGCAGAGCAACGACTGCGATGAAGTAACAATAGAAATTAACGGTTCTTCTTTTCTTTTTTTCTTGTACGCTGCCACAAGGGCAGGACATCTACGTGCCCCGCATCGATACCGAGATATTTCGACGTACGTCTTACCTCGCGATGTAACATCGCGCACGCCAGGCGTGTGTGCGACTTTCTACTTTTTTTTTTTCATTTGGATTATCGTCACACGAAACGGCCGCGACTGCAAACCGCTCATTTTCGTCCCGTCACTTTCATTCTTCTTACGCATACACACGCTTCGCTCATTTGACGCGTGTGCATATTTCCTGCATAACCAACTATGTCGTGCGGCGCGTGTCGGCGGCTTTAACGCGCAGCGACTCCGGAATTCGTATACGATTTGCACGTAGATTGATGAAATTTCAGCTCCGAGATCGATAATACTCAAACGATTTATTATTGAGCACAGGAAAACGTAACTTCGTTAATACCTCAATTGCCAATCATGGGAGTCCTCTGTGTATACGTGGATGCATACATGTGAGTTCCGATCGATTAATTTCTCAGGACAAGTACTTGCATTTGTATTTAACGAATAGAGTCTTGCGGAAATGACGACCTATTATGCTATATATAAACATATATGTATATATATATATATATATGTGTGTGTGTGTGTGTGTGTGTGTGTGTGTGTGTGTGTGTGTGTGTGTGTGTGTGTGTGTGTGTGTGTGTGTGTGTGTATGTATGTATGTATGTATGTATATATATATATATATACATATAAATTGCCGTAAGCAAATTATTATTATCTAAAATGTCATCAGGTATCCTTCGTTCGCTGATTTCATTGATTTTAATATGCTGCAGGACGAAGACGTTGCTTGCACCGATATATACCGGCTAAAAGTTTCCACACACTTCAGATAATTGCAAAATTTTTGATCCCTTTGGATAATTGCCAAATTATATGTGAATAATATAATTAATTATACAGAGATTTATAATATCGTCGTAAAATAATAAATGTAATGTAATAATAAATGTAAAATAATATCGTCGTAAAATAATGAATGAAATTAACTATATTATACTTACATTATTTAGCAATTGTCCAGTGACAGATAGTTTTGCAATTACTGAAGTGTCCAGACACTTTGGCCGGTAGTGTATATCAAACCCGATATAATAGATATAATAAGTCTGGAAAGCGACGTCGAAAAGGAAAGTCTAGACGTCTCGTATCAATGCCTATCCGAATCATCCGCATGTATGATCTGCGATCTTTTTTAGTTTTCGAGAAAAAAGTGCATTTAACATTTTTTTTAGTTTTACTGTGGTATGAGGTTCGATTTTTTCCCTCTTTGATCTATGTAGCTTCCTCGAGATTGTAAAAAAATTGTATTATGGCTATGGAGTGCACTTTTAAAGGGTTAGGCTACTGTGAGGACCCGAAAATTGGGGATATTTAGGAAAAATCGTTTTGAAGGAATAAGTAAGATGATTAAAACATCGTTTGGACATTTATTTGTATGTATATTAACAAAGTTGTGTACCGAATTTTATTAAAAATAATTAATAATTAGAGGAGTTATAAGCAATCTCATGAAGAACCTTTGCACGGTGTACTTGATTTTCACTACCCAGTTGATCTAAAGCAAATAAACGAGTTTTTTTAAGTTGATAATATTGGCTAAGACTTGACCGAGCTTATTTTTGTTATCGCGTTTCAATGATCAAGAAACCATTTTTGATTTCTTTTGTTTCGTTTTCGAAAAAAAGTGACGTCCTTATTGTTAATAACTAATGAAAAAAATGTCAAGAAAAAAGTTGCATTCCTTAGCCTTCCTTCCTACATTCTTCCTTAGCATTTAAGGCCTAAGGCCTTAAGGAGTGAGATGCAGTCAGAGGCGTGAAAAAACGAGCATTTTCAATAAAAATTTTTTATGGTAATCAAGGTTGTTTTACAAAAGTGGTTACACATACTTTTTATGTTATATTTCAACTTGACTTGTACAAATTTGCAAAGAAAAATATTGATTATTTATAAAAAATATCTCCATCTTTGTCGGACCCCTTTCGTTGTATAGTGCTTTGCGGTGACCACTATAATTCAAAAACCACTCGATGGATTTTGATGAAATTTGGTGCGTTTATTGATAGCATTAAAGACTAGTCCTCAATCGGAGGATTTTCATTTTTGGTGAAATTTTCTATTTTTTTCAACAATAACCGAGCGATTTTTTGGTCGAAAATCGAAAGTTATTTGTTGGAAGCCGCCATTTTCTTAATTTTTGAAAAAAAAAGAAAAGTTTCCATTGAGGACTAGTTTTTAATACCATCAATAAGCACACCAAATTTCATCAAAATCCATCGCGTGGTTTTTGAATTATAGTGGTCACCGCAAAGGACTACATACCGAAGGGGGTCCGACAAAGATGGCGATATTGTTATAAATATTCAATATTTTTCTTTGAAAATTTGTACAAGTCAAGTTGAAATATAACATAAAAAGTCGATGTAACCATTTTTGTAAAACAAACTTAATTACTATAGAAAAAAATTATTGAAAACGTTCGTTTTTTCACACCTCTGACTGCATCTCACTCCTTAAGGATGTTGAGTCCCAAATCGCAAATGATAATAAAATGCTGAAAATTTGGTACGTTTTTGTATGAAGTATTTCAGAGGTCGTGTAAAAATTTCACGACAATTCGGAAGCTCGTTATTGAACAATTACCATTCACAAATTGAATGTTGTCATATGGAAACTAATGAACTTTGCAATAAGTTTTTTTTGACCTCTCAATTTTGTAATATCTACAATATACTGAAAGTAACGGAAACAAAATGAAGTTTATTAATAAATTTTTTTTATTTCTTTTAAAAATTGTTCTTAACAAAATGTTAATTTTTTAATAACGAGCTTCCTAATCGTCGTGAAATTTTAACACGACCTCTTAAATACTTCATACAAAAACATACCAAATTTTCAGAATTTTCTTATCATTTTTTATTTCAACCCTTAAGGAGGTTGAAGTAATGATGATAGAATTCTGAAAATTTGGCATGTTTTTACATGAAGTATTCAGGAGGTCGTGTAAAAATTTCATAACGATTAAGAAGCTATTTATTGAACAATTAACATTAACATGTTTCATACGGACTCAACATCCTTAAGGCGTTACCCCCACTTGTAGCGCAAAAAGGCCTTTTTTATTAATTTTTTTAAAGAAAACTACAAAACTTTTTTAATCGATCAATATACCATCTTAAAGAACACATCTTGAAGAACTTTCAGTAATTTTTTCATTGAAAAATATTACATTGTTTAGTGGCAAATGGCCGTCAATGAAATAATGTTTTTATGCACACGGTTTGCGGTGACCAACATTGCGGCGAAGTGAATCATCTGAACAAAAAAATGCGGATGGATTTAGTCAAATATAAGTATAAACTAGTCTTTAATCGAAGGATTTTAAAAAATATTCATTTTTCACAAAATGGCGGACAGCCAAAGTTAATGGTTCGATTTTAACGAAAAAAACGGCCGTTTTTTGGCTATAAAACGGCCATATTTTTTCGAAAAAAAAAATCGAATGATTAGAGACTACATTTTTATGTATTAAATAAGCCTGCAAAATTTCAAGAAGATCGGTTCATTAGTGTTCGAGTAATCTTGGTCACCGACTTCAGAAATGCCATTTTGAGAAAAACGCGTTTAAAGTTTCAATTTCAGTTCTTCAATTCACGGATTCTTCTCTTTCAACGCTCATATCTCAGTCAATTTTGTTCGGATCGACTTGAAATTTGCAGGACATATTCTCAGATACTTATACTTTAAAAAAATGCATTAAAAAAAAATCGATTTTTTCAAAATAGCAAGTGGGGGTAACCCCTTAAATGCTAAGGAAGGAAGACTGGAAGGAATAAAAAAATCTTATGTCAATTACTTCAAAAAGTTGTTTAGTCATCGTCGATTCGTGTCATTTGCAGAAGTGGCATGCAAAAAACCAAAAGCAGAGTTTTTTTTCAAAAAATGACGCAAAGCCCAAAATCTCGAGAACCGTGGGGCTTCTACTAAACTAAAATTCCAGCATGTAGTAGGCCATGATCTAGCCCATCGACAGTCGCAGGATTATCCGTTCAAAATATGACACCCTGTACGTGCAACCGTATTTTAATGTGCAATGTGACTGGGCACGTCGCGAGTACATTTTTTAGAGGACCATCCACCGAAGTCGGCCCCATGAACGGTTTGCACGATTTCGTCACCGCTTTTTTCCCCTTTTTGCTCATTATTCTTTACGACTTCGCTCATATTATGCAGTCGGACTGGTTTCCCGCGCAATCCACACACGTTGAACACAGCGATGCCCGCGCAAGTGCAACATTCTCCCAGCCGAAGTTTCGCGAATACTCCGTCATAGTTGCGTGCATAGGGCATTTTTATCCGGTGGGGAAAAAATGCGTCGAAACGAACGAAAATTCTCGTAGTGCGTGCGTTTCTGTATCAATGGGAAAAAGTTGCGACCGAGGTTGCCGAGAAAATCGAGGGACGTGTGGAGTTCGGTTTTGTTTCTTATTGTTAGTTAGAGGAGAACCGGAGAACGGGCGCGAGAGGACGTGAAAATGTAACGCACTTTCGATCGCATCCGGCATTCCGGTACACGCGCTTTTCACGTTCCGGAAAATTTCTATTCTTCCCACGCATATTTATGAGTCGAGCGCACGTCAATGCGTTCTTCGATAGAGAGAAATCCTTCCGCACACGTTGCACGATCTAGTGCCGCCTGACAGCGATCGTAGGTACGCGTGTTATTTTAGGTGCTTGTCGTTTCGTTTTTTTTTTGTTGTAGTGAGTATCGAGCGATAACGAGCGAAACGACGGTGCCCGAACGACTCAACGAGTTCACTGATCCTTGATACGTGCTTTTCACGGAAGTAGTAGCTTGCACACAAATACACTTCTATACAGGGTGTCCTGTTATGAACGGATAATCCTGCAACTGTCGATAGGTCGAACCATGTCCTATCATATGCTGGAATTTCACTTTAGCAAAAGTCCCGCGGTTTTCGAGATAAAAATCATCTGCTTTTTGTTTTCTACAATTTCTACAAATGATAATTCATTTGAGCCGGTTTTTTAAAAAATACTCTTGGTTATTTGTTTTGTCTAGAAAAGTCTTCTTTTAACCTAAAATGTTGAGGAAACTTTATGAAAAAAGATCTTATGCAGAATTTTCATACTGACCAATTCGAACATCTGACTTTGATAGCCTGCGGTGTAAAAAATTGTACTATGCATATCGTGTGAATTACTTTAAAAAGCTGATTAGTTATTGTCGATTCATATCATTTGTAGAAATGACATGCGAAAAATCAAATGCAGATGATTTTTTTTTTTCAAAAAATAACAGAGCCCAAAATCTCGAAAACCGTGGGGCTTTTATTGAACTGGAATTCCAGCATATAGTAGGACATGATGTGACCTATCGACAGGTGTAGGATTATCCATTTATAGCGGTACACCCTGTATATATATATATATTAGTAATTTATAATCGTAATTATAATATTTAAACGTAATTTTAAAATCGTCCAGAGCGTATAAGCAATGGTTGACCCGAAAAAATTCAAGGGCCGTTCTCATAACAGCCAGATACGCCATTTGCCAACAGTACGCAGATATAACGCGTTCGAAAATTCTTTGAATTTTTTTTAACTAACCGTTGATTTTGGGCATTGCGTATTACATTGTGGGAAATCACATTAGTTATCAATTCGCGTACTACAAAGGTATATTATTTTTTATGTTATTAATTCATTTTCATTAATCGTTTTTTTTTATGCATTCACGTATTTTGAAGCTATTTGAGTTTATTTATGCAAACATGAATGGCTTCGAAATATATAAGTATGTACAAAGCATTAATAAAAATGAATTAATGACATAATAAGTAATATAATATTTACGTTATTTAACCAATAATCTCAAATTATATTAAGAGAGGACACTACTGTGACGGGCCAGAAAAAGTCAATTTTTCCGATTTTTTTGTCTACGGAATTATTTATTTGGGATTTAGACAAAAGGTTATTGAGCATACATTGAATTTATGTCGTGTACACTTTTATTTAAAAAATACAAAATAAAGAATGTTATTGAGCTACAATAGAGCCTGTGTATAGAGGCCTATATTGTGCGAAATCACATTAATTATCAATTCACGCACTACAAAGGTATATTATTTTTTATGTTATTAATTCATTTTCGTTAATAGTTTAAAAAAAATGTATTTACGTATTTTGAAGTTATTCGAGTTTATTTGTGCAAACATGAATGGCTTCGAAGTATATAAATATGCACAAAGCATTAATAAAAATGAATTAATGACATAATAAGTAATATAATATTTACGTTATTTAACCAATAATCTCAAATTATATTAAGGGAGGACACTAGTGTGACGGGCCAAAAAAGTTCAATTCTTCCGATTAAAAAAAGTGTGATTCTGCCGTAGTTTTTACTTATATTCCGCGGCTTAGAAAATACGGAGTTTCAAATAAAACAAAAAAAAAAACGGCTATGTACAACGGTAGTTAATGAAATTACGGTTAATGAAATTACATTAACAGTAGTTAATGAAATTACAATTTTATCTAGAGTTATGATTTCGGCCAGGTCGAGAAAAGTCGTTTCAAGAAAAACGCGATTGAAAGTTTCAATGTGTACGTAAATCGTTGCGCTACCTGCTCTCACTAAATCGTCCGTCACTTGGTTAATTTTAAATAATTTAACTTGAATTTTTCTTCAGATATTCTTGAATATGCTCAAAGAAAGTGGAAAAAATCCTCGTTTTTTTCCCCACCACAGTGTGGGTTCCGCCTTTAATGCCAATTAAAATATTTATAACGTTAGAATTTTAACGTTGTAAATATTATAATTATATCATTTATAATTCAATTCGTAAAATTAATATTTATGCCGTTATATTAAAAAAATAATATAATATTTGCGTTATTTACAACATAATAACATTATTGTTGATTATGAAGACAATTGGCTGCTATAAAGACGGTCCTCGAAGTTGAATGTCTTCAAAACCACCTTACCGATATATATATATATCGGTAAGGGGGTTTTGAAGACAGTCAACTTATTATTAACTTATATATATATATATATATATATTCATACGACACGTTTACGTGCGCAATGGAAATCGACACGAACGAGGTTTCACTTTCATTTTTCCGTCCTTGGAATTGCGGAAACGAGAGAGGGTTCCCCGTTCGATTCTCTCGCGTTCTCCCTATACCCGACTCTCTTTCAATCTCATATATACCCTCAGCAAAGTGCTCTGAAAATAGCAATACCTTGATAGACTAGATATTACAGCTGCCTCGCTAGAAACGTGCGTCCATCACGTAAGAAAAACACTGCTGGCTACACTTGTGGTTTGTTAATTGATAGAACGCGTGGTAAGATCGCGCGGGAAAAAAAGCGAGATTTAGCCCCGGGTTCTACCGGGAAAATGATGATTCGGAGGTTTCAGTTATGCAGGGCAAACTTTCGATAATTGCGCGGAGAAAGATCATTTTTCCTTGGTCGCGTCGCGTTTGGTATGGCCATATGATGTCGTCGAGACTATTTGTTCAC
Organism: Ophion costatus; assembly: GCA_951751655.1. Taxonomy (NCBI): domain Eukaryota; kingdom Metazoa; phylum Arthropoda; class Insecta; order Hymenoptera; family Ichneumonidae; genus Ophion; species Ophion costatus. The sequence goes on along the minus strand of OX632362.1, from coordinate 22,546,120 downwards.
CTTTCCCTGGCTATACTGGGGCAATGGGCAAAAATGCAGCGTCATTGGCTCAATCATCTTTATGACTGGCCTACTTGAAGAGATGATTTTTACAGAGTGAGGAACTGTAATTGGTTGAGTGGAGAGCGACGTATGTCGCATCGAAGAAAACGACTCTATTCTGTTAGGTATTTGGTCGAAGCTTATTCAAGCTGAAATAGAGATTATTGTGGTAGCCGATGGTTTGTTTAGGCAATTAAGCGGTTACCGTGACGACGCGAGAATCGGGATAATTTTTATTTTGTTTTAAAGGAACAACCAAGGTGATTGAACAATTGTTCAGACATTTATTTGTATGTACATTAACAAAATTCTGTACCAACTTTCGTGAAAAATATTCATAATTGAAGTGGTAATGAACAATTTTGTGAATGACCTTTGAACGCGAAGGGCTCAACGTCGTACGTGATTTTGGCCACCCGTTTGATCTAAAACAAAAAAAAAACGATTTTTTTTTCTTAAAATGGATAATATAATAATCTACTATATGATATTATAATCTAATATATTAGAAATGTTATTAATATTATATAATATATTATTATGTTTCAATCTAAAAAAATTCTATTTTTGCTTCAATTTGTTTGGGTTATTATTTTAAAAAATCAATTTTAAAGGAATAATAAGTGAGACTATTGAAAAATTGTTTGGAAATTTATTTGTATGTACATTAACAAAGTTGGGTACCAAATTTCATTAAAAAAATTAGTAATTAAAAAAGTAATAATCAATCTCGTGAAAGACCTTTAAACGGGAGGGGCTTAACGCTGTACTTGATTTTGGCCACCCGGTTGACTTGAAAGAAAAAAAATACAGTTTTTTTCTTTACTCTTCGCCGTCACACGTTCTGGCTATAATAACCCGCTGGCCACAGGGGGTCGTATTGACCCCAGCCATGTTTCAAACGATTGCCGCGTTGACCGTGTCGTTCCAAATTACTCATACAAATTCAGGATATTAGTTTCAACATTCTAGAATGCGTCATTCTCGGTATTATGTTTAAATCGGATTTTAAAATGGCAGACAAAATCAGCAAGGGGTCAGGCGTGAAGAAAGCCCTTTTTTGATTAAAAAAAACATAACGCTTGCAATTTTTAATTTTTTTTCCTAATAATTTTTGCTTAAAGTTCCGTTTGGGGTAATTTTGACCTCGGATGACCACGGATGGTTAAATTAGATAATATTCACTAAGACTTGGCGGAGCTTTTTTTGTTATGGTGTTTCAATCTTTAAAAAAATGTTAACACGTTGAATGATTTTTCGAGAACAAATAACATCATTATTGTTAATAAGTAATGAAAAAAAAAGTTGAGACGAAAAACGTTGGTCAAGACTAAACTACTATTACACTGAATCAATGTACCAAATTTCAAGCCAATATGTTCATTAGATGTCGAGCAATCGTGTACACCGTTTTGAAAAACATAGTTTGTAGAAAAACGCGGTTAAAGTTTTACCAGCAGTTCCATCGTTCTAATAACAAGTTTACCTTCAATCTGCGATTCCTGCACCATGCGTTGGACCTTCCTCTCCAATTTGAGTTGCCAGAGCGACGAACGAGTGTTCCTTATCTCTCAGTAGCGTAACCCCTTAACAGAATTCTCAGTGAAATATTCGCCAACCGCTGTTTTCTCAATGCACATTTCGTTCCTCGAAACCGCTGGAACACTCTTTCCAAATCAATCTATCTGCAAAAATAAGAAACCAAAAACGAATCAACCGTGACGCTATTGATTGATTGAGCCTGAACAGCCGATAACATTTCTTGGGTTTTCACTCATACGAGATTGTCTCTATTATCTGTAGCATACAAAAAAAGATCATCGATCTGACAATTAAGCACGTGCTGGTACTACCTCACAGGTGATCAGGCACGGCAGGTCTGAAACGTCAGACGTTGTTACTCTCGGATGAAAGTGTATGCGCGTTTGGAAACGTAGGTGGAGATAAATATCATTTTCTTCCGTCACATTCAACTTGCTCTAATGAAAGTGTTTCCTTTACTCGGCTCTTCGGACGCGTATTTCCGCAACGAGGTAATTATCGTGGGCGCCTAATGTGATCAGGAAAGTCACGGGACTTGAGCAGTAAAGGCGCGATACAATTAGAATATTTTCCGTACTGTTTTTGCATTGTGTACATTCGTTTCACAAAACGTTCATATGTGGATTTTCCACGTGGAGTCTCGGTCCAACTGTCACCTCTCACTGTGTGTGACTGGCATCGCAATAACGCTGATTACATAGGGCGTTCTCTTGTTAGGCGTCACGACTCTGCCCCTGCAGAGTCATTAGCCGAACTTGCACCGACTTTCAGTCATCCGCTGAAAGTCGGTATGGGCACAATGAGATCTCAGAGATATTGGCAATTCGAGGCCTGCCCATTATTAATATCCCAAGCCGGCGAAATCGTGAGACCAGACATTATAAATTTTCTACTTGACCAACTGCATCACTTAGAACGAAAAAACGAAAAAATCGATAGAGAAACTTCATGAGAGATACGAGGTTCAGTATCACGTAGATTATGAACTTCCTAAAGTCGTTTTTTAGTCGAAACCACTTTCACTACCGTTTTCTTTTTTTCATTGCTTCAGTGCATTCGCAGCTTGAAACTTTGCTAGTCTTAATCTTTATTTAAAGACCTCTTCGGCTTTTGTCTTCCGGAATGATGTTGCCAAAATTGAGCCAAAACGGACCGAATTGATGCATACAGTTTACAAGTTAAGCTTTTTTTTTTATGAGCTTTCTCCGGTTGTTCACTTTTTGATCGTTCAAGAACATAGTTTCGTTCGTGCTTTGTTTTAAATGGTGGACGATGACTCTCGTAACCAAACACTCGAAAAAATGAGGAGTATTTGAATTGTCTTTTGAATACGTCAAACATATTCCAATAGGTAATATATGTATGCATCAATTGCAGCATGTGATGTATTGGGGAGAGAATTTCATTTTAGGAAAGCGGATAAATGTGAGTAAATATATAAAAGATTCAACTCAAACTGTCGTAGATATTTCTTTAAATTAATGTATATTTTATGTGATATATATTAAATTACATATACATATACATATATATATATATATATGTATAATACAACATAAAATATAAATTAATTTAACGAAATATATACTTAGGTTCAAAATAAGCAAAATAAGCAGCACAAATTGGAACTCTTCTTTTTCTTCCTTTTTCTCACCATCTTCTTGGAAAAAAAAAATTGTCGCGAAAGTCGCGAGCGGTCAAAAAATATTTACAAGTTGCTCAAGCCTCCCAAAAATTCTAAATTTCAGTAAAAAATCGATTTTTTTGTTTTTTTTCTCGTTCACTTGCCACCCATGAATTTTACCCTTTTTAATTTTTTAATTAACCTCGCGAAAACTCTGGCCGACCAATGAATATTTAGTAGTCACTTAAGAGTTTCGAAATTTAAAAAGATTCAAAACAATTAATCCTTTTCTCTTTAAAAACAGTTTTTCGCGCATAGTAATGCGTCCCACAGTTGGCCTCGTTAGTGAAACTGCGGACCAATCGTAGCTGTACTCTGTGACGAGCGACGGCATAATGCTATAATACATAATAACACATATCGTTTAATTGGTGTTTGTTACTAATTATTATAGCAAATTATCCAGAAATCGTAGCACTTCACTGTTTATTTTGTTTTTATGCTACAAGGCATTATAGTGCATGCGAGATTTAATTTTTGGCGAAAATTCTGAATTTTGCACACCTTGAGCGACCACTAAATACTCATTGGCCGGCTAGTACTTTCGCGAGGTCAGTTTTAAAATTATAGAGCGTATGAGAATGGGTGAGACGTAAACGAAAAAAAATCGATTTTTAAATGAAAGTTTGAATTTTTGGGCGACTTGAGCGACCTCTACATGTTTTTTGACGGCTCGCAGCTTCCGTGACAATTTTATTTTCTTCGAAGAAGATAATTGCATCGTAAAAAAAAGGAAAAAAATAGAGGTCAATTAAGTGCCAAAAAATCGAAAAAAAATTTTAAGTCGTTTGAGCACTACCTCAAAAAATGTTTAGACCTTTCAAATTTTGTGTGAATTACTTTTTCATAACGTAGTCACATTTTCCGTTGAGTGACGCGAAAAAAAATGATTAATTTTTTTAACCTCCCTATTGTTCACACAACATATCATTGTTCGTTAAAGTGAAGTGATTCGAAAATAGATAATGAAAAACTCTTGTTGACGAGGCCCAAGTCTATTAGCTCTTTTTTGTCCATCGCAAAACGTATACGTTGGTATACAGTACCGACTACATTCGAACGTACGAAACGGCACCGTGCATTGGCGTCGTTACCATCGAGACTCCGCACAAGGTAACGACTGACTCTTTGCATGTTCCGTTCTCTGCGCGATCGTCTACGTGCACAGACACACGAATATCTCCGAGATCCCTTCGCTCGCATCAAGCACCGAATAACTCGGTTAGCTACGCCGCTAAAACCTCGAAGCTAATTTTCATTTATAAAACTCTCTCGGCAACAATTCCCTCGCGCTAACTAATAATATTCCTCGGTAACTTTTACCACGAGGAATAAACGTGCATGCGTTTGCCGTACACGTTACTTTCGGAATGCTTTCATTGAATTGACGCGCTCATATTAGGCCGTTCTCACTCTCACTGCGACCCAAACGGTCGTATCTTCATCGTCGTCGTTGATTCACTTTTTTTTCACCTCGTTCATTCATGACCGACCTTGGGAACACGATCCTCCAGGTTTCACGATGATTCATGGATTCTTAAGGTGGTAACGAGACTCTGTGCTTGTGGAGTCTGGTTCCACTTCCGGAAGTTTCACTGCTGAGGGAAGTTTCTCGTTGGAGAGTTAGCATATTTGATTTACCATAGAGGGAGAGGGAGGGGGCGGGAGTGAGGGACGGAGAGAGAGAGACAGATTTCCGCACATATTCAGATTGTGTATCGAGTGACATGGAATCCAAATGATCGTGATCAGGATTCAATTTCGTGTCGATCCATGCATATCACTTCCTTAGATCCAGAAATCGTGATCCATTAATCGGACTTCCATCATTTCAGTACTCGACTTTCACACAGACTTTAGTGTGGTTGCCAAAACTTGATTCCCACACGCACAATTTCGAGACGTTATTTTTATTACTTTTTTTTAAGTGAAGGGTAGGCAACATTAAAAATTAATAAACGTCAACTGTTGTATGGCATAAAACGGGTTTAAAAAAAATGTAGTTTGAAGACACAGTAATGAAGAGTCATCAATAATAAAATAAGAACAGTCTGCAAACATTTTTGAATGACGTTTCAAAACTCTGCAAGTCTAATAATTGTTCTTATTTCATTGTTGACTATACTTTGTTACTGTGTCGTTGAACTACAAACAATAAAAAAAGGTTGATTCCTTACAACAGTTTTTGTAAATTCATTTTTACGATTGCCTGTCACCAGCTTAAAAAAAGATTCATAATATCTTGAAAATGGTTTACTTTTGCATAAAGTGCATAATAATCGTGTTCCAAACTCTGTTATTTGATAGCGGAAACCACGCGATCTTAACCTATAACCCTGTATATATACATAGTAAATGAAAAAAAAAACAGATTTATTAAAAGAAATAAAAAGTTGATTGATGGAAACTTTCGATATATACACTAGTGGAATTTATTCTGGAGACTGATTTTTTTTTTAATTTCGCATTTTTAATCATTTTTACGTTGTAATCACGTATCTTTATATTCTCATCAAAGTAGGCTTACTAAGGCAAATATCAAGTACGAACGTTGTAGACAAAAACAACAAAATGACAGTATTATTCCGGCATAGCAGAATATATACATTTTCTGTAATGATAACAAATAATAATATAACATTATCGTAAATACAAAAAAACTATTTAATTTCTATTAAAAGTGTCGAGAATTAATTCCACTGGGACGACCGTATCAGACCTGTTCCCAAATCATTTTTTTGTGACTATCAAACATTTATTTGTTTCTCTCATTTGCTATTCTTATACATATATTCATATAGAAAAACGCTAGAACGATAGCAAACGAATATCTAATCTTTAGAAAGGCAGGACTGGATCTATAGTTCGAGATTGTTCAAACCGGCACAGAGTTCCGAAGGCGTTGGTCAAGTGTTTCCACATCAAGTTCGATAAATCCACGGTCAAATCTTTCTTTCAGGACCATCGACCATCCGAGACACGAAATTGCTCGTACATCGCATATGCGTATGAGCACATGATCGATAATATGCGCAATCACCGCCGCGGACATTAATGACGAGAATAAAAATATTGTACGCGCGTCTCTGTTCGAAAGTTTCGAGACGAGTCAAGGCCGGATGAAACTGGAACTCTTGCCCAGGGCGGGACTTATCCAGTATGTAGTTTTTGCTAAGTTCTTCGAGGCGCAAAGCTATTGCATTGGCATGCGTTCTTGGTCGAGGCTGGAGGAGTGAAGTAGTTATTTTCTCGTTTCAATTGAGCGTCGAGGGGATTTTGAATATAAGTCTAGTGAACGGCAGGATACTTGTGATACTTTTATTACTTTTTCGTCCTCGTTCTCCCCCAATGCTCACTTAGTAATTATTTGAACAAAAATAAGTAAGTGTTTTTTTATTGCCGTTTCTTGAGTGTACAATCATTTTTAGAGGAGACCGGTGGTATTTAAGGGGCTATACCAATGTGAACGCTGAAAATTTGGGCGATTTTGGGGAATTTTTTGGAAGAAGAGTACTCAATTAAATATTTCGGAAAATTAAAAATATATTTGGCTATATTTGACCCATATTACATAATTTTTTCATAGAAAAATATTGAGTTCCAAGCGGTTTATGTGCTGCCTTCGGAGGTGCAAAAAAAAGTTCCTCCACTGCTGACATGATTCCGGCCGATTGAGTAGCCGAAACCGAAAAAGGAAAAAATGTCGTTAAACTGGAAGGTATTTCCTGTACAATGACGTAGGATTTTCGAAAAATATCAAAATCTAACACAATCGCGTAGTTATGAAAAAAGTCTGTTTTCTTGCTTGAAAATGGTCGTTTTTTTCAATGCAAAATCGTCAAATTTCATCCAATCAAAAATATCCCACGTCATTGTAGAGTAAATATATTCAAGAGGTCTCAGTTCAAATTTCAAGTCAAACGGATAGTTGCTCTTTGATTTACAATAACAGCAAATTTGAAAAATCTCATTTCGAAAAAAACGCGTTTAAAGATTTAACTGGGGCATTTTATGCCTACGAGCGGTTGCTCTTTAGAAGGCTGTCATTCTGGGAGTATTTGAGATACGACCTTGGCATTTTTACAGGATATTCTTGAAAGTATAAATTGTCGAAAAAGGCAAAAAAAGTCTATTTTTTGAAAGTGTTACACTAGTATAGCCCCTTAAAAAAAACGCGGAAAATAGATTCCAAGTTGCCAATTGAATTTACGACCCTAAGCTGCAAAACGATGTAATAAAAAATCGTATGGTTTAAATTTCATGCATAAAATTAATTTTTTGGCAGCAGAGCATTTTTTTTTGGCAATTTCTAGTTTCCAAATTGACTTTATTTCGAACATTTCTGTTTTTTTTTTCTTGCGTTTTACGTGTAAATCGATCTGAGTGCAATATACGCCAATTCTCCAAAATTTCGGAAGGTAGAAACTCTCTCGTATTTGATTTCGCGGCTCCACTGTAGAAATTAAAGCGCCACGCTGCCTTTTTCTTTCTTCGACTTTGTTTTAAAAATGTTAGGTTCGCGAGGCGTGGTGGTACGCGAGTGTTGCACAGTGCGGTTCAAGGAGAGCCGGCGTGAACGCCGATCGAACGCGCGAGAGAAAGAGAGGGTACAAGAGCGTGGAGTTACGACTTTACGTGTCTGAATCTCACGGTAGTAGGCGGGCGCGCGCGGCATCGAGTGCGAGGCTGATGCTGTTCTCGCCGCAGCCATCTCACTCTCCTGTCTATATGTGCTACGGTTCTGCTCGCCTCGCCCGGATTCGGGTTGACCTCGTTGTCGCAATTACGTAATCGCAGTGTCGTGTTTTTTTTTTTTGGTCGAACCGTCGTTCCCACAGAGATCTTAACCGGAAGTTCAGCCAATCTCAAACGACTACTTCGCGGCGTTTGCCGACGCGGCCGACCCGTTGATAATGCGTAGGAAAAGAAAAAAAGCCAATTGGGCCGGTAGTATAAGTAATTATTCGGAATAATTGTGACATTTTTGGAACTGTTTATAAATTTATTCCATTGGGAAAACGACTTTTTGAAAATACTTTTTCCTGTAAATACTTTAGGTTGGGAATAGGTTGGATACGAATAAATCTGTAAAAATACAAACAAATCTTCAACCAAATCGATGTTTTACATTAATGTTGATAATACGTCAGTTCCAGGAAACAATCCATTTGATTTGAGATTTATTTTCATTTTTCCAGATTCATTCGTATCCACTTTCAGCTTTTCATGATTCCATTCCGTTTACCCTTACCTCAGAAGTGTCATTGCACTATTCCCAGTTCCTGAAAGACGCTTCAGAGGGTCGCCCACCGCCTTTTTTCCAAATGCACTACTGCATCTCGTTTGCACGAGGGCACAGGGCAACTGCGATAAACCGCCGATACGAGCTGCTATATTGATGCTGAGTTTCAGTTGCGTTACCCTAGGAAACTCAGCTAAACTTCCGCCCCGTCAGTAGTTGGCGGCCACCGATCTGAGTGCCGACCCTGGCCACCACTGACAACATTGAAGAACACGGAAGCCCCATATTGACCGCAAGTTGGATACTGTCGCTAGTTTTTTCTCTCTTGTTTTCACGAACGGTTGTATTCCGAGCTAATTCATCCAGTGGATGTCCCGTTTTCAAAAACAGTATTGTTCCATACGTCCTTCCATCTGGCGACTATTCGATTTTCAACCAATATCGCTCCAGCGATCAATATTTAAATATATATATTTAACATATTTTGAATTTCATTGAAATTAATATTTAAATAAAACGTTTAAATGCCACTTTACATTGACAAAGTTTCGATTATCGCAACAATCGACATTCTGTCAAAGTAACTCCAACGCAATATCCATAACGCAGCGATCGATTCATTGCGATGGTCACGGCTGATTTATTGCTTGTTCACTAAAGATGATCGAAAAGTTCATTGCCCCTCCTGTGTCCGCGGAGCGCCGTACGAAATGTCACAATACCGGAAGCGGTTTCCTGGCTGTGTGCTTCGTCGCGGAGGTCCTGTCACATACTTTGTGTTGAGAAGCGACAAACGTGTGAACGACGATGATGCAGCGGTTCAAATGCCCGTGGTCACATGACGATACGTGTGGTGAGGGCATTCCCTGTCAGCTCTGTGAGTTTGCTTGAGGTTTGCGGCCGTAGCAGTAGTAAAGAATAACCTACGCGATCAGCCAGCCGCGAAGCCCACTCTCCTCCATGTAATATCCTTCCTTCGCTTCCCTATATTCGTCATTAACCGGCCAGTTGTTGCACGTGGGCTACAGGTTCGATGGAATTCGCGCAACTGAAATGATACGCATGCCCACATCTGTATACGTCTATATCGCAACGTTGCATTCGCGATCGTATACCCGCAAACCCGTTGGATGGCATAAGACATTATAATAACACGTCGAAAATGTCAATCATCGCATTTGCCTCAAAGTGCTGGCGAGGGAGACACTTTTTCTCAAACAGTGGTTTCCTTCCACCCCGAGATGTGCGGTGGTGCGTTAGAATGCCTGGCATTACGAAAAGGGAGTCTTGGTGATGTGGACTTGGAGAAGTTGACTTGTCACAATGCGGTAGTAGAAATGCTCTCGTACTTGAAGCTACCGGAGAGAAAAGCCGGTTAGATCGCTCTCATCGGTGATCGAACAAGATCGATATGTTGTACGCCATTCTCTGGGTGTCTGTATGTGTTGCGTGTATTCACCTACTCGAGCGAGTGTGCTGCGAACGTGAGACCAGAATGGTCTAAAGGAAGAGAGAGAGAGAGAGAGAGAGAGAGAGAGAGAGAGCCAGCAATGTAAAAGGCGTGCACGAGATAGCAAGTTCTTGACGTAACGTTGTCGAGTCAGGTTCTTTCAGAATAATCGCGACCCCATAGAGAACACTATACGGCGTAGGCCCCCAACATGGCAAAGCCGGTATCGGGGATGAAAATGCTTCGACTATAGTGAAAAATGAGATTTCCCAAGATGCAGAAGTTATTTAAAAAAGGAAGCAAAGTGACATCCACGGTTTCAATTTCCACATTCCACTGAGGGCAATTCAATTAACGTTGTTGTCTTTCATTCGGCAGATAATCCCGGCATGCCTGTTCGCACTGACGCAGGCGAAGCGGGTCCAGATTCGTCCGCGAATCTCCGAGCCCCAGGTCTTCTACGAGGACGAGGAAACGGGTGAAGCCGAGGAGGAGTACGCCTCTCCGGTTGTTTACCAGCCCCGTACGCGCGCTCTTCACACGCCACGTTCCAAGGACACGTTGCAATCGTCGAAAGCGCCGCCGGTCCAAACGATACGCAATTACAACAAGGTGAACGACGACGGTTCGTTCACCTTCGGTTACGAGGCGGCCGACGGTTCCTTCAAGGAGGAGACCCGCGGCACGGACTGCGTAGTGCGTGGAAAATACGGCTACGTCGACCCGGACGGCAACAAGCGAGAGTTCACCTACGTGTCGGGAAATCCATGTGATCCCAACGCCCCGAGGGAGGACGACGACGAGTTGCCTCAGAAGCAGGTCGAGGACGACATCTCCGGGCCGGCTAATTATCCATCGGTGCGCCCGGTGGCGAGGCCACGGCCCAACCATCTTCGGCCGACGACCCCGCGAGCGCCAACAACCATCTTCCAAACGGAGTATCAGCTGGACGACGACGCGAGCCAGGAACTCGAGGAAGTTTCGAAGCCCCAGTTAGCACCAGCCGCTTTCCGCAGGCCGCAGCATAATTACCTCCAGGCTCAGCCGATCCAATCGGAATCCCTTTACGCCACGACCCCCGACCCAACTGCCTCCCTGTACAGACTGTCGACTCCGGCGCCGCGTTACCAGAGCCTCGCGACACCCTCACCCGTGTCACGTCCCCGGCCCACGACACCCTCCTATCAGGCGGTCGAGACGAGCACGCGAGCGATAGCCCGCGAGAGACCGCAATCCGTTGCCATCACCCCGCGGCCCCACTTAGCTCAGGTAGCGGCTCAGTACGCGTCGCCCAGTAGCACCGAAAGACCCGGAGTCGTCTACGCGAGTCGTGGCCCGAGCAGCCCCCTGCCTTCGGCTCATCGCTTGGCCAGCACTACCGCCAGTACGCCCCAGCATCATCTCAACTTCGCCGCCGAGCTGGAACGTTACGTCAACGGGCTTGGCGCAACGAGAGCTCCCCTGGAAACGGCCCGTCCCTCGACACCAAACTCCATACCCTCCGGCAAAGTTAAGGCTGCCGAGCCGATCTACCAGTCCGAGCTCATTTACGATCCCACAACCGGTCAGTACAATACCCAACTATATCAAAGCCTACCGCAGACGGTGGGTGACTTTACACTGAGTCACAAGCTCCAACCGTTCGTAGCCCAGCAACAGTCCTATACCGATCTTCAGCAACAAGCGTTACCGTCCCAGCGTCAGTCCCCGGTGTATAGGCAACCGGCCCGACCACAGTCCCAGTTACAGTCTAACGGCGTAAGAACCCAGGAGGCCATTTATCGCCAGCAACAGGCCGAACTGTTCCAACAGTCCCAGCAGCTCTATTCCCAACAGCAGAGACGCCAGCAACAACAGACCCAATCACCGCCCCACAGATTCCAGCTGCTCGAGTCCCAGAGAGACCCCCAGGCCTTCTACTACGTTCAGGCACCGTCCGGCAGAGGCTCCTCTGCCTCACCCTTGTCCGTAGGTCAGATAGATCAGTTCCTCCGTGGCGGTAGCCCTAACTTTTGAATCACCCGCTTCACGTAGTATCCCTGTCGCATGTCAAACGCTATTCGCTATGCCCGTAACGACCAGACCCAATCGAAACGCTATGTCCCTTCCCGTCAGTGATCACTAACGCACCAGCGCCAATATACTCGGCAACTCGCTTGCCCCTATCCTCTTTCCCCACACGGATGTCTATCCGATTCGAGTATTTCCGCATACCAGGGAGTTCCCTTCCGCTGAAATCGTGACGAGAGAACGCGAGTACCAACGAACCTGAATCCAAAACAGTTGGTTGTCCGTTATCGGCGGCAGACTCGTGAGGCGCAGAGCGTTCAGTTTTCAGCCGCTGAAGAAGCAGCCTGAATAGCCAACACTTACGGTGATCGGCTAACCGCACCAGTTATTAACCGTCGCAGCCGATCGGTGGCTGGGACACTCGTTCACATCGTATCATCCAACATCTATGGTAATCGGTCTCAGCCAGCCAATGACGAGCACCGTTCATCCCACGTTTTTACTTGGCATTGAAACATACTCGAAGAATTTCACGCAGAAGGGAAGGAAGCGCCGATAACGAAGAGAACGCGTCTTACGCATAGCAATTGAGCGGGAACGGGTTGCACTTGAACGAACGCGGAGGCCGATGGTCTTGGATGCGTATCTTTGCGATTGCCAATGAACTCGAGTTTACAGCTATATACATACATGTACACGTGTATGGATACACTCCAGCGTATCGATTCGCACGTATTTCCAGTCATTCAGAGACCTTTTTCTTTTGTCTATTACCAATTCAGCTTTCACGAATAATCTTTTCTTTCTTTTTCCATCGGGCAACTTACGATTTCCATACAGACCAGCTGCGGACTCAGAACACTCCTATTTTCTTCTTAAAGTCTCGGGCAGCTTGTCCACTCGCCATGTACGTGTCTTTGGCCAAACCTAAGCCGCATTCGAGGAAGAAAGAGACGGAGAGTGAAAGCAGGCCCTGACGCAACATCATGCCCATTGCTCTCGTTCAAGAGAGACAGAGAGATATCAGGGAGCTCGTGCAACACGTCGGGTTGCCATAACAATTTAGTCCGCTGCTACGACGTATATCATTCGTGTCTGACCTCCCGTGACATCGAAAGAATTCACGATCTAGAGCGGCTTTTGAGGTCGTAACCCCGGCGTAATAATCATTTTGTGCAGCGAGAGCAGCCTCGTTTCCGCTTTATCGCCTGGATCTTTTCCTACGATGGAGCCAATTTGGAAGTTGGAGCAAAGTTTGCTTTCATTGTCAAGATCGCTTCCCTTAACGATTGCAAGTTAGTAGCTCGCTGTGAAATACTAACGGATATGGCTTGATTCGCTTGAACGTTGTTTGAAGCTTTGCTAAGGTCTGAAGTTTCATTTGGGGCTTGACGGCCTCGGACAAATCGACCCAACTTTTTAAATTTCTTTTTTTTACGGATAGTTACTTTTTGGTTTTTTTTTAAAATCATTCAATAACTAAACGAATTCATATCTTACGGTGTCTATAAATTTCCAAAAAAATGCAACTCTCGAATGATCTGGTCGAATTTGAATGTTTTGTTTTCTCCGCGTTTGGTTTACAGCGAAAATAGCGAATTCTATGCAAATTCAATCAGCAAATGCGTCTGTTATTGTACGTATTGAGGTGGATCAATATTCGTAATATCCGGAATTACCTTGCTCGGTCGATCGTGTCCTTTGTTTATTGGACAATGCTACAATTTGAATAATTTTCCTCCATACCCGTTTACATCTATCGAACAATGCGACGTCTCAAAAGTGGTCTCACCAACGGAACAACAACACGCTGATCGTTCGCTTACGAAAGTGAGTCCCGCTGTTGAGAACTCGCGATTGGCGAGAGAGTTGCACAACTCGAACGGCGCGGAGAGCCAAAGGGATCGATCGAGCATGCGCAGACGCTCCCTGTATCTCTCGCAGCTTTTGACGCTGCATGGGTGTGTTTCCCGATGTATAGACAGTTATGGTATGAATGGTTTGGAAACTCGGAGTCTCCAAGACCTTTTTCAAGCAACTCACATTTTTTTTCCAAAGCATCGCTCGGGATCGAACTAGATCCCGAACTAGAGCCTTCTAATTAGAGCTTTTAATTGATTTTATTTCCCACATTAGTCTCTGCATTTCAATCGGATTTATAATGGCCATCCAATCCATCTTGATGGACACCTTGTGTCTTCACCTTTTTTGTACAGCTATGTGCAGCAATTTTTGTACGTGATCAGCTGCGTCTGGCAAATTGGTTCAATCATTTTTTCTCCCCCCATGAAAGACTACGAGAGCGAAGCATCTTTTAAAAAAGATGTCAATTTAATTGTATTTTGAAAAGTCAGAACAATATGTTAATCCGAATGAATTAAGGTTCTTGAATTACCGGAAATTGCGAAATCCAAGGCCCGAAGAAGTTCGCGGGCGGAGTGATTTTTTTTTTGAATTCTTGCTTATGCATCCGAAAGCCCAAATATTAACTGTAGACTGTTATGTTGCTAATTATTTTGACGACAATTCCCGCATCTCTCTATCTAATCGACGGATTGTGATCAGCGTCGACGACGTCATCCACTGTGACCGTGGAAGAGCGTCGACTTCTCTCTATTATCGTTGTACATATTTTCATTATTATTATTATTATTATTATTATTATTATTATCTTAAAAGGTAATAATTTAGCGATAATGTTCCGTTATTTGATATATTTTTTCAAGTTACAACCATGTTACACATTAGTGGTGCGATGAAATGAATCTGCGAAGATTTTTGTAATACTCTTATCTCCGATGTATGGCGATTATTTTTTTACTATTTTTAAGCATCGACACGATAATAAAAGCTAAGAAAATCAATTGGCCGTCGTGCACTTTATTTCGTCAAGTCGGATCGTGTAATTTGATTTTGCAAGGTGAGATCTTAGATTTTGATCGCGAGTGATGTTGGAGAAAGTAAGAGGAAAAATTCGGAAACTATTTCTAACCAATGTCGACTGCCAGGTGAGCATTTTTTTACCACCTTTTCACTTGAGAACAAGTACATTGCATCTCGTTTATTTCTCATTTCGCAATATTATTATTAACTCATTGTTTTTTATTCTTCCTTTTGGCAAAATAAATTAAGAAATTATTATTGCTGTTTATATTTTTTTTCAAGCCTTTGCATCGAAGAATTCTTTCTAACCAAAGTCAACATTTTTATGATTCGACGTTGATTGACTTTTACGATTTCATCTTTACTTTTTGAGATTTTCGTAATCGCATCGAGAAAAAACAACGTATGAGGAAATTCGAAGTGTTCACATGCTCTGGAAAGCCGATGAATGACAAAGCTGGCATTTTGGTAAATTGCTATGACGACACGGAGCACGCGGTGCTACGGTAATTTAAGGTCGTCGACGAGACTCAGGAGGAGAAAAAAATGCGCGAGAGCGTGAATGTGAATAGATTTTTCAAGCGTATGTATCTTGGCTCAACTAATTTCGTGGCTAAACTAATTCGTGTAATTGGGACATGAAACCGAGAGACGATAGACCGTGGCACGTTGTCGGGCAACCTTTTCGACTGATACACTCGCAACGAGTGTATACGGGGAGAAGTCACTTCCGCACGGAGCAGGTGAAATGTTAGAAAAATAAGAAAGGCACGTACGGTGTGGTTAATTAATGGGTTTCGCTGTTACGTCGAACCGCATTAGGGGGAAGAGCATTAGGCCGAGTATACTGGAGTTCCTTGAGCTTGCCGCGACTAGTTCGCGTGCTAAAATTCCACATCGACGGGCAGGTCGTTATTTCTTCTCCTTGGCCGCCCTGTTTTTCCTCATTTCCTTTAGAAAACGCAGAACAAACGGTACAAAAACTAAATTGAATTATTTTCTTTTAATTAACTGCGTTGATGAAAAAAACGTCAATTAAGTAAAAAAGCATTGGCTCGGTGATAACGAGAAATGAAACTGAGAGAAATAAACATTTAATATTGAAAGAGATGCGCTTTGATGAACGCCATTGAAATGTAAAAGGTTTATTAAATATTCCTTATATTGCTGAGTGAATATTTTTAAAGGTCGCTGAAAGTTTTTCACGGATACAAACACATTTAAGAATCAAAAAATGGCGAAGCCTGAAAAAAAATTCGTCGAGTATCGATCATTTATTTTTACCCTGACCTATAGCAACGTAGCGTTGATGAAGTTTTGGAATTTCGCGCTGGAAGAATCGATTTTTTTTGTATTTTTTCAAAGTATATAGCAAGCACCGCAAATCGTATTTTTCCAAAGGCGTTCTTGGAAAAGCTTTGTCACCGGCTTGTTTGTGGATATTTTCGGGTACAAATTTTACGAAATGTTCTTAAAATGACACTTAACAATGTACAAAAGGTTTCAATGAATTTACTCTATCCATATAGATGAAAAAAATTCGCAAAAAGTATTTTTTTCACGCTGAAACCCCTACCCTCCCCTTAACGGATGAACCAACCCTTTATTTTTCTTTCTCCCACACCCCATGTAAAAGGGGTGCATTGAATTTAATAAAACGGGCAACAATTTGAAGGGAAGTTAACACTAAGTTAACGTATTTTTTGCATTTTTGCCGGACAGACAGCTTAAGGGGTGAACCACCCCTCACTTGATGTTTCTTTATGCAGTTGTTTTTTTTATGCATTCAAAATGAATGTGCTGATTCAAAATATTTCTACAAACTCTCAATTAATGTTTAGAGTATGGAAAAATTGGCCAAAATCGATGGTCCGATTTTGAAATGCTGCTAGAAATCGAAAAATAATCGTAGCTCGACAAATCAAGTGGTAGCCTTTAGAGCAAACGATCGCGAAGAGAAAACACGCAATGCGAAGTTTTGAATCGAAAGGGAAAAATAATGAGCGGCAATTGATTGAAGACATTCACTTTGCGCCGAGATGAGAAAACAATTTGGCTTTGTAATTTTTTTTGCGGTTCCCTCTCGATGTTCTGTTACTCCCTGAATCCGAATTCGCCATTTATTCCCCTGAAACCCTTAGTTTTTTTTTAAACTCACCGAAAGTGTTTGAAAACACGTTTTTCGCATTTGGCGGACGTAATTTTGAGCTTTCGACAAAAACTTCGTAATATTCGTAATCGGCGGGAAATAGTTTTATTTGAGTGACAACGTTTATTGGCAGGTTTTGAAAAATATTTTGGTAGACTTGGAGAATGCGTCAGGATTTATTTCGATATCTCAATTACTTCTTCCGGAAAGTACATTTGAAATTGGCAAAAATCGATGATCCGCGATAGAAATTCTGTCAAAAAATCGAAAAATAATCATTGAGAGTGTAGAACGAAGTTCCAAATCTAAACGGAAAAGAAATGATAGATGATTTAGTAGAACCGTCAATGTTTGACCAAGGTGGAAAAAAATTTTATTTCAAATTTTTGTTGTAAAAGTCCATATCGATGTGCGTTCACCCTGTGAATATGTATTTATCAACCATTTTCCGCAAAACCCTTAATGCTCATAAAACATCGTCGAAAATGTATGGAACGTGGCTTATCCTCTAAGGCTTGCTATCCGGCAAAAATGGCAAACTACGCAAACTTTATTTTTAATCCGCTTCAAAGTTTACACATTTCGTTCAATTGAATGCACCTCTTTTAAATGTGGAGTAAAAGAAAGAAAAATAAAATGGTGGTTCATGTTTTTATTTTTGTACTTTCCAATGTACCCATAGTGGATTTCTCATCATTTTGCATGAGAAGTACTTTCGTTTTCGTTTCACTGAAATCGGCGCACTGCTTGCGGGTGAAACTGCAAGAGCAGCCCTTGACGAACTTTACTCTAAGGGGTGATTTCACCCCTAATCGTTTTTCCGCTGATGAAGAAAAATACCTATCTAATAGTTATTAAGGGGTCTTCTCACTTTAGACGCTAAAAAAGGCTATTTTCATAGGTTTATATTATAGATATTGATATGAAAGTCGTTATACTTAATAAACACACTTTCGAAATACATACATTAAAAAAATATATATTTATGTAACTCAAACAAACTTTAAACGTGTTCTTCTCGAAACAGCGTTTTTCGACGGTTTGTTGATAAAATCTTCGAAACTACTGAACCAATTCTTATGAACTTTTAACCACGTATTCTTCACAACTATAGTTATAGCCCATATCAAGAGTTTTTAAAATTTTTATATTTATTTTTTTGTTGCCAAAAACGGTGAAAAAAACACGTTTTTTTGTTGTTTTTTTTTCGAAAAATGTCCGCCATTTTGTTATTTTTGCATATATCAAAAATCGTATGATATGCGCTATAGCCATAAACATACTGAATCTAAAACTGTTTGATTTTTTGTTTCGTATGATCCATCTCCGAGATTCAATCAATCAACAGCGCAGACCTACCATTTTTTTAGGATACTTTTTTAACTCCCATTTCGCCCAGGGTGAGCTTCCGAAAAGTTGTTACCCCCGATTTGGCAAAAATTTTGTACCGATGTTCCATTTAATATATAAAGTCATCCCCCAGAGTGATTTTTGGCGCATTACAATAGTTTACGAGGTATCGAATTTGTTTGGGTTTGTTTGGATTTTTTCGGTTTGTTTGTTGAGTTACCCCTGCAGTACAGATATACTTGCAGAGGTAAGCGCGGCACCTAGCCTCCAGTGAAGTTGGAGGAGTGGGGGTATCGATCGGCAGTGGCGAGCGATATAGATATACTCGTGCGGACTAAAAAATAAACATTAAAATTCGACTTCTCGTGGACTATTGCAATGCGCCAAAAATCCCTTTGAGAGATGGCTTTATACATTAAATGGGACATCTGTGCGAAGTTTCAGTCAAATCGGGTGTAACAGCTTTTCGGAAGTTTATCCTTCATCCATAAACAGTGACTTAAATAAAAAAAAAAAAATGTTTCATGTATTTCGAAAGTGTATTTTTTAAGTGTACCAACTTTTTTAAATCAATATCTATAATATAAACCTATAAAACATTCATGGAAATAGCCTTGTTTTAGTGTCTAAAGTCAGAAGACCCCTTAATGCTGTACTATATACATGAATTTTAAAAATCAAAAGGCGACACCAAACTAATGTTCCATGTGGATACCAAATTACTTAGCCCTATAAGCCAGAACATTTTTCGACGTCATTAACCCCATAAAGGAGTATGCAAATAAATTCAATTTATCTTGTCCACTGTGCAACGTGTTTTTATTTAAGGGCAACCGCTCTCCTTTCTATTTTTCCACCATTTCTTCGTATCCTTTTCCGAACTTTCACGATCCGCAGCGACTTTTCCTCTCATGCACAGGGAAACTGCAGAAAACCTTAAGCTACATTTTACTGCGTACCAGTTTCCTTACGTTTGGACACTCAGTAAAACTACTGATTCCGTGCGCAAGCCAATGATCAGCGGTCACCCAACCAAGTATTGGCCAAGGTTAACGCTGCCCGATACAGGAGATCGCCGAAGTTCTTCACCGACAAACCATCCACTGCTATCGGTTGGCAAATTGTCTATTGCACTAAAAAATAGCCCTTGCGTTAAAAGAAAAGTCCAGATACCTTGCAGATACCGTACACTTCACTACGTACCATGCTGACCGAGGATGAATTCAGCATTGGCCTTGCAAACGTCAAAATGTTGATGGTCACTTGAGAATTTGCGGTTTTGCGGTCAAATCCAATCACCGTGATTTCCCACGGAAGCGTCTGTTGAAGGAGCTTTCTAATGACATAATTGTGCCCAACTGGACCAAGGAGAGAAGAAAGGCGGAGAGATGAGAGTGACTAAGTGAGTGAGAGGTGGACGTGGTCGGCTAGCGAGCCAAGATTGCGCTATTTTGCTCCGATTACTCAATGTCCGTCAAGGAACATCCTTCACCGAGGACACGATCGTAGTAACTTCGTATATAGGTAACTGACAAAATAAAGACTAATCGTGAGTACAGAGTAGAGAGACCGCTGGCTCCTCGAAGTTGTGACATCGATCGGAAAAAAGGCAATAACGATCGTGCAAGAATGATTGCTTTTGATTACAATCGTCTCATCTGGGACGATTAATCAGCCTCGTTGGAACAAGTGATACTACGCGCCTATACGTTCGTATCTAATGAACTTTGTAGGTGCCTAACTGGATTGCAATATCCTGCTCAACATTACCTCCCAACACAAACATTAATAGGATGAATTATCCTGATTGCCAGGACTTTAAATAAAAAGAAATTGATTCCGCGAAGTTCTTCAGTTCTTCCGGTTGCTGATGTTTCATTCATTTGCCAATGAGGCAATCACTTGTTCTCCAATGCACCTCAATATAGTGGATCCCATTTTTGTTTTCTCGAATGTAGGTCCAGTGTAAAGACTGTAAAACGACTCCGAGGAAGCCAGAAGTCTCACCTATTGCTGCGTTCACATTGTCTCTACTACGATGCCCAAAAGATTGCCTCATCGTTTGCTTCTCTTGAGAAATAAACAATAAATAAACGGTACTCGGATTTGTCGCAATTTCAAGGCTGAATGTTGCTCCGCAGTGTCTTTTGGTTCATCCCCCGTAACGAAACGTAGAATTGTTCGAATAATTGGGACTATTGATACTCCAAATACAACGAGGCAAGTCATTGTGTTGCCGGATGGAACATTTATGTCAGCCGTTTTGTAACACCTCTCGCACGGATCTCAAGTTTGGAGAAAAACGAAAAAAGGGATAACAATGAACTGTACGAGACCATGTTTATTCAGCATTGTGATTTTTCAAATCGAGATACATCTTTCTGTACTTAAGAGCAAGAAGCAAGCACTGAAATTTCTCTGCGTTTTTTTGTTTGTAACTTAAGAACACCGAAAAGAGGAAACAATTGGTCGGCGTTCCCAGGACAAGAATACACTGCTTGGTCATCCCACTCATGTGTCTGCGCAATACGCCAAGTGCGTTTTAGCCAAATGATGTAATCATTCATCAATTAACGTTCGAGTTGATACTCACTTTATCATTAACGTTCTCACCCGCTTTTGCCCAAAATATATTTCCTAGCCATTTTGTATAAAAATGGAAAAGTTTGTTCGAAGTTTTGTGTGAAAATTCAATGACAAATCGACATGTCTTTGACTATTCTGAAAATCACAAAAATCCTTGTGAAAAATGTGAAAATTGTTGTTTCTCGATTAAATTTGTTTTTGCCAAAATGTCAATTGGCTTAAAACTGCTTGATAAATCTCATGGAAACCGTGAATTTGGCTTAGTTAAAAAAGTAAATGGAGCGTACCCGGTTTACGTATGCGAAAATTGGGGAGCCTTTTTTCGTCACGATTACCTTGCATCGTGCAGGTATTCTGACTTCTCTTGGAGCGTCAAAAAAGAGTGATAGCCTCCCAAAATCCAGCTCGGAATAAATAATCGCAGCAATCCTGCATTGGGAAACGTTCGTACAATTTTTTTCTCCCTTTCTAGAATAGAGGGCGGAACATTGAGTTTGGATGCGACCGCATGAGAGTGCAAAACGATATGTCACAAGTATACATCTAAGAACAGAAGGAAAAATGGAATTCTACTTAAATGGAAACGAGGTGCCCATTGTGGCTTCAAGACTACAGGGAGCAACAAATTCCAAGCGGTTGAAAAGTTCGAAGAGGAAAAATGTTGAAGCAAGAAAGGAAGAAAACGCATCACTCCGGGCCGCTAATGGTCCAGAATCTTCGGGATATTATCTGGATGTGAGATCAAAAATGACTGGTGCAAAAGAGAGGCTGCTTGGATACCTAGATGCGAGAAACTCTAGTTGGAAGGAAATTGCGTTATGTAATAATTGTCCTGCTGTGGGAGTGCCCCGAGGTAGTGTGCCCTCTCGTATCTCGGCCTCACACATCGCACAGGCGGGCGTTACATACGGCCACAATACTTCACATATTGCACACTATGGGAACTATTGTTACACATTTTACAGTCTACTATATACCGCGTTCCCTTGCCTCAAGTCAGCTCCCACGTGGCTTTCACTTGTCCCCGCGAATTCTGGCCGCGTCTCTCCTATGGGTCCACTCTTCCTCTCTCCCCTTCCTTTTATTTCCCCATTATTCTTTCTCGCGTTTCTCCACCTGATTCTGACAGCTTCTTTTTACTTCAACGTGCACCGGGGTCTCGGTAAGTGGAGGTTTGGGGGCAAGGAGGATCGGCTGCGTTGCGGAAGTCGTCGCGGGTTAGTTTTCGTTTTTTTTTCAGCTATATACTAGAGGATGCGTTTTGTTGGAAAAATACTACCAAATTGTGGTGGGCAGCGTTGGTTTATTTATCTGTTTTTTTTTACTTTCAAGGCGTCTATGACAGACCAAACTGGCAGGACTAATTTTTTTAGCATCATTATTTTTCAGTCGAGAGGCACAACAGCGTGTCGTGTCGTTTTTTCGTTGCAGCGAATATATCGCCCTGAGAATTAAGGGGCGACAAATTTCGATTTTTTTTCTGCGAAACGGTTGATGAAAAAGATATGTATTTTTTTAAAACACATTGAGTTTGATGAAAAATAATCATAAAAAAATACAGGAAAACATAAAAAACATGGCCGCAAGCAGATGATACTGTTTTCAAAGTCGGTGGACATGATATCTCGAGAACCACTGGATCGATCGTTTCCAAATTTATGGGAAATACGGTGAGAAACATTTAAAGGTCGTTGACGATGTCAGTATTTTAAAATCGATTTTCATTTTTTAATAGTTACGTGAAAACGACGACTCTCTTCGTTGATTTTGTATGCTCGAGATTCCTTTCGTCGACATTTTGTTGAAAAAAATGAATGAAAAAATCGACGATCGTCAACGACTCGTATTTATTTTTAACTTGAATAACCCCTTTGGTTTTCAGATTTCAGATGAATCGTTAAAGCTGGGGAGGGTCCACCGTCAAAAGTGGCGAAAAAATGTCATCATCTGGGACCGGCTATATTTTTGTTGCCTTTCTGTATTTTTTTGTGATTTTTTTAAAAGGCTCTCAATATTTGCACCCTTGTGTTAAAAAAATGCGATTCTTTACCACCAACCGTTTCCCACAAAAAGATCGAAAATTGGCCACTTTTTTCGACCCTTTAAGGATGTTGAGTCCCTATGAAACATGTTAATGTTAATTGTTCAATAAATAGCTTCTTAATCGTCATAAAATTTTTACACGACCTCATGAATACTTCATGTAAAAACATACCAAATTTTCAGAATTCTATCATCATTACTTTAACCTCCTTAAGGGCTGAAATAAAAAAAAATAAGAAAATTCGGAAAATTTGGTATGTTTTTGTATGAAGTATTTAAGAGTTCGTGTTAAAATTTCACGACGATTAGGAAGCTCGTTATTAAAGAATTAACATTTTGTTAGGAACAATTTTTCAAAGAAATAAAAAAAATTTATCAATAAACTTCGTTTTGTTTCCGTTGCTTTCAGTATATTGTAGATATTATAAAATTGAGAGGTCAAAAAAAAAACTTATTGCAAAGTTACATCAGTTTCCATAAAACAACATTTAATTTGTGATCGTTAATTGTTCAATAACGAGCTTCCCAATTGTCGTGAAATTTTTACACGACCTCTGAAATACTTCATACAAAAACATACCAAATTTTCAGAATTTTATTATCATTTGCGATTTGGGACTCAACATCCTCAGTAGCCCTTTTAAATGGACATGATCTTTCATCTGTCGATCCTAATATCGCGTCTCTTTGCAGTCGTGGCTCACGTCACACTTTTTTTTCCCGTAGAGACGTCGCTTTACGGAAAAGTTCCCGTCAGTTTTAACGAACATCCGACATAATTGAGAGTCGGCATATGTATGAATGTGACTCGGAAGAAAAAAAAATACGACGATTCTTATCGGCAATGATGAATGGTACATTAGCTCCGTGGGAATCTTATGAACGCACCAATAACGACGCCACCCAAACTCTTTGTGCAAATATGCGCGGTGCTTTTGCATTTCCTTTCGCTTTCTTTCGACTGTCGCAGATCCGCTGAAAAATTCGACTATCTTCGATCGCCCGTTACCCAAACGAGCCCACACCACTTCGAGGAAACTGTTCTTGCGCATAACGCAAGGAAAGTAAGGCGGTTGGCATGGGATAAGCTTCCAGTGCTATTTTGCCTTTTACCGTTCGTAACTTATAGAGAAAACAAATTGATTTTTTTACCGATAAAAATTATGAGTGGCGGATCGTTCAGCGAATAGAATGATGAACACATTGCTAATTATCGTAATCGAGGCGACGCAAATGTACAATGGAATCGGAGTGCGATTAATTTGCCAATTCTAGCGTCAGTGCAATTAAATTACGTCACAGATAATTTAATTGAAGCAACAATGACAACGGGGCTAAGATTTTTCACATGTCAATCAGTTTTAGGACCAACCTGCCCATCAGTCCTTCTTCAGAAGAAGTTTTTTTTCTTCCATCAAGGTTGATCAAAGTTACCGGAGAGTAAAAGAGCAGTAAGGGGGTGGGGGGATCAAAAGCGCGGGAGTAAAAAGTAGAAGGGAACTTGAGATGTATTCTATTGTGTCACTCTATATATAACGGAGCTCGGGCACCCCACGCGGTATTGTCAACATTCACCGCATGTGCGGTAACATGGTTTCCAGTCTTAAGGTACGCGTCTTCATCACGGAAGACTACTTCGTTGAATTTGTTTCCTACAGTGTACTTGTTCAAAGTGTATCCGATAAAAAAAACCAAGTTTCTACTAAACTCAAAACGAAACAGTGTGCCACATGCGATCTCCAAAAAATGTCCTCAATTAAAATACAGACGAATAACTTTTACTCGTCCGTTGCATGATTCGATCACATGGGGACGATTAAAAAACACGTGTCGCGTGTTTTTGAAAAAAAACAATCAGCATGTTCTTGTTAAAGATGACGCCATGGCTGATGGCAGTCTTCTGTCTGGCGACTGCTGGCTGCTCGAACGTGACGGATCAGCAGACCTCGGAGAGTCAGCACGATCAAGTTGCGATTCTGAAGCAGATCAGAAAAGTCAACGAGGACGGATCGTACTCATTCGGCTACGAAGCTGGTGATGGTTCCTTCAAGGTTAGTCGCTAAATCAAGGGATTACTTCGCCCATCGATGAGTCGATTGGTAATTTATTTGTGCGTCGTCAATAGGACTAGATATTATAATCGACTGGTGGGAAAAAAGACACGAGCAACATAGAACTACACTGGAGTTTACTAGCTGTCTCTTGGCTCGAGATTTTACAAAGATTGAAACAAGAGATCTGTAAATTACGCTCAATTGACTCAATGAAAGTGATCACGAAATTTGTCAGGTCGAGACCCGCGACGTGTTAGGCAACATCAAGGGTACGTTCGGTTTCGTGGACGCGGACGGTGAAATAAAGAGGGTGTCCTACTCGTCGTCGAACGGGACTGGCTTTAAATCAACCACGGTATCGCCATTGCAGGAACAAATCTCGGTTGTCCAGAGTATACCACCAAGGGTAAATCGCAGTACGACAACGAGAAAGCCGCCCGTACTTTATTCCACATCAACGGAGTCATCCTCCACGAGATCTTCGGTAGTCCAGGCAATCCCAAGATTGCGGAAAACAACAACAACCGCACCAACGACGACAACCTCGACAACAACGGAGAATCCACGTCCGATCTTTGGCCATTACATCAAAGCTACGCCGAAGAATCGTTCGCGGTACGCGACCAACGGACAACAGCGATCAGTGGAAATCGAGGAAGATGACAACGACGACTCGCAGATCACGAGACCAAGCGCCGAGGAGAAAGCAGGTGGTTATCGTCGGATACTTTTCGCCAAACGTCCCATCGATCATAGCCTGCGTCCGATTACCGAGGAATTCGAGGAGAAGGAGGAAGAGTCAAAGATCACAACGGGCAATACACTGAGACGTCAGCTTCACGAGGAAACGACAACATCCGAGGCGACTTCTGAGGCAATCAATGACGATCGTTCCGACGTTTACGGTGGCTCCCTCTCGACGACACGGCCACTCTTCACAACGAATTCGCCGCCTCGTTTGATCCACCGGATCTCCAGCCCACGCGCCGAAAGACCCAAGAGTCTCTTCGTCAATCAGAACAATCTCGGGCCAGCCAGATTCGACACCAACAAGTACGAGAGTCCACGGGTCTACGAGGAGGACTCCAAGGCAGCGCAGGACGAGCGCGAACCGCCTCAACAGATTCTCATAAGATCGCCACAGAGAGTGGCCAGCGAGAATCGAGATTACATCCGACAACAGCAGACAACAGAGCCGGTCTACGTTCGCCAACAACCGGACCATTTCTTGCGGGAGTTGTCAGCGGCCGACCTTTTGGTACGGGCGAACAACGAGGATGATGAACAGGCCTACAGAACTGGTATTCCAATCGGTAGAATCCTCTATCGCCCTTCCACTAATCAACAGCCTCTGTACTCGACCACCACTGATGCAAACGTTCACTATCTCACCGAGACTCCGATAACCGAACCCGAGGAGACTTCCCGAGGTCCCATGATGCCGACCTACGCGAGACCTCGGCTCTTCCACCGACCTCCGACTGCCTACGTCGATCAAGACGGCCGTCGTCCTCAAAGACCTCTTGCACGACCCGTCCCTCAGCCCATGGACGAGCGTGATTATTCTCCCGCTCCCCTGGTAGCACCTGAGTATCCCTATCGATCGGCGACTATCGCTCTTCCACCGGAACCACACAACCCCATCGCGCCACCCCTCAGCAGACGCGATTTTCAAATACTCCTGAGGCGTTTACTCGTCAGCCAGTACGGCACTCAGGCTCTCACCTATCCCAGAACTTACCTGGAAGATGCTCTCTACGATCAACAGCCTTATCCGTCCTACCAACCGGCCTATCAGGCACCCGTTACGCGTCAGGCTCTTACCTATGATCCCAACCCGCTGGCCATTCAGTATGGCGATCGCGTGGCCCTCCGGAGACCGGGATACGCCAGGCTTCTCAATCCGATCTACCAGAATCAAGGCTACGAGGATTATCAGGATGGCAGATTGTCCAAACGCGTCTACCGGCAGAAGTTCTACACTCAGGAGATCAACGAGGACGAGGCTGATGACGTTCTACCTCCACCCATCAGGGAAGCCCTCTTGCTCAGAATGATACAGCTGGCTATCAACGCCGAACGACCCACCATGGCCACCATGATTACATCCACTACACCTTCGTCGATTTATCGAAAAACCGGACCCGTACGCAGCGTTCAGATCATCACGGATGACGATGACGACAAGGATTCGGCTGCGAAGAAGATGTAGGGCTGCGTGTTCTTATCTACCGCAATGGAAGCATCACTTTTTCCATTGCGTGCGGAGTTTGATTTCATTGCCGCAGCAGATCAAAAATCGTTCGAAAGTTCAGACATGACTGTTTGGACGAAGTCGTTTGCTAAATAGAAATGAACGCGCACACCTTACGATTAATATTATTATTTATTGAGTAATCAACCAAATAGATTGTTTTTAAATGTAAACGATGTTGCAGACTTCTGAACGACTTGAAGTGTTCCTGTAGTGTCAGTCGTGGGATGTCCGATACAATTGAGCCAAAAAATGATTTCTTAGCTATATGATGATGATCTTACACGATCCCCTAATGAAATTTCCTCTATCATCTTACTTTTCTACTCTCTCGTCGCTTTTCTCCGCTGCTCCCCTGCCCTCTGTCTGTAAATATAAAATCATGTAAGCCAGTTGTAATATATATATATATATATGTATGCCTTTTCTTGTATTAAAATAAAAATGAAAAATGAGATTGAACGAAAAGGAAGGGGTAGGTGTGAGAACTCATTTCATAAGAGTCGCGGAGGTATCGCTCGAGCCCTCTTGCCGCGTTGCTGGGAAACAATAATTACCGGTAGGTCGCTAATTAACACCGCTAGCGCGCACGTTGCAAAACGAGGAATACACAGGCGTGCGGACTTTGTTTGCAACAAGGCAATGTTGATCGCATACAAGAGTCCCAGTCTCGAGGGCGGAGATCATGAGATCTCGAACGGAGAATTTTCCACGGATTGCGGAATTCTCTTTTGCGTTAACGCGACACGACACTGGAGAGGCGCGCGAAGATTTGTCATTTTTTTTACGCAACGCTCCACTGTTGGTACGTTTATCACATTGGAAACATCGCGCTCCTTTGGGAATAATGTTGAATCGTGTATGGAAATGGTCTAACAATCATTTCCGCTTCGGCCACCGGCCATCCAACTGAAAGCTTTCGCAGGCCCAAAAATAAATAATAATGGATGCTTGGGGCGATTATTTTATTACTCTCAATTAGTTTTGATTCTTTTTTACTCTTAATTAACGATTCTCCGCGGTCGAGTCTAGTAGGTAAAAAAAATAAAATAAAAAATACAAACTGCGTAAGAAAAAGTAGCAGGGGAGTTGTGCTTATCATAACATACTTTTTATTTTACGATAAATATTTAAACAAATAATCAGATGAATGATTATACGCGTCGAGGTTCGTTGATAATATCCTGGCATCCTACAACGATAGGCCAAAAAATTTGATTTTATATCAAAAGGCAGGGTAAGCTACTTGTTATCTTCCACCGACGTTTGGTCTGTCATCTTACCCATAAGTGAATGCGGATTTTGTTTATTCGTTGCGACAAAAACTTTCGTCGTGACAAAAAGTTTGTCGTGACAAAAACTTTTGTATGACAAAAACGTTTGTCGTGACAAAAACTTTTGTTGTGACAAAAACTTTTGCGTGACATAAACTTTTGTTGTGACACACTTTCGTTGTGACAAAAACTTTCATTCTGATAAAAACTTTTGTGGTGACAAAAACTTTTGTTGTGACAAAAACTTTTGTTGTGACAAAAACTTTTGTTCTGACAAAAACTTTTGTTGTGACAAAAACTTTTGTTGCGACAAAAACTTTTGTTGTGACTAAAACTTTTGTTGTGAACGAAACTTTTGTTGTGACAAAAACTTTGTATTGTGACCATAAACCGCCATCGTTATTTGTATACCGCGAATGTTTGAGAAGATATTGAAGGGTGTATCGTCTCATTTGACTATGTCATCTCTAGCCCAACTCCCCTACGTGTGGAATAAAAAAGATGGAAATAGTATTACAATGAGAGATAGCGTCACGAAATTTCTGAAATGTCGTCCAACTTTCTACATTTCCACATGCTTCGTCCAGCGTGTCCGAGTTCCCCGCGAAAACATCGAAAAGTCACAACGCGATGATGTATTTATAGAATTTTCTACACCTTTCGCAATGTCTGTCCGGCACTTTCGGAGTGCTGAGAGAAACGAAAGTGCCGATTGAGACGCGATAAGAGATTCCGTATTTCTCGAAAATCACTTCGACTCTTTCATCAAATGATTCGTTCATTATTCGTTATTAATTTATTGATGCTCAGCCAAAAATGTTGAAAATATAGTAGTAAACGCGACGATATTCGATAATTGTGAAACTAAAGTTACTAAGCAGCAATGTGCAATTACTTCAATGAGACAACATTTAGCCCGAAATATTCATGCAAAATGAATATTGCAGCATTCTTCAGTACCATCGAAGAAAAATGTACTTCCGGTGCACAGTTCACCCAATTTAGAGTCTTCTCGTTGTCCCATCGTGTCGCATGTAGCTTGGCACACAGTTGCACGCGAGCACAGTCTTTTCTTTCGCATTGGAGGGGGGGGGGGGGGAAGTCGTGCAAAAGACAGTAATTATAAGAGCGTCCCCCAGTGTGCGTATCCTCGTTGTCTCGGAAAGTTCGCAGATGAAGTGTATCATGCGTAAAGAGAATAAATGACGAAATATGCTCGAGGGAAAGTCGATCCACATTTGGGGTTCTTCGCACCGAGCCTACGGTGATCCTTCGATCTCTTTGCCGATTTCTTTTCTTGACTTTAACGCTGCAGGATATCTTTCTAGGTAGTAATTAAAATTGATTTTGAAAAACCAGAAATAAAAATGTCTTGTTGATATATGCGTAGTATTTGAGAGAATTTCACTATGAAAATATTCACATACCTTAATTGCAGAATCTCAAAAATCCACTTGATTCTATACTTCGTAATGCGTACATTAATGAGGCAGGACTGATTTCCACTCGGACTGAGCGACTGGAAGAAGAACGTGATACGTTAAGGAGTTGGGCTACTGGGAAAATGATCAACACTCGTCCGTTGCTTGAGGCTACTAAAATTAAAGAGGAAGGTTCAATATATTTTGCAGGAATCGCAGATTGAAGGTAAAGTTATGATTGCAACGATAGAACGACTAGTAAAACTTTAAATGCGTTTTTCTCGAAACGATGTTTTTCAAAACGATGTACATGATTTCTCGACATCTGAAGCACGGATCGACTTGAAATTTCATACATTTATTCAGCATAATAGTAGTTTAATCTTGACCGACGTTTTTCTTCTCAACATTTTTTTCATAGTTATTAACAATAATAATGTAATACTTCCCCGAAAAATCCAAAACATGCAACATTTTTCTTCAATAATTGAGACACGATGACAAAAGCTCGGCCAATTCTTAGCCAATATTATCTATTTTAAGAAAAAAACTCGTTTTTTTTTTGTTTCGGATAAACCAGGTGGCCAAGGCCAGGTACAAAGTTAAGCTCAAACTTCCTTCACGATATTGTTTATAACTTTTCTTAATCATAAATATTTTTAAATGAAATTTGTTACACAACTTTATTAATGTACATACAAATAAATGTCCAAACGATTTTTGAATCATCTTACTTATTCCTTCGAAATTAATTTTTATGAATAACCCAGTTTTTGGATCGTCACAGTGAGCTAACCTCTTAACATAACTTCTAAAGTGTATTAGAACTACTTAAAAAAGAAAATAGAAAAAAATGATATTTCAGTGAAATTTTTTCAGACTTTTATTTCGCTGCGAATATAATAAATCCCGAAAATGTTCGATTTTCAAATCAGCACTCTCGATTTTTTCGGTCCCATAGGAAACGATCGAAAATTATAAAAATCTTCGATGCACTTTGCGTTGTGGCAAGAAAAAAGTGGTCGATCTCGATCGATCTTCTTCCTCAGCAATCGGAGACTGCGGAGACTTTGGAGTGCACCGAGGATGATCTGGGTACTTCTTTGATGCTCTCGACGTCCTCCTCGAGGCCGTAAGGACTAAAAGGCTCCGTTTGCACACCAACGTCCTCGTAATCGAGCTCCAGGCCGTCCTGCTCGTAGATCACGTCGTGGCTGCGCGGACGCGCCACCGAGGGTATCCACGGCTGCGGAACTCCCTTACCGAGTGCCAGGAACACCGCAGCTGTCGCCAAGAGTACCACCGAGGCAACGCCAAACACGAGACGCCACGAGCCCGCGATCTTCGGAGAAAGAAAGTTTCGAAATAACCATTAAAAAGGAAAATAAAAAACTGCCGAGACAACTACACTATGAAACGAAAAAAAAAATGGACGATAATAAATCTTCCGTAGGCACATTCTTCCACCTGAAGTGTAATGTGTATAATCAAAGGTATGTACTATTCTATTCTGGTGATTAACTTGAATTTGCTTTTAATTATTATTCACAGGCCCATACAGTTGGATTTATGATATATATATATATATATATATATATATATACATGCATATGTGAGTCTCGAAGATCTCATTTAAAATGACAGACCAAAAAAAGAAATCAGAATTTCGAAGACGCAGAATTTTATTCTTACCACTTTCTACCTGCGTTTAGAATTATTGTCATAGGATGCTTAATCGTTTGGAATCAAAAAAATGTTTTGTGATACATATTTATACATAAATATATGTGCATAAAATGAAAGGAATGCCCCGAAATTGACAATGATAAAGATAGATCACGTGAAAAAGCCGATTTTATTCAGTACTTTTTAACAACTTATTATACATACATTTAAACACACACGCATACATATAAATGCACTTATTGTGTTCTTTGAGGAATATATGTTTACATGTGTAGACGGATATATGAAAATCTGAATAAATGGGAAAAATGTTTCGTTATTAACAACACTTAGAATATATAACTTAAAAACGGAATTTGATTTTGTTTATAATTTTTTTCAAGATTATGTGTACATATATATATATATATATATGTACATCTTAATATCATTAAACATTTAAATTAAATTAAAAATTAAATTGTAAGCAAGATTGGCTTTTGTGTGATTTAAATAAATTCTGAATTTAAATAAATTCTGAAAAAATTTGTGTGATTTAAATAAATTCTGAATAACTTAAATTCATTTTTTTTACATACTTTCCCACACCTACACTACCGGTCAAAAGTTTTCGATCAGTTTAGATAATTGCAACATTATATTACAACAATCTAGATCATTTTATTACTTATTTTACAGAGATGCTATGTAGCTCTAAAAAAAGAACGATACTAGAATAATATAGTTTTGCAGTTATCCAAAGTGATCGAAAACTTTTGGCCATCACTGCGTGTCCCACTTTAATGGTACACCTGATTTATCTTGAAAAATACTGCTCTGATCAAGTATTGAGTGTAATGAAACTATTGAGGTTCAAAAGGGGATGTTGAAAAAAAATATTTTGCTGGTCCAAAATTAAAAATAGCGGTGTTAAGATGGTTGACATGGTTTATTAAAATGGGAACATGATCTTTTTTTCACCAAAAACTTTGCCAGGCCAAAGCAAACAACTTTAGTAGGATTTTTTTTAAAACATTTTTTTATCACTGATGTATGTGTGTGTGTGTGTAAAGCGAATTTGATTCATTTAATTTTTATATATGCTATTATTATTATTATTGTTGTTATTATTATTTAAAATAATTAGTTATTACCAATTATTAGTTAGTAGTTATTGGTAATAATAATAATAATGGTCATTGTTATTATTATTATTATTATTATTATTATTTATTATATACCATATATATATATATAATATTTAGTTGTTATTGGTAATAATTAGTAATAAGTAGTTATTGGTAATAATACTAATAATGGTTATTATTATTATAATAATTATTGCGATTTATTATATACTAAATACATTATATATTATATAATGTATATATAATATATATATATATATATATATATATATATATATATATATATATATATATATATATATATATATATATATATATATATTGGATCGTTGGAGAAAATGAATGTTTAAGGATGTTGAGTCCCAAATCGCAAATGATGATGAAATTCTGAAAATTTGGTATGTTGTTGTATGAAGTATTTCAGAGGTTATGTAAAAATTTCACGACAATTAGGAAGCTCGTTATCGAACAATTAACATTCACAAATTAAATGCTGTCTTTTGGACACTAATGTAACTTTGCAATAAGTTTTTTTTTTGACCTCTCAATTTTGTGATATCTACAATATACTGAAAGCAGCGGAAACAAAACGAAGTATATTGATAATTTTTTTTAATTTCTCTCAAAAATTGTTCTTAACAAAATGTTAATTTTTTAATAACGAGCTTCCTAATCGTCGTGAAATTTTAACGCGACCTCTTAAATATTTCATACAAAAACATACCAAATTTTCAGAATTTTCTTATCATTTTTTATTTCAACCCTTAAGGAGGTTGAAGTAATAATGATATAATTCTGAAAATTTCGTATGTTTTTACACGAAGTATTCAGGAGGTCGTATAAAAATTTCATGACGATTAAGAAGCTATTTATTGAACAATTAACATTAACATGTTTCATAGGGACTCAACATCCTTAATATGACATTTGACAAGCGGTCCTCATAAATAGACGACAAAGTTTGCAGCGAGAAATTTTGCGTGGAATGAGCCATAAGGTGAGCTTGGTCGGATACCGAGGGGAGATGGGTTAATGTCAGTTATTTAATTGCAACGAAGTGGAAGAATACACGGAGGTTGGAAGGAACGAAATGAATAGACGAAGATGGAGGAGTTGGAGGGACGTACTAACCGAGCCATGAAGAGCCTGCGTGACGAAGTAGTTCGCCGCAAGGAGACCGGCAGCCCCGAGGGTCGAGCAGAGAGCGCAGGCAGCAGCGGCGCAAGCCGGGGACTCGGCGGGCGCCAGGTCGGCGATCGCGGCGAGCGCACCAGCTGGGGCTGTCCCGGACACGAGGAGAGCCGCTATACCGAGCCAGGCAGCACCCAGAGCCTGACAGCCCGCGTAACCGGCCACGAAGAGTAGCGCCGCCGGTATAAAGTGAGCTTGAACAGGCCGAGATCGATCCTCGTTACGTAAGCTCTCAAAGTACGCGCGCGCTTGCGCGTGGTACGATTTAATTATCGGTTGTCGAATTGCGTTACGCCGTGGAGGCTAGTTTTTTGTTCTCTTAACGATCGCGATCGATCCAAAAAGAATCGGGTATTCGAAGTTGCGCAAGACGCATCTCCTCGTAACTCTAAGATGAAAATGTTCGACGCGCGCTCAAGTGCACCGTAATTCGATTTGAAACGTGCTACTTCTTTCAACGGGCGTTTTTTTTTTATTGACGCTTTGGCTCGATGAGGCCCTGTGTCGTCACATTTTTCGTCGCGTATGAAAAACACGACGAAACATTTTAAGGATGTTGAGTCCCTATGAAACATGTTAATGTTAATTGTTCAATAAATAGCTTCTTAATCGTCATGAAATTTTTACACGACCTCCTGAATACTTCATGTAAAAACATACCAAATTTTCAGAGTTCTATCATCATTACTTCAACCTCCTTAAGGGTTGGAATAAAAAATGATAAGAAAATTCGGAAAATTTGGTATGTTCTTGTATGAAGTATTTAAGAAGACGTGTTAAAATTTCACGACGATTAGGAAGCTCGTTATTAAGAAATGAACATTTTGTTAAGAACAATTTTGAAAAAAAATAAAAAAAAATTTATCAATTAACTTCGTTTTTTTCCGTTGCTTTCAGTATATTGTAGATATTATAAAATTGAGAGGTAAAAAAAAACTTATTGCAAAGTTACATCAGTTTCCATAAAACAACGATACGAATTTTTCGCCTCGGTATTCGTGAATATAATCCACACATAAATATATATGCATATATACAGGGTGAGACACTAACTGTTGCCACATTGAATATCTCTGTAATTATCGACGTCACAAAAAAATGTTTGAAACCAAAGTTGTACCGTACGAAAGGGGTCATCAAATGCGACCTTTTTTTTTATCTCTGTGTAGGCGCTGTCGCACAGTAAAGGTCACCTCCACTTTTTAAAATGGGACGGTACAATTTTTTTCAGCTATCTTGTAGAGCATCGTAAACTGCATAAAAAACATTCATGGGTCAAAGTCGTTCAAGGTCATTTAAGATCAAAAAGTGACATGAACTTTATTTTTATGTGAAATTACCTTTATTCACAGTAGATGCTCAGTGATTGCCATCAAGTTGAATCTCAAGTGAGATAAAAAAAATGGTCGCGTTTGATGACCCCGTTTCGTACGGTACAACTTTTGTTTCAAACATTTTTTTGTGACATCGATAATTACAGAGATATTCAAGTTGGCAACAGTTAGTGCCTCATCCTAATCGAATCATATTGTGCATTGATGATAAACCTTTTTATTACAATTTGAAACTTCTTACAAAAGTTTGGAATATCTTACGAAAATTTCGATTTTTTTACGAAAATTTGTACCTGTTGCTTGAATTGTTATCTTCTCACGAAAATTTGCAACATTTTACGAAAATTTAAAAGTTCTCGATAAAACTTGAGACTACTCATGAACATTTGAAACTTTTCACGAAAATTTGAAACTTCTTACGAAAATTCGAATCTTCTTGAAAAAAGTTAAATCTGTTTACGAAAATTTGACACTTTTTCGAAACGTTTCAAACTTCTCACGAAACGTTGAGACTGCTTGCGAAAATTAAAAAGTTCTTTGTTCTTTGAAAAGTAAAAAGAAAGTTTGCAACTTCTTACAAACATTTGAAACTTCTTACGAAATTCGTAAATACTTACGGAAATGCGAAACTTGTTACGAAAATTCTAAACTTTTTATGAAACTCAAAATTATCTTACGAAAGTTTGAAACCGTTTACGAAAATTTGCAACTTCTTACGAAAGTTTGAAACTCCCCACGAAAATTTGGAATTTCTTTACGAAAACTTGAAACGTCCCACGAAAATTTGTACTTTCTTACGAAAATTTGAAACTTTTTACGAATATTTGAAACTTCTCACGAAAATTTGAAACTGCTTACGAATATTTGGAAATTCTCACGAAAATTTGAAACTGTTTGTGAAAATTCGAAACTTCTTACGAAAATTCGAAACGTCTTACGAAAATTGAAAAGTTCGCACGCTCAAAATATCCTTCAGGGTGGTCCGTCATAGATAAGAAGGACGCGATACATACGTTACGATCCCATACCTGTATATACTACCAATTTCCTTGCGGTGGTCGTTGATACTATTCCGGATTCTCGTACATGATCGACCAGGAGACCGCAGGTTAACGCCGCCATAAAGTGCCCTATGTGGGGTAGGGTCGTCAGAACGGAGTCCTGAATTAAACAGAAATCAGAAAAAAAACAATAAAAAAATTCATTTACACGTGTATATTCATGTATTTACATGTGTATATTCAAATCTACCCTGCTCATTGAAATTTCATTTCAAATTTACATATAAATATACATATAAACACGCGCGAATTTCCACTAAATATTTATAAAGAATCGTGATTGAATACACTTACGTTTGCCGTTGAGAACCCATAAATGAGTTTGAGATATTTGGTCATACCAAGAGCGAGAGTAGCGTCGCCCCATTGATTGCCCATGGTAGCTACAGCCGATGCCCACACGGGAACCGATCTCAGCAGCTTACCCCACGGTATCACCGCCGCCTTGCACAAACGTCGAGACTTTGTTATTTTTAATTGGTTCATGCGATAAAATAGTCCTATCGATGACTAGCGGCATTTACGATCTTTTCATCAGACGGGATAAATACGTTTCCAAAGTCATTAGGCTACAACAATAGATTTAAAGAAAAAAACAATTGGGGATCAAATGAAAAATGCTAAGTTTACCGTCTTGAAACTTTGGGATCCACAGCTAAATACCCATCAACATGTCTGTCTTTTTTCCTGCTCCAAAGCAAATGATTTTTGCTCGAAACGATTTTCGATTTAACGCGTCTATCTACGTATTTGATAATTTATTTACATTGGTGTCGTGCTGATAGGACTTTGGCGAATCTTTGACGAATCTTCCGAAGGTGAAGTACCAGCACAAGGCGAGAAGAACAAGACCGTAGCAAAGGGAATCTCTACCAAATGATCGTACAACGGCAGTTCCGATCCATCCGGTCAGGCAGTAACCAACACTCACCGCTGCAACGATCAATCATGTAAAATAATTTTCGACACCAGATTTATGGAATCCCGATTTTTTAAAACTTTTTTTGGCTCTTGTATTTTCTGTATTTGAATTAACGGAGTACTCTAGTCTACAAATATGAAAAAATCGATTTTTTCAAATTTTCTTTGAGTACAGACTCTTAAGGTGAAAATTGGATCTATTTCTGTTTCAGATGAATGGGAGCTCTGGAATAATCGCCTTGGAATTCGTCAATTGCCACTTTTTCAATTTTTATTTTATTCTGCACAACAATTTGTTTGAATGTTCTTGAAACATGAACCGAAAAATTGCAAAAACATGGATAATAAAAATATATATCTTTTTCTTATCAAGCCAAAGAAAACGCCCAAAAAAGTAGGCCTCTAGACTAAAATTCTGCCTTAACTCGTTACTATTCGACTTTATTTATATTCCGGGTAAAACGTATAAAAAAGTCAGCATTTTTTGTCGTCGCGAAAAAAGCAGAGGAATTTGCAGATGTTTGATTGTTTGCGACGTAATATTTATTCCTGAATTACTATATTAATATTACCAGCGTAACAACTGAAGTACCAGCTACGATGGTTGCTCTTGAACCAAGTCATGGCGAGCATATGAGCAGCTGGCATAGTAGCCCCCTGCGAACATTTTTCATCCACACGAGACAACATTTTCATGAATTTTGTAATATTTTTTGAATTGCGCGCGCACGAACGTAATTTTACTATTATTCTTTTTTCCATTAAGCGATTTGGAATTAGTGGTTCAAGCTCACAGTGCACAATCCTTGGAACAGGCGAAGTGCAACGTGCGAAGGGCCTCTCCACGCTGCTGGGACGAGGAGTAACGCGAGACAGGCGCTGAGCACAGCCCTCGAAAATACCATGGATGGTCCAGATCTGCCCCAGACGAGACAGCCTCCGAGGATCGGACCGGCAACTTGTCCCCAGAGAAATGCTTCTCGCATTATCGATTCGGCGCGTTCCTCTTGAGGCAACTGAACTCGAATGAATAATTGGCCAATTTGTTTATCAGTACTTCTTTCCAGTTGTCTTTATTCCAGGCCAGAAAAACATTGCAAAATTCCGAACTTTTTTTGAGAAACGGTTGGTGAAAAAGAAATACCTTTTTTTAAACATAAAGGTATTTATAACGAAGGCCTTGAAAAAAATATCAAAAATAACAAAAACACGACCACCGGCCAATGATACTATTTTCAATGTCGGTGGACATAATATCTCGAGAACCACTTGATGAATGGTTTCCAAATTTACAGGAGACACGATGAGAAATGTATAAAGGTCGTTGACGATCTTACTTTTTCAAAATCGATCTTCATTTTTTAATAGTTACGTAAAAATTACGACTTTGTTAATAAATTTTGTATGCTGGAGTTTCAATTCATCGTCACGTTGTTAAAACGAATGATTTGGAAAATTGACGATCGTCAACGACTCGTATTTATTGTCGACTTGAATAATCCGTTTGGTTTTTAGGTTTCCGATGGACCGTTCACGCTGAAGAGTGTCCACCGTCAAACGTCGCGAAAACATTTCTTCATCTACCGGTGGCCGTGTTTTTGTTGTTTTCTTTTTAGGCTCTTAATATATATTCCTCTGTGATTTAAAAAATGATATTTTTTCACCAACTGTTTGCCGGAAAAAAATCAGAATTTAGCCATTTTTTTGGGGTCTCTGGGTAGATGTAGCCCCTTAAGAAAAAAAACAAGTATTATTATCGTTTTTTTTTTAATTTCACCGCGTAACGTTCAGTACACGACTGAGCGGTCACCCATCCAAGTTTTGGCCCAAACCAACGTTGCTCGACACGGGAGATCGCTGCAAATCGCTCGGTCTATTTTTAAGGGGTTAACCCCACTTGCGATTTTGAAAAAATCGATTTTTTTTATTGCATTTTTTTGAAGTATAAGTATCTGAGAATATGTCCTGAAAATTTCAAGTCGATCCGAACAAAATGGACTGAGATATGAGCGTTGAAAGAGAAGAATCCGTGAATTGAAGAACTGAAATTGAAACTTTAAACGCGTTTTTCTCAAAATGGCATTTCTGAAGTCGGTGACCAAGATTACTCGAACACTAATGAACTGATCTTCTTGAAATTTTGCAGGCTTATTTAATACATAAAAATGTAGTCTTTAATCGTTCGTTTTTTTTTTTCGAAAAAAATGGCCGTTTTATAGCCAAAAAACGGCCGTTTTTTTCGTTAAAATCGAACCATTAACTTTGACTGTCCGCCGTTTTGTGAAAAATGAATATTTTTTAAAATCCTGCGATTAAAGACTAGTTTATACTTATATTTGACTAAATCCATCCGCATTTTTTTTCGGATGATCTACTTCGCCGCAATGTTGGTCACCGCAAACCGTGTATATATAAAAACATTATTTCATTGACGGCCATTTGCCGCTAAACAATGTAATATTTTTCAATAAAAAAATTACTGAAAGTTTTTCAAGATGTGGTCTTTAAGATGGTATATTGATCGATTAAAAAAGTTTTGTAGTTTTCTTTAAAAAAAATCATGAAAAAGGCTTTTTGCGCTACAAGTGGGGGTAACGCCTTAAAAGGCTTTCCGGTGATGGGCGCATTGAGAAGCTGGCAGAGAACTAATAAGGGCTAATTGTTGAAGAATTTTTACGATGTCTCACCTCCAGTAGTATGACTTCAAAATCTTCAGTTCTATTGCGACTGCTGATGTTGACGAGCATATCGCAGTGCCACGAAGTGTCGATAATGGCATGATTGTCCTCCTGGTTGGCGAGCAATGCTACTGAGGAGCTCGTTTCGACGGCTCCGCACAGCGCGAAACCAACCGCGACCAGTGAAGCGACGATGTGACGAGCTCGCACAGCCGCTGAAATTATTATTTTTATCGTTATTTTTATTTAGATTTCTCGATAAGTTACCATCGTAGGAAAAAACATCCCAGTCCTTCGCAGCTTTCCTACGATGGGTGTCCCAGAACCGAATGCGTTTCCTGAAATGGGCGATTGGGGGTGAAATTCTGAGTCGATTGATATAAGCATGTATTCGTCTCACATCAACTCCTGAATTATTATTAATTTTTAAAGGCCGGCAAATCAGGTGCGCCCGATGAGAGTACGTTGGTGAGCGATACGCGCTTATCGGGTGTACCTGATTGGCCCGTCTTTAAAAATAAAGGGGCTATACCAGTGTGAACGCTGAAAATTTGGGTGATTTTCGGGAATTTTTTGGAAGGATAGTTCACGATTGAATGTTTCGGAAAATTAAG
The DNA here is from genome assembly GCA_951751655.1 of Ophion costatus. Classification (NCBI taxonomy): domain Eukaryota; kingdom Metazoa; phylum Arthropoda; class Insecta; order Hymenoptera; family Ichneumonidae; genus Ophion; species Ophion costatus. Next base: position 22,505,524 of record OX632362.1, on the reverse strand, counting down.
AATATATTTGGCTATATTTGACTTATATTGCATAATTTTTTCATAGAAAAATATTGAGATCCAAGCGACTTATGCGCTGCCTTCGGAGAAGCAAAAAAAAAAGTTCCTCCACTGTTGACATGATTCCGGCCGATTGAGTAGCTGAAACTGAAAAAGGGAAAAATGTCGTTAAGCTGGAAGGTGTTTCCTGTACAATGACGTAGGATTTTCGAAAAATATCAAAATCTAACAGAATGGCGTAGTTATGAAAAAAGTCTGTTTTCTTGCCTAGAAAATGGTTTTTTTCAATGCCAAATCGTCAATTTTCATCGAATCAAAAATATCCTACGTCATTGTAGAGTAAATATCTCCAAAAGTACTCAATTCAAATTTCAAGTCAATTGGATAATAGCTCTTTGAGTTACAATGTCAGAAAATTTGAAAAAACTGCCGAAAAAGGCAAAAAAATCGATTTTTTGAAAGTGTCATACTGGTATAGCCCCTCAATAATAATTGAGGGGTCGATCTGAGACCTATATATGCGTATATAAATCGATTCGGAATTTCAACCCTAATCCTCCATTTCAGGAAACGCATTCAGTTCTGGGACACCCTGTGTAAAAAAATAACAATGTCGAAGGTCTCTATCGAATTAACATTCGATAAAAATTGATCGAATGTTTTCTACGAGTTTTATAATAATTTGTGCTCAATTTGGAGTTCGTTTGTTTTTTGTTGCTTGCTTGATGAGCAGCGATGCAAAAGTTTAAGATGAAGGTGTCATTTATGAGTAATATGTGATTTTCGTTCACATTCACTTTTCTATATGAAGTTAAAATATTGATTAATATTACCGAAATAAGACATCAGTATAGTCATTCAATAAAGTTGTAAATAATTAATCTTAATTATAATATATTTCGTAATGTTAGGAATATTCATAATTAATTTGAACTGGTTAAATATTGAGCATCGATATTAATTAATTAAATATTAATAACAGATATCAATCAAATTAACTAAATATTCGGATTTTAATTGAGGGAGGACACCACTGCGACGGCCGAAAAATATAGTTTTTTTCCCAATTTTTTTCGTGTACTCGATTATTTATTTGCGATTTGGAAGAACGATATGTTATTAAGCATACATTGAACTCATTTTTGGTAAATTTGTATTGCAAACAATAAAAAATTAACAACGTTATTGTAATATAATAGAGTTATCTGTATAAAAATGTGGTCGAACGGCCGGATCGATAAATTGACAATGGTTGGTCTGAAAAATAAAAATAAAAAAGTTTCATAATCTATATTAATGTAGTTCCTGTATACGTAGCCGTTTTTTCGACAAAAAATTCAAAATAGCGGGTATCAAAAAGAAGTTTAATTCTAGCGAAATTTTGACTTAAATTCGAGGGCTTGAAAAATATTACTAAATAAAAAAAAACGGCTACGTACAACAATAGCAACTGCAATTACCGATTTTTTTTCCTTAATTGAAAATCGGACAGGACGCGCTTAAAAGTTTCACTATACATAAATCGTTGCGCTACCTGCTGTCACTAAATCTATCACTAAAATTGATCACTAAACTTCATCAATTTCCAATATATCGACTTCAATTTTTTTTCACATATTCTAGAATATGTGTCCATTGAGAAAACGCAAAGAAATCAATGTTTTTGACCCGTTACAGTCCCCCTTAATAATATGGAGATTCCACATTAGTATATTTCTATGATATGAAAAATACGAAAAAAATCTCAGGCCAAACAATCTTTTCGTCAAGGATTGAGCGCAAGAAAAAATCTTTCATTTATTTACACTCTAAGATCCAAAACTTGCGTGAGCACGCAGCGCCTGCCTACTCCTAAATTCCTTCGCCGCCGTTTTAGTCTCTTTGGGCAAATATTTGCCTCTGCTTACCTCGAACCGAGCATTTTCGCTAAAAAAATTCCTTATCGCTCGTCGCTCGTCGCGCGGCGTTGTACTTTATAACCAATTAGCACCGTCGATGCTTCCACTCTTGACTCTGAACTTAACTCTGAGACACCACCATCTGAATAATGACGTATTTAGTTAGAAAGTAAACAAAGCAAAAAAAAATTGTTTTTGTTTTAACGGCAGACTCGAGGAACTGGTGAATGTCGTTTAATTAATGCGAGGAAAGGAGAGGAGCGAAAGGAACTCGCATGGACACCGTAACGTCACGTATCTCACTAATTACTGTCACTTCGTTAATTACTTCCCACTCGAACGTGCGCGTTTCCTTGTCGCGCGAACTACGATGACATTCGGAAGCTATATAACGTTCACTACGAAGACAGGCTCGTTTTTGTTTTTTGGTTTTTTTTTTCACTTTTGCTACGAACGGCGAATGTAATTAACAAACCTCGTACTTCCTTGGCTGCCTGTTTTATTTGCACGCTGCTCCGTTTCACTAGATGAACGCTACCTTTTCTCACGAAGTCTGCCATTTCACAAAGCACGAAAACAGCCGGTACGACACTGACATCCCTCGAGCTTATCGCACAATCTTACTCTCTCTCTCTCTCTCTCTCTCTCTCTCTCTCTCTCTCTCTCTCTCTCTCTCTCTCTCTCTCTTTCTCTTTGTCTTTCTCTTCGTCTATTTGACAATTTTGCCTATCTCTTCTCGTCATATGCCTCGTTACGCCTACTCGTCCTTCTCTTGCTCGTCATACGCATCCCGCTATAATTCGGGCAATGTTTCTCCTCTGTTTAACGTATACTATCGCGAATAAATTATGGATCGCTCGGCCTCGACTTTGATTACGCGACTTGGGGGCTAGCATGTCGCAATTGCTTTTATCAGTTACCCACGTTATCAAATGTGCTACTGAAAATTCCCGGAAGAAAAGATTCAACTTCAAACGCAGGTCTCCGGGAGATCGAATTTCAATTCGTAGTGATATTTCTGTTTTATAGTTTGCTCGAAACGCGAAGTAAGCTAGAGAAGTAGCCAAGAACGAGTTTTATTATTTTTTCGGTTACTTCTGGCTACTTTTATTGGCAGAAGTACGAGCTAAACGTTTAAAGAGCTGCACCTGTCTTGGGGCTGGAAAAAAGAGGATTAAAAAAAATATTTGGGAAAACGTGCGTAGGTTTTCAAATTCTTTTTTTTTTCATTGAAGAGGATTGCTTTAACACTTTCTGGACACACTGGGTCATTTTGACCCGGACGAATTTGAAATATAATCAGTATCCGAAGATTGAAAGTTTTCAATAATTTGTTTGCAACAATTCAATTTTATACTTTCTGAATTTTAATTATGCAGATATTTTAGGAAATGTTTAAAGTGTATCCCGGATTTTTTTCAATAAAAACCGATCGAAGGGTTGTTAAGGCGTTACCTCCACTTGTAGCGCAAAAAAGGCCTTTTTCATGAATTTTTTAAAAGAAAACTACAAAACTTTTTTAATCGATCAATATGCCATCTTAAAGAACACATCTTGAAGAACTTTCAGTAATTTTTTTATTGAAAAATATTACATTTTTTAGTGGCAAATGACCGTCAATGAAATAATGTTTTTATATACACGGTTTGCGGTGACCAACATTGCGGCGAAGTGGATCATCTGAAAAAAAATGCGGATGGATTTAGTCAAATATAAGTATAAACTAGTCTTTAATCAAAGGATTTTAAAAAATATTCATTTTTCACAAAATGGCGGACAGTCAAAGTTAATGGTTCGATTTTAACGAAAAAAACGGCCGTTTTTTGGCTATAAATATTTATGTATTAAATTATTATTAAATAATTTAATAAATATTAATTATGTATTAAATAAGCCTGTAAAATTTCAAGAAGATCGGTTCATTAGTGTTCGAGTAATCTTGGTCACCGACTTCAGAAATGCCATTTTGAGAAAAACGCGTTTAAAGTTTCAATTTCAGTTCTTCAATTCACGGATTCTTCTCTTTCAACGCTCATATTTCAGTCAATTTTGTTCGGATCGACTTGAAATTTTCAGGACATATTCTCAGATACTTATACTTCAAAAAAATGCAATAAAAAAAATCGATTTTTTCAAAATCGCAAGTGGGGGTAAGCCCTTAAGGGCAGGTGGACGAAGTACTACCCGGGCCAAATTGAACCAGTGTGTCAAAGCCGTGGCCAAATATAAGTGTGTCAAGGAAGGGTTAAGTATCTTTTACAACATTTTTTATTGAAGAATATTCATAAATGCGCTGAATGCAATGATTTGTGCAGATGGCTGTTTGAAAAACGCCCTTCGCGGTAATCACTGCTGCTCAGAAACAAATAATCCGAAACAAAAAAAATCAAACGCAATTAGTTTTCGCATGAAATTATCTAGTCCTTGGACGAAGGTTTTAATAAAATGTTGTTTTTCGAAAAAATGGCCGGTGTACGAAGTCAAAGTATCGATTCTCGGTGAAAACAAAACACTAATTTCGTTGACAAAAAAAATACGCATCGAAAAAAAAATCCTTCGTTCAAGCACTGCTTTTTGGTATGTAAAAAAAGCTCGTCAAATTGGGAGATGTTCGGCGGAGTGATCTTTGCGATATCGTGGTCACCAATATCGGAATAGTTATTTTGAGAAAAAACAAAGTTCTTTGAACGTCCATAAATCCCTCAACGTTCAACGGATCGGCTTGACATTTTCAGAGAATATTTTTGAAATGTTATACTTTCAGAAACCGCCGAAAATCAAAAAGTGATATTTCAAAAAATGTCAACTAGGTGTAACCCTCAAAAAGTAGGAGAATTAGTTTGCCCAGAGAGACCCGAACGGTAGGGGAATGAGTTCGAACCACATTTGGGCTTGCTTTTCTCAATATCCATTTACTATCGTACAAATTAACAATCCATTTTTCAATGCCCCAAGGCTCCGCAGGATTTTTACATTTCCGAAGAGTTTGAGGAAATGAAGACTTTCGAAAAATAAATCAATAAAGCAAAAATTTGTCAGGCGCGAAACTCGAATACTTCGTGATGACATAAAGATCATTAACGACTCAAAATATCCGGGGCTTCACGAGCTTCTTCCATTTAGAATCATAAAAAATGTTTTGATTTTTCGTATTTACTCCTGACTTTGTTTTGATCGAAATTTACTTTTTTTCAACTTGTAATTGATTCGTTACATCTCTTCGTTACAATTTCGGATATTTTCGTCAATCGAACGAAGACGAAAGCAGTAATGGTCGATTCTATCACGCGCTCGTAAAGAGTTGGGGCGAACGACTAAATGATTGTGGGGTTCCTCGCACGGTGATTGATAGCGGGATTATTCTCAGAGCCGTACATTTTTGTAACTTGGTCTACGAGATCGTTCATGGACGATGTTCCCCGCCGCGTAGACTTGAAAGCGGACTTGAAACCTATGCATTCAAGAATAGCATAGGTTTCAAAACATAAAATGCAATATTCAAAAATCGTCCCGCAAATTCCCCAAAATGATTTTCCATTTTTCAGGCTTTTACCTTTCGTTATCTATTCAATTTATTTACTGAATACTTATTTTATTTAATGATTTATTATTGATCATGAGATCTGAAAACATCGCTGAAAAGTGCACTTGTCGTAAAATGATAATTGACAACGGCAAATGAGACTCGAAGAATTGTAGGGTTGAGTTTAAGGGGCTATACCAGTGTGAACGCTGAAAATTTGGGTGATTTTCGGGAATTTTTTGGAAGTAAAGTACTCAATTAAATGTTTCGGAAATTTAACAATATATTTGGCTATATTTGAACTATACTACAGAATTGTTTCATAGAAAAATATTGAGATCCAAGCGACTAATGCGCTGCCTTCGGAGGCGCCAAAAAAAAAGTTCCTCCACTGCTGACACGATTCCGGCCGATTGAGAAGCCGAAACCGAAAAAAAAAAAAAATGTCCTTAAACTGGAAGGTATTTCCTGTACAATGACGTAGAATTTTCGAAAAATATCAAAATCTAACAAAATGGCATAGTTATGAAAAAAACGTCTGTTTTCTTACCTATAAAATGGTCGTTTTTTTCAATGCCAAATCGTCAATTTTCATCCAATCAAGAATATCCTACGTCATTGTAGAGTAAATATATTCAAGAGTACTCAGTTCAAATTTCAAGTCAATCGGATAATTCTTCTTTGAGTTACAATGTCAGCAAATTTGAAAAATCCCATTTCGAGAAAAATGCGTTTAAAGATTCAACTGGGGCATTTTATACCTACGAGCGGTTGTTCTTTAGAAGCCTGCCATTCGGGGAGAATTAGAGTTACGGCCTTGACATTTTTTCAGGATATTCTTGAAAGTATTAATTGTCGAAAAAGGCAAAAAAATCGATTTTTTGAAAGTGTCACACTGGTATAGCCCCTTGAAAATGTTAATCACCTCGCATTTCCAGTGCGGCATGTCTAAGTTGTACACTACCACGCTTGAGACGTACGAGAGCCGCCATGATCGTCAAACGTAAAAACACACCGTTTCAATCTCCACGAGGAAACGTCGATACTTCCGGCACATATCGAACCGATCGAACTGCCACTGCCGAGAAAGATATGACCGCGTTTAAATGACGTCTATGTGATGTAACCGAGAGGAAACGCGACTGGACTGGATGGTCCCAGCGTAAAGACCACCACGAATCGTACTGGGCATCAGATCGCTTTTACTACGCGGAGAGTGAATGAACACGTCGGTTAACGAGTCTTGATACAATAAGTACCTATCTTGGTCCAGCCTTGAGGCACTGTTTGACGCCTACCTTGTCCTATTACTATATCTCGTATCATCGTGTACGCTTATTCTGTAAACGTCCAACGTCCAAAAAGACCAGCACCCACTACTCCGTCTGTATGTCAACATTGATTTCCTTTTTTCGCACGCTAAATTGAAGATAAGTAACATCGGAATTTTGGGATACTGTTGAAATACGTAATCAAGACGCTTCCAAAGTTAACTAGAATAGTGCAGTGGAAATGGAAAACAATGGGGATTAAGGCCTTACACCTATAGTTGAAAAAAACAGCGACTTTTGGTTTCCGAAGGATTCTCAAAATTTATCATTTCAGAAATATTCTTCTTTGTAAATTTCGAGTCGATCCGTTCAAAATTGAGGGTCTCATAACGAGTCGAAAAATAGCTCATTTTAGCGATTTTTTTTCGATGGTTAACACACGCTAATCAGTCTGATTTTTTATGTCAAATCAAAACACTCGTGGAGAACAGAAAATAAATTTGTCAACGTTCATTTTTATCCTTTTTTCATTTTGTACGGTTAAAAATGTCTTCGAAACAAGGAGCCCTTAAATTTTTAAGAAGATTATTAATCATTATGAGTATGAAAGCCGCTATCTTGGTACGGTGGTTTATTGTATCAAAATTTACAAAATGGCGGTGATTTGAAAAAAGGTATCGAATTTAGCCTATTTGTTCGAAAGTTTTTCGTTTAAAAAAATATAAAGAATTGAAAAAAAGCTTCCATAGCAAAGTAAGCAACGGTGTGAAGAATGTTGTGTCGAAAATTGAGACGAATAGCTTGAAAACTCTTCCTTTGAGAGTGTATCCTGTTTTGGAAGACGACATTTCGAGTAAAACTCGTTCAAAGTTTCGATTGCAGAATTCTCGTGTAAATTGTCGACTTACGATCAATCGGCGATGCCGCAGGTACATGCTTATAACCTCTATACTATGGGATAATGCAAAACATCAATTTTTGCAAATTTTCTACTGTGATCCTTTAAACGCGGTTTTCTCAAAACGCCTTTTTCAAAATCGGTGACCACAATACTTCCAAGATCATTGCACCGATCCATTTTAAATTTTACAAACTTATTTTAGGCACCAAAAAGGAAAGCTTGAATAAAGGAATTTTTTTTCGGTGCATGGTTTTTTATTAACGAAAATACACCTTTTTCACCGAAAATTGACACTTCCGCTTTAAACTGCGGCTATCATTTTCGAAATCAATATTTTGTTGAATGCTTCGCCCGAGCATTAGATAATTTAATGCAAAAACTGAATGCGTTTGATTTCTTTAAATTTAGGGTAATTTGTCTCCGAGCAGCGCGGTGGTCACCGCAAAGGACGTTATGCAAACAGTGGTCTGCACACACTATTATATCGATTACATTTACAAATATCTTTAATACAAGTATTGTGAAATATATTTAAAGCTATACTCTTCAATGACAAAGAAAAAGCAGTAAAAAACTGCGCGCGTTTTTCAAAAAAAAAAAAAACCACGAAAGTTATTCTTTTTTTCCGATTTCGAGCTAGGTGTAACCTGTTAATAGTAGATTATCAGGAAGTTTTAAACCCGTTAGTAAGTTTCAAAGTCTCTGAAGTTGTTCGGCAGGATTCGATTTCTCTTAGTCGAATTGTCTAAGTTTATGCAAATTCTTATAATTCAAGAGACACTTTTCGATTCAACGGTTTTCAGATTGATCGACTCTCATTGTAAGCAAATTCGATCGCTTCGACGTACAGGCATCTTTCTTACCTACGGCTGGTCATCGAGCAACCGCCCTTATCTACCGTCGGTAACTTTTCGACCGATCGCGAAACGACCCACAGTTGATATTCCCCTAATGATTATATCGATTGCAAATTCACACAAAATCCATTTACCAATAGAGATCGATGAACCCAAACGAACCCATACACAGTTTTGAACATGCGTTTCCCGTCAGTCATCGCTAAACAATTTACTTTGGTTTATTTGCTCTATTACTGCCTTGCAGACGAGAATTCTAATCAACCAAATTCAACCGGGACGTTTGATTTCCAGTAGATTGCTCCTCGGGTAGATTGACGACTTTTGTTGTCTTTTGAATGCCGATGTGTTCGGTGACCGTGAAAAACAGAATATTTGCAAAATTTCCCCATAAGGAACAGCGCAATCTGTATATTGTACACTCGACCCCTTAATTATGTTTTCCCCATTGGCGACTCGATAAATACTTAATTAATTATTCACCGACCACAGTTTTCACGCCGTAACAGAAAGGCTTGGCTTGAAAAGAGCACTTCAATTCTACAAGGCCCGAAGAGCGCAGCTCGAAAAATGTTACTCCGACTGCCAGCAGGTTGCGCGTCAGGTGGTCGGTCCCCGGAGGGGTCCGAGCGTATGCTGTTTCCCCCCCTCCGCTCCGCGCAGGGCCCATTCTGTGCCGCGAGTCCCCGGCGTCTCGGAATCCCCCAGGGTCGCTATTGGCCAGTTCCCGGCCAGGTCAAACCGCGGCACATCGGTGTGCGTTGCGGCGTTTGTCATCAGCAAACGCTCGTCCCGGGCGCGCAAACTACCGACGATCCCGAGCAAACGTGCCAGTGTCGCTTGTGTACGTTTGCCGGGCTATTTCTCGAATCTAACGAAAAAAATGCGTGTTGACGTGCTTACGTATGTATGATGATTGTCGGATCGTGACGGTAATCAAGCTATCGATCGACTCGTTGATGGTTGTTCGGCGGTCATAGAGATGAATAAATTTCGGAACGATACTCCGGTCTTCTCGTTCCCCGGGTGTTCCGAGTGCGTACGCGTGAGAGAGTGCTGATCGTGCTTCGAGTTCTTGTCGAGGAATTGACATCAGAATGGTGCTGCTTCACGCTTCGAGACATCATTTCTGAGGGCATTATTCTCGCAGACGTAACTGCTGAGGATATCTTTAATCGGAACGTCATTTTTGAGGACATCAATCTTGAGGATCTTATCATTGAGGATATTTTTCTTGAAGACTGATGACATCATTCTCCAAAACGTCATTGTTGAGGATTTCTTTCCTCAGGACATCATTTTAAGGACGTCATTCTCAAAGATCATATTGTTGATGATATCTTTCTCGAAGACAACATTGCTGAGACAATATTTGTAAAGACGTCACTGTTGAGGAGTTCTTTCTTCAGGGCATCATTTTTAAGGACATCATTCTCAAAGATCTTATTGTTGAGCATATATTTATCGAAGACAGCATTGCTGAGGACATCATTCTCGAAGACGTAGTTGTCGAGGATATCTTTCTACAGGACATCATTATTGAGGATATCTTTGTTGATGACAGCATCGCTAAAGACATCATTCTTAACGGCCCAATCGTCGGCACAATCTCCGACCAAAAATCGAAATTCCCTCACGTTGGAAGCCTGCAAATTCATTGCCTGATTTCCTCATCGTCGCCAAAGTGTTATTTTTATTCATCTCTCGATCGCGAGGACGCTTGAGGCGATTCTTCCCCCGAAATGGATGAAGTCCAGTTCTCATCGCGAGTGTACACGTAACGTCGAATTTGGGGCTTGGATTATATCGATACGCGAATCGAGGCTCCGCCTGTGAGTGAAAGTGTTGGTTATTGTGGCAGCTGTGTAGCGGCTCTACCCCCCGCGATAAAAAATACATATATCCATATACACGTGTACACATAGTACAGTATACATACATGTATTCTTGCATATGTATGCGAAGGTGATAGTGATAGTATCGCAACGTGTTCGGTTATACTTTATAATACCGACACGGTGAATGAACGGATTCCCCTGTCATTGCCCTGGAGGCCACGTGTTGTGGACACCACAAGAGATCAAAGGTACGGATATCATACGCTTTCTTATTACCCTAGACGCGTTTTGTTCAACGGGTTTACCCGGTTTTTTTCTTGCGGTGTGATTCCGTTTTTGAACGAGTTCTTTCATTTCACCATGGAGAGCCTGGGCTGGTGGCTTGAGCGGCTCAATGCGCGTGTGTATCAGGAGAGTGTTTCATGGTGGCCCTGAAAAGACATGCCTTAGCTATCACGGTCTCGCAAACAATACCGCGGAACCAGAGGCAGAGAGAGAGACGGGGGAGGGAGATGGATAGAGATAGCTGTAGAACGTAAGTGTGTGCGATGGAGAGAGATGAAATCCTAGTGACGAAGAGAGAGAGAGAGGGGGGGGGGGCGAGGCAGAGAGAGAGAAAGAGAGATATGACGGTCGTTAGAGAAGTGAGAGAGCAAAGAAGAGACCCTCTCGAGTTCAGCTTCTCCACTTTGGATTTTCTTGCCTGAATTCTCGTATTTGAGATCGGCTAGAGGACCAGCCAAGAAGCGTTTGGTTCTTTTCAACCACTGTCCCTTTTCTCATTCTTTCTCTCTTCTTTCCTCCATCTTTCTCTCTTTCCCTCTCTCTTTCGCATTCTGAAATCCTGATGGGGTCCAACGCGCTCCATACCTCCGTTTTCGTCTTTTTTTTTCGTACGTCTCGCTTTCTCCCGTTCCTTCTCACTCTCCATTCTTCCTTTCTTCTCCATCTCGGAATGCGAACCCGACGTCGGGGGATCCCGAACCGTCCACGCTGCATCGTCCCGCCAACGCGTTGAATAACCCTGTTGACGCTGCCTCAACAGGTACACACGACTCCGCACACTCGCATACTGCAACGACTTGCACATTTTTTTTCAACGAATCTCCCTCCATGTCGGGGTGAACGGTTTTCTCGATTTTTCGGCCGTACTTCGCGAGAAACGTTGGGCGCGGTTTGATTTTGGTGTTTGACGAAATTCTGCTGACAGCTTTGGTTGTCGGAAGTTATGACGGTTGCTTGCTACACCGTTTTGGTAATCGGCTGGCGCATTTGATTCGTACGGCTTGCGAAGTTTTGTCCTCGTGGATGTCAGCAATTCGGTTGATGGTAGGTCAGGATGTATCGAGGGTTGTCCACCAATGATGTGAAAATCACGTTTTCTATATTTATAATAAAGAGCATGTCTACTGTACGGTTGAAAACAGACTCGAGCTCACACCCTTGAAGAGAAAACAATAAACTTTCAGTTCTGTGATGGTTGATGGCAACTGGATAACATTGAGTATTGACTGGAAAGCTTCCTTGTAAGTGCTCCTTGTAAGTGCTTCCTTGTAAGGAATCGCGAGCCACTGCCCTTGCCAATCCAGATGAGAGACAAAGTGCAGGCAAGCTCTGAAAGCATTCATCTTGACGTAACAAAGGTTCAGGAAAACAGCTTCAGCTGTTTCCTCATCGACTTTTCTCAAGCAGACGGATGAACGTCGTTCATCCACAAAATGACAGACTTCCAACATCGCATTCTAGCGGTCACCCACCCAAGACCCGATGTAGGGTGCTGCCACTGCTGTCTCACTGGACGATTTTCCGAATCTCTCCTCGGGCGAAGTTATATGTCAACTTAAGGCCTTATATACGCGATTTCGCCGATTTTCGAAGGTACTTCTCTAGACGCCGTTAAGAAAATATGACGCATATATTGAAATTTTTTTTTATAGATCATTTACGCACATGGTTAAGTATATGTGAAAAAAATCAGAAATATTAAAAAATGGCGGATATATAACATAATAAAGCAATGTATTTTTTGGAGCGCGCGTTGATGGTAAAAGTTCTCGGCATCGATGCAAAAAAAAATGAAGATATTTATAATTGTATAATAAATGTAACTTTAGTGTGAATGAACAATATTGTAAAAAAAATTATTATAATAAAAATTTGAACCTTAACATTTTTTTACTCATTCTATCGGTATTTTGATTTTTATATTTTTTGGTGTCATTGAAATTTTGGTTTCTGTTGTTCACACGATAGGTGATGATACTAAGAATATGTCGTACAGATTTCAAAGCGATCTGAACCTTCGTTCAAGAGTTAGAACTTTCACAAGGTTGAAGAAAGTGAATCGTGGAAAAACGGCTTTGAATTTGGCGGTCGGGCGCGCCGCGCGGTATCTATTTTACGCTCTAAATGCTGTAACTTTAACAATTTTTGGAATTTTTCAATTCTGTAAAGCTTAAAATATTCCTAACCGTTCAGGCTAATGGAATCAAAAATAAAAGAAAATGAAAACTTTTGCAATTCTTCGCGTATATAAGGCTTTACCCTTTAGCGTGCGGCATGGAAGTCGGCTGGAGAAATCGGCAGTGCGCAATCGTTTCTCTCGACGATTCATGAGAGCGAGTCCACTCTGTACCGCAAAAATGATAAGTATATGCATGCGTGTGTACGTGAATATGTGCAAGTGCATATCAGCGTGGAAAATTGTCTGTACTCATTTCGTATAAACACATCGTGGACGAATAACGAGCCTTTTCAATGCTCGCAAACTCGCGTGTTAAAAGGCCGTATACGGGAAATTCACGTGCCGGTTTCACCAGCCGATTTGTGTGTATTCTCATCTCTCATTCGCTCGGATATGTAAACAGACGTTGGGATGGGTACAAGATCTTGGGAATCAAGGATATAATGGAATTATATCTACATGTATATTGGGATTGTATCGATATGTATCTATATAACGGGGCGTAAAATTGGAGCGCGCAGGAAGTCGTTTGTCGAGAAATTTATGCCTCGTATGACTGGGCGAGTTCTTTCGAGCGACTCATTAAGGAGCATTTTCCCGATTACCCAGCAAACTATCGTGTGGCAAGTTCCGCGTGAATTTCCATTAATATTTCTCGCGAATGAAAAGAGAAATCGTCGTTATGGAATTAACGTTCTCGTATCGTACGCGAGCGATACAAGCTTCGCTCCAATCTCGTCTTCGGATCGATTCGCCCAGATTTCAGAGATCGAGCGTGTCAAAAGAATTTTGACACATCTCCTTAAGGGGTTAGGCTACTGTGATGACCCGAAAATCAGGGTCATTAGAAAAAATCGAAGGAATAAGTGAGATGGTAAAAAAATCGTTTCGAGATTTATTTGTATGCTCGTTAACAAAGTTGTGTACCCGATTTCATTGAAAATTTTTAACTATTAAAGAACTTATACAGAATCTCGTAGAGGGCCTTTGAACGTGAGGGTAACCAATGGTGTAATTTATTTAGTCCACTCGGTTGACGTGAAACAAAATTGAGTTTTTTCTTAAAATAGATGGTATCGGATAAGACTTGACCAAGCGTTTTTTCGTTACCGTGTTTCAATCATAAAAAAAGATATTTGACATTTTTTTCGATTCTTCTACGACAAATAACAGCATTATTGTCAATAGCTGATGAAAAAAAAATGTTAAGGAGAAAAACGTCGGTCAATACTACTACTGGTATCAAAAAGGTCCGAGGCTAGTTCTGTAACACGCCAACAGAGCTGGTCCCGAAACTTTTTAATACCAGTGTACCAAATTTCAAGTCAATCCGTTAACCAGATATCGAGAAATCGTGTACACCGTTTTGAAAAACATAGTTTTGAAAAAAGCGTGTTTAAAGTTTTACTAACCGTTCTATCATTGTAATAATAAATTTACCTTCAATCTGTGTTTCCTGAACCATATGTTCGACCTTCTTCTTCAATTTGCGTTACCTCAAGCGACATCATTTTCACAATAGCCGAACTCCTTAAATCGAGCAAGGCATATCGAGTTTTGTCGTTTTTTGCATTTTGCAGCAGCTTCGACATTTTTAAGGTAAAAATAGAAATTTTGTAACGGAGGTTCGAAGTAAAATGTTTTATCGACGATAATTAAAGTGTACGAACGTGCAGATGTGATGAAATCGTCTGGTGAACGAGTGCGTGGAACGCGTAGAGAACTTGGACCCTGAGCAATGGCAAAGACATAACGGTGTCAAGCTTACGACAAGATTTTTTTCATATATATATATATATATATATATTAGATCAGAAAGAGTGAGTGAGAGAGAGAGAGAGAGAGAGAGAGAGAGAGAGAGAGAGGGAGAGAGAGCATCAGCTCGCAGACCTCGGTAAAATGACATTTCATACCGTGTCGAGCATCGACTCGTATCCGTCTGTCCGATCGCCTGATGCTCCTCATACTGGAGCTCTCCACCGTATGTTGGCTCGATTCAGTCGACAACTCGATCGAGAAAACACGTTTCCTCGTACACTCATATAGATATAAGAATTCCGTGGATTAATCATAGAATGACGCGCATTAACGATAAATCAATCACACGAGAGTTATCCGTAAAAGTATAATCTTCATCGCAGCTGGATGATAATCTCGCTACGCAACCAAAAAGTATTCGTCCCAGTCGTTAAGGAATCATCAGAGTGTAAAATTTTCAAAAAATCGATCTTTCTTTGCATTATTCGATAATATAGACGGTTATAAACATCGACTTGGCATCGCGGATTGATCGTAAGTAGACGATTGATATGAAAATTCCGCGATCGAAAGTAAGAGTTTTGAAGCTATAGTTAAAATTTTGACGCAACATTCTTCACGCCATTCTTTATCTTCCTATGGGAGCTTTTGTTTAATTCTTCATATTTTTTTAACGCAAAACTGTCGAAAAAATCGGTTAAATTCGATACCTCTTTTTCAAACCGCCGCCATTTTGTCGATTTTGATAGAAAAAACTTTCATAGCAAGATAGTACCTTTGTACTGATTAATAATTTTTTTACAAATTTTGTTTCAGATAATATTTACGGCCACAACCGTGTGCACCGTAAGAACTCCTTTTTTTTCGAATACATTTTCAACCGATAAAAAAATGTTAATAAGATAAATAAAAAAACGTTTTATAATTTATTTTCCGTTCGTGAGTGGTTTGATTTGACATAAGACATCAGACTGATTAGCGTATTTTAATCATCGCATTTTTTTCGATAAGAAACTGTTTTTCGACTCGTTACACTGTGATGATCCCTTGAGACCTTAGGCCACAGTAACGGGTATAAAATCATGTGCGATTTAACATTTTTTTTCGTATGAAAAAGTGATTCCCTCAAAAAATTAATTACACATCTGTTTAGTATGAATATCAAGCTGTTAGAAAATATTTTTTTTTCTTTTCGATGTACAAAATGGCCGACTACTCGCAACTTCTCGAAACAGCTTTTTTCCAATTGGCGTGACAAATAACTTCAACAATTTTCACTCGATTTACTTCAAATTTAAAAGTTATGCTCCTAATTGCATTTCGCAGAGAAGTACGTACGGAATCTCTGATTGAACGAAAACGTTTCATTTTATGAGCAGTTATAACGAAATTTTTCACTGAAAATTCATTTCTTAAGTTCAAATACCTATAACTTTTGAATAAAACAATATTTTCTAAATGCCGTACGTACTTCTCTGGGTATTCTAATGTAGATTGACGAGAATGTTTGTTTTTTGTTCTAGGTAAAAAAAGTAGATGCTAAATGTCACGCCGCGGAGTGCCTAAAAAAAGATAACAAAAGAAAATATTAGTAGCCAGCCATTTTGGACATCGAAAAAAAAATATTTTCTAACAGCTTGATATTCATGTTAAATAGATGTGTAATTAATTTTATGAGTGAATCATTTTTTCATACGAAAAAAAATGTTAAATTTGCACATGATTTTATACCCGTTACTGTGGCCTAATGCCTTAAATCAATCTACTAAAAAAATGTCCTCTTTCTTCAATCCGTGATACTTCGATGCTCACTCGTTCCATTGCAAACATTAGAAATCCGCATCAGTTTTTCAAACGATTGTTTCAACGTTGCTTTCTCTTCGAGTCCATCCGTCTGAGAACTACATCCATATGTCTGGCGTGCGTGTTACGTTGGAGGATAATTTTCGAACTCGTTATATCTACGCAACGTTGTCTACGGGGACAATAGGCTACCGAGGTGAGAATCCACGTGGCTCAGTGTCGTCAAAATCACGTTTTCCCATTTGTGAACCTTCTGGCACGCACATTGGCAATTTATGAGCCTACAGCTCGTTTACGGGTAAGATCTTCCTCTACCCCCAGCTGCTGTACATGGAGCGCGTTTTCTTTCTCTTTTTCCTTTTTTTATGTTCTTCTTTTGGTGGCTATAGCGAGGTCGATTACTCGAGTTTGCCGGTAGCGAAATAAAAAGCGTGACTTATTCTTAGTCACGGCGAGAGAGACGCGGCGAAGCCCATAAGTCGTTTCGCATTGACTACAACTGTGCAGCTCAGATGATTTGCATCGTTCGTTGGCACGCATTTCCGTCCTTCACTACCGTCGAACTTTAACGATGCTGCAATTGTTGGTTGACACAATGACGACCAGCAATGGTCGTCCATGGAAAATTCGGGTTACGCCTAGTTGTAACCAAAGTAGGTATTTGAAAAAATATCATCTGAAAAATACTCGTTACTACTCGTTAGTATATTAGTTTATCTTGTGATCAATCGAAGGAATTTTCGAAATATCAAATTTAAAAAAATATCGCGGATTCAAAGTGGGTTGATTTTTTCGAGAGCTTTGATTTTTTCGAAAAAGCGCATTTTTCGATGACGTTGAAGTTTGCATCGTTGAAATGCAGCGAAAAATAATTCTTTTCAATTACTGACATTTTGTTGGCCCATTTAGGCTGTGAAAATCGCTCTAACGTTTTGACGTATTCACCTGCATTTGCAAAAAAAGGATTCGGCTAATGATGAAAAGAAGGTAATAAAAAATAATAAAAATATCGTTGTATACCGACGATGCAAATTTCAATGTCATCATTTTTTGTTTATCAAATCGAATAAATGAATTCGAAAAAAATCCTTCCATCAAATACTATAATATTGCATCCAGAAAAAGCCCCACGAATTTCAGAAAGATCGATGCCGTAGTTTTTGAAATATTTTTCTCATCGATTTTGAAATCGTACTTTCCAGAAAAAAGCGAAACATTATTTATTATTAATATATTATTAACGGTTCATATTTAAACGCGATCTGTGATTATTATTATTATTAATATATATATATATTATTTATTATTAATTACGGTTATTTGATTATCAATATTATCAGTATCCAACCAAAGGAATGAAAACCAACGAGTGCATGTCTTTTAATCAAGAATACGTAACGTCGATGATGATGACGCCAATTATTCGCATTATAATGATTAACCTGTTAAACATTTTGGTTTTGAAAAAAGCGTTCTTTCGACTTTTACAACTACGCATAACCCCTTAAAATCGCAAGTTTATCGCGAGAGCTTCGATTACGCGATCCGAAGAGCGAAAGAGAGGGAAAGAGAGAGAAGGAGGGAATATTATGTACGATTAGATTAGATTGCTTGGTGCATCAGGACCAAATGTTCTTTGGATTTCGAGCCATATTTTTTAAACAGTACAAAGAAAATTTAAAAACACAAAAAAGAGCGAAAGAGAGGGAGGGAGCTGATTTAAAGAAAGTGCAGGCATAACATAGGAAAACTGTTTATTCATCCAGCATTGAAATTACTCGTTACATTAATTTATTCGCGATTGTAAAAAATTGTACTCACCGTTGTGAATCATATTTATTCTCTCTGACATGGACAATCAGTTTTAACGAGATCTCGTCCGACTTTACAAGGTCTCGGCTGACGGTGTTTCGATAACCAGGAAGATAAAATTATGTCGTGCTCGCTGAGTGCTCCCTTTTAAGAAAAAAAAGATAAAAGACACCACGCAGTGCGCAGATCATTCTCATAAGCATTTTCGCTCAATAAGGTGGGTTATTATTATCATCGTTATTATCATTATTATATTATTATCAATATTATATGTATCTAACCAAGGGGATAAACGGGTATATATCCTCTAATCAAGAATACGGAACGTTGATGATGATGATGATGATGATGATGATGATTATTATTATTATTATTATTATTATTCGCATTATTATGATTCATGTGTACTTGCTCATTGCACAACAATTTCCATCACCTGCACCGCGACCGTGGGTTTGTGCAGGCATGCCGTGTGTGTTTCCCTGTTTGCTCGAGTTACAATAATGGGATGCATTGAGAGAACTAATGGACCCTCGCTCGGTTACCCGCGATCGCAATCAATCGCTTCCTTGGGCGAGTACATGCAAGGTCGTTTCATAAGTGGAGTAAATCTGATAGTCGCGCTATTTTTCCCGCGTTTAATAATTCATTGATTCGTTGCTACAATTTGTTGTTCACTGATCAGCCTAGAAATTGTGACGGACCAGCTGGATGGCTTGGGAACGCGAGAGTCTATTTAAGGCCTTACGCGACAGTAACGCGAATGTAACAATTTTTTTCGTATGAAAAAATGATTCACTCATAAAATGAATTACACATCTATTTAGTATAAATATCAAGCTATTCGAAAATATATATTTTTTTTCGATGTACAAAATGGCCGACCACTCGAAACTTCTCGAAACAGCTTTTTCCAATTGGCGTGACCAATAACTTCAACAATTTTCAGTCGATTTACTTCAAATTTGAAAGTTATGTTCCTAATTGCACTTTTGCAGAGAAGTACGTACGGAATTTCCGATTAATCGGAAACTTTTCATTTTATGAGCAGCTTATGAGCAGTTATAACGAAATATTTCACTGAAAATTCATAAGTTCAAATACCTGTAATTTTTGAATCAAAACAATTTTTAAAATTCCGTACGTACTTCTTGACCTAGAACAAAAAACAAAAATTGTGGATGCTGAATGTCACGCCGCGGAGCGCCTAAAAAAAGATAGGAAAAAAAAGTATTAGTAGTCGGCCATTTTGTACAACGAAAAAAACAAATTCTAACAGCTTGATATTCAGACTAAATAGATGTGTAATTAATTTTATGAGTGAATCACTCTTTCATACGAACAAAAATTGATAACTTCGCACATGATTTTATACCTGTTATGTGGCCATAGGCCTTAAGCACGTTAAAAATGAATCTACGAAAAGCTGTAAATGAATCGAAAGACACAAAGTCAGTTGCGTGGCAGATATTTTCAATAATTTGGATCAGGTCATTGATCAAATCGTCGTAGGATCTAGAGTGTCCGATAAGGGAGTTTGGAATTACAGCAATAAATAGAACTGTCAATGCCTTATGTACCTTTGGATTGTCGGAAAACAAGGCTATTTTGGGATTTTTTAAATACTAATGAAGCAATCGAAATGAGGTTTGGAGGGTTTATCGTACATATCTGTAGGAACTCAAATACATTTTTTGAGTTCCAGAAAAATACGAAATAGCGGCCTTTTAATAAAAGAACTTCTTAAGAGAACGGCTTTAAAAAAAAGCCTTTTTAAGAGAACGGCTTTTTTCAGGCCCTCCACGGGCGGACTCGTTGGAGACGCACATGCGCATGTAGACAAATTTTTGTTTCTCGTAATTTCCATGAATTTCTGTTAGCGAAGCACACACGCACAATTATTATAAATAATGTATTTTTCAAATTTCGCAACATTTTGAACTGAAAACTCGCACTTTCGACTAAAAAACGGCCTTAGTCCATAAATTACGTAACACAAAATTTCCCAATTTCTGACCTCCTCCCTCACGTAACAGAACCGTAACGCCTGGCCTGAACCCCGCTTCTATTCCGTTACGTAACGAGTGCTTTGTCGTCAATAATCGCGTTTTTTTTTTCAAAGAAATAACTAATTATGAAAGGAACGGGTTTATAATCATTTTATGAAGTATATATTCATCTAGTAATATATAAATTTTTATGATTTGAAAAAACGCAACCCTGATTTGGCGACGAAAAAAAATTCTCTTCGTTGTCCCATCGATATCTTTATGACAGGTTACTGTAAATAAAAAGTCAACAATTTATCGATATCTATACGAATGTAGCTGTCGTTATGCATAGCCGTTTTTTTATTTTCGTTTTTTTTTTTATAAAATGCCGACAGTTTGGACATTTTTATTCTATCCTCAAGGCCCTTTTTTGTACTCAAGCAATCGTTAAAAATAGTAATGATCAAGATTTAAAAAATCGGCTACGTACAACCTTAGTCACTGCGATAACAAAAAAGTTTTTAAAAAATTGAAAATTTTTTGATAAGTTTTTGAGTATTCACTGAGGCAAGGTCGACGAAAGTGGTTTCGAGAAAATCGCGATCAAAGTTTTCGTTCCGTTTTTCTTGATATAACGTTATGTTTTTTTCTAGAATATTGATACTTACATTAAAGTATCAAGTCACGGACGATATGACGGATTTTCATCTTCATTATATTTCTCAAAATAATGAGAGCTTGCACTTCATCTATTCTGAACGATGTGTTTCAAATTTAGAAACGTGAACATGCAGAAATTTTGCTATCTATGACAGTTCTAAAATCGTGACGTAACGCAAACCTCGACCCCCCTCCTCCAATTGCGTTACGTAATTTATGGAGTTACATAAGTTCAACTCATATAACTTAATGAGTTTATAAAAACCGCAATTGTTAGTCGATCGTAAAAATCGTGTGCTCGTCGCTAGAAAATCGATCTAAGAAGCTACAATTGAAATTTGACGTCAATCGGTTAAAAATTGTACGAGGTACGAGTCCGCCTGATTTGCCAAACATTCTTCCAAGAAAAACGCTTTTGAAGCGTCAAAACCATTTTTCTTTGGACCATATAATTCTTGCGATGTTTATACAACATTTAAGACAATAAAAAAACGATACGTTTGTTTGTTTTCAAATGAATACAAGGCCTTGATGTACGTGTGGATATATACGTAGGTCGATTTTGAAATTGTATTTATAAATACGACTGTAGGAATGTGTACAAAAAAATTAACGAGCTCGTGAAACTACGGGCTCATGGCCAAGTCCTGATTTCGTCACAACCGGCCTCGTCCTCGAGTGTCAACGGGCAAAACTCGTCTTCGCTCACTCTCTCGAGTTTGCCAATGTCAGCCCGTGGCTTGAATGGCAATTGAGAAACCAAGACGCCTTCCGGTGCCTCGCGACTGTCATCCTCATCCTCGTCGTCGAATTCCGTAAAGTCACAATCCTGCCAGCCACTGCGAGTTTTCGCGTCTTCGAAGTCCTTCTCGGTGAAGAATATCGTCTTGATCCGTAATTTTTGTTTTCTGTCTCTCGTTTCCATTTCCTCGTTCGCGCTCGTTCGACCGGTCGACTTCTTCCTCAATTTGGATCTCTTCTTTGTTCCTTTGTTCGCGGAGCGTTTGAACGAGTCGGGGATAGCTGGATCGTCGGTCGTTGCCTTGGAGGCATCGGCCTTGAGGTTCGGCATTTTGGAAGTCACGTTCCCGTCAAAGTCATCACCCGTGCTTGCGGTTAGCTCCGATTTCGTGGATCCTTTGCTCGTCAAACTTCCGAACTTCGCGTTGCTCGCGAGACTTTCATCCTTCGGCGAGTCTGCCGATGACGAAGAAGTTTCCTCGCGTGCCTTTTTGTCCGTCGCACCTTTCGACCCGACCTCGCTTTCACTCGGCCAATTATCATCGATAGCATCGTCTCCCTTGATGGATGCACTTCCGGCCGGACCGTCACCTGCCGATATCTTCCTACCCGACTCGTCCAACGTGCACACCTCCTCGCCAAGGTCGTCCAGTCCCTTGCAGGAGCTCTTCTGCTGATGACGAATAGGCGAGAGCGTCACCCTCTTTTCCGCGCTATCCTCGTGGACGGTAATCTTCCCGGTGTCTCCATCGGACGCTCTACCAGTCGCCACGTGCTCGCGCATCTTGGGATTCTTCTCGTACTCGTGCTGCAGGTACTTGTCGAATCTCTCCTTGAAGTACGTGTCGATCATCTTCCAAACGTGGGTGCTGTACCACGAGAGAACCCCGAGGAGAACGATCCCTCGAAAAACGAGAACCAACATTTCTCCAGCCGATTCCTTCGTTCACTGGAAGTTCACTGGAAACGGCAAGGCGGTCTTCCTTTGCGGAAAGTGCCGTGAAGAACAAAAGAAAACAGGTGGAAGGACGTTTACCGTCGCACAGCTCAGCCAATGTGTCTTCCTCCGACGTTTCGAACCATCGTGCGGATTCGATGATTCGATTGTATTACGATGTTGACAGGAGCTCGCGGACGCGTGTATAGATATGCAGAAGACTGCAATGTCGAGATTCAATCACGATCGGCAAGTCGAGCTTTCGACGACGGGATTTTCCTCGGGAAAGTACTCGGCACGATTGCATTAAAAGCGAGGCAGAAATCGAGGCCGAAAGTAGCTCTGGTAATAAGCCAAGCACCGACGGGATCACGTTGTGAGACCTTCCGAAGTTTCTCTACCCGTTGAACTTCCTTTGGAACCTATTTCCTAAACGCCTCCGCTCTCCTCGGCTCCTTCTCATTGAAAGAGGAGGCAGAGAGCGACGGAAGGATGGAGACGAGCGTAGAGAAATTCTCGGGTTTCAGGGCTGCGACGCAAGTTGGTGTTGAAGCAGCAAATCTCCGTTGCTCTTCGCCTCGGCGTCCGGCGACGAGCGGAAAGGAATTCTCGTGAAAAGGCAACGCTATTACTCACGGTTTGGCCGTACCGTCTATCCGTATATCGCATCCCTCTTCCTCGTCCCCTTGTCGCGAATCGATATTAGTGCGCGGGGGCTTATATAAAGTCGATCTAAAATCTCGGGATTCGAGTGGGGAAAGGTCGAGATATAGAGCGAGAATCCCCGGCAAACTGCTCGAGGGCGGACGTGGAATTCGCGATCGATCGAAAAATAATATTTGGTAGACGCGCGGCGTCGCGACCCTCCAGTTCTGGAACACTTCGTGCCTCAAAGGTTCGTCAATTTCAGCCTTGAACGTTAGTCACGCATCCGGAGATTCAATTGTCCATAATTTTATGTGCCGATACTCGCCCGTGCCCAACAGTTCATCAACGGATCGCTACTCATCTGCCCAAACTACCGATCACCAACGTCGGTTCACAATTTCACAAGACGCGTTTTGGTGGATGACGGTGGCTCGGTGCGTCACCGCCTTGCCGGAACGGCCGGCAAGATCAAACGACCGAGTGGTTGTTGATTGCGACAAAACTGCGAAGGTCACGCAGGGCACTTGGGAGTTCCTTGAGGCAGAACCCGTCGTATCAGCATCTTTGGTCGCCTACCAACCGATCACCGTTACGGGAGCTTGGAATCCTCAGCAAATCATGTCATTTTGCTTCCGCTCTCTCTACACCTAGCGAGTAACAAGTTCCGAATGATCGTGCGACCTGGCGATCGCCGGACTCAATTTACCGTTACGATGTCCCGTCACCGCACCTTCGGCGATATCATCTAGATAATAGGATATCCATGTCGTATAAGAGACTCCGAGACGTACACACATGCCACATGTCTATATGTAGATACATACCTCTGGGACGACTCCGTCTAATCCTCTTCACCGATGATGTAGTCCTTGATGATGTAGAATGCCTGTTGCATATTGGGCCACGCCATCGTCACGAATACGAGAAGAGAATTGGCAATCACGAACATACGCATCATCTCGACACCGTGGGCCGATCTGAGCCACGTACCGAAGCCCTGATTCTCACTATCGTCGTCCAGTAGATCCGCCTCGGTGGTCTTCTTGTTCTTGTCCTTGTCATCGTTGCCGATTGCTTTTCTACCGCCACCCGACTGGTGAGCTCTGCCCTCCTTGTCGGAACGACCGCGCTTTTTCATGGCTTGCTGATCGTGCGAGAATCTTCATCTGTGCAAAAATTGTTTGGATTTGTTTGAGGGTTTTTTTTTTATTCGCCCATCAAGCGAGGTCGACTGCAGAGATTCAAATTGGTTTGGGGTTTCGTTTATCGTATTTTGGCGAACAATCGGGGACCGTCATCTTCAAAAGAATCGTTCGTGTTTGGGGGTGTTCTTTTTCTCCCGATTGACCTATCAATCGAGGACCGTCATCCGTGCAAGAGTCCTCCGGTTCCAAGACACTGCGGCTAAAGATTGCAAGTTATTTTCATTGATGTTTTTAATCGCGATTTCGACGTGAAATCGCGCTGAATGGTTTTTAAGCTGGAATAGTGGCGATGCCGCGACCGGACGAAGCCGGTTCAGCAATGGACACATCAGCACGGACTGCGGTGAACCACCAGCGTGGAGAAGGGAGACGAGCGATGCCGAAACGGGAGAACGTTATCAGCACCGGTACAGACTCGGGTTCGCTTTTCCCGTCAGGCACAACGTTTCTCCCGGGATATCTGGATCGTCGCTCCGCAAGATCGCCGACGTCGCCAGCCCCAGACCTAAACCAACACATTCGAAGAGCCCCCAGCTCCCGCGTCACTCAGCTGAGCGCCCAGTTACCGAAGTTCGCACCCTGGCTCGACCGTTATATTCCCTTTTGAACTCGGAGCCGCGTGTAATGCAACCTCGTTGAGCCTCCCCAACTTCGTCTCCACTTCCTCCATTCGACTATACATCGCAATCTGAAAAACAAAAGGGCTCGAGCCGCCCGAGCTCGACAGTTGGATCACGCCTTTTTTACGCTCAGCTTACGTACGCATCCGCAGGTTCCTGCGCCGAATGAAACTTCGCAGAGGCCAGCCCTCGGATAAAAAGCGCCCTTCCACCCGCATAACTTGGACGTCGTTCCTACACCACTCTCCCGAACTGTCACACCAGCCTTGTAGAACGCGAAAATTAAGACCGAGTCTTCCCGCTATCTAAAGTCCGACGACGAAAATTTAACGTCGGTCAGACATTTTATAAACTGGGTCAGCATTCGCCTCTGAACCAACGAGATATTCGCTTGGAACTCCATGAGTTTTGCGAGGTACAGCTTGAGGGTAGTCCAGTGCTTGACAGTCGTCAATGTTGAAGAATCCATTGTTCACGTTGATATGTCCAATAAGCGTTCAATTTGGATGTTTCTGATAGTTCTACTAAATCGTTTTCCTAACTTTGCCTAAAATGATTAGGTTCTGATACTTTTGTCTTAAAATCTAGGCAATTCACGATAGCTTATTCCGGTTGATATGCAGGAAGAGAAATTATCTGTGGCTTGATCACGATCTTTTCTGAGCAACTGGATTCAAATGTCCAGACTTGAGATTTGTCTTCAGGAACGCGCTGCAGCTGGAAGTTGTACTTTTATTGGACTCCTCAATGTGGATATTGCGCGGTCTTCAATAACTGTTCGAATAGTTTCCACATATTCGTCTTCATGATATTTCTGCTTGGATACTATGATCCTCAAGATCGACGATGCTTCTTGTGGAGATTTTCCATCAATTTGTTGAGTATGGAAAACTGAGCAATAATACTCAATCCATCTGGAGCATTTGATACCAATTGCTCGAAATGTTGCTCAGGAAAGTCAAACATTTAAGATCAAAGCTTTCGTGTCATCGTTCAGGCCACCAAGTCTTACTGCACGACATTTGGCATGCAAGTTTCCATTTTCACCAAGCTATTAAGGTGCACCT
The DNA here is from genome assembly GCA_951751655.1 of Ophion costatus. Lineage (NCBI taxonomy): Eukaryota > Metazoa > Arthropoda > Insecta > Hymenoptera > Ichneumonidae > Ophion > Ophion costatus. Next base: position 22,479,530 of record OX632362.1, on the reverse strand, counting down.
ACCCACACATCGCGATGCATTTCGCAAGTAACGTCAACGTAAGTCTTTTTGATACGTACTTATGTCAAAGCTGTTGAGAGTTTCGCGATGACCTCCCGGGCACGATCTCTAGAACTGTCGCTCGTATTATTGTCACCAGCGTTTTTCCGGAATGTGGGTCATTCGGGAAGCTCGGCTAAGACGTCCAAGTTTTCCACAGTGACGGGGTGAATGGTGTCCCGCAGGAGGAAAGTACGGTTTATCACCGCGGCCGTCTCGCTCTATACTGATAGCACTTTTCTGTCCACGTAGAAGAAGCCTCGGAAAGGAACTGCTTCGCGTCTGAAACAACCACTACCATTCGCACTTCCGTTCTATGTAGGGCTTCGACTACGTCGAGCAGAAAACGAAAAATGTCTAAGCTCATTATCGACTCCGTAGCAATGCCGGAGGTTTTTCAGCTACGTGCTTCGTCATCCCGTGGCTTCTTTATTTTATTATGAGAGCTTGCACAGTCTTCTTTCCCAAATATCTGGAACTTAATCCGAGTATTTCCTGTTCGAAAAATTCGGTTTACTCGCGCATGCATGTGTCACGTGGTACTTTAACTTCGCCTCGATACGTACATAGGACGTTCAATTACCTATGGCTTCGCAGAATCTTCTGTATTTCAGTCGGAACTTTGTTAACGGGTAGGAGTATTTACGAAATCGTCAGATTCGTGAGCATTTAGGGCATTGATCGAAACCTACTATCTGGACAGTTTATGGCGAATGCTTACGAGAGCTTAGTTGCTGATAAATCGTATTGTCTGTCAAATGGTAGTCGAATACTGTTTCCCTCAGATTATCCGTCCTTAAGCGGAGAAGAGAGAGAGCGAGAGAGAGAGAGGGCGAGGGAGAGAGAATAATCCTAGAACATAGGATGCAATGATGCACTGTGGCTTGTTATTGGAGACTATTCATGACAACCCCCCCCTAGTCGACATCAAGCTCAGGATTGGCAAATCACATTAGCAGCGTGTGATATCTGTTCCATGGACCTCCGTGGACCAAAGTCTCGTATGAATTATTGATTGCTCGCGAATACGCCTACAATAATCTCCGACTCCTACTATCTTCCGTTAACAGTCTGCCTCCAATCAGGCTGCGTACAATCGATTCGAAAGTCCGCCTCCCTTCAGAAAATCATCTATTCAACGAAAAATTAGCGTGTTATCAAAAATCTCTCACTAATTTTATAACGCAATGGCTCCCAACTATCTTTCATGAATACACATGAAAAAAAAAAATGTTTCTTCGTTTTCAAGTTTCGCTTGACTGCCTATCCCACTTTGGTCCTATCCGGGGCCAGACGGAAAACGATTCACGTGTAAGAGCGCGTCATACCCGTGATACGTTACGCGACGACGGATGAAATAAATGTTCCGATTCCTCGGAGGATGCGGAGAGCTATTTTTGTATAAAACTAGGTCTCCATGGCAGCGCGCGTTTGCCCGTTCTCCAAAGAGTTTCGATGTTGAATAAGCCCATTGCGATCCAGTTTCCAATAGTGAACTTGTACGAGACATTCCGCACCAGCAGGGCATAGTGGCAATCCCCGTAATCCTTTGTTTTCGCAGTTGCCATGTCGATTCACCCTCAAATTGGCCTATCCAAAAGGGTCTTCGTAAGAAATGAAGAAAGGAACCGCATCCCTCCGTTGCGAACAAAGTGGGTATGGGGTTGTTTGATTGTAGGCGATCATGTTGAGATGGAATGGCTCGTACGCATTCGCGTTTGAATGCATGAACGTGGACGTCAATGGAGAGCCGGAGACGGGTTAGCGTTGTGAGAGATATGTGGAAAATCCCATAGGGGAGGGAGAATAGGCTACGACAAACTTGTCGGAGATTTCCGCTAATACGTTTTCTCGAGCTGAATGGAGCGTATCTCTTACACCGCGTTCTCTCCTTTCTATAAGTCCCGTATGTGGGCCATAACACACATCCGTATATATTTGTACGGTGCACGTCACTACGTACAAAATGTGTACGGAATCGTTGCTCCCGGGTCTTCACTATTGGATGTGGAGGGCTTGAGGGGTGTGCGCTGCTGGTATACGTCAGAATACCACTGAGGTTTATATGGATTATCGACATGTTTGGAAATCGTGACAGCTCGGTGTACCTAGCAGGTTGAAGGATACACTGCATACATATAGGACACTTGGCGTATCTGCAGGCTTATGCGAATAAAGAAGCTCCACTCCGTACTTTCCGGGTATACTTCAATCGAGGGAAAAGGGATGGAAGATGTGACCTAGGGAAAAGTAGGTTGTTATAAACGCTTGTTTATTCATGTACGCTCTAATTGTGTAATATATATCTACATATATGTAGCGGGTCTTTGTGGGCATAAATAACCTCTTTTCTTGCTCATTATAAAAGAGCATACTTTGACTACCAAGTAGTCTGCAGCGAGAGGAAACTCCGGCAAACATCGTTAAATTACCAAAACAAAAACCGTGGAAGGCCTTCGTAACTCGACCTCCAAGGTCCACCTTTTTCGCCTATTGAGACAAATTAAAAATACCAGTTCAGGGCAATGAAAACACAACTGGTTGTTTATTGATTGTTATCGGTTGGAGAAGCATCGTTTCGGGCCTTCATAAGAATCGAGCGATGCGAGTACCCAATGACTGTGCAAAGTTGGACAAGCAACGTCAACCTGGCAATTGCAACCTGGCAGGTCTACAGTAATTATTCGTTTTATTCATGAGGTTGAAGCTTGCATGGTTAGAATGCAACGAAGGTTCTTTTCAATTTCTTATTTTCGTTATTATAATCGTCATATTTTTGAGATTTAGATTGTGGTTCGCTAAATGAGATATATCTAAAAGATGTTTGTGTGATTTTCGCAGCTCGAGTCTGCTAGGGAAATGTAGGAAATAAAAAAAATGTGTGATGCTGTCAAAATGTCATTTCTATTCAAGCTGATCACGTTATTTGTGAAAGGCCGTTAATAGTAGAAAAAAGTGACAATAAAAACGGCAAAAATTGGCATAAGCTGGTGTATTATGTAGCCCACGTACAGTGTACGAGAACAACCACCGTGGACGGATTCAGCATCGCACAGAGTATTCTTTCTCGTGTCTGTTCGCGGTGTCTTGCCACGGATGTTGGAAAATTGCGCTTAGAATGGCATACCTTTTCTTTTACGATAAATATTCAAATAAATGACGTTGTATGATTTCAAAGCCAAGCATATATCCACAAAGGTTTATTATTATAATGCATTAGAATCAGTTTCAGGACATTAGACACTTAAAGAAAAAATAGAAAAATAACAAATCACATGTAGGTCGACGTTTTTTTTACAGCTTCAATGGTCTTGGTTATATGTTCTCGTGTCCAGATATTACGTGTCGAGAGTCGTTGATAATGGCCAGTCATCCTATAACGATATTTTAAAAATCTGATTTTATAGCCGGTTTCATACGCAGCAGGGTAAGAAGACATAGTGTGTCATCTTACATCAACGTCTGGTATGTCAACTTACCCATAAGTGAATGCAGATTTTGTTTATTTGTCGTGACGAGAACTTTGGCGTTAGAACATCCGTAGTCCAGTATGTGTGAGGTATAATGACCCTAGATTATGAATAAATTAGTTCAACTCCAAAAATCTTACCCGACGGGTGTTTTTACCACCAAATAATAACATGGTCAGTTTTTTTTTGCATTTCGAAATCACGGAAACTTTTACTACGTAAAAGCTCGCGTTCACTGATGGCTATACTAGATTTCGCTAATAGCATCGTTTATTGGCCGACCATAGAATGTCATCGTTACTCGTATAGCGCGAATATTTGAAGATATATTGAGAGTGTGTCGTCTTATCTGACTGTCATCTTGAGCTCAACTGGACTAACTGAGGAACAATTTAATTTCCTCTTGAGTGAGTATCGGAAAGAGATTTGCTCGGGTATTATTCCCTTCCCGAGCTACATCAGTTACATATTTGGAAGTTTTTCGCGCAAGGATGCGAGAAATTTCTTCTTTCCGAAGTCTCGACGCTTTTATTCAGTACGCGACTATGCTTCTGGAATTGTCAGGCGAGTAAGAAATTCGGAATGGAAGTCGTTTTTCATTCGCTCTTGCGGCAGACCGATCGTCGAGATCGACGCAACTTTGTTTGCCTCCGCGCTCGTTGGCCCCACGAGAATCAGGCAGGCTTTTGGTTTGTTTGTTTGGGCTTGGGAACACTAAAAACGTGCACGATTTTTAGCGTTCTTATCGATGACGTATTTGGCCACATTTCAATTACATATTTATATATACTCGTGACCTTTGAGGGGAAAAGTTCACGACTATTAACGCGATGTTTCTCAGGCTTATTTATTGAAGAACGGTGGCCTAGCCCCAGGCCCTAAAGGGCAGTTTGTATCTAATGGTATCCCGAGGCAGGTGCAGTTTCCCTCAAAATTCTCTGCACCAAGCGGCTTGCTACTGTACAGCATATATAAGTCTCGGAAACAGAGCAGATACTGCTAAAATGTCGTGGCAAAGTTTCGGATTAAAAGTGTACCGGCGCTAGTGGAGGGTGCAAAACTTCCCTGCATATACGTGTGTATATACAGGGTGTCCTGTTATGAATGGGTAATCCTGCAACTGTCGATAGGTCGGATCATGCCCTACTACATGCAGAAATTTCTTTAGTTTATTAAAAGTTTAGTAAAAGTCCCACGGTTTTCGAGATTTCGGGCTTCACGTTATTTTTTGAATAACATCATCTGCTTTTGGTTTGTTGCATGCCATCTCTAAAAATGATTTGAATCGACGATAACTAAGTAACTTTTTAAAGTAATTGCGCGTTATGCGTAGTACATTTTTTTTACACCGCAGGCTATCAAAGTCATGTTCGAATTCGTTTATATGAAAATTCTGCATAAGATCTTTTTTCATAAACTTTCCTTAACATTTATGGTTAGAAAATGATTTTTCTAGATAAAAAAAATAACCTCGAGTATTTTTTTCAAATCGGGTAAAAAAAGTTATCCTTTGATGAAATGACATGCGAAAAATTAAAAGCAGATGATTTTTATCTCGCAAACCGTGTGACTTTTACGATAATGAAATTCCAGCATGTAGTAGGACATGATCTGACCTATCAACAGTTGTAGGATTATCCATTCATAACAGGACACCCTGTATATATATATATATGTATAAATGCGTGTTTAAAGGGGGAAGACACTGTGTAGAGAGCAGAGCACCTGGTACGTACATTCGCCAACACCCTCTCGCGTGTCGGATAAAGTATCTCCACGTTGGCGAGTAGTGGCTAACGATTTGCGAACATGCATATGTATAGCGCGTACTACACGGTTCCGGAACACCCGTCGACGCGACAATAAATTCCTCGGGAATGGGAAACAATCTCTGCGGAGTTTTTTCGTTGCTCGTACATATATTTGCGCGGTACACGCGTATAAATATTTTGGAAAAATACTCATTGATATTCCATGACAGCCGTATCGTGCAAAGATTTTGACGTAGGCGAGGTCATTCCCTTTTCCGAGGGTTTTTCACACTCCGGCTTACCTCGCTCTCCGTTTGTGGCATTGAGAAACTTTTCGGCACATGTTTGTTGACGAAAAATGAAAAGGGGGTTTGGTGACTGGTCAGTGCTTTTTTCATCTGACGATTGATTTCGAAAATGTTTACGACTGGGAAATTAATTTGAGCTTCGAAAAAATTGCGTAGGACGATGATGAACGAAGAGACCGCAAATGGAGATGGCGATAAAAAATTAAAAATATGAAAAGCATTTTTTTAAAGGTTGATTTGCAATCAGGTGGTTTCTATTGAATAAAAATGGAAACATTAACTGAAAAATCTACAGATATTACACAAAGTGCAACTGTCTCATGGCATTGAAAATGTAATCAGGCATTACGGGTAATAAAAAACACAGGTCAATGTAAATAATATGGGTGCAAAATATGTGTGCAAAAAATATTGATAGATTGAGCTAATATAATTTTTTAATTAATAGCAAGATTAAAATTGGGTGCGAAGAGGGCATGTTTCGACAGATCATAAGCATTTAGCACGTCGCAGGTACCCCCACTCTACTACAACACAGTGGCAGTAGAGTGGGGATAGCCTTAGTTTCGTGTGACATCCAGCTGACCCAGACCCCTCTGCCCAGCCTACCTCTCAAACAGTTTTGAAAGCATTTTCAATGCTAAAAATGCCGCGTGTTCACAGTGAGAGTCGTGATTTTTGCGAAAAATGGGCACTTGCCGTTCATTACATCAAAAGTATCCATCGGAAAAAAATCCTTCGATCAAATACTTCATTTTTATGTCTAGAAAAGCCCTAACATTTTTAGAAAGATCGATGCAGTATTTTTTCAGACATTTTGCTTACCAACTTTAACAACGTACTTTAGAAGAAGAAACAGCGTTTAAAGTTTCGACGACGCTCGGAGTGTTCCGATGGACGTCAACATAGCCTATAAATCTGTCGATTTTGATCCGACAATCTTAAAATTTCCATGGAACATTTATAACATGATATACTGTCAAAAACATTGGTTTTGAAAAAAGTGATTTTTCGACTCTTACAACTAAGGACAGCCCCTTATTTAAAGAACTATATCTCAAAACTCCATTTAAATCACATTACTGAAAAAGAAGAGATGTGGGTGCATCTTGGGACTCCCCAACAAATTTGTGCCCAGGATCATAAAAGGATATTTTGTTTTGGAGATGCAACAAACTCCGGTTTTGAATTTCAAATAAAAATATTTCAAAGAACGTCAATTGGAAAATAGGGCGAATTCCACTTGGATTCCAAGGTGGACTTCCTACTTGTGGTGCCCCTATTAAGGGGTCTTCTCACTTTAGACGCTAAAAATACTATTTTTATAAGTTTATTTGACAGGTTAATATTATAGATATTGATATAAAAGTTGTTAGACTTGACAAATACACGTTCGAAATGCATTTAAAAAGAATTATTCATTCAAACCACTATTTCGAGACGAAAATGGTAGTTAAAAAAATGTCCTAGAAAAGTTGTAGGTCTGCACTGTTGATGAAATCTCGGAGATCGATCATCCGAAACAAAAAAATCAAACGGCTTTAGATTTTTGATACATGCAAAAATAACAAAATGGCCGACATTTTTCGAAAAAAACCGAAAACAAACGTGTTTTTTTCACCGTTTTTGGCAAAAAAAGTAAATATCAACATTTAAAAAAATCCTTATATGCGCTATAGCTATAGTTGTAACAAAAATGTGGTTAAAATGTCATAAGGATCGATTCAGTAGTTTCGAAGATTTTATCAACAAGCCGTCAAAAAACGTTGTTTCGAGAAAAACGCGTTTAAAGTTTGCACGCGAGCAGATGAACGTGCTCAGGCAGTAAAGTAAAGGTGACACAAAAATACAGTTAGTCTCTTCCGATCTTCATAAAGTTTTAGTATAATACTTTTGGATATGTTTACTTCCGAAGAATGTTATAAACAAAGAATCGATTTTTTGCAAATTGTAAAGAGAGAAGACCCCTTAAATCTCGATAGGGACTTGATAGGGAGCTGGGGACTCCTCAACAAATTTCTGCACGGCGTGTTCATCGACATTTCACACAACTGCGAAAGAGCACATTTGGAAATGCCTCAATTCAGGCTTCGACGAACATGTGGAATCGGCGAGCAAGCGATCGGGATCAGGAATGCGAGGGAAAAAAGGCGATGCCTAGAAAAACAGGTTTTTTTGGTATTATCGTTAGAATCGCGCCGGCAAACGTTAAGGGGTAAGGCCACAGCAGAATTTTCAAAAAATCGATTTTTTTTCGCTAAAACGATGCTTTGTCATCGTAAAAATAAGTAATAGTAACTTGTATACATATATAGCAAAAAGCGATTTATAGCAAGAATTTTTTTTTTCATCGGCCTTGAGCGTATAACGTAAGCCCACCTCTGGCACGACCATAGAGTACCTGAGTACTTTAAACGCGTTTTTCTCGAAACAGCTTTTTTCCAATTAGTGTGACGAATAACTTCAACAATTTTCACTCGATTTACCTCACATTTGAAAGTTATGTTCCTTATTGCATTTTGCAGAGAAGTACGTACGGAATTTCTGATTAATCGAGAACTTTTCATTTTATGAGCAGTTTTATACGAAATATTTCTCTTAATTTACAACTTTTGAATAAAACAATATTTTTTAAATTACGTACGTACTTGTCTAGGTATTCTAATGTAGATTGAGGAAAATTTTTGTTTTTTGTTCTAGGTAAAAAATAGCGGATGCTAAATGTCACGTCGCGGAGCGCCTAAAAAAAAAAGATAACGAAAGAAAATATTAGTAGACGGCCATTTCGACAGCTTGATATTCATACTAAATAGATGTGTAATTAATTTTATGAGTGAATCACTTTTTCATACGAAAAAAAATTGTTAAATTCGCACATGATTTTATACCCGTTACTGTGGCCTAGCCCCTTAACCCACCACGAATCACCGTATATCCACATTTTTCTCTCCGCGCGTACACTTCATTCAACACGCTGAATTACATCGTCGAGTGAAAAATTCGACCGATAACGAATAAGGCAAGAAGCAGCAAAAAAGAAGTAGTAAGGGATGCTATGAAGAATGGATCAAGGCAGTTAATCGTATAAATGGCAACGAACACAATTCGAGGCAAGACTTCGCTAGATGCAGTTCTTACTTTTTGCAAGATGAGTGCACCATCGTGTGAAAAAGATAGTATACCATACGTCGACGCCGAGAAACATTGTGCGCGTATTCTACTTATGTATCGCGGTTTGCTTGTTATCCACGATACATCGTGAGAATGTGCCTGATGGTAAGAAAATGTTTCCATCTCGGTATGGCAGGCGAAGAAAGAACTTTCTCAAAGTTGAGATCATTGTTTAGCGAGATGTGCTTTGTTTCTTTTCTTTTTTTTTCGCTCACACATCTATGAGGCACACAGGTGCTCTGTTTTTCTTCTTCTTCATGTGGACATTATTGAGGCACACAGGTGCTCTGTTTTTGTATTCATTTATACATCTTTGAGGGGTCAGGTTAAGCCTCAGCTTGAGAAATGCGATTTGTTTGCATTGCAATGTTTCAAAGCCCAGAATCCTAACCTAGCAACGACGATTTTGTAAAAATTTAGTAGAATGATTTTGTGATGTGGTTATCCACTTGTTAATAACGAATGATTGAAGTATTTTTTTTTCTCGAAAATACAACCTTTTCTTTACTACAGCTCGCCGTTTCCACAATTTTCTAAACTTCCAAAGAATCCTGTCATATGCAAGGTTTATTATAATAGCTTGTAAAAAAGGACATAATTTTTTGTCGTCTGAGATCATTCTAGTTGCCAGAACTATCGACACGTGCCATGCAGCAGGGGCGGCGCTCTGTTTAAATAATAATAACTTCATTGCTTATAAATATTTTTAAATAAAAGAAACTTGAACTTACCACGACTATGTAAAAATTGCGTTTAAAATCCCGAGCTTTTCTAGCGGTGGCGCTCTGTTTAAATAATAAAAACTTCATTGCTTATGAATATTTCAAAATTAAAAAACTTCAACTTGACACGACTATGTAAAAATTGCGTTTAAAATTCCAAGCTCGACATCCCGATACTATAATCAGAAAAAATATTGAAAATCGATCTGTTTTTTGCGCCCCAAGCTTTTGCAGACCTGTTGAGTAGATTCATATACGCTACATCTCTTTTAGCTTTGGATTCATGGATTAGAGAGCACCGATCGTCATCGTATAGAAAATAAAAAAAAATAGAAAATTTAATTAAAAAAAATATTAAATTTTCTTTTATAATATATATATATATATATATACATATATACATCTTAAAATTTTTGATAAACGTTGTATATTATTTCATAAGTTATGCATTTATTTTTTACCAGGGTATATTTTATCGCAAATAAAAAAAAACAAACAAATTTATTAAAAAAGTGAAATATATATATATATATTTTAAATAAATTTTAAGCATAACGATCGGGGATCTTCAATTCTTCTGCTTTGACGAATGATGGGAATAAGTCGAGCTCATTTATAGAAGATTCTCATAAATCCTCGCTATACGTATGGATGAATTAACGCGCGCAATATTGACCAAATAAACTAAATTAATTATTCGTATTTTTCCAACAAATAAAGATGAGCAATAAAGACAGGCATGGCTACAATTATTAACTCAAATATTAAGATTCCTATAATAAGGTAAATCCTTATATAATAAGATGTAAATCCTAAAGGTATAATGATTATTTCGGGCCCAGGGACAAAAAATGCAGGCTTCGTCGTAGGAAATATTTTTTCCCCTGATTATGCATAGAAATGCACGAATGAAATAACAATAATACGTTTATTATGCATAGAAATACACTTCGTTGTTGTTTAATAAAATGTTCAAAAGAGCTCTTTGAAAAATCGAAAAAATGTGACGAAGCTTATGTCTCCTCGAACTTGCGGGACCCGAGACTACAGCCCCCCCCCCCAACATCCAGCCTTATATATATAATTATATACTGTAACGGTTCGAATTTATGAGATTCGGGACTCGATCAGCGAATAAATTAATATCGACTCTTTTAAGGCATAGATATTTTGAGTTTGGATTTAATTACTTTTTATTTTGGCTCGTTATAATAGTCATATCTATAATTAGCGGTGTAAATGTGTACAGGTAAAATTTTGTGCAGTTTGTATTGCGCGTTGTATTTTGCATTCGCTGTGTAAATGTGTGTAGTTTGTTGTGTGTGTTGTACGCTGCGTTTTTAAATTGTTTCCCGCCCTTAAAGCTCGCTCGGTAAATTCTGTTAAATGTCTGGCCGATAATGTTATCGGTGGCTTTCCAGTGCCGCCCTCTCTGCTCGATATGATATTATCGACTCGCTCGGTAGATCTATTATCCACCGAGTTTCCCGGCTTCTCTGGCTTGTGGTCGATCGCTCGCGGGAGATCTCCGTGTGCTCGGGCATCCTTGATCTCGGTGTTATTGTGCTTGTGTGTGTGTGTGTGTGTGTTTTGTTTTGATTTCGTATTTATAAAGGGTGTCACAAAATGACCTCACATTTTTATTTATTCATGAAACGTATTATTTATTTGAAAAGTACGAATAATTTTATTGTAATATAACGTTATGGAGGTTATGTGTGGAGGTTATGTGTGGAACACAATATCCGATAAACGGCATGGACTTTGGAGGCAAATTCTTTCGACAAGATGGCGCCACCGGCCACATTGCGGGCGAAACAATGCAGTTATTGCAGACGAAGTTTCAAGGAAGCAATTGGACGCACCATTGATGAAATTAGTTCGCAATTGTGACAAAATGTTATTGAAAATTTCGTCAAAACAGTAAACGTTTGCAAACCGAGACGGGGTGGCCATTTTTCGGATATTGTGTTCCACACATAACCTCCATATTTTTATCTTGTATTAAAATAAAAATGTTCTTACTCTTCAGAGAAATAATACTTTTTTAAAATAAATTGAAATGTCAGGTCATTTTGTGACACCCTTTACCATTGATTTTCAAAGTGGAGGGCGTGATTACATGTAAATGAGGGCGCAGGCGAGGCGAGCGGTTAGTAAAAGAGGTTGTCTGAAGTTAAAAGACGGACACAGGATAATTCGTAAGAACTATAAAATTGCAGCGTTGGGGAGGGGGGCGGAGCATTTTTATTTCAAGTAGCAGGGGGAGGGGTGGTAGAAAAAACTTTCGAAGCCCCTGTCGTACTACACTATTAAGCTGTCTTGTGTATGTAATCCTCGCGCTGAACTACTTTTGATAAGTAATTAGAATCTAACCCGTTTTCCCTGTCTCCAAATACGTTTCCTTTTTATTTTCCTCTTCGCTTTTATTCCCTCTTATGATTCCTCTCGTTTTTCTTTATCCCGAATATTCTCATTCTCTTTGTTCTATTCTTCTCCTTTTATTCCCCTACCACTCATCTGCTTATTCACGATTTTCTGTTTCTCGTCTTTCTTCTCGCAACCCTTTCCTTATCCCTCAGGCAGTACTAGTGCCATCGCAGTACTTGTCGACTCCACAGGCGAAGAAGAAGTGACTTTTTTCCGAACACCTTGCCCTTTTTATACCCCATTTTCCCCCTATTTTCCTCCTCCTTTTTTCATCCCTTACCCATCATTCCTGTAATTGTTAATTTTTTTGCTAAATTTATAAATTTTCATCTGCAATTTTTTTGTTCTCTCCAATTCCCACGGCCATCGCTCGCCGGAATTTTTCCGTTGCCTCTCCTTGCTACGTCTGTACCTCGCAATACGTATACGTTTACAATCTCGTTTATTGACCGAGGATTTTCGTTCCCTCTTAAACTCGCAAAGAAGACTGATCGCTCCAACTACCTGTCGAAAATGGGTGAAATAAAAATTACATTCAAGTGCACCACTTCATTAAGGGGTTACCCCTACTTGCGATTTTGAAAAAATCGATTTTTTTATTGCATTTTTTTGAAGTATAAGTATCTGAGAATATGTCCTGAAAATTTCAAGTCGATCCGAACAAAATTGACTGAGATATGAGCGTTGAAAGAGAAGAATCCGTGAATTGAAGAACTGAAATTGAAACTTTAAACGCGTTTTTCTCAAAATGGCATTTCTGAAGTCGGTGACCAAGATTACTCGAACACTAATGAACCGATCTTCTTGAAATTTTGCAGGCTTATTTAATACATAAAAATGTAGTCTTTAATCGATCGTTTTGTTTTTCGAAACGGCCGTTTTTTTTTTCGTTAAAATCGAACCATTAACTTTGACTGTCCGCCATTTTGTGAAAAATGGATATTTTTTAAAATCCTTCGATTAAAGACTAGTTTATACTTATATTTGACTAAATCCATCCGCATTTTTTTTTCGGATGATCCACTTCGCCGCAATGTTGGTCACCGCAAACCGTGTATATAACAACATTATTTCATTGACGGCCATTTGCCACTAAACAATGTAATATTTTTTAATAAAAAATTTACTGAAAGTTCTTCAAGATGTGTTCTTTAAGATGGTATATTGATCGATTTAAAAAGTTTTGTAGTTTTCTTTAAAAAAATTCATGAAAAAGGCCTTTTTTTGCGCTACAAGCGGGGGTAACGCGTTAAATCGAAGCTCGAACATAGCTCATTGTAAGTTACGTACGTTTCATGCAAATTGTATTCGTAACCGTGCGAGATACGCTTTCGTTCAAAATTGAAATAATGCAGCCGATGAGGTTTCCTGATCATTCAGAGAGGCATGTCCCGAATATTTGTCTTTCTCGAATATAGCATACGCACGTCCCGGTGTATACGCAATTTTCAATCCCTTTGATTTATGTACACATGACGCTTCGTGTGGATCTTTGGCCCGTATAACCCACATGGATATCCTCAGTGCCTCCACTGAAAATGTACATACGTGTGAACTCGTTCGTATAGTATATATATATAAATATATATACACATGTTTAAATATATATTTGACATATATATATATATTACAATAGTATTCATATATTGAATATGAATATATACATTTTCAATATATATATATATATATATATATATATATATATATATATATATATATATATATATATATATATATATACGTGCACACATTCTCATGGGCATGGGCATGGTTTGGATTTCTGTCCAGTGCATATACTAAATTCGAACGGTTTCTGGTGCATTCCTCTTATTCCACTCGATCGATGTTATTCCTCGAGGATTCTATACGGAAACAGGCATTTGTTGGATACCGGAACTCTGGTGTTACCGTATACGTATATAGACGCTGGTGACCCGCAAAGTCCCAGACATATTTGTCCACGAGCTGCGTTCCATCGACGACCTCCTCTCTCTTTCTCTCTCTCTCTCTCTCTCTCTCTCTCTGAATTCACGATTTACACAGAATGTGTGCAATAATCTGACGTTATATTGAGAAGCGAACAGAATTTATACGTTGGAGCGTAGTCGTCTTGCAGCGGATATGCAGTTTGCGAAGAAAGTGAGTTTATCATCTTGAGGCAATTTTATTTTCGATCGAATGCGTGCTGATCGTTCTTGGATCTTCTGCGCGCTTTTTTTCTTCTTGTCGGGTTAATAAAATGTGGTATCACGTGAAAAGAGGGAAAGTTCGACACTTGTTGAATAAATTACTGTAATTTGTGAGTCAATCTGGACGGTGCAGCGTGGCTGCTCCGTGATATACGAATTTGCCTCGCTACCGTTCCACTTTCGCAGATACTCTCGAGCTGCCACTGCTCTGTAATAATCCGCGTCTGCTGCAAGATCTCATCGCCGAGACGATCGTGTGTGAGCCACTTGGTCGAATATACGAGTATATATATATATATATATTTACGCGTGCACATATATGTGTATGTATATAGGGTGTCCTGTTAAGAATGGATAATTTTGCAACTGTCGATAGGTCAGATCATGTCCTACTATATGCTGGAATTTCAGTTTAGTAAAAGTCGCACGGTTTTCGAGATTTTGGGCTTTATGTTATTTATTGCAAAAAATCATCTGCTTTACGCAGTACATTTTTTTTACACCGCAGGCTATCAAAGTCAGATGTTCGAATTGGTTTGTATGACAATTCCGCATAAGATCTGTTATGATAAATTTTCCTTAAGGCCTTAGGCCACAGTAACGGGTAAAAAATCATGTGCGAATTTAACAATTTTTTTTCGTATGAAACAGTGATTTACTCATAAAATTAATTACAAATCTATTTAGTATGAATATCAAGCTGTTGGAAAATATATACAGGCCGAGGCGCTAACTGCTGCCACCTTGAATATTTCTGTAATTATAGACGTCACAAGAAAATGTTTGAAACAAAAGTTGTACCGTACGAAAGGGGTCACCAAATGCGACCATTTTTTTTCTATCTCAGTGGAGGCGCTGTCGCACAGTAAAGGTCACCTCCACTTTTTTAAATGGGACGGTACATTTTTTTTCAACTATCTTGTAGAGCATCGAAAACTGCATAAAAACATTTAGGGGTCAAAGCCGTTCAAGGTCATTTAAAATCAAAAAGTGACATGAACTTTATTGTTATGTGAAATTACCTTTATTCACAGTACTGTGAATAAATAAAGTTGATGTCACTTTTTGATTTTAAATGACCTTGAACGCCTTTGACCCCTAAATATTTTTTATGCAGTTTTCGATGCTCTACAAGATAGTTGAAAAAAAAGGTACCGTCCCATTTAAAAGAGTGGAGGTGACCTTTACTGTGCCACAGCGCCTCCACTGAGATAAACAAAAATGGTCGCATTTGATGACCCCTTTCGTACGGTACAACTTTTGTTTCAAACATTTTTTTTTGACGGCGATAATTACAGAGATATTCAAGGTGGCAATAGTTAGTGCCTCACCCTGTATACAGGGTGGATCCATAACCATTAGCACCTTGGATATCTTCGAAACTATAAGGTTCACAGAAATATTTGCTGCAATGAAATTGCACAGTACGAAAAGGGCCATCCGATAGCGATAATAGTTTTCTTTGCAGGTGCAGGTACTTCGGACATTTGAAGGTTAACTCCATTTTTTTAAAATGGATCGGTATGTTTTTATTTCTGTATTATGAAAGAGGAGCTTCAAACGAGTTCAACGACCTATTACACAAGGTCATAGAAGGTCATAGAAAGTACAGAAAGGCGATAATACTTACAGTTTCGG
This sequence comes from Ophion costatus, assembly GCA_951751655.1. Classification (NCBI taxonomy): domain Eukaryota; kingdom Metazoa; phylum Arthropoda; class Insecta; order Hymenoptera; family Ichneumonidae; genus Ophion; species Ophion costatus. The sequence goes on along the minus strand of OX632362.1, from coordinate 22,463,812 downwards.
TAGTAAATAAAATTACTACGTTTATAGTAATTATTCGAAATTACGACCATCAATATCAATGCGTACGTTATCATGTACGTTTACACATTTCTTAGACAGGTACAGAAAGTACAGAAAGGCGATAATACTTACGGTTTACTTCACTGAAAATAAACACTGTTTCAAGGACACTTTAATAAGTTTGCAAGATAAGATAAACATGTTTAGTATCCATAAATCGGTAAATCGAACCTCAAGTCATTCGGTACTCCTGAAACTATAAGTATTATCGCCCTTCTGTACTTTCTATGACCTTCAATGACCTTATGTTATAGGTCGTTGAACTCGTCTTAAGTTCCTCTTTCATGATACAGAAAAAAAACATACCGATCCATTTAAAAAAGTGGAGTTGACCTTCGAATGTCCGAAGTACCTCCACCTGCAAAAAACTATTATCGCGATCGGATATTTCTGTGAACCTTATACCTTCGAAAATATCCAAGGTGCTAATAGCTATTGATCCACCCTGTATATATTTTTTTCGATGTACAAAATAGCCGACTACTCGAAACTTCTCCAAGCAGCATTTTTCCAATTGGCGTGACGAATAACTTCAACAATTTTCAAATTCATTTCTTAAGTTTAAATACCTACAACTTTTGAATAAAAAAATATTTTTTAAATTCCGTACGTACTTCTCTAGGTATTCTAATGTAAATTGACGAGCATTTTTGTTTTTTGCTCTAGGTAAAAAATTGTGGATGCTAAATTTCACGCCACGGATCGCCTAAAAAAAAGATAACAAAAGGAAATATTAATAGCCGGCCATTTTGTACATCGAAAAAAAAATCTAACAGCTCGATGTTCATACTAAATAGATGTGTAATTAATTTTATGAGTGAAACACTTTTTCATACGAAAAAAATTGTTAAATTCGCATGATTTTATACCCGTTACTGTGGCCTAAGGCCTTAACATGTAAGCTTGAAATGAAGACCTTTCTAGATAAACCAAACATCCAAGAGTAATTTTTAAAAACCGGGTCAGAAATAGTTATCATTTGTAGAAAAGGCATGCGAAAAACCAAATGGAGATGATTTTTATCTCGAAAAGCCGTTGGACTTTTAGTAAACTGAAATTCCAGCATATAGTAGGACATGATCTGACTTATCGACAATTGCAGGATTATCCATTCACAACAGGACAACCTGTGTGTGTATATATATATATTTACATGCACATTTTCCGAAAGAGGGAGAGAGACAGACAGAGAGAGAGAGGGAGAGAGAGAGAGAGAGAGAGAGAGAGAGAGAGAGAGAGGGAGAGAGAGAGAGAGAGAGAGAGAGAGAGAGAGAGAGAGGGTGGAAATCGCCGGAAGTAAGGAACGAAGGGGTGAGACACGAACAGACGGCAATCGCCTACCCCTAAATTGCTGTAAACCGCTGTAAGCCGCGTCTGCAACGAAAAGTCCAATTCTAAAAAGGTATACTGAAAGTTTGAAGGCGTATTCCTATGTAATTTGATGCGCTGAATACGGGGATAACATACTTTTCCTTATACGATAAATATTTAAATATCCGATGTTGTATGAATTCAAAGCCAAGCGTATATCTATAGAGGTTATCATTATAATGAAATAGAATCAGTTTCAGGACACTAGTTACTTGAATAAAAAATAGAATAATAAAAACCCACATGTAGGTCGACGTGTGTAAGCCGACATGCTTGAGTCTAAGATGACATATTTATGTGTATGGCTGACCATAGAACGTCATCGTAACTCATATAGCGCGAATATTTGAAAAGATATTGAGGGTGTGTCATCTCATCTGACTATGTCATCTTGAGCACAAGTCCCCTACAGGTATCAGGAATGAGATAGTGAGGTAAATGGGAACCTACCAGGTCTAAATAATCAAATACAGGGACCTAAAATTTGTTGACTCGCTGAACGTGTTAATAATTCACCGTCAAATGATGCTTCAATAACCATTTTATTACCACATATCTTCGATCACAGCAATTGCATCAGGTGTGATTCAATAGTGCGCGGGATGAATGTGTTTGCGTCAATCGACGAAGTGAAAGCTTTGACAAACGGGGTTAATCGATATCCCGAAACTAAACATGGTATTCGGGGGCAATATCGTACTCATGCTGCTCAGTGCGCTGCTATTATGACATCGATAACTGCCACGGTCTGAGCCGGTACGCGAACGGCAATGACGGAGGTTGACGAACCAAGGGTGTTCGGTGTGGCGCACGCAACGAGGTTGCTGCCTGGGTGGTTCAGGACACCCACCAGGTTTACAATTCCTGCGGAATACAAGTTTGACGTGAACATCGAGCAAACATCTTCGGGCATGAAGGAGCATCCATGTACGGAAAGATCAATGAGGAAAAGCAGTAAGATGTATATTCAGCTGTTGCCACAAATCGACAACAATCGACGTGCGAACGATCATGATCATTGTATCCCAAACGATGCTTACCGTCCACCGTGAATGACAAAGTTCCACTGAGATCGTTGGGCGAGTTGTTGCTAACTTGATACGTATCCCCGTAGACCTTCTGGTTTGGATATTCGCTGCCGTGTACCAAATCGCCGATGAAACGGTTCGCGCGACTTCGGTCCAGCAGTTTTACCTGTCATACGATACGGGTGTCAACAATTGGCTGATACAAGCTACCCTGTATGGTGAATTATCGAAAATGTGGCAGACGGCCCAATTGGAAAATTGGTTTCTCATTTTTGTCCCGAAAACTAATCACTCTGGAGTGAGATGCAATTATTTTATTACAAAGTTGTCATTGAACGCTATTGATAATTATTTCAGATTGTACGAAGATTCACAATAGGGTTGAAGGGCGTTGCGCTAGTCTGACAGACGAACGGAACAAAACAACAAGAGTCTCCACTGGAAATGGGCGTCAGAATAAAATACCCTGGAGGAACGTGCACATTTAAGGATGTTGAGTCCCTATGAAACATGTTAATGTTAATTGTTCAATCAATAGCTTCTTAATCGTCATGAAATTTTTACACGACCTCCTGAATACTTCATGTAAAAACATACCAAATTTTCAGAATTCTATCATCATTACTTCAACCTCCTTAGGGGTTGAAATAAAAAATGATAAGAAAATTTTGAAAATTCGGTATGTTTTTGTATGAAATATTTAAGAGGCCGTGTTAAAATTTCACGACGATTAGGAAGCTCGTTATTAAAAAATTAACATTTTGTTAAGAACAATTTTTAAAAGAAATAAAAGAAACATTTATCAATAAACTTCGTTTTGTTTCCGTTGCTTTCAGTATATTGTAGATATTACAAAATTGAGAGGTAAAAAAAACTTATTGCAAAGTTACATCAGTTTCCATAAGACAACATTTAATTTGTGAATATTAATTGTTCAATAACGAGCTTCCTAATTGTCGTGAAATTTTTACACGACCGCTGAAATACTTCATACAAAAACGTACCAAATGTTCAGAATTTTATTATCATTTGCGATTTGGGACTCAACATCCTTAAAAAGTGATTTTGCTTCATTGGTTTATAGCTCCTTCCTTTTTTACGATCATAACTTAACAAGTGCCAAAATTCGATTCTCTGCTTCCTTTTCCGCAAAGTGAAAATGATGATAAATCAATGAACTGATGATAAAAATTAAGAATATTGCTGATGGAAGTTTCTTGAGTGATTGGGGCAAAATAATTGATTACCGTATGTGCCGGGCCGAATTGATCGACGTCGATGACTATAGGGTTGTCGCCAAGTTTTGCGATGTCGATGGTTCGAAGGGCCGACGAGGCGAGAACGAAATTCGCGAGGACGAAAATCGTCGCGAGGGAAAACGTCGACAAGCCGCGAATCATGGTGCTTATGATGATGCTGTGGTTCGTACGAAGACACTTTCCATTCACTTCAGAATTTCCCCGAGTCGCGAGCTTTTATAGTCATTGATAAGCCATCGCTGTGTCGATTTCGATCAATAATTATATCTGATACGGATACGGTGGAGGTTTTTCCGCAGTCGCGAATGCGATTCAGCTTATCTATTTTTCAACGCTGATAGTCCGAGCTAAAACTACCCCTCGCATCGCGCTTCGAACGTTATTGTCCGTATCTGCGAGGCTTTGATCGAAGTATTGCAACGAAATTAGAATGGAAGGGGAGATTGCTCCCGTACATTTGTGTGCAATTTTTATCCATGCACATCACTTCGATACATGACTGTCCATCATGTCGCGATTGTTTCGATCCATACTTTCATTTCATGAAGATTTTTTTCAACTTCTTATCGTAGTATTCGACAATGAAATTAATTGGGAAGATTAATCTGGCAGTCAAGAGGTTTAGCTCTCCATTAAACGGGAATTGATTTTATCATCTGCATCCGCAGCCTCTGCACAAATAATATATGTATTGCCTAGCATGCAGACGCGTATAAAAATTGAACAATAGCCATTCATCAATTGGCCAAATATCAAGTAGTTTAAATTTCAAAAGCTCTGTCTCTTATGACGTCATGTTTGTAAGTTTCGCAAGCGTTGCATTCTGACCGAATTAAAAAAAAATGCAAATAATTTTTTATTTAATTTTACAAGCATCGCATCTTAACCGAATTAAAAAAAATGCAAATCATTTTTTGTTTCACTTCCGGAGGGAACGGGATTCTGGTATTTTCCTGAAAATCTTGAGAACCTCTTAATCTCATCCGTTTAAACAAATCTGCTATTCGAATTGAATAATTGAGTTTCTCACGCCCGCCATACAAAGTACTGACGTGGCGTTTGACGTTATCAATATGACAGCAATATGATGAGGTTGAAGTTTGCATCGTTGGTATGCAACGAAAATTCTTTTCGATTCCTTATTTTTACTTTTATTGGAAATTATGTTTCGTAGATTTAAGGTGTAGGCTGCTAAATAAAGATCCTGAAAAATGTCTACGCAATTTTTATAGCTCAAATCGCCATGCAATATGTGTACATATCTGATCAATTAAAAATAGGACGGCTATCTTATCGCGATTGCTATGATCGATCCTTTCTTCGGTTATCGCGTACGTACCCACCGGGATCATCGAGAATTTTTTTTTCCATGTTTATCCAAGCATCCGACGTGGAAATTGATTGGCAAGATTAACGCGGTAGTTAAGAGTCTTACCTCTCGGTTAAAACGGGATTCTTCCTTTTGTCGTGAAAATCTTGAGAACCTCTTGATCTTATTCTCTCAAAGAAATCTGTTATTCGAATCGAATAATTGACTATGTCATGCCGGATATAGAAAGTGCTGGCATGGAGTTTGAAGTTATCGATATGACGGAAATGTGTGTACATATCTGATCAATTTAAAAAAAAGCCGTTTATCTTATCGCGATTGCTTCGATCGACACCTTTCTCGTATATTTGCGTACACACTGACCGGGATCGTGGAAACATTTTTTAAATTCTTATTATACTCTATGACAAGGAAATTGATCGAAAAGATTAATCCAGCAGTCAACAGTTTTACTCTTCATTAAAGGGGCATTTATTTTATCATCTGCATCTGCAGCTTCCGAATAAATAATATATATATATATATATATATATATATATATATATATTGCCGAAGATGCATACGTTTAGAGAAATTAAATAATGGCCATGAATCAATTTGTGAAATGTCAAGTACTTCAAATTCCAGAATCTCTGTCTCCTGTTACGTTAATTTTACAAGTTTCGCGAGCATTGCAGCCTGACCGGAAGCAACAAGTGCAAATAGTTTGTTTTTCATTTCCAGAGCGATAGGGATTCTTCTTTTTTCATGAAAATCTTAAGAATCTCTTCATCTCTAGTGTATGGATAAATCTGTTGTTCTAATCAAATCATTGCTTTCCTCACGCCCTGTGTAGAAAGTACTGACATTGAGTTTGACGTTATCAATATTATGGCAACGTGTGTATGCATCTCATCAATCGAAAATACGAATGGTAAAATCGTACCGATCGTCGATAGAGCAGCGGTTCAAAGTCAATAATTGCGCAGACGTTTTTCCAAATGTGCATCATTGACTGTTGGCCAAACGGAACTGTTTCCGCTAGCCGGATTAATTCGAAGCAGCATTGCAACCGGTAGCATTGTTTGGGCATTTATTTGATTTTGGTGACAATTGCCATGTAAATGCTCTTAGTTTTCAACAAAAATAATAATATAGTTTCGTTATGGAATGACCAAAAGTTACTTTCTCGGTACTGTCGTCATCGCGATTTTACAATTAGGTAAAGTTTCTCGATAGGAGGCGGCTAGCTCGTACACGCGGTTTATCATCACGATTTATTATAACGGATGATTATGAGTAGGTTAATGATAGAGTCTAGTACGCTTTATTCCAGTACATATTCAGCTTCGTCAACAACGTTATATCTGATTAAGCGATAAAAAAGCTCCGATTACGGTAAAATGTGTCGAAAGATAAATTGGGACGAGAGCTCGAATATACGAAATGATTTCTGGTTAATTCCGGATACCGCCATCCCGCGGTATCCGGATTTCCATGAATTAACGTGAATTTTCCAATTCACTGATCGCTTTCATCAACTTATTCAACGCGTGCGAGTTTTATTTCTGACTCAGAAAGAAAAAAACGATTTTTGTTCAAATTTCTGATGAAGGTATCGAAATTTCAGGAGAAGCAGTAAAAAACTGGATCAACTACATTCGACAGTTTTCGGTATTCAATATATATTATATTGTATCAATATGCAAAATTTAATTCAATTTTATATACATATATAAAGGTGGATAGAAATGATGTCGAGCCATTTTCAATAATGTTAAAATCAATTATGTATCATCTCTTTAAATTATGTATATGCCCATGGATGGAATTAATTCTGGACACTTTTAATAAAAATTAGCTTTTTTAACACTTGCGCAGAGAATTTACATTCTGCTACGCTGAAATGACGATGTACTGCTTTTAATTAAATGTATAATGTTTCTACTTGTTATTTGCCTCAATGAGCCTTCTTTGATAAGAATATAAAATATTAGTGCTGTAACCCGAAAATGATCAATGGGATTTTTTTAAATTTGAAAGCTACCTAGAATTAATTCCACTAGTGTAGATCATGATTGAAGAATTTTACCTAGCCGGGCTTATATAAATGTATACAATTTTTGCCAATTTTAGGCAATTATATAAAATTGATTTGATAACATTATTAATGATCTATTTGTCTCACTTTGGAACATTGTTATTTTTTTTTAGAAATAACTCTAATATCTACAATAATAAATCGATTTCAAACGAAATACGTATAGATCGAGATTCGAGAATGTTATCTATCCCAGTTTATATAAGTGTACAAAATTTCGTTCAATATTACATCAATATATAAAATTGAATAATTGAAATAGTCCATTTTTGTTTAAATCAGGATTCAATATATTAGGCGTACAAATAAGTTCTCAGCCTGAGAATAAAAACAGCTGCATTGAATATTTGAACCAATAAATTTTGTCTCCAGGTCCAGTGTCGTGAATACCAATCTAGTAGATTATTTTTCCAGACCAACAGCTTGACATAACCTCAAAATATACATCGTGAGTACAGTGAGCAAAATGAGTTGCAATCACGCGCATATTAGGCACTGACTGCTTTTCACGTTCGAATGTAAAAATAATACGTTCGAGGCTAAGGAGATGATTTGTTAGGTGTTGGTGGAAGACCCCGTATCCACCAATACAGTGCAAAAAGGCTTTCGTAGGTTTCGGAGTAGAATTTTCGACTTCGAGGATGGCGAGTGAGTAGGATGACCAAAACAAATTTGATGGCGAAGATTTGGAGCAGTTGCTGGACGAAGATCCTTACCAAACGCAATCTAAGTTTGCTACTACATTAGGAGTTACCAATCAAGACATTTCCAGTCGTTTAAAAAAGCTCGTCAAGATTCAAAACGGCCTTACGCAGGCAAACGACCTAGGCCGGTCATATTGCTGCATGATAATGCCAGACCACACTCAGCAAAAGGGACCAGAGCCGCTTTAGATTCGTTGGGCCGGGAAGTTTCACCACATCCGGCGTATCCACCACACTTGGCTCCATCCGATTTTCACTTGTTCCGGTCTCTCCAACATTATTTGGTTGATATCCTTTTCGAAACGTTGGAAGAAGTAAAAAATTCCATTGCCGACTTTATCAACTCAAAACCACCATCTTTTTACTGCCGAGGAATTCCCAATCTGCCTGACAGGTGGGGAAAATGTGTGGAAGCAAACGCAGATTACTTCCCCAATCAAAATGTACTTTTATTTTAAGCAAATAAATCATCATTGTCGTTACAAAAGGCCGAGAACTTACTCGTACACCTAATATGTAATACACTTCCAATAAAATTGTTTTTTTTTTGCATATGTAGGTATAATGTACTTTAATATATATGTATGTGCTCGAAAGAAGAAAAAACCAGCAGAAAAGGTACAAGCAGATAAGGTTTAAGGTACGTGTCCTCATTTTGAAATGTGAAATTGGCGTCCTTCAGTGAGCCGCTACTATCATTGTCAGAGTCGACTTGCTGTTCGGCAATACACGGATGTTAAAGCCGCTTCTCGATGTGCCGAGGCTGTACGGCTCGTCGCAAGCTACCGCGTAGCTTCCCGGCTCGTTCAGTACAGCCATGTAATGTATAATCCCTGTGGAAATGTACGTTTTGCCGTGAGCATCCGAGCGAACGATTTTGCGACGTCGTTCGAGCAATGCATTTGAGAGGAGTTTTTGAAATAAAAAAAATTATATATATATATATATATATATATATATATAGAAAGAATTAAATATATATATAGCAAGAAATATGTATAAAAATATAGAACTAAATATATATATAGAAAGAATTAAATATATATATATAGAAAGAAATATTTTATCATAAAAATTCTCGTCACGAGTGCTATTGGCTCACAATTCGGATGAAGCACTACAGGGATTTGTACTATGGGCGATATTGCCGATTTATGATACTTACCGTTCGTAACGCTTAGTGTTATCGCTGTACTGTACACGTCGTTAGTCGGATTTGATACTTCGACGGTGCGTCGGAAAATCGTTTCGTCTGCTCGTCTCTCACCGACTGCCAGATCCCCGATGAAACGAGTTCCGCGCTCTTCCTCGACGAGTCTCGTCTGTAATGCATCGATTTCGAAAGATCGTGATTATAATAATTAATAAAAATGTATACCTGTAGAAAATTTATACATTTTTTTATGAAGAAAATCATGATTTTTGCGGAAAAACATTTTTAATTTAAAGATATGAGTAAAAATATTGAAATTGTATCCTTCAATGGACTTTTAGCAAAAGTGAAAATTGCAATCGTTTGGATCATAGTGCAGCACACAATCGCAGCGGGTTTAATTATTGAGGTCTTCTTTGGGATACTTTGAACGCAGAAAAAAACCGAAACTATCCTTAGTCTATCTGTTATTTGTTGAGTTATGTGAAGTTTAGCAAAAATCCGTGAAATCGGAATTTTTTATCTTTTCAAAATAAGGTTCTTGCATCGAAAAAAATTGTTTATCATGAAACGATAATTACACCTTATAGAGGATGCTTTAAAGTTTTCAAAACCTTTCTTTTATTTTCTGTACGATCATTACTTCCTGAGTAATGAATTATCGAAGTCAAAAAGGAATTTTTTGCTTTGAACGATACTAACTCAGCGAAAAATCCTCGTACAGAGCTCATGAACCGTTCAAATTGAAGGCGAAGGATCTAAGCTGAGAGAACTTTAAAATGCCGTTGCTGAAAACATTTTATTCAAGCCCGTGGACTTCTTGAAAGGAAAGCAGACATTTTGGAAAAAAAAATTTCATTGATGTCTTCACGCCTGCTCAGAAACCGTCAATGATAAAAATATTGACCTCTGGATCTCAATACTAGAGACTTCAAGCTTGAATTTGATGTTTTTTTAAATTACTCTACGACCATTTTTCGCCAAGTTATAGCCTTCTGAAAATCACCTAAACATTTTCGTGCCTGGTGTATATGAGGTATTCCACGTGAATTTGGTGGACTTTTTCCCTGACCCCCACCAACTTCATTAATTTTTTAAAATCTGATTCCATTGACTCTAAAAGACACCCTGATTTTTTTTACATTTTTCGAAACAACCCTTAGCGAAAAAAAATTGTTTTTCCGAAAAAAACGCCCCAATTTGAACATCTGAAAAAAAGTCCAAAAATGCGTGATTATATGTAAAAATTTTCAAGCTATCACCCGCAGGGGAAGTATGATTTTTTCGTTAGTAGTCAAAAAGTTCTGGTATTAATGTCAATTGAAGTCGTCTTCAGCGCAGAAAAAAGCACACTTCTACTGCGGGTGATAGCTTGAACATTTTTACATATAATCACGCATTTTAGGGAATTTTTTCAGATTTTTAAATCGGGGCGTTATTTTTTCGGACAATTTTTTTTTCTGATTAAGGGTTGTTTCGAAAAATGTAAAAAAAATCAAGGTGTCTTTTAGAGTTCATGGAATCAGATTTAAAAAAATCGAATTGGCGGGGGTTAGGGAAAAAGTCCACTGGATTCACGTGGAATACCTCATACTTATATACACTACCGGTCAAAAGTTTCTGGACACTTCGGATGATTGCTAAATAATATTAGAATAATACACAGTGGGTAAAAAAAGTATTTGTACAAGTCATCTTTGTCAAATTATCCTTCGAAAAAAATGTAATGCTTTATCGAGTTTCTGTGTTCGATAGCTTATCCTAAATATACAAAAAGCTTACAAAAATCTTAAGAAGGCATAAACAAAAAAGTAAGGCCAAATTAACAACAGCTTCGTGTGAGATGTACAAATACTTTTTTCACCCACTGTAGTTCCCTTCATTTCTGATTTTACGAAGATACTATATAGCTCTGCATAATTAATTATATTATTATCATATAATTTTGCAGTTATCCGAAGTGATCGAAAGTTTTGGAATTATCTGAAGTGTCCGGAATCGTTTGGCCGGTAATGTATATTTTTTCTTTCGATCTTCGAGAAAGAAACGCACTGTTATGCGCTTATAGAATATTTTCCTATCCTGCACAATGTTTTATTTTATTCGCGGTCGTTCATGATTGAAAGATAGGCTTAAAAAATGAACCATTTTCGTCAATTATTGACGGCACGCATTGAATTGAACTGCAAATTAATCCATGCCACCGTTTCAATGCTGGTCTGTATTCCATTTGAGCTTGTTTTTTTTCTTCGAAATGGGTAACCAATTATTTTTATTCCGAGCGAAGCGAAGCATAAAAGAATCATTCGCGATTTTCGATCAACCGACTGTTGAAAGAGTCGATTGCAAAACGAAGTATTCTATTGAGCTTTGAAAAAGGGGGAATAGAGGATAATTCTTTCTGCTATCGGGCTTCGAAACGAAAAATACGTTTTTTTCTCTCAAAACATGAACAAACGCGTATTTTATGAAACGAAGTTGCCTCGATGATGGTCGCTCAAAAATGGACAAAATAGAAAAGTGATACCTACAGTAAAATAATGTTTAGTAAACAAGTAACGTGAGAAGTATACTAGAGTAATAAATAGTAAGAAAAATAACCGAAATAAAATGTTGTGTTTTAAGGAATAAATAAAAGTAACGAACATTAAACAGACTGTGCACCTTAAAGCCTTTGGATGGTCGGAAATCGGGGCTTATTTGGGATTTTTAAGAAAATACGAATGAACCAATAAAAATGAGATTTGGAGGGATTATTTTGCATATCTTTAGGTACAAAACTCAATTTTTTATTTTCCAAAAAATACAAAGTGGCAGGCCAGTGGCCGTTAAAAAAATGCCTTTTTAGACTCAACTTGCCGATTCGATGGAGACGCACTCGAGCGCCTAGAGCAAAATATTTGAAAAATGTCTTATCAACATGACTTTTGCTAGCGAAGTACACGAGATTATTACAAAATATTAATTTTCACAAATTTGCCACAATTTTCAAAAATGCGTCGTATTTTTGACTAAAAACGGTTTTACTTTGCTTATAAAAACCGTAATAGTCAATACATCGTAAAAATCCCGCGTATCTATAAAATTGATCTAAGAAGCTACAGTTGAAATTAGAAGTCAGTCGGTTGAACATTGTGGGAGCTACGAGTCCGCACGATTTTGAAAACATGGTTCCATCAAAAAACGCGGTAAAAATATTAAAACAATTTTTCTTCGTACCCATATCACTCTTGAAATATTTTTACACCATCTAAGTCAGTAAAAAAACAAGACAATTTTTTTTTCAAAAGTATTTAAGGCTTTAAGGGTGAAGCAATGTTAAAAACTTCTTTCTTGACCGCGAGGTGAGCAAAAAAAAACGCTCGCCAGATGCCCTGACGTGCGTGAAGATGAACAGCAAAAAGAACAATGTTTAAATTCAAATCACCAATTCGCTTCGTGGCACGTTGTCATCTTTGGTGAAGAGTAGATGTTCCTCGGCGAGTTTTCTCACGTCGTAGTCCCGTTGGGAGCACGAGACGAGAACAAAATTCACGAGGACGAGTAGTGCCGTGAGGCGGGACGTTGACGAAGCGAAGGCTGCCATGATTCAGCTGTGAGTAGGACGAATACTTTCTGGACGCGACTGTTGCCTGTTGGTCGTCCTGTGTCTCTTTTATACTGTCTCCGGAGATTATGGCTGCTCTAATGGGCATGGATATGGGTTTGTTTGGGTTCGGAGCAAAGAGACCAGCTTGCTGGAAATCGACGTGTGAAAATGACGGCGTGTTGCGCCCTTACGTTTGTCGAAATATCGATACGCGTTAACAAGGTGTTTTCTGGGGGTCGATCACGATACGCCTTATCTTCTTTCGTTAAAGCGGGTTGCCGTATACTAAAAAAAAAAACGAAGTAAAAGAACACATTGCTTCGCTTTATTTTCTACCGTATCACCCCTATCCTGGCAAGTTCCGCCTCGAGGCTGCGCGCGAGATCGGAATACAAAGAAGGTACACGCTCTTTCGCAAGCCAACTTCCACGGGTGTTTACGTATCCCACATACCCTGGTGAAACGAACGCGCGAGCCTGGAGCACGGCTATCGCGCGAGGAACGCGTAAAGAGGGTGATGATGATGAACTGATGATCATTGGATTTTTAGGATTCATTGTATGTAACTATTGGATTTTTAGGTTTCATTGTATGGCACTATTGGATTTTTAGGATTCATTATATGTAACTATCGGATTTTCAGGATTCATTGTATGTAACTATTGGATTTTTAGGTTGCATTCTATGGCACTATTGGATTTTTAGGATTCATTATATGTAACTATTGGATTTTTAGGATTCATTGTATATAACTATTTGATTTTTAGGATTCATTCTATGTAACTATTGGATTTTTAGGATTCGCTGTATGTAACTATGGGATTTTTAGGATTCATTGTATGTGACTATTGAATTTTAAGGAATCATTGTATGTACTATTGGATTTTTAGGAATCATTGTATGTGCTATTGGATTTTTAGGACTCATTGTATGTAACTATTGGATTTTTAGGATTCATTGTATGTGACTATAGGATTTTTATGATTCATTGTATGTAACTGTTGGATTTTTATGATTCATTGTATGTAACTATTGGATTTTCAGGATTTATTGTATGTAACTATTGGATTTTTAGGATTCATTGTATGTAACTATTGGGTTTTTTGGATTCATTGTTTGAGCCCATCATATATTTACAATTGAAACAGATGTAGATACTCGAGCTTATTTCACTTCAGCAATTATGATTATTGCAATCCCTACTGTTATTAAAGTTTTCAGATGATTAGCTACTATCCATGGATCGAAAATCAAATTCGATCGAAATTGTTTTGACAACATTTTCAACAACATTTTGGCATTATTGCGGACTAATTTCAATGGTGCATCAAATTGCTTCCTTGAGCGCCGAAATGGCCTGTGGATCATTGGCATACACTTTTCGTTTCAGAAAACCCCAAAGTTAAAGAAGTCCAATGGCGACAAATCGCACAATCTTGGTGGCCAATTCACATCGCCGCGGTGCGAGATTATACGACCATGAAACTTCGTCTGCAATAACTGCATTGTTTCGACCTACATTTGTGGTGAATTTTCACAATTTCTATGCGGTGCTTGATTGTGTGATTCTCCATGACTAAACCACAATACTTCCTGGGGGCAGTTGTTAAAGATTAGTACTCCATGTTTGCCACAAAAAAATGGCACGCAATTTAATATACCAGATCATTTTGAGGCACACTTTACATCAACTTTCTTGAGGCTAACGGCTCTGGAGAAATTTCGGCTCTCGAGTAACCTGACCGGGAGTTATCAATGTCACGTTTCGTTTCCGGTTGTCCATTTCGTTCTATGTCGTTCGTGACGCATGCAGATGGAAAGCGGCCACGTGCGTTTGGTAGCATTAAGGGAGTGTGACTGGCCGAAAAAGGTCGTTTATCCGATTTTTTGTCTACTAGATTGTTTATTTGGGATTTGGAAAGAAGGTATGTCATTAAGCATACATTGAACATATTTCCTGTAAAGTTTTATTTTAAAAAATTGAAAATCAACAACGTTATTGATGTATAATAGTCTCTGCATAAAATATGTGGTCCAACGGCTGGATTGCTAACTCGACAATGGTCGGTCTGAAAAATAAAAATAAAAAAGTTTTATAATCTTTGTAAATATAGTTCTCGTTGCACGTAGCCGTTTTCGAAAAAAAAAACTAAAATTTCACAAAATGGAGGGTGCTCAGAACAGTCCAATGTTGGCGAAATTTTTACTTACATTTAGCGGCTTAAAAAACTTAATTTCGACACCAAAAAACGCTACGTACAACGATGGCTACTGCACTTACGGATTTTTTTTTTAAATTGAGAATCGGAGAATTGTAGGTAGAGTTATGATTTCGGTCAGCGCGAGAAAAGTAGTTTCATCGCGCTACCTGCTCTCGCTAAATCATCTGTAACTTGATCAATTTTTCGAAATTCTAACTTCAAATCTTTTTTCATATATTCTTGGCTATGTATACATTGAGAAAATGCAAAAAATCGATTTTCTGACCCGTCACATCGCGTCCCGCTTATTAATGTAATTTGACTTTTATTTTTTGCCAAATCGCTAATTGCTCCGTTGTTTATTGAATGAGAGTATTTAATAAACATCGATAATTATCAATATTTCACATAGGTATATTTCTCCACGTCGAAAATTGGTAGGTAGAATCTTGTCGAATTGAAGAGTGTTTTTCTATTTTTTCTTGAAACTAATTATTGAGGGGGGGGGGGGGGGTTCGTAATAAAATAACTAGGACTGGCTGAAGAAATAAGTTCGAATTTTGCAGTGGATTGCCGGTATAGAGTGATGGGGCGGGGCCTTTCGCATGTTGGGAACAAACGGACACGATCAAACGATAATGATGTTGTAATTTGCATCGTTCGAATGCACGAGAAATGTTTTTTTTTGAAATTGTTTAAACTTTTTTCGCCCTTTGACATTGTCAAAATCACTAAAACGTTTTTACGTACTCTTATCAGAGATTTACGACCTTAACGTAGGAAAAAAAAGAATTGGTGTATTGGCCACTTCGGATATCGATAAAAGTTAAGAAATGAAAAACGAACAAAAAAATTGTTGCATTCCAACGATGCAAACTTCAACATAATAAATGATGGGGGTTTCCATTGAATATAGGCGCCTAAAAAGAGATAAGGCGGAACGTGCACATTTTAAATTATTTCTCTCCATTCGTACATACATTTGAGTTTTTTTCGTGACCATAGCTTTACCTATGTCCAAATGCTCTATTTCCCTTTCCATAAAGTGAAAACGTATAATTAGTCACCCAACTGCTTGTGACTGACCTAAATGTGTAGGAGATCGAAAAGTCTTTGCCTCGATGACAATTTAATGTTGAAAAAACGTAGGGACTTTATTGACCAGACGTTTTTGTATTCAGCAAAAGAGCAATATTGCGTGCGTCGCCATCAATGCTCTTCGGTATAGCTTTCCTCCTCCGTCACTCATTAAAATAGGCCGCTCGGTAAAAGCTTTTATAAGCTGCTGTTCACCCACCGAAGCAAACCTGCACACATTGCACACGGGTAAGGGTGACCTCTTCTCGGCTCGGTGTATAATATCCATACGGCAACGACAATTGTGCAAAAGAACAATGTCTCGTTCGTCTAGGGAGCTTGGAAGGAATAAAATTCTTGAAAAACTCGGCTCGAAAGGTCACTGCGTCTGGCTGTACCCTGACTCCAATCGCGGTGTTGGGTGTATCCCGCAACATTTTCCAAATAGTCCGCGCGATATCGGCAGCTCGGTTGGGAATGCTGCGATCCCGCAACGAGCGCATTTCTCTCACACTACCTCTCTCTCTCTCTTGCTCATCTATCATCTTAAGGGGTTATGTCTAGTAGTAAAAGTCGAAAAATCATTTTTTCCAAAACCTATATATTTTGACAGTATTTCATCTTATAAATGTTCCGTGAAAATTTCAAGGTGATCGTATGAAAGTCGACAGATTCAAACGTCGTTACGTTGACGCTGTTCGGAAGGCTCGGAGTTTCGTTCGAAACTTCAATCGCTTTTTTCACAAAAGTACGTTCTCAAAGTCGGTGAGCAAAATATCTCAAAAACGACTGCATCGATTTTTCTGAAATTTTTAGGGCTGTTTGTGGATGTCAAAATGTAGTATTTGGTCTGAGGATTTTTTTCCGATGGATACTATCAATCTGATGAACGAAAAATGCCCATTTTTTGGCAAAAATTAAGTCTTTTTGAACATCCCCTTAAGGGTTTGATTTTTACCACTTTTGAAAAGTTTATTTTTTACCACTCTTGAAAAAAGTCTTATTTTGGGTCAAATCCGAAGACTGCGTGGTCAAAATTCGCGGCCAGAGATATCGCAATACTGCCAACTTTACGCATAAAGCTGAATTGGGGGTGCAGAGGAAACTCGTCGATGGCTCGGTGAGCAAACTTTTCCACAGGGCAACGAACGAAGCTTCCGGTCGCAGTGTCTGCTCGGGGCCCTCAACGTACTTGAAACATTCGCACATTGAAATTTTCTCTCTCCAAGTACTTTTCTTCATAATCTTGTGAGAATATTTTCCATTAGCCGGCTCAAGTTTCATCAAATCGGTGTCAGCGTTGGCTAAAATCCGTGCTATCTCACGAAGCGTCCACGACAGTACTGCAGAAGTCAAAACTTTTCTCTCTCGCCTTTTTATCTTCGCTTTCACCGGTTGAAATCTGTAACCCGATGTATATATTTTTCTTTCATACAGTTTTTGAACAATGGAGAGAAAGCTTCTCGGTACATCGCTATCGCGACTGCCGCATACCAAAACTTTGCACTAATAGGATTAAATTTTGCTTTGCTAAATTCGCACGTACGACTCTACGCGAGTATTAATTTTCAGCGCACTACGTACAAACCCAATATAATCGCTGCTTCTTCGGCTCATGAAGAGTAAAGCATATATTTATACGTGTGTATACATTATGTAAATACATATATTTGTGCAATAATTATATAATGAACGAATACATGTATTTAGGTGTGTGTGTGTGTATATATACAGGGTGTTGGGAAGGTTGATGCAAAGCCTTAAGGGAGTGCTAGGTCATCTCGTTAGGGACGTATCTAACCTAGGTTAACTTAGCCCAAAGTCTAAGGATTTCGAGTTATCATGGTAAGTGTGATTTTTGGAAAATTTCCCGAAATTAGGTACAACTTGTTCATAATGTTCAAACAGACAATAATTGGTAACTAAAAACTTATCTGCGTCTTAGCTTGATGCGTATTCAATCGACAAACACCAATAAAATCATCTGTATCCACACAACAAACTAAATGGGACGTGTTGCATAATTAAAAATTTGTCAAAAAATAAAAATACCTCTTATGCCAATGCTATTTAAAAAAATAGCATTAACATAAAAGGTAAACGAGTTAGTATCTAATTTGGGAAGTTTTCCAAAAATCGTACTTACCACGATAACTCGAAATCCGTAGACTTTGGACTAAGGTAATCTAGGATAGATATGTTCCTAACAAAGTGAGCTATCACCCCCTTAAGGCTTTGTATCGACCTTCCTAACACCCTGTATATATACACATAACACATAATATATATATAAATATACATACATACATACAAGCGCACAAGTATATTGCACAAGTACGTTCATTCACATATAGGTCCATAATATCCAAGTATTCATGACATGCCATGTTTGAAAGTGGAAATCCTCGCGGAATAATCCTCGATCCTTCTATAAAGCGCTTTTGCTCTTTTGAATTTTTTGCATAGCTACCGATTGTTGCAGATTTAGAGAGATTAGAATCATTTGTTTTATCGACGTTTCCGTCCATGGATTAACAATATATAAATGGTATATCGAGGGGTTCCGAAAATCATTTGATTTAGGCACGATTTGCAATTTATTTCCGAATCAGTCCACTGGAATAAAAAGAATTTATTATAAAAGGATTTTCGTGTCGAATGACTATACTTAATGACCAGTTGTTTTGTAAAATGTTTAAAACGATTTTCTTACAAATTTTTGTATAGTAATGAATACATTTATTTCTGAGGTACGTCTTAGTTGGTCTTTTACAATGTTTCGAACCCTGGAATGGTACACTATTTTTCAGCACCTTTCAGTGGTGTACATGGGATGTTGGCGTTCGCGACATATTTAACAACCTTAAAAGTTAGAAAAAATCATAGGTGTTCTTCTAGGTGTCAGCTGTAAGTTTAATCAATAATAATATGACAACATTAATTTTGGACTTGTTTATTTAATCGTTGAAAAAAATTCAGAAAATCCACTTGAATGTTGAAATAATTTACAATTTTTATCACGTAAGTTATTTAAAAAGATTCTTTTACGTATTTTTACTTGAGAATTAGTACTTCCAGAAAAATATATGGGAGGCTTTGGGAATTAAATAAGGGTCTTTATTTAAAGGGTTAAATATCGCTATTTAGTATGGACGCTTATACATGTAATTGAGGATGTAATTGATGATGAATATAAAATATTGATGGGTAAATGAAAAGAAAATTCATGTTTAAGTCCAAAAAACTTCAAATTTATTTATCTTTAACAAAATTATTGGGTCGGAAAATCGTTTATTGCTCCCCGCGCCTCCTCCTGACAACACATTTTTGACCATCTGGTATTATCCATTCTCAATACTTTGTAGGCATATGTCCCTGCTTTTTCAAAAAACAATTTATATTGTATATTTAACCCTACTTTGGCACACTGGGTTATTCCGACCCGGACGAAGTTAATATAAAATGCTTACTTTTCCAGAATTGAAAGTTTTAAATAATTTATTACCATACAATTTCATACCTTACGAATTTCAATTGTGCAGACATATTCAGAAATGTTTAAAGTGTATTTTTGATTTTTTCAATTAAACTCGACCGAAGGGTTGTTAATGGCAGGTGGATGAAGTTCTATCCGGGTGAATTGAACTGATGCGTCAAAATCGTGGCCAAATATAAGTGTGTCGACGAAGCGATAAAGTAATTTTTTTCATATTTATATTAGTAATTCAGAATTTTATTTTTGGGAATAATTTTGATAATTATGCCAAAAATGCGTCACTTTTTTTCGCTTTACGACGAATTTGATATAATATGCTCACTTTCCTAAATGTTTAAAGTGTATCATTTATTATATACCTTATTATGACATATTAAGACATTTTTTGAGTGGATTAAAGGCGTTTGTGGATTTAGTGGGTTAATGGCAAGTGGACGAAGTACAATCCAGGTTGAATTAAACCAGCGTGTCAAAACGGTGGCCAAATATAAGTGTGTCAGCGAAGGGTTAACATAATATTTCTCATACTGTCGGACCTCGATTTAACGAATCTCTAGAGAATTTCTTTGTAAATCTCTAGGGAATTTCTTTGTATCGAGTTTTCGTTACATCGAGATCATGTTTTCAGAACGTTCTTTAAAAAAATATATATTAGTAAATATATGTTTTTTATTAAATATATATATATATATATATATATATATATATATATATATATATATATATAAGTTTATTATTATTATTATTTTAATAAAATATTTTTTATGAAAATATATATATTAGTTATATAAATATAGGGATATCTTTTTAAAGAAAGAACGGTTCAAATTGGAATATTTTTTACAAGCATTTAGCCATTAGAGCCAAATGTGTATTATTACGTTGTATCAAGGTTTCGGGTGTCTATCGGAAGGGAATGGACAAATCTTCGTTACATCGAGGATTTCGTTATATCGTGGTTCGTTATATCTGGGTTCGACTGTAATAAAATTAATTATTCAGAATTATATATTTGGCAATAATTTTGAATAACATTCCAACAGTGCGTCAGTTTTATTTTCGCATTATAGCTCGTACAGTTATTCCTTCTAACACGCACACAGAGAAAAATGTTTCACTCAACAAAGATGTAAAATGTTCGTTAGCAGGTTTTTCTTTTCATCCATGTGTGAATTTCTTTGAAGGATTTCCTCGTTAAGAGGGCAGGGAGTCGCCGTGAACTTGAGGGAAAAAAAAGTCCAATTATAACGCGTGAAGCTTTTTATACTCGTCGCACAATTTCCACGGTAAATGATCGCAACTATGTTGATTAGTTGAGATCGAAATAAAAAATACATACACACGATTTTTTCTCTTTTATACGTGAAGCCATATTTGATAAGCTCCGCTGGAAAATTTTGTTAATTATGCGGGCTTCAAAAAAGGTCAACCTCCAAAATATGTTGTGTAATTCGATTCAACGCGACTGTGTCGAACTATTCAATTCGACCCGACTATATCGACTGGAACGTGGTGCGTGCGTTAAAAGCAATCGGGGGTGTCAACGAACAGCGACGAAACAAGCGAGACGGATAAATCAATTTAAAAGGGGGTCATGGTTTTTTTTCTCTTTCTCGATATTGCCAATTATGCTGATTAAAGTGGGGCGAGTCCTTCTTCTTCGGTAAGGGGTCACGTCGGTTTCGAAAAAAAGCATAATCCCTCACTTGAAAAAAATATATAAATTTATAAATAATTTTATTCAAAATGTTGAGCCTATACAAGAGCAACATTTAGACAATATTTGAAAAAAATGTTCATTCATAAATTTGGGAAATTCAGCCGATGGGACCAGGTTTCCGGAGTCTCCCCTCCAAAAAACAGTGAATACGATGTCTCAAAAACTAATGCACCGTTATTATTGAAGTTTTGCACACTTCTTCAAAATAGCATTGACTAGCTATTGAACGAAGGTTTTTTTTTATTACAACTAATCTTACAAGGCTATACGTGGTGTAAATTGTGCCAAAAAATGAACTATTTAGCATACAACTCTGCTAATAGTTCAAATTTGCATTTTTTAAATAATCCTTCGTTCAGTCACTATTCAATGCTATTTTAAAGAAGTGTGCAAAATTTCAATAAAATCGGTGCACTAGTTTATGAGAAATCGTGTCAACCGTTTTTTTTGGGTCTCCGGAAACCAGGTCCGGTCGGCTGAATATCCCAAATTTTTGGATGAAACTTTTTAAAAAGTGTTGAATTGTTGCTCTTATATGTGCTTAACATTTTGAATGAACGAATTTAAATATTATATTTTCAAAAAATAAAGGAAATATGTTTTTTTGGAGTAAAAATCCACATAACCCCTTAATTTGTTATTTTCCGATGAAAAAAAGCGGTCGTGAGGCAACCGGCTGAATTATTTAAAATTGCTAGTTCTGTAGATGAGTAGAAAAAGGAAAATTCGATTAACCGACGGTGGTAGTACGATCGGTCCGCTGCTTCGGCAGTCTTTCATGTCGAGCGACGTTGCCCTCGACCACTACTCGGATAGGTGATCGTTCAGCCGCACTCTGGCTTCCGCGCCAACTGCCAACTTTCGATAAAAAATGCTCAATTAAGTAAAAAATTAATACGTACTGCAATTGACATTTTTTCCCCAGCCTCCCCTGATTGAATTCCATTCGAATGCACTCTGCTTCCGATGAGCAATTGTTTGCGTTTCACGGACTACCTAGCTCGCTGGCTGAGGAACCTGAGTGATCGACCCAAACTTGATCGCGCCCGTAAACCTCAGTCCTTTGGGGAAATTACGACCTAAAGTTGTTCGCCTTAAGGGGCAGCACCACCGTAAACGTCTAAAATTAAGCGATTTTTTGCAATATCTCTTTGGGTGCTAAGACAAATGCGGGGATAATATTATTCAAAGATGTTATTAGCCATGTCTTCAAGTGAACAAAAAAAATTCATATTATAAACTTATACAAAATGGTGACGCTGGATGTATTCTCGCGAGGCATGTTGAACTTGAGACGCAGTATAACTGACGTAAATTTGAATGTGGAAAAAAATTATTTCGATTAATTCACATGAGCGTAGCTAGAGAAATATTTAGGGGATTTAAAAAATAATTTTTGTGTAATTCGGAAGCATTTGAAGTCAAAATTCAATTTTCGCCAGAAAAAAGGACAATCGTTTGTTAATGTATAATGTTATAATTGACTCATGCAAAATCCCGTACGTAATTCTCTTCGGAATTATATTTTGAAGATGTGCTCAAAATTTAGAGTGAATAGAATGAAAATTGTCCGATCACCTTGAATTTTTCAGGGAATATTTAAAACATGATGTACTGTCAAAATATATAAGGTTTGAAAAAAGTGATTTTTTTGACTTTTACAACTAGGCATAACCTTTTTCCACAGGCATTTCATCCATGGCTGCATCAACCTCCAATTAGAGGCCAGCGCTCGCTGCATCGCAGTATTTCAGTTGTTCGATGAGTAAAAAATCCCTTTTCCGTTACTCAGCCAAACAACATTCTTCAGTCGACGTGAAGCCGCGGGTTTTTTTTAAACAGTACGCAAAGCCAGTTCGTTATATTTTCAACGCTTTTCGGATTTTATTCTCTTTGTGAGCCTCTGCGACATGAACATTTGAAAAATGAATTGCAGCAAATCCCACCACTGGGTATCAACGACCAATTAGTATGAGCATTGACTGCACGTTGCGAAAAGACAATAATTCAGGGCAGGGAATATATATATATATATATATTATATATATATATATATATATATATATATATATATAGTGTGAACGATTTTAAAGACATTCAACCTCGAGGGCTGTTGTTTCTGCAAAATCAATTATCTGTTCGAACAAATGTTAAGGCAGTTTGGAGCGCTGTTTCGCGCCGATGTTGAAGATGGAATAACTAAAAAAATAATTATGTTGAAGTTTACACGTTTGGAATGCATAGAAAATTAATTATTTTTAACTGTCCAAATTCGTTTTGGTCCATTTAGCTTGTGAAAATCACTCAAACGTTTTTACGTATTTTTTATTAGAAATGTACGACCTTGATTTACAAAAAACAGGCATTGGGTAATGATAAAAATAAAAAAATACGAAATAAATAAAAAATCGTTGCATTCCAACGCTGCAAGCTTCGACGTCATAAAAAATAACCTATAAATAAAAATAAATAAACATGTGTATATTGATCCTTCAAGAATATGTAAATATTACAAAAAAATAATTATCATATATTTTTGCACGGTTGTTTACAGCGGTGCGCGGAAAGAACCTCCAATTGGCGATAACTGTTGTGGCAGTTATACGAAGAGATACGAAACATATTCTCCATATGCATGAGTGCTATAATGCTTGGTACCAAATTCAGCAGAAA
The DNA here is from genome assembly GCA_951751655.1 of Ophion costatus. Taxonomy (NCBI): domain Eukaryota; kingdom Metazoa; phylum Arthropoda; class Insecta; order Hymenoptera; family Ichneumonidae; genus Ophion; species Ophion costatus. The sequence goes on along the minus strand of OX632362.1, from coordinate 22,440,071 downwards.
AAAAATCACATAATGGAGGCATGCTAAACTTTGATTATCAATTTTTCCTATTTTACTGACCATTCTATGAGTTACCATTCTACCATTATTTCGACTCAATTCTGCTACCAACGTTGAAAGACAGTCTACTGAAGGGTTATGCCAAAACTGAGCTCACTCGGCGAGTTGGTCATAGAGATATCGTGGTTGCCAATTTAAAAAACAAAGTTTCGAGAAAAAACCGGTTTTAAAGTCGCGACGTCTCGACCCAAGGGTACTCCTTGTAATTTCTATATAACTCGGCCAAGCCTATGAATATCATTAAACGGTTTCAGCAGATGTACTCAGAAAGATGTGTAAAACAATAAAATAAAATTGAAAATCAATTTTTTCAAATTTCTAGACAACGATACCGCCTGTAGTGTCTTTAACAATTGTCAGATGTGCTGATGGTACCCAAAAATGAACAAATATAGTGGTTATATATATATATGAGGTGAACCCGGTGGACTTTTTCCCTGACCCCCGCCAATTCGATAAATTTTTCAAAAATCTGATTCCATTGACTCTAAAAGACACCCTGATTTTTTTTACATTTTTCAAAACAAGCCTTAGTGAAAAAAAAAATTTCCGGAGAAACGCCCTGAATAAAAAATCTGAAGAAATTCCCAAAAATACGTGATTATATGTACAAATTTTCAAGCTATCACCCGCAGTGGAAGTATGATTTTTTCGTTAGCAGTCAAAAAGTTCTGGTATTAATTTCAATTGAGGTCGTATTCAGCACAGAAAAAATCATACCTCCACTGCGGGTGATAGCTTGAAAATTTTTACATATAATCACGCATTTTTGGGAATTTTTTCAGATTTTAAATAGGGGCGTGTTTTTTGGAAGAAAAAATAGTTTGAGTAACGGTTGTTTCGAAAAAAGTAAAAAAATTCAGGGTGCCTTTTGAGTCACTGGAATCAAATTTTAAAAAAATCAAATTGGCGGGGGTGAGGGAAAAAGTCCACCGGATTCACGTGGAATGCCTCATATATATATATAGCTGTAGCACGTAGGTGGAGAAGGAGCGAGCGGTCTATTGGATTCTGTTTCTGCTGCTTGGAGAAACAGCCAGATAGGGTATATAATGGAGCGGGGGCGCAACAGTTGCGTGGGTGGATGCGCATTTCATGAGGGAGTGGATGCTGAACAAGAGATAGAGAGAGGGAGGGAGGGAGAGAGAGAGAGAGAGAGAGAGAGAGAGAGAGAGAGAGAGAGAGAGAGAGAGAGAGAGAGAGGAGAGAGGAGGGGGGCAAGTGAGAGCGAGAGAAATGGGAACAACTCGCGGTTACAAGGGGTGAGACGAAGTGACGTGAACGAAGGGGTGGCTGAACGCAAACGCGAGGAAACTACGTGCCTCAGTACCTTTCTCGCAGTGAAACGGCGCACGCGAGCGAGCGAGCATTAATCCTTATCTTTCACGTTGGCTGTACACGTCTTCTCGACTGTACCGGCTTATTTCGGAGCCGGCAATTTCAAGTTTTCGTCATATTTATCGCACATTAGATTATTTTTTTTTCTTTTTTTCTCTTCCTCGTCTAAATTTTTGTGGTAAGAGAATTTGTTTTTCCGAAGTGTCTGGATTGTGATCGTGTCGCGGGCTGATTAAATCGTGAACGGATCGTGTTGCACCCGGCAGACTATCACGATCGTAACGGAAAATCGATTTTTATTGCACCGCGTGAATGCGGGAATGAGCATGAAAATTGTGGAATAGCTGACGCGAAACGTTTAGAAAGGTTCCACGAATTGACTTTAGGGGATGTTTTTTATTTTTTATTTTTTTAGGAGGGACATACTTGCGGTTGTGTATAGGACGAATTCTGATTTGTATTGCCGAAGATGCAGCTGTTGGGAGATTTGGTTGATTTGTGTGCGGTTGCGAAGTAAGCGTTTAGGAAGGTTCCGCAAATTGATTTTAGAGGGTGTTTTTTTAAATTTTTGAAACTTTTAAGAGGTACCGTAAAATTGGCTTATTTTGAACAGGTTTTGGAAGCTTTTTGTAGGTTACATTTTTTGACATCGGAAATTCCAATATTTTTCACTCCAATAGAACGACACGTCCTTTGGCTATCAAATGTATGAGAAAGGCAAGCCCCAGCCGCCCCTCCTCGCAATTTTACCCTATAAAAAAGTGTCAAAGTAACCTCGAGTGTAGGGTTTCTTTGACAAGGTATTGAAATGCAACTTATGAGAACTCAAAGATTAAAGATTTGACATCATGTTGATAAAGAAATTTAATATTTTATACACTATGAGTCGAGTGAAACGAGAAACGATTTTTTACAATCAAATTGTCATGTCTGTTAAGGAAAAATTTTACATGAAAATATCAAGTACTTAGGGTACTATTGTAGGCACTCAACCAGTCTTATTACCATTGATAAATTACCATTGAGATAAAAATCAACTGGAGCAGCATAATAATAAACTAGAACAACAAATTTGAGCAACAATGGAAAAAAATTTAAGCACAATTTTAAACCATATTTTGGCGCTCTCTAAAAGTAGCCCTAGAAACCGTTAAAGTCGAGGACAAGAGAAATTCCGATTTTTATTGCTGGAGATGCAGCTATTGGGAAATTTCCTTGATTTGTATGCGGCAACAAACCCAGCCAAACCCAAATGTAACATTCGTTGAATGGATCGTATAGAACTATTTTGTTTGGGGAATTATTAGTCATTCATCAATCCAGCGGTCTGTAACTCTGTCTGTGTCTGTCTCTCTCTTCTCTCTCTCTCTCTCTCTCTCTCTCTCTCTCTCTCTCTCTCTCTCTCTCTCTCCCTCACTATCGCTGTCGCTTTTAATTATCGTCGCGCTGCCTTTCGATCCGACTGACTGATACAGATATTCAATACTTTTGCCTCGTTTCCACTGCAGACCTTTCCAAATAAAAGCAGTACTAAAATTTGGCCCACTGGAACGTTCGGCGGTTTCGCAAATTTTTCTTTTTTTCGCCCCCCCCCCGCCGCCCATTGACGTGCACCGCAGAGTCGCTTCGCTCTTTTTTTTCCACCAAAAGCTGCCCGCCGCACTCTCCTTTTGCGTGCATTCGCTTGTACGAAGAAAATTTCATTTTCCGGCTGTGAAAGCGGAAGCTTTTCATTTTTCTTTGTGCACAAGCTTTGCATTCCTGGCGGCTAACCGTAAATGCGGGAAAGGTGATTAAATTTATTGTTACCACAGCGAAACGATTTCATCCTGAAGAAATTTTCAACGGCTCGGATTCCCTTTGAGCGACACGCCGAATTCGAAGAGCAATGAATGTTGTGTGGCAAATAAGCGGCAGATTTGCCTCGCGTTTTTCCGCGCTTCAAAGACACGCAGAAAAAGAAAGTGCACATGAGCTAATATCGCGCTGTTAACATTTTTTTGTTACGTATCAGTTGAACAAAAAAGAAACAATGTTACGCGTTAATTTGATCTCCGTCGTTCGTAAGGAAAATACGCGAATGTGAAATTAACGGGACATCCCTCTCTGAAAGCCCAATTTGAAGGGTCAGAATGATCATGTTTTTTTGTCTAGTAACACTTTGGTTGGAATAAATTCATTTTTTCCCAACATGTTGTACACATGGTTACAATGTAATTTTTTCGGACGAAAATCTTTTCAGGAGGTACGATGAGCACTGCGGATCCAACTTTCGGATTTGAAATTATTATATGATTTTGACAAATACTTTATACGCCTATTGCCAAAATTTGAGCTATTTTGACCGTTTACTTTTTTCGCAATAAAACTGCAAAGTCGAGCATTTTGAGTTACCGAAGCACGTCGTCTTATGGAGACGATCAACCGGAAGTGCAGTGATCGTGGCTTTTCTGTTCACGTATTCAACTAAACCCGTTGGAAAACTGAAATTCGATAGATTAGATATAATATATATTGTAAAAAATAAGAAAATCAATCTTCACCGCGTAGTTAAAGCACACATTACAAGAAAGTTTCAATTTCCGGTTGAAAATGGTCAGAACGACGAAATAGCACCCACAGACTTAGCAACGTCGCGAGCGACAGTTGATGCGTTTGGCGAACATGACCCAGCTTTGTTTTGAAATTCATTTGAATAGAAGCCGCCACAAAATATGCAAACAACAATTTATGAAGCTTTATCATTTATCACGTATCAATAATATGTATAATTATTTTCTGCCTATCCTCGTAATTCCGCTGAGGTAATTCAAGCCTATTTTAATAGGCTTGAATTTGATTACGTTAATATTATTACGAAGATTATTACCGAGTCGTTGCAATCTAATTTTTTAGTTTTTATTTGTTCACGTGCAATAAATTCATCATTTACCATGACATTTGGCACACTATAATCGATAATACGAATAATCAACATAAGTAAACATCAATCAGAGCAGCTGTGGGTAAAATACATTTAGACTCTTTTTTGACCCCGTGGAAGTGATCGTACCTCCTAAGAGTGTTCGTGGTGCTGCATTTGGCGTTGCGGTCCAGCGGCGAGGCTCGAACCGGCAGGCTGTCTGCCATGCTCAAATGTAATCCGAAACGAAAACAAACATTTTTTTTCTTCAAATATATCCAACTGGCTATGGGTTCACGGTCCACTTTTCGAAATTTTGAAAAATACAGAAAATCACAGCTTCACCAAAGAAAACCTCACTTTTCTCTTTAAAAATAGCATGCTGAGGTCATTGTTATTAACAACTGGTTCATCCAAATAAAAAATCTGATCGTGAAGCGAAAATGACTACTGTTTGAACGCTAACTGTGCAAATTCAAATCAATAGTGTGAAAGTTACTCAAGATATCAACCCCGTCGTGTCAAGATATGTAGTTTCGAGATAATCGCGTTTAAACTCGACGGAGCGCGGCAAACCCGACGAAAACCGTTCACCTAAAATAGGTGTAACTTCGTCAGGTAAAAAAATTTCAGGGTCCGGTTGGTCTTAAAATATTCTTGAAAGTTCACACGATAACAATATGCAAAAAGACGATGTTTTTGCAGTTTCCAGAGAGGGATACCCAGTTAATCAATTGAAAAATCGATTAAAATCGCGCTCAACGTGCAATTTGCAATTTGCAATTTGCAATATCTGCAGGGAAAAACCGTGGATCGGGGGACGGCCGGTCGTGCGGTATTACTCATTGTTCCGGCACCCAATATTTCATTTCTATCCACGCTCGTTAGTAGGAGTCGTCGGAAGTTTCGAGAGAAATGAGGAGAGAAAGAAAGGCGGACAGGCAAACGGATAGACAGGAAGGTAGGAAGAGCAAGAAGGTGAGGGAATTTCAGAGGGAAGTGCACAGAAGGGAAGAGATTTATTTTTATATATTATCGGCAGTTAACAGTTCCTGTAAATAAAGTACTGTGAAACTCGTATCTCATCTAGTTCTGGAGAGAAAACTGCTCATATATATATATATATATATATATATATATATAATATATATATATATATATATATATATGTATATATATATATATATATAGAAGGTACCCATAAAGCATCCTCCCTCAACTCCCAAGGGTTGCTTCTCGAACATTTTTTATTCCAATGAAACCATTCTATCTTTTAGTCCCCAAGTAGGCAAATATATCCTTCATTGCGTCCGCTTATCTCGATACGTCGGCGTGTCTTTTTTCCAAACTCGACAATCTTTATCGCTTATGGATTTAAACGCATTAAAATACACCTAATTTTCAGTCACATCGATAGACATTTAAAAATTAGAAGGTCTCTGATTTAAGGAAGTATTCTACTCGACAGGGCTAAATTTCGGGCGTTTTTTTCGGGCTTGATAAAAATAAAACGAAATATGTCGTAAGTTTCCATTTTTACAGCCTTTTTATTGCTGTTTCACGAAGTCACAAGAAAAAAGTAGCGAAATAAGCGCAAAAAGTGAAAAAGTTATGAGCCCTCAAATATGGACGTGAAAAAAAAGTATTGAGGTGGTTCACATCATTCCAAAGCTTCCATTAATCGGAAACGGAAAATAAATCAATTTTCTTGATCAATAAGAATGTCATTGTGGCAGGTACCAAAGGGAAACAAAAAACATTGTTTTTAGATAGCGACCATCTAAAAGAAGTTTATTTTTCACTCAATTTTACAGTCCTTAATTGTTTAAAAATAATGACGATAATTTCGCAATGCAAAATATATATATATATATATATATATATTAGGGTGGTTCGAAAAAAAAAGAATTTTTTTTCGCTGTACTCAACGGAAAATGTTTCTACGTTATGTAAAAGTACTTCATACAAAATTTGAGAGGTCTAAACAGTTTTTTTGGTAGTGCTCAAATGAATTTTAATTTTTTCTTCGATTTTTCGTAAATTTGTTTTCTTGATTTGTTTTCTTACTCCAAAACAACTTATTACTAAAAAAAACACGCGTACTTGTTAGACGTTCGGTGATGTAAACACCGTGTTCATGTTCATCAAGTGGTTGATATAATTTTCCCAACCGAATTACATATATTGATTCTTAATCTGCAAATACAAATTGTTTATGACAAAAAATATTTAAATAAAAATTGTGTATTGTTACAGAAAAAAATAAATCAAAACTTACATTGGATCACGCACTAACATTTTCTGCAGAGATAAAAAAATAATACTCCGATTATCATTTTTTTTTAAACATGAGAACGGCGTTTGGGCACTAAGGAATAATTGTTTAGAACCCTGAAAATTTGCAAAACTTTATTTTTCTTACCATACTTCAATTTTCGGTTGAGCACAAAAATCAATTTTTTCAACCACCCTAATGTGTGTGTTTATATATATATATATATATATATATATATCCATACCAAATTTGAAGTCAATTGGTTGAATAAAACTCGAGATTTGATGTCAACCAGGTTCAAAAAGTAGTTTTGAGAAAAACGCGTTTAAAGTTTTAAGTACAATTTCAGACAACTGCAACTATCTAAGTAAGTAGTTTAATGACAAGTTATATTTACGTGATATTAATCGGCCATGCCAGTCTCGTAGAGCGTGCTTTCCTCGACTTCGAGACGATGACTTTCTGAAGCTCGATCTTCCCTGCGAGCAGTTCTAGCTTGCTTAGAAGCTTCTGCATTTCGTAGCTCCGACCGGTCGATCCTATTCCGGTCTTCTTTGTGGCGTAAATGTTGGGAATTTCGAAATTTCCTTCGGAGGATATATTCCAAAGAGTCTCCACATTAAAAAAATGCCAAAGACAATCGATTTCTTCAAACTTCTAGACCACAACGTTGTTTTGAGTTGAAGCTTATTCGATTCTTTGCAATTCGCTAAAAGTGAAGCAGGTGAGTTGATTTTTTAAAAACCCATATTCTCCATTGATTCCCCGTTTGTTCTTCGGCTGCGTTAGTTCGAGGACTTGTGCAGCAGGGTTTTCGAAGGATGCAGAGATTGGCAGATTTAAAATAAAATTAGTCGCTTAGGCGGCGATAAAATTGTTCAGCAAGGAATAAGCCTCCAAGTAGAAATTGTAATGTCGCGAAATATGCTTGAAATTGTTAGAATACAAAGGCGATCAGGGGTTGCCAGATTTGAGTGGAAAGCGCGCACATACCCACGAACACGGATAAACAGGCCTCTATAACGATACACAAGGGACTTTTCCGACTATACGCGTAACTAATTTAAAGAATTCATTAGCGAGTGCAGGAGCGTGACGGGAATACTTGCATGGAAATATGCAAACCGCGACACCCAACTCTCGGTGAAAGAAATTTGCAAAACTAATTTATACGTGTAGGTTAGGTATTTTATACCAACCTCCGCATTCAGTCTCTCGTTCCCCATTGAAAAATAAATATACGAGAAAGTGAGGACGCGGAAATAATGGCCTCGTCGACCAAAATAATTTTCTAATACCCAGCGATGACACCAGGACGAGTTTCATTGCAATTCACCAGTTTTTCTTTTGCTGAAGGAAAAAAAAGCGACATGTGTATCATCTTGTTACGTCATCGGGAATCGCAGGAATAGAGGAAAAGGTGACCGCCTACTATTGTTTATCACGCGTTGCCCGGAGAAACGCATTACAGGAGGTTGACTGACGTATCGACCGTCCACTTGTGACGAGACGAGGCATTGACGTTTACGTATTGATCTCGCTCATAAGTAACCTCATTTCGTCCAAAATAATTCCAGATGCAAAACGCACTGTTGCTTTTTGTTCCATGAAAGGCTACTTTGGATTGCATTGGAAATGGATCGTTTCACGGCTCAAGTTTGTATTGTTTTTGCCTCACCATGTAACAACCAAAAGTTGTAACAAAACATACTTTAAGTCTCATAAATGGCAAAGAAATCTTTCTTGAAAAAAATCATTAAAATCAGAAAAAAATGTCCTCGCCTGAAGGTATCTCCTCCCTTAAGTGGTGTTCCATGTCGGTGGGTGGCGCGAGAAATGGAGAGCTGCATACCAATCGTAGTAACGTGGTATCAAAATTGGTATGTTTACTCGAGCTCCACGCCAATTGCGCCATGACCAAAGGCGAATTATTTAGACACCGACTGGTAAATGATGAATTTATTGCACGTGAACAAATAAAAACTGAAAAATTAGATTGTTAATGACTCGGTAGTAATCTTCGTAATGATATTAACGTAATCAAATTCAAGCCTATTAAAATAGGCTTGAATAACCTCAGCGGAATTACGAGGATAGGCAGAAAATAATTATACATATTATTGATACGTGATAAATGATAAAGCTTCATAAATTGTTGTTTGCATATTTTGTGGCGGCTTCTATTCAAATGAATTTCAAAACAAAGCTGGGTTATGTTCGCCAAACGCATCAACTGTCACTCGCGACGTTCCTAAGTCTGTGGGTGCTATTTCGTCGTTCTGACCATTTTCAACCGGAAATTGAAACTTTCTTGTAATGTAGTGCTTGAACTACACGGTGAAGATTGATTTTCTTATTTTTTACAATATCTATTATATCTAATCGATCGAATTTCAGTTTTCCAACGGGTTTAGTTGGATACGTGAGCAGAAAAACCACGATCACCGCACTTCCGGTTGACCGTCTCCATAAGACGACGTGCTACGGTAACTCAAAGTGCTCGACTTTGCAGTTTTATTGCGAAAAAACTAAGCGGTCAAAATAGCTCAAATTTTGGCAATAGGCGCAAAAAATATTCGTCAAAATCGTGTAAAAATTTCAAATCCGAAAGTTGGATTCGTAGTAATGATGGTACCTCCTTAATGAATCTTTGACAAGTTTCCCGAATTTCACCGAATTTTACTCAAACGCTTTTTCACTGTGCTACATGGAGACGCACATAGTCATTTTTTTTGACCAGTGACGACCAATTCCGTCTTTTTTCTCTCATTTTATCGTTGAGGTACGAGAGACGAAAAAAAGGTATGCGTGAGCGCTGTGAAAAGCGCACGTTCCCTCTGATGAAATTTCATCCGTTCGACCATGAAATCGACAAAATGTTTGCCTCTCGAATGTCAAAGAGCGCCGCCGTCACAATCGTCGCGATTATTCGACGATGGTTTGTCGCCATCTACCCTCGCCCGTAGATCGGGGTCATCATTTTTCGCTGACCAGATTTCCCAAGTTTTGCCTGGCGGCACTTCTCGGAGAGCAAAATAACACAAAAAAAGCTGACATCTCACTCTCGCTAGTGGTTCGTTCACCAGCCCTGTTCTCTCATCTCACTTTTCTTTTTCGCCTTTTTCGCTCTCGCTATTTGCAACGTTTCTCTTCTTCCACCTCCCACGGCCTGTTCGTAGCTCACCGGATTGTTGCTGAAATTTCCGACACCGATCGATTCGTGCAAGTAACGCGGAAAAATCAATCGACTGGGCCCCGTAGCCTTTTGAAATCGTTTCGTTGCGTACGTGGATCTTCTGACGCGTAAAAAACAATTGGTTCTGACTTTCGGATGAATCTGCAGTGGAATAATAAAAAAAGTATACAAAACAGTCTTAAAAGTTAAAATTTCACTATCGTTGTTTGTATGGGCAGCCACGAGGGATTCAAAAAGTACGAACTTGCACTACGAAGACATAACGATCAACTTTTATTGTTATTACTCAATATATATTATAATAGTGACGAGAGCGTGCATATGTTATCCACTGATGATGCCAATAACAACAACATGCTCGAACAAAATTATTTCATAATAATTATCATTATCATTATCACATCATCATTATTATTTGTAATAATACAAAAAATAATGACTGCGATGATGACAACAACAATAATGAAAAAGGTCATTATCAACAATGTCATTGGTGTAATTACCATGTCTATTGCCATCGAAAATCATAGTTATTATTTATTGAATAATGATGTATATTATATTTTTTAAATAAATCGGAAGATGCCTACCCCTATGGCTGAAAGGCAGTTTTACGCACGAAATGATGTGAAATATTTTTTTTTAATGTTATGAAAAACTGTCAACTCACTCAGAACACTGTGACGATTTCGTCGTCAGTGTCATAATGTTAGAGCCCCTATGTTAAAAGGTGTTTTTTCAATTGTAAATTTCATACAAACAGTGTAGACGATCGATTTAAAACTTAGACGGGGCATTCGGTATACGACGAAGACTTGACTGTATAAATTTGAATCAAACGGTAACATTTCGTCAATTTTCCCGAAACTCCTTAAACAGCGTTGCGCATGACCGATACTCGGAGCGGTGACCGCTTATGTTAGTCGTGCACCGGCCGGCGAATCAAGCAGCGAGCGGAAGGCCAATAGTGCAATACCGGCACGGGTTTCCCACAGTTTCCCTGTGCCCGTGACTACTGTGGAATGGAAGTTAGATTGTATTAGCGAATTGCGGGTAGGGGGCGATAAGAAAGGGTTCGATTGGGAAGGGTAATACGTAAAAAAACTCGCAAGGATATATGTTGGAACACAAGTAATAAAATAAAATATGACAATGATTATCAAATAATAATGGCAATAATAATTAGAATAGTGATAAAAATAATTAAAGAATAGCTATTATTATGCTTTATTGATTATTATTATTAACATTGTCATTATCACGGAATATATGGAGGATAGTTGCGTAAATACCCTTAAAAGGCGTTCCTAGGAATAAATATATACTAATACTTCTATAATGATCACAATATATTATCAGGGTAACACGTAAGAACCCGTAAGATTATACGTTGGAATTTAGATAAAAAAAAGAATATTGTTGATGACGATGATTTTCATTATGAAAATGAAAATTTAAATGTCATTAATATCATTATTATTAGTTATTATTTTTAA
>OX632362.1:22406381-22428604 GCA_951751655.1 Ophion costatus | reverse complement strand
TTTTATCGCGCCTGCACGAGGGCACAGGGAAAGTATGGAAGATTCGCATGCTTGAAAGAAACTCTGATTTCTTCCATTGTACAGTACGTCGTTAGAAAAATCCTCGAGAACTAGGCAGTTCGTATGACAAACAATGTGTAATCCGTAGAATAAACGATTGAGGATTGGCCGGATGCATCGTGATAAAAGATCCGGAGACTCACCCGTCTCCAGGGACTGAACGAAAACGGTGACTATGGGGGTTCCGAGTTGCGAGAGGAAAAACGCTGGAGCTTTTCGTTCGAAAGAAAACTTATGTACCGAGCGAGGGAGGTAGATAAAATAGCTCGATGAGCAACTAAACGTACTCAGGTCTCAATAACTCGGCAATTTCCATAGAAAATGGACTTTCCAATTGTCGATCCCAGAGGGTATCCGTGTAGAATTCAATTTCTTATCAATCACACCTGCCCGAGCGAGTGGTTCAGCGAGAGTAGCTTTTCTCCCTCAAGGGGGGAGTGAAAATTTGGTTTTTCATGCTCGAATGAAGTCGAGGAGACTCCAATCTATCGAAGCTGCCTGTTTCGAAGAGATAACGGAGATTATCTTGTACCCTGCAGTATGATCTTCTAATCAAGTCAGGGAGCCCGTATTAAAATCAACTCAAAAGCCATTTGTATTATTATTGACAACGATAATTAGTAATTGTCTGAAAAATGAACAACTCATGAAACCATCAGGAGCCCCGAAAGATCAGCAAAGTGACGGCGATGAAGCCCCAAACGTTCAGCTATTCGAATCTTCGGTATCCAGTTACAATTTAATGTCGGTTGAACATCGTACGTTATATTTGGTTTAATTACCGATTTAGGAGAGAAGCGAGAAAATATCGAAGTCTCCTGGGGACATGTGAGGCAGCAGAGGAAATTCATTCGTCCGGGTGAAGTGAATAGTCGAAGCTATAGAGTAAAATCGCTCGACTTGATCCGTTGGGGTTGACCCGTTAACAACGGCGTGTCAGCGAATAACGAGAAACAGATCCGCACCATTCCACATTCCATTATACTGTGCGATATGTTGTTGAGTGTCCTCGTACACGTGTACTACAAGCGTTAAATATGCCAGAGCCATATATCGGACTGTACGTCATCGATGCCATCCCGCATCATCTGGTGCAGTCGTCTAGGGAACGAAATAATGTCAAGTGTGACTTAACGACAATGGGGTCGATTCATCTTATTCGCTGGTATGGAGAATAGTACTAATCGGACTTAAAATGCCTCGCCACTGTTACCGAAGTCATCAATTGTAAAGGTCAATAGGGCCATGCCAAAATGTTTTAAATCATGAGATCCCTTCAGTCATTGCTTATTGTGAGGTTAATATGGCATGAACTCCTACTCAATGTCTAAAACGGGACCACATTGCCCTTTTATCCACTTTTAGGCATTAAGGAAGACGTCGATATACCGTTTCTGAATGCCACACATTATCCCCACGCATATACATGCTATTGTGCATACAGACATACACTGATGACATATAAGTCATCACAGTCCGTCTACTAAATACATAGAATATTGCATAAATCCAAAATAAATAAAAATACTCAATTGAGAGTTCTACCTCAATCGTTTTTTTTTCTTCATATATTTCATCATTCCCTGACCTGCTGAAATCGTTTATGACGAAGAAATTCTATACATGGAATTCTATACATCTAGCCTATACACGGAATCAAACCTACACCCTAGCTGCCCATCTTCTGCCTATACTACAAAAGTTGATTTGGGTGACACTTCGAGGGTCATAGTAGGACTGCTAGCACTAAACAGCCTCAAGCGAGGCTTAAGTGGAGTCAAAGATATTCAAAAGAGGCTGAAATAGAGTCAAAGCCCTTCATAATAGGCTGAGAATTTCGAGTAGGACTCATACTATTCGAATGAGTCCTGCTTCGAAACTGATCTTGGTCGAATGGTAAAGTCCATGTAATCGCGAGTCTGTCGCATATGCCAACAGCTAACTCTTGGTTACGTATCTACACACATTTGTTCCTGATCTGTCTTCATCGAAGAGATAGAAGTAGAAGCTTTATTTTCCCAACGACCAGTTTCCTCGATAACTGTACTTGCTTTTCCACTCCAACCCTCGAAAGCCGAATTTCCAGTCGCTTCCATTCAGCATCCCTCGTCGTCATCGGTACAAAAGAACTCTCCTCAAGCTGCGATATATGTCTAATCTGCGATCAATCGTTATCCAAGTCCGTCGATTCTCCCGAACAGTCACTTGCCTCTTCTTTCTCTCCGACCTTAGTACAGGACCGCTCCAACTGGAAGCTCTCTTTCGCTTTTGTGAGCTCCTAAGAAACGCGGGGATGTCGCGAACCCTTGCCGTTGCTCCGTTGCACGTGACGGAACCACTGTGTTATATTCGGCTCGGTGGAGGGTAACAGGTTTAGTGGGATGCGTACGTGTGCGAGGGTTCAATGGTCCATGGATGAGATTTAGTTTGTGCAGGTCCGGCAGGTCATTGACTTTGAGACGATACGTGGAAGAACCATGGTTTCATATGGGAAACCATCTTTTTACAGGCACATAACAATTGTTCGTCCTTCATTAAGTATATGGCTAATGGCACCACCCACTAGGCATTACTTATTCCGGTTTTTCAATCTTCCTTCGTATACCTTTTCAGATATTTTCGGGTGTAGTTCCGAAAAGCCCATACCTCTGATTAATTTGGAATTCCGTGTACCCATGTATTTCGACTCGCTGATTACGAACATCATAGTGAAAATACCCGCAAATTTGATTTTCAAGGTCAACACTCACGAAAACTGATTTTTTAACAGTTTTTCTGTTTTATTTGAGTAAATATTCATTTTAGAGAAAACATTTTCCGATAAAAGTTATAGCCTATGAAAATATTGATCTTTTATGTTCTATATAGTTTTTATCTAAAACCATTCCGTTTCGAGAAAAATGGGATAATGGTCCAATAAGTGAAAATTGCTTAGCGGTATTCGAAGAGTATGTGACTTCCGGATGCAGGCCGTGTTCAGAATCAGCGTTGTGCCGACGTTGTTTCAATATTACCCACTTACGCATACCCGAGAAGGTTGGAGTTTAGCCTTTAAAGTGCATATTTCGACTCGCTTTTTCGTTTGTGATTTTATTTTATTTTAGTTTCTTTTTGTATTATATACTATTTTTGCATTTTTTCTGATTGTCAATTTTAAAGTGCATGTTTTTTGCTTTTTGTTTTTTTTTTTTAATTTTTTTCTTTTACTTTAGTTTTTTTTTGCACTATATACTATTTTTACATTTTTGGTTTGGGTTGTTTGGGTTTGATTTTTTTGTTGGGCTTGCTTGGGCTTTTTATTTTATTTTGTTTTTTTTTACTTCGAGTTGTTTGGGCTTTTTTGTTTCGATTTGTTTCGATTTTTATGTTGGTTTTGTTTCAATTTGAATTTAGTTTTTTTTTTTGGATTTCGGTGGGCTAATGAACATTATCTATATTCTTGCTGTTACCGATCCGTTATTATAGATAAGTAGATAATATCGAACCTAATGATGCTAACAATAAGCAATTTTCAGTTATTGGACCATTATCCCATTTTTCTCGAAATGGAATGGATTTAGACAAAAATTGTATAGAACATAATGATCAATATTTTCATAGGCTACAACTTTTGTGGAAAATATTTTTCTCTAGAATGAATATTTACTCAAATAAAACAGAAGAACTGTTGAAAAATCAGTTTTCGTGAGTGTTGACGTTGAAAATCGAATTTGCGGGTATTTTCAATATGATATTCGTGATCAGAGAGTCAAAATACATAGGTACACGAAATTCCAAATTAATCGGAGGTACTGGCTTTTCCCTCACCCGGTCACCCTCCAAGTATGGATCCCGGTCAACGCTGCTCCACCTACGCCTTAAGTTAGATTTTTCTCTGATTTCTGTGATTTGTACGTGTTATACGGTTTTAGCGATAAAGTTCGAAATATCACGAGGTGGAATAAAAATTGGAATGAAGGATGTATGCATATGATTGTGGCTAGGTACTTGTCAAGTTCCCGGCCATTCTCGGTTGGCATGTACAAGTCACATAGCTCGTACCGTGAAGATTCGCGCATAGTTCCAGGAATCGATTATAACCCACTTTAGATTCACTAATTTACATTTGCTAGCAGGAAGGATGACCATTCACACGTCACACCGCTGAGTTACGTTGTGCAGCGCGTCATCAGAACTCTCGCCCGGTCCGTTCCTGTTATCCCGTTGATTCGATTACTTCGATTGGGTTACGACTGCGAAACTCTGTACATCGATGCACGCGATGAATTTCACCGTTCAATTGACTTTCAAATTTTCCAACTGCCCTGCAATCCCATCATCCTCTTTCTCTTTATCTCCCTATTTCTCTTTCTGTCTCCATCTGTTACTGTCTCCCGACACCCACATCAGCCAACTCACGTGCAAACGTGGATTCACATGTACCCTCTCCTTCGTGTCAAAAACAGACATTTTCATCGGCAGCTTTTTCCGCCGAATCCACAGTAGTGTCGTACAACTTTTTTTCGCCTCCCAGGGTGCGAACAATCCTTGAACTCGACAATCCATTGGCAGGTGCTGCGCGCGCGAGATAACGAGAAAATATGTCCAACGCTTCCGTTTGATCAATATGCATTTCTATTGAACCTTACTGGAGATTGAACGGAGGAAGCGAAGCTGCCGAAACATCCACTTGTTCCCTTTAATTAGAACCAATGATCAATAATGCATGCAAACTATAGGAATAGCTAATAGGAATGATTCGGACTATGAAGAATATGGATTAGGATTGAAAACGACAGTGGTGGACGCGCGGTAGGAGCGTGGCTACGTTGGTCTTCCACGTCAAGCAGCATTGGCCTAGGTCAATACTCGGATGGGCGACCGTTCAACCGCACACTGGCTGGCGCGCTTACTACCGAGTGGAAGTCCATTTTTACTCCTATCCTGACTGTAACGCAATTGGAAGTCAATAGAATAGAGACGCGTGTATCGGCACGGGTTCACCGCAGTTTCCCTGCGCCCTCGTGTAAATGCGATACTGTCATGCAGTAGGAACGAGCGCCTGTGGGAAACGCTTCTGTGTTGGGATCGAAAAAGTCCGCAACTCTATGCAAAGGAACGCTAGCAATATCAACCAGATCATTCAGTTGTTGATAACGTTATTTTATTTAGTTACCTATATTGTTTACAATTCGTGGAACCAATGTCTGAAAAATGGCATCAGCGATCTCGATTTTCATCCGGCTGGTGACGTTTTTTCTTTCCATCTGTGTTCAAGCTCATTGCGAAGAATCATTACGGATCACTTCGCGGGCAATAAATTCTATGCGGGAGGCCGAGTAGCCTCGCAATTGTGCTTGCGATTCGAGTGTAATGGTGAAAAAAGTGTTACGGGGGTCACGATGCAGCTAATGACCCTAAACTCACTCCTCATGTTCGACCTCGTCTTTCTGTTCTTTCTATTTCTCGTCGGGGTGTCTTGCCTCGTGTACTATCTTCCAGGTGCCCGGGGACACCCGGTCGCGCCACACGAGATCATCAAAGCGAGAGTACCAGCACGTGCCGATGGACCTCTCGACGATGTCTAAGGTATGGTAGAAAAAACTGGACTGTGGAACGAGCACTGACGTAATCAACATTTCAATAAATATACCGAACAATAAACCGAAGGGTTGTAACAAATTTGGCGAGCCATTCTTCATCTTCGATGTCAACTACTCCGTAGGTTTTTTGGATATGGACATCAAACTGGACATTGCAACTGGACATTGCAACTGGACATTGCAAACTGGACATTGCAACTAATTGAATAGTCAAGCATTCGCGTGAACACATTTTCATCAAAATACTAAATGAGAAACAAAAGAGTCTCAGCAAAGTTGGCCAGCCATTTTTCATCTTCGATGTACACTTTGTCTTTGATTTGGATTGGCTAATTAATTTTAAGGATTTTTCGATGAATAAGAAATTCCGTACGTGCTCCTCTACGAAATGCAATTAGGAACATAACTTTTAAATTTGAAGTAAATCAAGTGAAAATTGTTGAAGTTATTTCTCACGCCAATAGGAAAAAAGCTGTTTCGAGAAGTTTCGAGTATTCGGCCATTTTGTACATCAAAACAAATTCTAACAGCTCGATATTCATACTAAATAGATGTGTAATTTATTTTACGAGTAAATCACTTTTTCATACGGAAAAAATGGTTAAATTCACACATGATTTTATACCCGTTACTGTGGTCTAAGGCCTTAAATGGAATGGCACTTTTTCCCCTTGCACATTGTAGCCGGCATCCAAACAAATTCAACCATGTAACATAGTACGACCAAATGATCTTCTATCCAGAAATATTCAATAAATACCCTCGACTTCCTCCATAAATGAAAATCATATGGATCTTTTCTCACTTCGAGTAACGCATTGTGTAACGTTCATCGATAAACTAATAGATTGGAAATTTTGGAAACTTTTTACTCTGAATACACTTGCGAAGGTACTCAGAGTATTAAGTGGCTGATGAACACGATTACGTACGTGCGAACAGGTGAAGGTGTTTCCTAAATCCTTTGTTATCACTGAAGTTATTACTCTGTTGTGTTCTTGTGATACATTTCTATGTAACCCAGCCCACAGGAATTATTTAGCCTAACAGAAATAAATAAAAACTCTTACACATAGAATTATTGTTCATTCAGCATTTCTGATTTGAAGGTCATTTGAAGGTCATACTATGATGCATGGTTGAATTCGTTTGGATGCCGGCTACAATGTGCGAAAGCAAAAAATAAGTCATTCCGTTGAAAAAAATTTTGATGACCTTATAAAAACCGAAAAAATTTAAATTCCAATATGTACATAGTTCGTATTTTCAAATCCAACAGAGATATTCGGGTGTTGTGTTTCTCGTGACTCACCCCGTATATACTTATGTCAGGTATGCAAACTGATCCGATGTAAGGATTGACGTGAACGGAAGAATATCATGGCGAGCGTGTGGGGGGGGGGGGGGTATATTTCGATGTCGTTGGCGTGAAAGCATTGCCGCCTCTCTGCCTCTCTCCCGTATGCACCCATGGTCCTATATAAGGTGCGATGTGCTCTTTGAAGGCTGCACGTCTGGCAAACGTTGTCGGTGCACTTCTCGCGGAGCGTGGGAAAATCTATTGGCAACTCGTACTACACAACTTGGCCCGCTTGCGCGTATAGGCTGCACTTTGCTACCCGCTCGATATATATAGAAATTGGGTTCGACGTCTATGTGATATCCGGATATGCAAAAAAAAATCGATACCTGTCGAAGACACATGCCCCGAGCCAAAAAAGAGGAAAATTGCATCAAGATTTTCATCATCCCTTCCTTTTTTTCAGCTAGCTTGGGTATAGATTCCTGTTGAACACACTCCCTACGCCGATTAAACTCCATCAGGCTTCGAGCAACCGTGAATGAAGTTTTAATATCTAAAAAACCGTCTTTCACATCGACAATGTATACAATCACATTTTACAATCTCCCGTTACAATTTTAGCGGAGAAACGATTCCTGGCGAACGTTCGTATCGGATAGAAATCCATTTATCGTCCGATTTCCGTGAATCGTCTCGTTTTCCCCTATGCTCTACGTGTATGCCCCCGATCGGCGACAATCCTGATGAAGTCACTGCTCTCTCTCTCTCTCTCTCTCTCTCTCTCTCTCTCTCTCTCTCTCTCACTCTCTCTCTTTCTCTTTCTCTCTCTCCCTCTCCCTCTCTCCCTCTCTCTCCCTCTGGAGATTAGATACGAAAGAGAAATCAATTTCAAGAATATGCTCTTGCACAGACATTTGTGTGAATCGAGAAGATAATGGGCTCGATATTGGCGTGGCTGACCACGGGAATTATCGGAAGTTGACCTGGAGCCCGGCGTCAGGGCATTGAGAGGGACAAGCCATACGTGGACCAGATTCGCGGTCCACCGGATCTTGCAAGCTCGTGGTTCTCGATAATAGGAAATTGAAGCTTCACTGTAGAAATACCCCACTGCATATATGCGTATATACGCGCGCACGAACTTGGCTAGTTGCGCCGTAATTTCATCCATCGCGAATTCTCACGAAGCAAATAAAATAAATTAAGTTCGGTGAACATTATATTCGTGCCGCATGACAAATAATAGTCTTCAATTGAGAAGCATATATGTGTATATATATTGCTTCATATATAATTGCTTAATAATATACATTGCTTCATATATAATTGCTTAATAATATATATATTGCTTCATATATAATTGCTTCATTTCTGAGAACGTAAAAATTTTTCTTGCTCAACCAAGGCATCATTTTGCCTCTGTGATCGAGTAACCAGATATCGTCAGAAGATGAGAATTTAGACAATATTTTTCTGCTGCGCAGTGGACGATCTGACGCTTTGCAAAAATCGTCATAACCCGGGAAATTTTTGGCATTTTTATAGAATCCTTATTGCGAGTTAAACCCAAACAAGGATTAGGTCACTGTGGCTCGTCACTTTCGTTATCAAACAAACCCAAACACACCCACACACACACGCACACTTACACTGGGGATGTTGAAGACTTTATCTCCCCGTTATGCAGTCTGAATAGCGCTAAAATTGTTCAAAATATGGTGCTCTCACCTAAAAGTTATGCACGTTGTCAAAAATGTATTCTGCAAAAGTTGTTAGTTTTGGCCTGATGCATATTTTGGTGACATAAGTCATGTTCCCATTTTAAAAAACCTGTCGGCCATCTCAACGTCGCCATTTTGAGTTTTGGACCAATATATAATGTTTTTGAATGTCCCTCTTTGAATCCGAAGAGTCTTATTTCACTCAATACTTGATTGGAGCAGTATTTTTCGAGATAAATCAGGTGTGAAATTGAAATGGGACACACAGTATATATAATTCTTAATATTTAGCCAACATCATATAGATATAATGGATTCGAAATAACCTTTCCTCGCGTACGCCCCCCCCCTACATCTACTTGAGGCAAGTTTATTTCGAATCCGTTATTGACTAAATATAAAAAATTTGAGTGCTCCGATTCTTACGTGACGTTTTCAATAATGTTATGCAATAGTGTCATTTTTTCAAATAATTTAGCGAAATTCATTATAGTCTAGATCCTCTCCGCTGAGCTCCGTTCCAGATGCAACCGCCGGTCTGTCAGGTCGTGTGTGTGTGTGGTGCAACGTATGAAGTGAAAAAGGATTCCGGACTCAATCGGTCAGGTATTGGACATGCGCTAACTAAATTAGCGGCATCACCGAAGCGGCCTATCAGACGGAATGAAGTGTGGACCGTCATCGGCAAAGGCAAAACGAGCATATAGATGGAAATATGAGGCTCGTTAACGGCGAAACCGAGGGCGTCCTCTTGCCGATGGAACACAATTCAATTCCACTCGGAAGTGATTTATCGAGGCTCGTCGTCGCGCGAGAGATTCGTGACCTTTGCCCTCCGTCTCTTGCACTCCCGAACCCTTTCCCTTCATTCCTATAGCTATACGTATCGTCCACGTTTAGCGAACACCACTTGGCCACACTCTCGGAGATGAGGGGCTTTCACGAATCAACTTGATACGAACCTTAGCGTGAAAACTCTCGTTGATAAGAGGATTAACGTCGCTGAATAATAATAAACATCCATTCAATTATAAGGGGAAATAAAATTCCTGAATTGTATCGGGACATTGGAGCAGGTCGTCCATTTTCATTGGTGGCTATCATTTTATTTTGTGGAACTATTGCGAGCTTACGAAGCTGCTGAAAATCGTTTCGATGCGTTCCATCGAAATTATTATTTCTTCTTGTCAAGCCGAATAAACAATCGTCCAGCTAGTGTATCGAAAAATCGTGCCCTTTTTCTTGGAGCGTATTTCATGCTGATCTTTTTTCTCCAAAAAAGCCTCCTTTTCTCTAAAAAGCCAATTTTTCATAAAAAGCTCCTTTGTCCCTTTAAAGGCTCTTTCTGTTTTAAAAAGCTCCTTTTAGGGAAAAAGCTCTTGTTTCTAAAAAAAAAGAAAAGTTCACACATGCGGCAAGGTTGGGGGAGAGCAATTCCCTGAGAATTTTTCAAAGACTTTCAGGTGCTTGCAAACTCCCATATATCACGAACGTCAAATGACGTCAAATAACTGTGTGGGGCCGCGGCAATTGCGGTCGCAACAGCGAGAGAAACGCTGTCTATCAAGTTCGGACGTGTGAAAATAGCTTCCACTACGATATTGTTCGAAAGCTCCCAAATGTCTGTCGGTTCCTTTTCCCTCCTGATTGGCCCTCGATCCCGAATAGGCGTGAAGTTTATTGGGATTGGAGATACAAGATTATCGAGAAGTACACTTCAAACCTCCGGCTTTTTACGTGTGATCAAACCGTCGAATTTTGAGGATCATCGTGTCGCAATGAGGACGGTGGTAATTGATTATTCTCAACCGCCGATCATTTTGTACCGTCAACAACGTGGAGCAATACAGGTGGATGAAAATCGCCAATGCATTGGACTAGACTGCTGGCATTTATTCTCAATTTGGTACATCATTACCGATCTGTAATCTGATGGACAATGTTCCAGAGTTTCTTCAGATTCGAATGACTCCGAATAAAGCAATACATTGGGATGTCGAATAAGTGCTCACTGTTCTTTCGTGGAAATGAATGTTTTATTTTTATAAATCATTCCCAATGCCTTTAAGGAGGTACCATCACTTCCACGCGGTCAAAAAAGAGTCTCAATTTATTTTACCCACAGCTGCTCTGATTGATGTTTACGTATGTTGATTATTCGTATCTTCGATTATAGTGTGCCAAATGCTGTGGTAAATGATGAATTTATTGCACGTGAACAAATAAAAACTAAAAAATTCGATTGTCAACGACTCGATAGTAATGTTCGTAATAATATTAACGTAATAAAAATCGAGCCTATTAAAGTAGGCGTGAATTACCTCAGCGGAATTAACACGATAGGCAGAATATAATTATACATATTATTGATACGTGATAAATGATAAAACTCCATAAATTGTTGTTTGCATGTTTTGGCGGCTTCTATTCAAATTAATTTCAAAACAAAGCTAGGTTATGTTGGCCAAACGCATCAGCTGTTACTCGCGACGTTGCTAAGTCTGCGGGTGCTATTTCGTCGTTCTGACCATTTTCAACAGGAAATTGAAACTTTCTTGTAATGTAGTGCTTTAACTACACGGTGAAGATTGATTTTCTTATTTTTTACAATATCTATTATATCTAATCTATCGAATTTCAGTTTTCCAACGGGTTTAGTTGGATACGTGAGCAGAAAAACCACGATCACCGCACTTCCGGTTGACCGTCTCCATAAGACGACGTACTTCGGTAACTCAAAGTGATCGACTTTGCAGTTTTATTGCGAAAAAACTAAACGGTCAAAATAGCTCGAATCTTGGCAATAGACGTAAGAAGTATTCGGCAAAATCATATAAAAATTTCAAATCCGAAAGTTGGATTCGTAGTAACGATCGTACCTCCTTAAGGATGTTGAGTCTCTATGAAACATGTTAATTTTAATTGTTCAATAAATAGCTTCTTAATCGTCATGAAATTTATACACGACCTCCTCAATGCTTCATGTAAAAACATACCAAGTTTTCAGAATTCTATCATCATTACTTCAACCTCCTTAAGGGTTGAAATAAAAAATGACAAGAAAATTCTGAAAATTTGGTATGTTTTTGTATAAAGTATTTAAGATATCGTGTTAAAATTTCACGACGATTAGGAAGCTCATTATTAAAAAATTAACATTTTTTTTAAGAACTATTTTCAAAAGCAATAAAAAGAAAATTTATCAATAAACTTCGTTTTGTTTCCGTTGCTTTCAGTATATTGTAGATATTATAAAATTGAGAGGACACAAAAAAACTTATTGCAAAGTTACATCAGTTTCCATAAAACAACATTTAATTTGTGAATGTTAATTGTTCAATAACGAGCTTCCTAATTGTCCTGAAATTTTTACATGACCTCTGAAATACTTCATACAAAAACATACCAAATTTTCAGAATTTTATCATCATTAGCATTTTGGGACTCAACATCCTTAAACGTTTCGAAACTGTTGTGTGATCAACTCCCAATGATTCTGCAAATTCAGCTAGCGTTTGACACGAGTCTTCATTAAGTAATGCCTCCAATTTAACACATCGAAATCATTATTTTTGACGCGTCTAAAGCAATCTCTGCGTGTTATTTCTGACAAAGCATGGTCTCCGCAAGTCTCAACGCATCTGCCACTTTGAACAAATGTTGCATTTTTTCATAAAAAAATAAATTTTGGGCCATAAAATAAGGATCATTGACTAGAAAAAACGTCTCTACAAAAATAAATGCATATTTACCGGAATACAACGACCTGAAAATCGTCTGGGGTCCGATCGACCCCATATGCAGTCAGAGGTTCGTAGCGAAAGTGTGCAGTCGAACGGTTAAACACCATGCACGCAGTTCTAGTAACGCCATTTGTTGGAAAACGGCATTAACCTGTTCGACGTTCTAACGAATGAATAATCATTACAGTTGATTAGAATGACAATGAAAAAGTCGATTTTTGCTATGCTTGCAGGATGCAAACGGAGGCCGTTGGCAGCTCCGAGCTCGCCGTCGTGGCAGGGGATGTGCTTGCTCTGAGGGGTGCCGGTCTCGCGGCTCCAGAGACCTGGGCTCTTCTCTGTCAGGCGGCCCAGGCCCTCCAGGATCTCTTCCTATCCAGTAAGTTACCAAAATTCGATCAACATTCTTCCCAACAATTCGAATTCTCTTTTGATACGTAAGGTCGTCAAAGAGAAGAACACAAACGCTGTTGCTAGACCATAAACGAGTTACCGCGAGTGAATAGAATTTAGACAGACGTCCGAAGAATTCGTAACAACATCACGCGACCAATGCCAGTCTATGAATATTTTTTCACTGACTATTTTCAGACAGATCTTGGAAATTCTTCCACAGAAACTTCCCTTCCCATCGGGATGAGAAACTTTAAAGTTATCGTCGTCATTCCGAAGTTTCGATAAGCTTATAGTTCGCAGTGTATATGTATGCTATCAGAAGCGGACGGAGTGGTTCGGAGGGGAAGGGGGGGGGGCAAGAGCACAATATGACACGGTTGGCACGATTCTCGAAGCATGACGTCCCGCTGAATCGAATCTATAAACTCGTTGCAGTTTCTCCCATTTTACAATTCTCACGGTACAGTGTTCCGCGGCACACTCGTCCCATGTGCAACAGTTTATAATTTTTCTTAGCGCCATAAGCTATAAATATATATATTTATACAATATATGTATGACACGCATGACGCATTTTTGTTGGGGACGCTGATATCGCGTCTTCGTTACGAACTCTAACCCCCAATATCCAGAAGGTGGGTTTGTCAACAGCCGGGGGGAGGGTGGGGGAGATAATTGGGTCAAAGTGACCTTTGGGAGAGACATTTGACTCCGCGGTAAGACCGAGAATAACCGCCATCTAAATTGAAATCTCAAGGTTGGAGATATAGTGGTTCGAGAGTGTAATGCGAAGACACGCGCATATATACATATCAAGGAACCGGTACAGCGGCGGAGAAACTATGAAGGTTCCCATTCGGATTCCATTTGAATGGCGACGTGGAGGATTTTTCAGGAACCCAAATACTTGAAGATTACTTATGGATGGTTGGCCATTTATCATGAATATATATACGTGTATGTACAAAATTATAAGCACACTGTCTATAAGTAATTTTTTGTTTGATTCCTAAGGAATCCCATACGTAGCTATAAAAATGGAATTCTTAATGTTTCGCTGAGCTCGGTACATGATATTTATATACGTTCATGTATAAATATATACATATAAATTAATATGATATTTATCAGTAATTAATCACAGCTTCATCGGTGAGGTGAAATGTTGACTGAAGAAAAGGTGCTTTGTACCGAGGGATTTTTCCTCGAACGATACGTCAGCCCATTGTTCAGATCTCAAAATCCTGAAGTCTTTAAATTATTTCGGATAATTTTCTTTGACGTCGTAGCCGGACAATAAATGGCGATACAGTGGTCGCTCGAGTTCCCGGCTTTACCGAGTATTATTAGAGCCTGCGGAATTTTACTTGGATATATTTTTCACGAGGAATTACACTCGAAGTGAGAAGGGAAGGCAAAGGGCAAAGAGAGGGAGAGAGAGAGAGAGAGAAAGTGTAAATGGACCGGTCATACGTGCTCTCTTTCAAAGCAGAATGGCTCCATTGCTGCATCATAGATTTATATTCAATTTACAGTAGACGAGAATTTCTGTCTGGTATGCGTGCACTTTTGCAAAAGGCATCTCGAGTCCTTGACTGTTCAAGCAAAAATTAAATGAGCTACATACGTAGAAGAGTTTGACAGGAAAACGTTTAGCAAAATAATAATAAAATTCTTTCCTTTAATCCACCTGCAACTATGCGCGATATATTGGCTGCACAAACTGACGATTCCTTTGTGGAGTTAGGGAACGGGATGGGTTTTCAAAAAATCAATTTTTCGAGCGTGGAGAACTTTTCTCCTTGAAATTTAAGGATTCTATCATTCACGCTTCGTTTCTTTTTATTGTTCGGCAAATATTTTTTCATCTTGCCTGCAACTATGCCCGATCTAGCTGTACAAGTGAAGACCTCTTCGGGTAGTTATGGAACGGGATAGGTTTCCAAAAAATCGATAAGGCTATTATTTTTCGAGCGTGAAAATCTTTTCTCCTTGAAATTTGAGAATTACGTCATTTTAGCTTCTTTTTTTTATTGTTTCGCGAATATTTTGAGCCATTTAGTTCGAATAATCGAGGATTTTTCCTGTGACAGAATGCCATCAAGCATAATCCGAATTGCGAATATTTCCTGAAATGAAAAAAAACACCCAATAGTAATTTCGTTGTCCCGTACCTGAATTTCTCCCTTTCTGAATATCGAATGACCAGTTGCAGTGTAGATCCGGTGCATTTCCGTTGCAGATTTGCACAATTCAATCCGCGTGTTTGTAGCTGGCTCATGTTTCGATCGCGTTTGTCCCTGCATCTGCCGCCTCGCCAGCCTCGGAGCACCGACGCAAAATACGTATATATGCAAGGAAAATGTCTTCGAACATAGGATTTTACAGGAGGATTACGGGGAGTAAAAGTTTTTATCGCCCATTGGGCAGCATGGCGGATGAGCTGAACGGCAGGAAAGATTTTCCTGATTCCGATGTTTTATGGGCAATTTCATCGTGGCATTGTATGCCAGACCGTCCGTTGTAGGCGGATTTACTACTTAGATGTTTATTTTCTATTAACACGCTCATTCGCGGGATGGAAACGCTTTCGTCAAATATTGAATCAGCTGGAGAAAAAACAACAGAATAAAACGTACCTCGAGAACTCTATGGTGCAAGTTTGCATCGGTGAAACGCAACGACGATTTTTCCTCGTTTCTTAATTTCTCTAGTTTTATTATAATCTAAAATCTTTGTTTTAAAAATTTTTGTTATCAATTTTCAATAAGGATTCTCAAAAATGGATCAGTGATTTTCGTAGCCTGAATGGGCTGAAAAAATGACGGCAATACGAAGAAAAAACATATATATTTTCGTTACGTTGCATCGATGCAAACTTCAATACCAAAGAACTGCCGGATTATCCCTTCAGGAAAAGATAAAATCCAGCCTGGATTACTTATTTTTCAATTTATTACATCAAGGGGTCTTCTCACTTTAGACTCCAAAAAAGACTATTTTCATGAATTTTTTTGATAGGTTTATATTATAGATATTGATATTGAAGTTGTTGCACCTTTTAAATACACTTTCGAAATACATTTAAAACAAAATATTTTTTGATTTCTTTAAGTCACTGTTTATAGACGAAAATGGTAGTTAAAAAACTGTCCTAAAAAATTGTAGGTTCGTGCTGTTGATGAAATCTCGTTAAAATATCTGGTTAAAATTTCATAAGGATCGGAACAAGCTGTCAAAAAACGTTGTTTCGAGAAAAACGCGTTCAAAGTTTGTTTGGGTTACATAAATACATGAACATATTTAAAAAAATGTATTTTGAAAGTGTATTCATTAAGTGTAACAACTTTTATATCAATATCTACCATATAAGCCTATAAAAAATCATGAAAATAGCATTTTTTTAGCGTCTAAAGAAGACCTCTTAATCTAATTCGTAAGCATCGGAGCTTCTGAATTTTTCCGAGTAATGTGAGGAGAAAAAACTAAACGTTTATATCACTTTGAAACTTGGTAACGTCTACGTAAATCTTGCGAGTGTCGAATAGTGATGTGTGACCAACTTCGGTAAAGGGAACAAAACTTCTCGTTCCCATAAATTTCGAAGTTCACAGGGCTGAGACACCGCGCGCTAGATACTATTGATTTCTTTCTCTTTTTTTTGTCCTTTGTTCGGTTCACGGCGTATGTCGTATTTGCGGGGCTGATCCTACCGAAAATCCTGCCGCAAATCCTACCCGACACTTCCCCAATCTACGTACGGGACGTTCAGCCCGAAATCCGTAGTCCTACGACCCTTTTTCCGCATTTTTTTTTATGACTGCATCTTTTCGCAGCTGGACTAAAATCACACACGTATATTCAAGTTCAAAAGTTGTATTCCATTGCCAACGAGAATGTTTACTGATGCTGTAGAATTTTCAAAACTGATTTAGTATTTTGTGCGCTCTTTGGTATCGGGTTTTTCTATCTTGCGCTCTTTGAATAATGAAACGTTGAGTCAATGTTCGCTTCGATCGAATGGTGAGGAAAATCTGCGTATAGGTAAGAATTATCGAAGAATTTTTAATTAGGAAAGTCTCAAAGATTTTTTTCTTTTGTCAAGAACTTATGGTCGGGCGAAATATGCCTACTTGTAACGGTCGAAAACAGCCATTTTTTTTTGGTTTTTCAAATAAAAAAATCGTGATGATTTGTGACAGGATGTGACAAAAATTACGTATTTGCAAAAGTATCATCTGAAAAACACTCTGAAATTGTTTTGTGTAGAAATATTTCAACATAATCGATTTATACCTCATATCAAATAATGTATCCGTAAAAAAATATTTAAAAACCAAGCTTTTGTTTAATGTACTAAAAAGTAGAAAAGAATAATTTTTTGCCGATTTTTATATGTGACTATAAATAAAAGCTTGGTGCTCTCAACTTTTTGAATGTTTAATAAATTTAATCAATTCAGTTTCATTAACCGTATTCAATTTGACACAATAGTAATTATAGACATTTTTATTTTTGTTTAAGAAATCTAAGGTTGTTTTACAGTAAGTTGAATACAGTTGATATGTTAGCGCATTTACGTAAATTGAAGATTATATGTCTAAAATTTGAGCACCCCAAGATTTTGATTATAGTCACATATAAGTGACTTGGTCAAAAAAATATTTTCTACTCTTTAGTACATCGAATAAAAGCTTATTTTTACAAATATTTTTATATGTGTTAGTGAGTAATTGGATATAGCTAAATTTACACGAAAAGTTGAAAATTTTATGGATATTTTTTTTTTTAGTTGAATCATGCATTGTCACCTTTTAGATGCATGTCTGCACACTTTCAGAGCTCTAAGTTGTCGGGAAGTGGGTGAAATATCGATTTGCCATTTTGCATCTCACAGAACGTCACGTCAAATAAAAGCTTGTAAAAAATCAAATAGATTTCGTTAGTATACTAGTTCATCCTACGAATAATCAAAGGAATTTCCGAAATATTAAATTCAAAGAAAATAGCGAGTGTTCAAAGTGAGAGACTTGAGTTTTGCGAAAAAATTGGCATTTATCGTTCATCAAATCGGAAGTATACACCGAAAGAAATCCTTCGATTAAATACTACATTTTTGCATCGAGAAAAAGTCCTGCAAATTTCATAAATATCGATGCAGTAGTTTTTGAGATATTTCGGTCCCCGACTTTGAAAACGTACTTTCATGACGAGCGTCAACATAGCCAGTAAATCTGTCATTTTTTATCCGATCACCTTAACATTTTTCGGTGAATGTCATGAGATGATATACTCAAAATATACTGGTTTTGGAAAAAGTGGTTCTTCGACTTTTACGGCTAGGCATAACCCCTTAAAATAGGCAGAAATTAACACCATGTCGTGTCAATTTAAAGTTACGGACCTGCATGGAAAAGACTCGATTTTATTTTCGAGAAGTTCAAAAAAGAAAAATAAAGATTACGGAAAAATCGTCGATTTTTAGCTGAATCGAATTCCCCATATATTCATGCTCACATATCGTAGATCTTGTGACTTTTCACACGTGTTTCGTACCTCGTTTGATCTCCATTGAGATCGAGCATTACAAGATGATAGACTCCCCCTGGTATTTTTGTATCTGGGGAGAAGTTTTCGACCGAAATTGAGTCGGGTGTGTCATCGAGGGGATTTTCCGGAAATAACCCTGTTTGAGTAAGATCTTATAGCATGCGACGAAAATGATGACTATCATTTCGATTTTACAGCCGTAAAATCGCGCTATCATTAAACAGAAAAGTGCTCTGATAAATGTTGAGCTACAAATCCTTTGTGGGACGAATAACAAGTTATTCCGTTATGTCTACGACGGAATTTGGTTTTGAAATCATCGAATCTCCTTTGTATTGAAATCTCAGCCCGAGTTTTTTTTAACCAAAGAATGGTGTTCCAAAAAATGGGAAAAAGGTTGGAGCAGGCATAAAAAGATTTTTTTTTCTTGGAAAAATCCTTTGTGAGCTTAAGTGCACCTGTCGAATGCTACATTCATCGTCTTCCACGTAACCCCGAGAGCTAGCTCCATTTCCGCATTCGTGCATTCCACAGCTGAAGACGTGCGCGCTCGTCGATAAAGCTGTTTCTGCAAGGATCATGATCGATGGCACATTTCTGTACGTCCTTAATCGATTGCCAAGGGTGAAAAATAGCTCTTTGCACTCACATTAGCACCCCTCAGTGGTCGAAACACGATTAATGCTCCGGTGATCAACGGCAAATCGTTCGAGCTTCGAAAACGACCTAAATAATCCGAACGGAGATTTCCATCTTACTCGAGAGATGTTCTTTTTTCCCCAAAGTTCCAAGCTTTTCAACGCGCACTTGGGATGTACCTTATCCATTTTGGTGGATGCGATTGAGCTCCGAAAAGCCTCGAAGGACGTGAGATGACTTGTCTTTCCATTGGGTAGCTGGGGACGTCATTCCCGTCGACCTGATTGCAATGTTCCGTTCCTCGATCACTCCGAAGACGGGAAGAATCCTCCCCGAGGCTTGGCTAGGGGATGGCTCAGAGATGAAGGCGGAAACGAGATGGATGAAATGGCGCCACTGAAAGGTGAAACTTGCGCTAATCCTCATGACTAGGATCTACCGTAGCCTCTTGACACGCTCTCCCTTCGAGTGCGCCATATTGACCCTTCACTCGTGTAACTCTTCTCGGGTAATGATGGGACATCCCATTGATGCGACTCGCGTCCCTGCTCATATCTCCCAGTGGATATCCATTGTAGCCCATCGCGATGTAATTTCCTGTAGCAATTAACTGACAGATCTAAAAGCACGTGCGATAGCTTGGCTGCATCTGCCATTCAACCGAATATAATCGTGACTCGGCTCGTTCATGTTATCGACAACGCATGTACGTGATGCCGACAGTCACTCTCCATCTAGCAAGTCTCAACATGCGGATCACATCCTGCACGGAAATGAGCAACGATGCGAATCGAAAAGAGCTCTTGGGAATGTTTCACAGCACTGCAAAACGCAAAGTCATTTTTCTACCATTATACAAAATAATTTGCCTATTTACGAATTTTGATTTCTGATGCTGAGAAACAAGAAATGCACGTCGTTAAAATAATTTGTCTGGAGCAGTGAGGAAAAACTCTCGAGCTACTGTTGTGACTAACTCTCACCACATTGGAATTGACAGACTTCTGTCACTCTAGTAACGAAAATACGAGAAACTCTGAAATTGCCTACCACGCACAACAGAAAGTTTCAAGATGCGGATCACATCCTGTATGGAAAACACCAACGATGCGAATCCGAAAAAGCTCATAGGAATGTTTCACAGCACTGTAAATCGAAAAATCATTTTTCTACCATCTGCAGTGAAGACTTTCGTAGTAAAAAAAATTAGAAATGTAATGAAACCCAAAATAATTTGCCTATTTATGAATTTTTATTTTTGATGCTGAGAAACAAGAAATGCACGTCGTTGTAATAATTTCTCTGGAGCAGGTCGGAAAAACTCTCAAGCTATTGTTGTGACTGACTCTTATCACAATGGAATTGACAGGCTTCTGTCACTCGAGTATAGAAAATACGAGAAACTGATATTACCTGCCACGCACAATAGCAGAATACTGGCAGTGGGAGGGACTGAATTATGAGTTATGTGGTTACCACATCCCTCTTCAAAGGCCTTGCACGAAGAGGCGCAATAGCCACGTTTACAATGCCAACTATTTGGCTCTCGTATGCGGGATTACCGTACGAGCATTGAAACTCCTCGAGAGATCGCGCGTTCTCGGCCGTCCCCCTGGAACTGGATTGCTGGAAGATCCCGACCTACGCCTATATCCCCTCGCATACCTTTTGTGCAAAAGAGCCCCGAACAATATTCGACTGTAATAACGGGCTGTGCGTGATGTCAGGATCGTCGCTGTTTGCTCCCAGCGGATCTCACATTTTTGCAAGAATAAATCCCTGACGAATACGGACAATTCAACGTCACGTGGATGAACGTTTTTTGAAACGTATAATTCAGAAAAATGTTGCACAAGATACAGAGGGTCCGCACTACCTCACTATGAACGATTCTTAGCCATCAAAATACCCCTCTCCCTCTTCTCTTGATTCACCCACCACTTCCAATTGATTAGGTTAATATAAGCCATCGATAACGAAATAAAAAAATTAAATTAACGCCATAGCATCTCTTACGGTTTCATTATTTGTAGGGATCGAAATTTACAGATGGACAGACAAAACATGTTTGTCATTATTTGTAAATTTTTGTTTATTACTTATTCTCGTGTTTTATTTCGAGTTTGTTCTCGTTATTGCTTATGTATATTCCTTTTGGGAAATAATAATGAACTGCAATCGTTTATAGAAAATGAAAAATTACACAGAATTCATGGTTTTTCGTCGATTTTTGTTTTTATTCATTCGCTTATTCATTTGTGCCCGTTAGTTTTTTTTTTAATACGATCTTTGTTATGCTTGTTCATTGTAATTGTAGGTAATTACATAGCGTAGCGTTCATTAGCCTAAAGCGGATTCCGAATTCATTGGACTAATCCTATTCCAAAACTGTAGCGTGGAATCCTGCAGTTTCTTTTTACGTCGAGAAGAGCCAAGTAAGCGCACCGTTTTAAGGGTTTATGCCTAGTTGTGAGAGTCGAAAAGTCATGTTTGTCAGAAACTAATATATTTCGATAGTATATCATCTTATAAATGTTCTCTGAGAAATTTAAGATGATCGGATCAAAATTGACGGATTTATATGCTGTTATGGTGACGCCCGTCGGAATGCTCGGAGCGTCGTTCGAAGCTATAAACGCTTTTTTCTCGAAAATACGTTTTCAAAGTAATGGAGCAAAATAGTTCAAAAACTACTGCATCGATCTTTCTGAAATGTTTAGGGCTTTTTCTAGATGTAAACATGAAGTGTTGGTAGAAGGATTTTTTATAATGAATACTTTCGATTTAATGATCGAAAAATGTCAATTTTTCGCAAAGGTCAAGATTTTCACTTAGAACACGCGCCATTTTCTGTCTGATTTGATACTTCAGAAATCCCTTCGATTAATCATAGGATAAACTAATATACTGTTGGAAATCTATTGGATTTTTTGATATTAGATAAGCTGGTTCAGTAGGGCATTGCTCACCACAAAATACGTTTTCGAGAGGTGCTCTCCGGACGTCCGCTGTAAATCGATTATAATTAAATATTTTTACACAAAAAAAATAACAAGTTGTTCTTCAAATACCTAATTTTTTCAATACATTTTTTAGACTTTTTCAAATACCTACTTTTTGTAGAAATTCATCATCACGATTTTCTATTTTTAAAAACCCAAAAATGAGTTGTTTTCGACTGTTACAAGGAGCAACCTTTAAAAAATGACAGTCAGAATTAAAATTAAGT
>OX632362.1:22188704-22406181 GCA_951751655.1 Ophion costatus | reverse complement strand
TCTTCTGTCCTGCTTTATTGTTTCATGACCTTGTGTTGGTTTGTGCCGTCTGAAGGTCCAACACCTATTGGTTTTCCCCTCCCCTAGTCCTATCGCAAGATCGGTTGCTCTTTTTTGAATACGTGTGAAGGAGGTATCGCGCCTGAGACGGACCTGTACGGTTCAATAATATATATATACATACAGCGTTGGTGCATCAACAAGTCAGCGGAAGGCCAAAACTTCTGAGTCCTTGGTGTACTTGATAAAAACGTCTGTGCACGAGAGAACCAGAAGAATATTGGGCCGTCTATACCGGTACGAGTTTTCGACAGTTTCCCCGTACCCGCGACAAATGCGGCGTAGTGCACCTTAAGACGGCTGTGAACGCAACGGAAGTTGGACTGAGTTAGCGAAGTGCGGAGCGGCAGTGATAGGGAAAGATTCAATTGGGAAGAGTAATACGTTAAGGCACGCAAAGGCATACGTTAAAACTCAGGCAGTAAAGTAAATATTGCCTGTATACTCATAGACTGACCATTTTACGAAACCCAAATTATAAAGTGTTGCCGAAAGGGCTTAATCAAATATAATCGTTTCCATAAAGAACTGGAAAGGAAAATATTTTTTCCTCAAACTGTCATATCTCAAGAGTGTCACCCAAAAATGTCATGGAAAAGAATTGAAAACTGTATGAGGGAGAATTTTTTTTTAACCAAACGGTGCATCTTTTAAACACTGTTACCTTGTAGATTTTGTCCTACTATTGTACTATTCAAATTGAAAGAAAATACTCCAAGTTCCACATTTTAGAATGTTAAAACTATCAACCTGCATTTTTTAGATCCTTCCGAAACCATACGTTAATCATGGCAGCCATTTAAATACGACTGGGGTTATTGTGACCCCGTGTGATCAAAGCGTCACGGCTAGGAGGTGGGACCAGGGAGGGTGGAACGGAATTTTGAGCGAAGCGTAACGAACGGACCATTGGTAAGTCAGAGAGGAGAGAGAAAGTATTGACACCCACGGGAAAATACTTTAATTAATGTAATTCGGCAAGTTTTTACAAAACAAATGCGAAAAAACGAAGAAACAAGATTGCTTTCTGCGTAACGATTGCTTTATTGTAGCAATAAAGTAACTTTATTGTAACAATAATACCTCACTTCATGACTCATTTTTTCAAGTAAAAATAAACGCAAGTTTGTTTAACTATACATAAGTAGAAGAAAAAGGCCGAAGAAAGTAGACTGTGGCCGATAATCCAATACATAGGCAAGTAGACGTCATCACAAACCGCAGTCCATGGAACGTTGTGACTAACTTAACGGTCCTGCAATGATACACACATTCACTCCCATATATTATTCGACCGTTAATAAATCTGTTGATTTGCTGTTTCTCACGGGAGAAAATTCAAGGCTGTTGAAACTGTTTATCTTAGACACCAAAATAGAGATTCTCCTTTTCCCAGACTCCACTCAAAGGTCACCAGACTTAAATTCTTACATTTTCCCCTGTGAGAGCACTGAAGCAGATTTATTTCTAAGTGGGAATTGACGTTCATCAAGTCTGCCTGCAGCCCAAACTAGAATATTTTGCTATGTTTGCGTCGCTGGGAGAGTCGCTGATATGTTAATCCAATTATTCCATTGAGTGAGTGCGAGAGGAGGATTCTAATAGTGAATCTAAAATCCTATGTTAGCAAATCACCAAGGTGCCTCGCTTAGTTCGCTAGCCTAAGAATTTTCTCGTAATTCACAATGAATTTTGTGAGATATTTTAGAAATATTGGGGCGGGAAAGAAAGGGTTACGATAAGTCCAAAGAGAACATCCAATTTGGTACTTATGGTTAAATTCTTAGTCCGTACCGGGTAGTTTTTGGCGGTGTTACAAAATGTCTGAAACATAAAATCGGTAGTGTGAGATCTCAATGCATTGGTAAAAGAACATACTGATAAAAACATTGAAATTAACCATGCAATCTACAGTATCGTCGTTAGGGCAGAACATGAGGTCCAACGAATATGGACACCGTCGATTGTGCTTTAGAAGACGCTCCTAAATTACAAAGTCGGAAATTTCAATGTAAAAACATGGCGCGTGAGAACGATTAAAAGTAATCTTATTTTACGTACCACATATGACTCAACTACATCGCAGTACTTCTGAAACATAACATTGCCTGGTTCAATTATTCAACATTCGAAGTTGGGCCAAAAAACTGCAAATCAAATCGTTCAGTTCGTACGAAATACTTTAAAGCATAATCGCTGGTTCTTTCCGAGTATCTACGTTCACTCAGATTTGCAAATTGCATAATAATGCGAGCTTTGAGTTTTTATGGCGACGCGTTGAATCAATAGCCTTCTACGACAGGATCATTCGATATCGGTGCAATGAGAAGAAATAATAGGCTAGAAAAACGTGAAGGACCGTAAAACTTGTAAGTAGTCCAAACATTGCCCTCCGGCCCTATCTCTTATTGGGTGGACATCACTTGAAACGGACATCGCATTCCGCCTCGGTGGTGTACGGACATTTTACTGTTGGATTTAAGCCCGTACATGTAAAGAGCACAACCTGTTCCGATAGAAAGAGCGGTTAAATTAGATTGAAGATTAACAAGTGAAATTGTCTTGTCACGAATACTTATTGAAATACACTTGACACGAACCTTTCCACATACGTGAGCCCCTTGTGTCAAATGGCAGACCGCAATTAAAATGCTGCTCAACAGGTAGAAGTTCATTGTGAGGCTGAGCTGGCGATTTGTCTTTATTATCGCTCATTTGGGTGCCTTTAAGGATGTTGAGTCCCAAATCGCAAATGATAATAAAATGCTAAAAATTTGGTACGTTTTTGTATGAAGTATTTCACAGGTCGTGTAAATATTTCATGACAATTAGGAAGCTCTTTATTGAACAATTAACATTCACAAATTAAATGTTGTCTTATGGAAACTGATGTAACTTTGCAATAAGTGTTTTTTTTTACCTCTCAATTTTGTAATATCTACAATATACTGAAAGCAACGGAAACAAAACGAAGTTTATTGATAACATTTTTTTAAATTTATTTAAAAATTGTTCTTAACAAAATGTACATTTTTTAATAAGGAGCTTCCTAATCGTCATGAAATTTTATCATTTTTTATTTCAACCCCTAAGGAGGTTGAAGTAATGAGGATAGAATTCTGAAAATTTGGTATGTTTTTGCATGAAGTATTCAGGAGGTCGTGTAAAAATTTCATGACGATTAAGAAGCTATTTATTGAACAATTAACATTAACATGTTTCATAGGGACTCAACATTCTTAAATATCGTGGCTCGCAACAATGTCTGATATGTCGTTCACCTGAACCACTTGAGTAAACACGAAATGCGAGGGATACGGGCCGATTGGAAATGGATTTTCGATTAGATCGGATTAGAGGTGCCGAGTAGCATATACATATTTGTAGGTACCTATATTCAAGTCTGATACCTCAAGCCTCTGTTACACAACGTGTGCTAACGTTTAATGTTAACCTGGCACTTACTAAATACGAATTCGCGTACATGTATATCTACATTGAAATAAAAAAATGCTTATGACTTTTTGAAATTCTAATTCTTTCCATCCGATTTGAAAACAGAATGTCAATTTAATCCTGTTGGATCTAACCTTCCTCTTCAAAAGTTCAGTCTTTGAAGAAGATTATCTTGGGCAATAATAAAATGTTTGACTAATGATTACCAAAAAAGGGTTCAATATATACAACTTGTTTTTCTTCCGAGCTGTTCTAATTTTATGTTACGTAATGATACGCCATTCGAAACTAACCAAAAAACTATGAAAATGGTAGTAATCCTCTAATTAGGAACATCACTGTGGAAGCAGGAAACGTTACTTTCAATTTTCTTCCAGTCGTTGAAATGTGTCTTCTCGCTGACAGCTACATGGTTCCATGTATATCGCAAACGTCTATCCATCCAACGAAGAATATCGTGTGATCCGGTTATTCGGATCACTGCGAGATCAAATGTGTTTCCTCAATGATGAATACTACTGACATTGTTTCTAACTTCAGCAGCACGGTGCGCCGACATTTAAAAAAATTACGGGTAAGCATCAACTGGAGGAAGAAAACCTCTATACTATTTATCGAAAATTAAAAAATATCATTCTGAGAGAGAATACGGTAGTTCCAGTGCTTTGGATACCGTTTTCCTTCGTAGCATGTTATTAAGCCTTATCTGGCTAAGCCATTGATTCAATCGAATAACCTGTAAACTGTGCCAATTTTTTCATTACATTTTTTACACATGTTGATTGATCCTTCAATAATATGCACAAATAAAAAATATACATATTACCATTTACTTTTGTACGATTGTTTTAAACGATGCGCGTAAGACGCCCCCAATTGGCGACCAGCATTGTGGAGGTTGTATGAATTCGAAATAAAACCAAACGCATTTTTAATCTGTATGAGTGTTGCGATGTTGGTTCCGGATTTGGTAAAAAAAAATCATTAACTGGCGGCATGCTAAACTTTGATCATCAACTTTTTTCTATTTTTCTGACCATTCTACGAGTTATATAAAAAAAAGAGAAAAACATATTTCGACTCAATTCTGCTACCAACGTTGAAAAATAGCGTACTGAAGGTTGATGCAAAATGTGAGCTCATTCGGGTAATTGGTTATCGAGATGTCGCGATTGCTGATTTGAAAAAGCTTCGAGAAAAAGGCGTTTAACATTGGTGCGTCTCCACCGCGCTCCCCGAGTGTACACCTTATAATTTTTATATCTCGGTTAATTTTCTGACTGTCATTAATGGTTTTCACAGACGTATTCAGAAAGGTTTGTAAAATAATTTAATTAAATTTAAAATAAAATTATTTTTCCAAATTTCTAGCCAACTGATAATTTTGCTACTTTCTACTTGACAAGAATTGTTTTTTTTTTAATTAGAAAAACATTACCTTTTCGATGCAATATTTGCAGAAATTATGTGTGACATGTTAATTTTTTCCGTCCCATCCGTGCTCGGCGGTTGGCAAATCCAGTGGACATCCGGTGCCGATCCGCCATGCACTTCGAAGTGTATGTCTGATTTGCACCGGATGTCTACCGGATAACCTTATTCGGGGCGATCAAAGTAAACAACTGAGTTGTTGCGTGCATAATTTCGGCAGGATTCTAATAAAAGTAATATGGCGCCCATGCAGAAGCTGTCATCATCAAATCAAGATGCAAAGAACGCATGTAAATCAATTTAAAGTTTGCATCGTGGGAATGCAACGCTTTTTTTTTCTTTACTTTTCATTCATTTATTTTTATCATCATCAACAGGTAAACAATCAAATCAATAAAATTAAATTTTATTAGCACAACTTAAAAAGAATTTTTCTCACAAAATCATCATCAGAAGCCTTTTTTGCAAATTCCGGTTGTAACACTCTAATGAGAATATGTAAAAACGTGTGAGTTATTTTCACAGCTTAAATGCAACGATGTTATCTTCAGCCCCATGAATAACATTATTAACATTCTTTAGAATTATTGACATTCATTAGAATAGAATTAGAATGATAAAAATATGCAAAGAAAAAAAGGCTTACACAAGTGTTAGAATGACCAAATAGGTAGCGCGCTCAGCTTTAGAACTAGAAGACGTAGGTTCAATTCCGAGGATAGGTAAAAAACTTCAACGAGGCAGGATATACGTTTTATTCCAATTATCATGTAGGCAGGATCATAAATAACGCATATGGAGACGAAAAATAGTACCAGAATTTTTTTATTCGTAATTTGTGGGTTTTTTTTTATTTCAGGCATAGGTACGGCAACCGGTTCAGAGCCTGAAAAGGTATACGGACCAGTTACGTTACCAGCATCCGCGTCATGGCCGGATTAAAAAAAGCGTTTCACGCCCGGTAAAGCTCTGATCCGGCGGCCTGTACCGTGCCGTGGTACGGAATACGGTATGCCGGATGCAGCTGCATTCTGCCCCGTAGCAGCATTTCTAGTCGGGTTACGGCTACACGTCGAGAAGTTTGGGATGAGGATAGAGGTGACTATTCCAGTGGTCTGCATACCTATAAACGGACCTAGGGCTATAGTCCGGCCCTTTGGGATGGAAGAGCTAGATGATGTGTGGCGACGTGTCAAGTGCGACAGAGCGAGAGAGAGAAAGAGAGAGGGAGAGAGAGAGAGAGAGAGAGAGAGAGAGAGAGAGAGAGAGAGAGAGAGAGAGAGAGAGAGAGAGAGAGAGAGAGAAAGAGAGAGAGAGAAACAGAGTTTAGGGACGGAAATACTGGAAGGTGGTAAACCCAACATATGAAGTTGACTTAGGTTGTCATATAATTGTGCATGTGGGTGTGTGTGGGTGTGTGTGTCTATTTATATACATATATAAAGGGTGTCCCAAAACTGAATGCTTTCCCTGAAATGAGGGGTTGGAGGTGAAATTCTGAGTCGATTGATATAAGCATGTCTGTGTCTCAGATCAACTCCTGAATTATTATCAATTTTTAAAGGCGGGCGCACCTGATTGGCCCGCCTTTAAAAATGAATGATAATTCAGGAGTTGATCTGAGACCCACACATGCTTACATCAATCGACTCGGAATTTCACCTTCAACCCCCCATTTCAGAGAACGCATTCAGTTCTCGGACACCCGGTATATGTATATATGACTATAGAACGCATGAGAGGAATACTACTTGAGCGGTTGGCAAAGCTCTCTCACACGTGTGAACCGCTGAGGTAATATCCAATTCTATGGTAGTTTCAACTTTAGGTATGTGGGCATGATGAAGATGAGAGAGAGAAAGACGGAAAGAGAGAGTGAGACAGACTCCAGGAAGGGGAGAAAGACTAGGGAAATTAAACCGTAGTTACTACGAACAATTTCCCCGTTTCACTGAAATTTCTTCGTTACGTTTTATTGACTCGAGTGCAGTTCATAGCATATTTAGTTTATGAATCTGCATAAATCTTCCTCCAAAATGAGATTGAAAATCCAAGTATTCTATCTAGTACTTGGGATCAAAATAGTTCATATTATTTTCAATGCTTCTACGTATATCTTTGTCTTTGCGAATCTGTTGTTTATAAATATTAAATATATTCAAGTGCAATAAATAAAGATTCGATTCGAATAAATCTTTACATGCTTGGAATATATTACTGCAAATCCAAGTGTATAGAATATTAGTATCCGTCTATATGCATAGAAAATTTCATGAATCTAAAATAAAATGAAATACGCTACCGAGGGTTTGTAGCATTTTAATTGCAGATATAGGTTAAGAGACCAATTGGATATATATCATTCCTCTCTCTGCCCCCCCCCCCCCTCGATGTTTGTGTTGTGATATTAGATAGACCAATAATTAAATCAAATAGAAAAAATGTTTCCCTTCACGAAATTTCTATTTAATTTGAATTACAAAAATGACAGATGCATTGAGTGGATTCAACTATATTTTTTGAACAGATCAATCCGATTCACAGATTTATTATGATTAAATAAATATATTCAGAATAAATAATTCCAATAATGGAATGCAATAGGAGACTCGATTTCACGAAAAATCTTGTGAGTTCAAATGTTACAAAATCAACTAGATGTATCTAGTTAATATCAATAGAATTTTTCTG
This sequence comes from Ophion costatus, assembly GCA_951751655.1. NCBI lineage: Eukaryota > Metazoa > Arthropoda > Insecta > Hymenoptera > Ichneumonidae > Ophion > Ophion costatus. Next base: position 22,398,543 of record OX632362.1, on the reverse strand, counting down.
TCAGTGTAAGATCGATCGCTCGCTACTTGCGCAAATGAAGCAGCAACTTTTTCACGATAATTCAGGCGTGCTCCTTTTTTCGTTCATGCCCTTGTCTGTTTTCATCCTCGATCCACCTCTCACCCTTGTAGCCCTCACCCATATTAGAATTAGGAAAGGCGAGAGATGTAAGCATTTTTTACATCAGAGGATCGAAAGATGAAAAGGATTCTGGAATCGTTTTTCATCCTGGAAATCTAATACCATTCTATCCTCCTTCTGGACCGCTTGTATCGATTGATCAGAAACAGCCAATGGGTATTTTGCTGCTCGTAGGAACTTCAATTGCTGCCTGTACGAGTACCTATATGTGATGTTTTTTTACAATCGTTTTCCCGTGCGGTTCGCGTGTTGCGCAATGTACCTGTCACGGATGGAGAATCCTCTTGGAATTCTGCAAAACGGCACAAATAATGGGAACTTTGTTCCTTGCAACATCAAATAGAAACGTCATTCAGTGCGATCTGGTGGGGAAATCTAGCTTTCAAAAAGTAACCAGCGGATCGGAACGGGCGAGAGAAAATTGATAATGATTTTTCAATACCTAAATGCACATAATATAGATATATATATATATACATAGATACGTATATACCCCATGTTAACCTTGTCCTATTTTAGCCTTACACCTGATTTATATTGAAAAATACTGCTCCGATCAAGTTTTGAGTATAATAAAACTTTGAAGGTTCAAAGGGAGACTTAAAAAAAAATCTTTCTTGATCCAAAATTCAAAATGGCGATGTTAAGATGGCTGGTATGTTTTTCTTATATGGGATTATGAATTGTTTTCACCTAAACATTTATCAAGCCAGAACTAACAATTTTGAAGGCAAAGTTTTTCGATAGCGTTCCTAATTTTTAGGTTAGAATACCATTTTTTAGCTGAAGTGACGAGCCGCAGAGACCTAACCCTTCTTTGGGTTCGTTTGGGTTATCGAAGGAACCCAAATAAACTCACACCCTCACACACGCACGTACACTTACACTAGGGATGTTGACGACTTCCGCTACTTGTAGTTTACATTCTTCATAAGGCTAATATAGTACAAAATTGCATTCTTACCAAAAAATTATGAACATTATCAAAAAACTTTCCCTACAAAAGTTGTTAGTTTTAGCCTGAAAAATGTTTTGGTGGAAAATTCTTGATCTCATTTTATTTTTAATTTCGGCCATCTTAACCTCGCCATTTAAAATTTTGGACCAAAAAATAGTTTTTTTTACGTTCCAATTGGAACCCTAGCTGCTGTATTATACTCAATACTTGATCGCAGCAGTATTGTTCAAGATAAATCAGGTGTAAGATTAAAATAGGACACCCGGTATATTAGGGTGATTACGAAAAAGTGACTACGTTTTCTTTCCAAATTGCCCTCTTTGGTAGTGGCTATAACGTAGAATATGAGCTCTTAATATTGATATTCAGAGATTCCTCATCATCATTTTCTATTTCCCATGCCAATAACATGAAGAAAACTTTGTTGCATTTTTAAACTATTCAACGATATAATTTGATAGGAAATAAAATGATCTTCAAAAAAGGTCCTGCGACGTTTTGTGATGAGTCTGAGTTTCGCCGAAAAAGTGAAAGAAGCTTGAAATTTACTATAAAATCAATGTTGACCGTGATTAACTTTTGAAGGAGTAGATTTAATATAAACCCTTATAAGATTTTTTTGTAGAGCGTCGAATGCCCCACAACAATTGTTTTTGGCATTATTGTACCTTTACCTGTTGGCAAGTTATACAATTAAAAAGCAGCGACCACTGCAATTACTGAATAGGGGAATTTGAAAAAAAAAGTCGTTTCCTTTAATCACCTCAATATATATATATATGCATTTGTGTATATAGGATGATCCAAAAGTTTGAAGATATGGCGTTCCACATTTGTTACAAGAAAAACTTTTATTTTAAGGTTATTTATTCAGAGTTACGAAGGTTATCAATGCTTTTTTGAAATTAAACGAGCTGTTTTTTATTTGTTCGTATTGGGATATTAATCAATACGAATTCGACCATTTAGGGAACATTGGTACGTTTCTTGCAAGTTTTTTAAATCATAGTTTCGAATATAATTCCATTAAAAATAAACATTGATAATCTCGATAACTTCCGAATATATTTGGTGCATGTTTCAAGTGGCCGACCCTGTATACAGGGTCCAAGCCCTTTTTGCTAAATTGCTTCGCCCCTTTGTATTCCCTTCTCGGTTCTGTAATACCGCCCCAACATTGTATCTTCCACACACAATATATTTATACACACATACATATATATCGATATATAAAGGGGCAGAGAAGTTGAAGGTGAAGCTTCTCGACTTTACGAACTCCTGTACAACCTCCGCAAAACACTGGACAATCAGTCGTTTCTCTCGCCCTCTGGGATATATCTGGTATCGCGGTTGATTTACATACCGAGTTCGAGAGGGTTGAGGCGTTCGAGCAAAACGGGAGGTTCGTGCTGTCGATTGACCTCCTGTACAGGGTACACGTTTTGAAATGTACTGAGCATTGGAAAAACCCGTTACAAACAATTTTTTTTTAATCCTTCATTTCGTATGTACGAGCAGGTAGTTGCAATAAATATTAGGCGCGCTTATTGTCAAATTTCATTACTACAAATGATTTGTCAATTATCGAAGAATAAACAATTCAGCAATTAAAAATTATCGACTATTGTAAGCTCGATAACTTTTTATATAGTTTGAAAATTAAATATCATTTAACGAATATAAAATAACGGGGCTACATTTACCTAGACGCACGAAATAACTTGCCAAATTCCGAATGTTTTTTCTGCAAAACGGAAAAAATACAGAAAAATAACAAAAATATGGCCGCCGGCAGGTGATGAAATGTTTTACGCGATGTTTGATGGTGGACGCTCTTCGGCTCAAGCGGTCCATCCGAAATCTAAAAACCAAACGGGTTATTCAAGTTAACAATAAACACGAGTCGCTGACGATCGTTCATTTTTTTAATACTTTTTTTGAACAACGTGGCGACGAATTTAAACTCGAGCATAAACAACTTATGGTAAAAGTCATCATTTTTACGTAACTATTGAAAAATTAAGATTGATTTTAAAAAAGTGAGATTGTCAACGACCTTCAAATATTTCTGATCGTATTTCCTATAAATTTGGAAAAAATCCATCAAGTTCTTCTCGAAATATCATGTCCACCGACTTTGAAAAAAGTGTTTCGAAAAAACGCGTTTAAAGTTTGAAATATGGTACTGATACCCTTCACCTGGTCGACTGTTGGAAGCTATAGCTCATTCAATTTGAGGAATGCTTCAATGAAATTTTCAGGGAATATAGCTAAAAGGTGATATTATGGAAAAAAATATTTTTGGAAAATGTAATTTTTTTACTGCCCTAGGTAGATGTAGCCCGTTAAATTGAAAATCGTTCAAACCTTCTTTGAAAAGTAGACACTTTTTTTAGTGCACGTCCAAGGTACTTTGTTTCGAATAGGGTACCCGGTAGATGAATAATTATCCATCGGGTCCAAATATATATGTATACATATGTATATAGGTATATTCAAAAATGTGGCGCATGAGGTTTGGTCCGCCGAATATTGACTCTGATACTCCAATTTCACGAAGTTTATAATTCGCAGGGCGTAGAATCGAGAATGTTCTCTCTTAGGACCTCTATCGACAAGATAACCCCCCCTCCCCCCCCCCCCCCCACCCCCCATGATAAGTCATTGGAGTATACATCCCTGCCTACGTTTGAGGGGGAAGCCACTGTAACGGGACGGAAAAGGTCTTTGTTCCGAATTTTTGTTTGCCTACTAGATTATTTATTTGGGATTTGAAAAAAAAAAATTACATTACGCGTATATTAAACCTATTTCGTGGACATTTTCATAAAATTTTTTTTATGAAAAAAAACATATCAACATTATTGGGGTATAATAGAGAAGTTCTATAAGCTATCTAAATGTAGTTCTCGTTCGACGTAGCGGTTTTTGAAAAAAAAAATGTTCACTAAATACCCGTTGTTCAAGAAAGTGTAATTTTGGTGAAATTTTTACTTATATTTGAGGGCTTAAAAAATACTTGGTTAAAATAAACGGCTACGTACAGAAATAACTACTGCAATTACGGAAATTTTGGTTTTTAAAATTGAAATCCGGCTGATTATTATACGTAAACCGTTGCGTTACCTGGTCTCACTAAATCATTTGTAATTTTGTTAATTTTTCATATTTTTGCTTCGACGTTTTTCAGATATTCTTGAATATGTATACTTTAAGAAAATTTTTAAAAAATGTCGATTTTTTTTACCCGGTAATGTCTCGCCTTAATGAAATCACAATTTTTTTTCGAGTTTCCCGTTTCGACGCTCACGAGCGGGCGGATGCGATAAATTGAGAATGAGAAATGCGAGAAAACGGGCTTTTTGTGTGCTTCGTAAGCGTGGAGAGACGAAGATTCTTTTTCTTGCACTTTATAAATTATTGTTGCGATACAAACTGCCGAGACGACAAACCGGATCATCAGCAGCCTCGGCCCTTTCTTGACGAGTCTGCAGCGGTTTTAACTCGATCAAATCCCGGTTGCAACGAAGAATACTCTCAGACACCCTTGGCGACTAGGATAAAGAGTTGCCTGAAGCTTTTCTACTCTAGCCAGTATTCCCTAAGGACCTCGTAATTTGCGTTATACGATTTATCTGAATCTTTCTCTATCTGGCTAAATGATGAATGTGTCTGCTGCTAATTTTCGCCGATGAATTATTTGTACTACATTATGAAAAATTAAACGAAATCAAACCAACTAAGGTAAGTTACAAAAGGGGGTTTTTAAAAATCATTATTATTACCATTTTTCGAAAATAGGCGGCCAAATTCACTTTTTCTTTATTGAGTGGATGTCAACATTTATTTATGAAAGTACAAGACATATTTCGGTCAATAACATAGTCTTCATTATTTCTGCGGTAATCCGAAATGATTTCAATGAGAGCAATTTTGAGATTTGATGAGACAATTTTGTAGATTAGAATGATTCTTATGATTTCACAAATAAATGTTGAATTTTACAAACGAAAAAAAACAATACATTCATTTATACACGACAAAAAACTTTACCCTGGATTTTTAAGTCTGCCTACATTACTCGGCAGCACTCGATTCGGAAATTGGAGATCCAATTAAGACTCGACCTTTTTTGAAGTCGCTAAAACAAGAACGGAAATCAAATTTTCAGCTATTAGCCCATCGAAAATCAAGAGACTGGCGTAGATAAAAGGATTAACCCCGGGTAACCGTTGTCTAGAACACACACACCCACACCCATCCACACTAACCCACCCACAGACCCGAAGACTCACGCGCGCGTGCAGAATGGTTTGACGGCCTTGCAGGTATACGCAAAAAGGTGATTTTGAAGGCCTCGACATCCAAATGGAGTCCTTTTCACGGAGGGCTGTATTTCGTGGGCGCATTTGCAGGGCCTTTCGAATAATTAATCAATTACAGTGGCGCTTAATAAAAATAAGTCACAACCAATTATTATGTCCAACACTGAACCGGAATTAAAAATTTGCATAAATTTAGTAGATTTAAACATTTTTACATTTAATCTAAAAACTCGCGGTTGAAAAAATTCTTCTGCTAGTCACATTTTCCTAAGTTTTAGAATTAATATTTTCTTTCAAAATTCGGGGACCCCTTGTTTTTATTGTCGTTGCGGAATCTTTAGAATTTCTTACGTGCGTAAAGCAGTTCATATCAGACATCTAATGTTGATTATTATGTAAATTATTAGATATAAATCTGCCCAGCATGTCATCTCGATGAAGTGCCGTATAAAATTAATGGCTTTTGATGTCATAATTTTGTGTTAAAAATTTGATAACTTGGCTTCAAATATTACTTCGAATATTAGTATACTGGGCTGTATCTTTATTTCACTGTATCCGAAAATCAGTTAAAGGGGGAAATCACAGTGAAATGTTCAATTTTTCGAAAAAAAAAATTTTTCGCTTAAAAGGTGCTTTAGGGTCTTAAAATAATATACCAAATGATGGAATACGGCAAAAGTGTTCGAGTGCCCAAATTTCTTGCGTTGAATACAACGCTTTTTCACGACGCTTCACTTTCGTGCATACATATATAACATAAATAGTGATAAAAAACAGTGATATTTGTAAATCATTGTCATTATGAGTGACACATCGTCTAGTCGTGTTAGAAAGGGACGAAAAAGGATACTGCGTACGAAAATCGACTGTACGGTGCAGGCATTGCAGATTAGAGGTATATGAAATTTTCATATGGTTTCTCAGTACTTAAAACTTTAAACGCGTTTTTCTCGAAACCACTTTTTTTGAGCTCGCCGAAGACATAACTCGAGCAAATCTTTACCGATCGACTTGAAATTTTGACAGTAGCTTCGAAACATCTTTCTCCATGGAGCTACGTAAGATTTTTTATCTTATAAGGCTTAGTTTTTTTTATCGACGATTTTATGGCGTTTTTTTTGTTAAAAATTTAACTTTATTTTCAAACATGCACCATTTTGCGAAAAATCAATATATCGAAAAAATCATATGTAGCTCGCTAGCTGTTGTTATATGGAAACTAAAAAATTTTGGTTTTTTCTTTCAGGTCAAAAATTAAGGAGTCTACGTCTTCGACCATCGACAAGCTTTCAAAAATAGGCGCCTTGGGGCATATGCTGCGCAGCCGCCATTTTTATATATTTTTTATTGAAAAATTACATTTTGTACTTTTTTAGTATTGCTATAAAACCTACTTTACAGATTTTCGATTGATACTTTTATTCAGCCAAAATTAATTCCCGAAAATATGGCTATATTTTGTGTGCTACTGTGATTTCCCCCCTCAATTGTTAAATATTCGGGTTCGTGAAAGAAATACTTTAAAATATTCTTTCTCTCCATATGCACATACATATGTATAAATACATATGCACGCATACATATATATATAGAGATATGCGTGTGTGTATGTAAATAGCTAAGGGAAAGGGTGCAACGTCGCGTATTCACGTCCCGTGGTGAACGAAGTCGAGACTTTCTCCCTTTCCTTGCTATTTTTCTCCATCCCTATTTTTCCGCGTTTTTCTTCTTGTGCGTCACACTATGTGTCCCATGCCGCCTCTTTTCCGCCTTCTCTTCCATTCTCATACTTCCTTCCTTACCCTTCTCTCTCTCTCTCTCTCTCTCTCTCTCACGCTCTCTCTCTCTCTCTCTCTCTCTCTCTCTCTCTCTCTCTCTCTCTCTCTCTCTCTCTCTCTCTCTCTCTCTCTCTCGCTCTTTCCTGCGCTTTTTCAATCTTGTCACCCGTGGATTTTTCGTCTCTTCTTTTTGTTTTCCTGCTCCCTCTCGCCTATACTTCAACCCACATGGCCCAGCCCTTTCTCACTCTTTGTCTCATTCGCGAGACGTCGCGAGTCAGTTTTTTTACCCCTCAGTCTTTTGGCTCTTCCTCCTTTTCCCCGGCGAGTCGCGACACTAGAACGCACTGTGCCTGGTGGGCGGAAAAGCCCACACTTTCTCGTGCCATAAGAAATAACGTGCACGAGCAACCGCACGCTGGTTCCCTCGCCATTCAACCCTCCATCGTGTATAAGCACCACACACACACACATATCCCCGCGACCTCAGATGGGTGTACCGGAAAGAAGTTTGCATGTTTTGTGCCATTCAGGATTGAGAACAACGTGAAAATGAGACTCATCCACGCATCAAGCTACAATATGTAAAACGAGGCGTATTTTTCTCGTCTGTCACCACTGCCGAATTTTCCGGACGCACCTATATATGTGTGGGCCAATCCGTAATAGAGCCACCCATGGCTCCTATTCCACGCGGCGGTTCTGACGTTTTCCTTTTTACAAGCTTTTATTCAACTTGACTTTTTGCGAGATGCCAGGCGGAAAATCGATATTTTACCCACTTCCCGACTACTTAGAGCTCTGAAATTTTACAAGCATGCATTTACAAAGTGTCAAAGCATGATTCACAATATGTGTATGTATATATATTAGACCGGCCCAAAAAAAGAAAAACATCGAGATTCGGGCTCTCACTCCCCGGAACATTATTCGATAACGAAACAGAGAAGCTCGTGAAAGGAGTAGGTAGGTTAATTCGAACAGGTGACTCATGAGTTTTCTTTTATTCTCCATTTGATTTACACGTGATAAATTAACGTTTTCTTTTCCAATGAAAATTATTTTTTCAATAGATACAATCAATCAGTGGTCTAGACAAATCCGCGTCATTATTATATATAGTAAACGGATTTGTAACCCTATCCTTTGTAATCATGCATTCTTTCTTTTCAATCTTAATTAACAAGTGTTGAAGATTGAAAAGAAAGAATCAAAAAACCTCATGAGTCACCTGTTAGAGCTAAACTACAGGCTGCTGCTTTCAGGAGCTTCTTTGTTTCATTATCGAGTAACATTTTAAGGTGTGACAGCCCGAATTGGGTTTTTTTGGCCAATCTAATATATATATATATATAACATTTTCAAATTTTCATGTAAAATTAGTGATATCTAATCATCCATCTAAAATGTCCGTAACACATACAAACAAACTCGTAGCGTGAGTGTATGTGGAAAATCCATATGCAGCAATTAGTCGTAAGTTTAATCCCAATTACAGTTTTGTTATTTTTTACAAGCATTCCATGTTCATAGCCTACAAACTCGTAAACTAGTAAGCTACTAGTAACAATAAACTAGTAACATCGATTAGAGACTAAAAAGTAGAAATTATAGTACATTTTAAAAAAATATTTAAAAAACAAGCTATTATTTAATGTACTAAAAAGTGGAAATTAATTTTTTTTGCAAGTCTATATGTGACTATAATCAAAGGTTGAGGCGCTCAAGATTTAGACAAAATCTTTAATTTACATAATTCCAGTAACATATCAACTGTAATTAATTTACTGTAACACAACCTTAGATTCCTTAAATAAAATTCCTGAACCTGAGTATAAACGTGTGATAACAATTTCTCTAATTACTATTGTGCCAAATTAAATGCGTATAATGAACCTGAATTAATAAAATTGATTTAAGATTTAAAAATTGGAGCGCCCCTAGCTTTTATTTATAGGCACATATAGGTGTCTTGGCGAAAATGTTTTTTTCTACTTGTTAGTACATAAAATAAGAAGGCTTTGGGCATTTAAACATGTTAACGTGACGCAGGCTTCATCGTCACTATGATAATATTCCGGTAAACATTGCTCGCTATAGACTAATCTTTAAGCCGGAAATTTATGTGTCTGAGCATAATCTGGACGATGTGTTTAAAATTATACACATGTGTCATCTTAGACTGAAAATTATATACATGTCGTCTTAGACACGTCGACCTACATGTGGTTTTTTATTTTTCTATTTTTTATTTAAGTAACTAATGTCCTGAAACTGATTCTATTTCATTATAAAAATAAGCCGTTATAAATATACGCTTGGCTTGGAATTCATACATCGTTATATACTGAAATATTTATTCTAAAAGGAAAAGTATGTCATCTTATGGAGTAGATTCGATTAGAATCGATTAGCCGGGAGCCGTAAGCCACCCTCTTTATTTTTATTACGGTTTTTTTTTAATTGAAAAGCTTGACTTTACGACACATGAGATCGTCAAATCCGCAAACCGGCCGCGCATCCACTTGCATCCCATTTTATCGGCAAATATACATTCATTACTTGTGTATTTTAATTATTAATCAGTAGCTCCATTGGAGCACGAATACTTCAACGACGTTGAAAATGATGTTTCACCCAAAATTATGAGGGCGAATGAGCACCGTGTCATCTCCGCTTTCGCATGGTACATACTCGCGGGACCATAATCACGCGATAGTTTGTGTAAAAACGCCATCGGCCCTTGCCACTCTCCCCAAGCTACCCCGAATATTTTATGCAGCGATAAAGTTATTGGCACTTTGCCACACGCGATGGTACTTTTATGCAGGACGTACGAACGTGGGGAGATACTTTACCCATTCACTTTTCTCGCCTCTATCTGCTTCTCTCGGTCTCTCCTCGTTTAACCGCCTATTTAAAAAAAAAGTACTGAGACAGCTCTCCTCAACCCATCATCGAGATTTGTTCTAAACTGTCTTTGACACAGATTATGTAATTCAATTTAAAACAAAACGGAAAATACAACCCTATTCATATTCTAGAGTAGCATAAACGCAAATACAATTGACCATTTTATTCATGAATTTCACCAGTGGCCAATACATTTTAATTAAATTTTTTAATAATGAAAAACATAATAAAGGGCCACAGAACGATATGTCATTGCGTACTTGGGGAGTCTCATTATATCTGAACGTTTTAATGTGAAACGAAAATGCTCGTGACTGCGCACTTTACCATAACCTCTGATTTTCGAGCCTAATAAGCTGTTAGCGACTGGGTAATCGAGACTTTCTACGACCGGTTATATATATATATATATATATATGATGGCGTGTGTGTTGAGTACAGTGTAATTTATTTCCCCAGTACGCATATACGTGACTGATGCAGACCAGTAGCAGGACTATACGTTATTCTTATAATCACTTATTAATTAAAGTTGCAAGTGCACTTTTGATTCTTTGTAATTGTAAAAGTAATTTAGTTCTTAAAAGCTATTGTTATGTTTTCATGACTGAAAATGGACAATTCACTCACGTCTATGGCGCCGTTTGATAATCATCATAAAAACGATACATGCGGATATGCGGAAACCTACATACATTTAATATTAATAACATTAATATACGCCTTCTAATTATTTAAAACAAATTATAGTTTTATTTGTTACAGTTATTTTCTGCAGTTTATTATAGTTAATAAATTTATCGAATTGTAATGTTAACATATTATTAACGGGGTATTCTAGTCTGGAGGCCAACATTTTGGGCGTTTTTTGGGCCTGATTAAAAAAGAATATATATTTTTACTATCGACGTTTTATGCTTTTCATTGATGTTTTAAGATTTTGCAAAACAATTTTTGGCGAAAAAATGAAAATTGCAAAGGTTATGGATTTCTGAATATGACCGTGAAAAAAGGGTTTAGGTGGTCGACATGATTCCAAAGCTCCCAATAATCTGAAACAGAAATAAAATGAATTTGCTTTATCTATAAGAATGCCATTATGGCAGGTATCAAAGAGAAGGCAAATTATTAATTCAAATGGCGACTGCCTGAAAGGAAATTAATTTTCCGGCCAGTTTTTTTCAAGGTTTCAACTTTTAAAGATAGCAATAATAATATTTCACAATCCCCGAAGTAAAGACGATAGAGGGATATACCAAAGATCCATACCGAATTTAAAGTCAATCGGTATGGACCTCAACCAGGTCAGCCAGGTTGAGAAAAGTAGTTTTAAAAACGCATTTAACGTCTCAAGTACTATTTCACACAACCGCAACTATTCAAGTGGTATGATGGCATGTTATATTTACGTGATATTAATTGGGAATTCCTGCCTCGTAAGGGGCGCTTTCCTGGACTCCGAAATAATGATTTTCCGAAGCTCGTTCTTCCCTGCAAGCCGTTCTAGCTTCCTTAGAAGCTTTTGCAGTTCGTAGCTCCGACCGGTCGATCCTGTTCTGGTCTCGTTTCATATTCTTAAGAGTCTATCCTTTACGAAAATGCAAAAAAAAATTGATATTGTTTTCAAATGTCTATATTAGAATACGGGCTCATTTACTAATATTGACTATACAGGTACTTATTATTATTCAGAACAATCAGTTCGTAACTCATCGTTCTAATCAACGGGCGAATAAATTAACGCGAAAATGCATTCACCTCGAATATTGCTGTAGGGTGCAATCCGATCTCGGGTGTTTGGTTCCGGCAGCAAGCCGACGTTTTAAAAAAGCATTACTGCAATTTTTAAAACGTACGCTCGTAAGCAGTAATTAAAGAAGAATTTGCGATATATAGCAAGGTCTTGTCCTAATTACAAGCTATTCAGACGTCTTTCACCCGACGTCGCTTTGTAACGAAAAAACGGTTTTATACCGCGATTTTTTTTACTGCCCAAAGGTTAAAGTCGCACCCGGTGTCGGGCTGACGGGCATCAAGCGAGCGTCTAAAAATCTTACCGCGCTCTAACAAGCTGCCAATCATTTAGATGGGGCGACAGTGCCGCGACGATCTTTCTCTCTTCTTTTTACACCCTCAACCTAATGAATACTTACGACCCGACCTTTTTTTCTGCCCGGACAAAAATTTAACCGCGGCCTCAGGGCGGTCTTTTACACGTGCGACACTTTACCCAACAGTGGACATCAACCCTTATTCAGTAAGCTCGTCTTCGCCCGGTGATTATTTTTTTTTAATGCATTACCGTCTCTAAAAACGCATTAGTCTCGCGAGGATAAAAAAATAATGAATCTTTCTCGTAGACCGCAATTAGCTCCGATCTAGCTCACTTAAGGATGTTGAGTCCCATATCGCAAATGATGATAAAATCCTGAAATTTTGGTATGTTTTTGTATGAAGTATTTCAGAGGTCGTGTAAAAATTTCACGACAATTAGGAAGCTCGTTATTGAACAATTAACATTCACAAATTAAATGCTGTCTTATGGAAACTGATGTAACTTTGCAATAAGTTTTTTTTTTGACCTCTCAATTTTGTGATATCTACAATATACTGAAAGCAATGGAAACAAAACAAAGTTTATAGATACATTTTTTTTTATTTCTTTTAAAAATTGTTCTGAACAAAATGTTAATTTTTTAATAACGAGCTTCCTAATCGTCGTGAAATTTTAACACGACCTCTTAAATACTTCATACAAAAACATACCAAATTTTCAGAATTTTCTTATCATTTTTTATTTCAACCCTTAAGGAGGTTGAAGTAATGATGATAGAGTTCTGAAAATTTTGTATGTTTTTACATGAAGTATTCGGGAGGTCGTGTAAAAATTTCATGACGATTAAGAAGCTATTTATTGAACAATTAACATTAACATGTTTCATAGGGACCCAACATCCTTAACGTCACAATCTATATATATGCACACACATAATACCATGGTATGATTTTTTGAATATTCCGCAAAGTTAGGTACTAACTCGTTAATAATTTTCAAACAGACAATAACTGGCAACTAAAAACTTATTTTCGTCTTAGCTTGACGTGTATTCAATCGACAAACACCAATACAATCATCTGTATCCACACAACTATTATAACTCAATGGGACGTGTCGAATAATTAAAAACTTATCCAAAACAAAAAATAAAACCTCTTATGTTGATGCTATTTTTAAAAAAATAGCATTAACATAAGAGATAAACGAGTTAGTACGTAATTTTGGTAAATTTTCCAAAAATCATACTAACGATGATAAGTCGAACGGTTAGACTTTGGACTAAGGTAACCTAGGTTAGATATGTTCCTAACGAGGTGACCTATCACCCCCTTAAGGCTTTGCATCGACCTTCCTAACACCCTGTATATATATCAGAGGTTACTTACTACAGTAAGACACCTAAACCGTGCACTTACCCACTATCCATCAACATCTGCCTCAACATCCTCATATGTCTACATCATAATCCTGCTAATGTACATCCAACCCCTGTCACTCTAAAAGCCCCGCGCAAAAGAAGAAGAAACTGATAAAATAGTGTCGTCTTGGATTTTACGAACGAAGAGAAGGTATTCAATGTCATATGGCAACCGCAGATTTTCGGAGAAGAAAAAAGTTCTCAGTTTCATCTTCGTGACTCGATATATTACATTATCGATTTTGCTGGAGGATAAACGATCAAATGATCATGCACTATTCCGTATGTCTTCTCCTAATAGCAACTATTGTTAATTATATGAGTTCTCTTAATTGGTAAGCGATGAAGACAGTAAATTCTATCGTCATGAACCATCGTTATAAATTCTTTCAGCAAAGGTTTATTGGAATTCACCATAATTAGGTGTACTATGAAGTATGTAACGGCGTAACTGGAATTATCCAGTTACACCGTTTGCTCGATATCCATTAAGGCAGTATTTTATTAATAATTCGAAAAAATTGTTTTTTTTTTTAAATTTAGTTTTACAATTCTACAGATCTTTCTGAATACGTCTGTGAAAAGCGTTTAGTGATGCTCATAAAAGTAGCCGCGTTATAGAAATTGCAAGACACTAAATAACAATACTGCCTCAAAGTAATTAAGGCAGTATTCCTTTCACAAATCCGAATATTTAACAATAAATTGATCTTCGTCTGCAACGAAGGAAAAATACACCCAAGTATACTGATAACATTTTAAGGGAACTTACCGAACTTTTAACAGGAGAATACGACTTTAAAAATCGTCCAATTTATATGACACTTTATGGACATGACGCGCTGGCCACATTTCTATCTAATAATTTATACACCGAATAAATTTAGATAGCGAATATAAACTGCTCCATGGGTGCAAATAAATCTACAGATTCCGCAACGATAATAAAAATAGATGGTCACCGAATGTTTACAGAAAATATCACTGATAAGACTTGCAAAAGTATGACTAGCAGAATAATTTTGGTAGCCGCGACTGTCCAGAAGAAATCGTAAAAATTTCTAAATGTACTAAATTTGCGAGAAATTTTTTATTCCAGTTAACGGTTGGGTGTAGTATCTGATTGATTGCAACTTATTTTTTGTTAAGCGCCGCTATAATTTATCAATGATTCAGAAGGGTCCTGCTTATGCCCCCACAAAATATGGCCCTCTGCGAAAGAAATATCGCAAGACCTTAAGACTGTAAATAATCAAGAAAATAAATAAATAAATAAATAAATATATATATATATACACACACACACATATAAACGACGCCTTTGATACATTTCGAAAACGACAAACTGTCTGGAGCTGCATAATCTCTTGCAATGCCAATTCTGCCTTGAATTTAAGGAGCAAGTTAGACCTGTGATTTTCCCAGAACAACCTGTCACATAAGGCCAACCTAATTCAATAGTTCGCGCAACCAAGTAGACATACGATGCAGGCTATGCCGGGCTATATATACAGGGTGTCCTGTTATGAATGGATAATCCTGCAACTGTCGATAGGTCAGATCGTGACCTACTATATGCTGGAATTTCACTTTAGTCAAAGCGCCACCTCTTTCGAGGTTTGGGGCTTTACATTATTTTTTGAAAAAAATCATCCGCTTTTGATTTTTCGCATGCCATTTCTACAAATGATACGAATCGACAATAACTAGGCAACATTTTGAAGTAATCGGCACGATATGCGTGGTACATTTTTTTCACACCGCAGGCTATCGGAGTCAGATGTTCGAATTGGTTTGCATGAAAATTCTGGACAAGATCTTTTTTCATAAAGTTTCCTTAACATTTAAGGTTGAAGAGAAGACTTTTCTGGACAAAGCAAACAACCAAGAGTATTTTTTTAAGCCGGGTCAAAAGAGTTCTCATTTGTAGAAATGGCATGCGAAAAACCAAAAGCAGATGATTTTTATCTCGAAAACCGTGGCCCTTTTACTAAACTGAAATTCAGTTGCACTGAATTTGCACTGAATTGCACTGATTCCTGCAACTGAAAGACATTTGCAGGATTCTCCATTCACAACAGGACACTGTGTATATATCCATTCTTGAAGTGTACGACACTGCACGTCAAAAAGGACATCGCGAGTACCGGCTCGCCGTGTAATTAGTTTCGGTTGGTACTCGTTCTCTGTCTTCTCCGGCGTTCGTGTTCGGTTAAAGGTTCGAAGTTTGCAAGGGGCGAGAGTAAACAAACGGGAGCAAGAGGTATGTACAAGAGTACCCGGTAAAGCCTATGGCTCTCCGATGTTTCTCCGGTGTATATGAAAGTGCTCATGGTGTCGTTTGGTCGTTGTTAACGTTGAACGCCCTGAACCGGCAGGGCTGCCTATTCACCGAGCTTGATCACTATCGCCAGGCGGCCTTCTCACCGGAGGTACATAAATTCTTGCCTGTGCTACCTGCACCACGTCTCTCGACTACAATCTCTCTCGCTGTCTCTTTCTCTTTGAAGAATGGGGGAAAAACGGCGAAAGAAATCCAGCTGATTTGACCTACCGGTGACGACGAATAGTTTCCGTCTGCCGAAACTGCAAGCTCGAGTTCCGACGATAATGTTTTTTTTTTTTTTTCGACGGTATTGCCAGTGAACGCGACATTGAAGGCGGGGCAGTAAAATGAAACGAGCGAATAAAACCTCGCGGTGTTTCTGCTGTACGTTTTGTTTATCACCCTTTTGTTCGAGGGAGACACTTAATTTTGCGGGACATTCGCAGAGTCTCGTTGCCGTCTTCCTCTCTTGTAGGGTTCATTCGTGCCACCGCGAAGATAGGTGGAGACGGAAGCCCGAAAAAAGTACGTCGCTTAAGGGAAAGAAAAATCGCAAACGGAGGAAAAGATTATTTACTCGGGAAAATAAATCGGCGTGTCGAAATCCGCACGAATTTGTGGAGCCTCGACATAGCTTGGGTAATCAGTGTTTGGAGAGAAAAATGCGACCGCTTGAGGGCTCGGGTGGTTGAAAAAAAAAACATTAAATATTAATTTTTAGGTTTCCGAGCATTCTCAAATTATAACATTTCAAAAACATATTCTGAAAAATTCCAGACGTTCCGTTCAAAATTGAGGGAGTTATGGGTGTTTATAGGTAGGTTCCTCGAACGGGTGGACTTTGAACGTGTTTTTCTCAATGACTTTTTCAAAATCAGTGACCAGTATATCTCAAAAATTACTGCACACATCAACTTCAAATTTTGCGAGCTTCTTTGATATATCATATAAATCTTTCACATATAAAGGCAGTGTCCGAACGCTGCATGTATTCAAACGAAGGCAAGTGTTTTTTTGGATGTATAGTTTTTTTTTCATCAACGAAAATAGAGCGTTGTTTTCACCGTAAATCGGTACTTTCATTTTGGACCGCGTCCATTTTTTCAACAATCAATATTTTATCGAGACCTTTGTCCAAGCACTAGATGATTTTATGGAAAAATTAAATGCGTTTGCTTTTTTTAGTCCCGATGATTTGTTTCCGAGCAGCTGTGGTTACCGTGAAGGACGTTTTTCAAACAGCGGCCTGCGCAAATCATTGTATTTACCTCATTTATGAATATGGTTCAATACAGAAATTGTCAATGATACTTGAGAGGTAACACTACTCTAGAATTAAAAAAAAAACATTTTTTTTTGAAAATTCTACAGTGGTGTTACCGCAATTGACAAGTTACTTGACAATTTACACTAAGGGTAAAAAAACTTTGGTAAAGAATCACTTAATTTTAGACGTTGTGTAAGCCCTTAAAACCGTACTCTTCAGAGCAAAAGAAAATTGAAGAACTGTACACAGTTCCAGGAGAAAAAAGAATTCATGTAAATTCCTCTTTTTTCCGGCCACGGGCTGGGTCTATCCCGTTTATAATTTCGTGTAGTATTTCTTGTGAAGGCTCCAATAGCTGGCTAACATTCCGAGGGAGCAATGGGGGTTGTGATACAAACGGGATAAATCATCGTAGTATATCATATGTAATAAAGACGAATGACGACAGTAACAATGGAAGAACGGATATCGCTCGTCAATATGTAACCGAAATTGAAGTGTGATTTTTCATCGCCGCCACAACAGTCCGGCTTTTTTTCGTGCCCAAACAATTGTGAAAAACTTTCTCAAAGCCTTCTCAACGCCGCGTGTTCGAAAAAAAAACGTGCACCGTTCAGGAATAATATCGACGAATTTCCCCGTACCCTTTTTCAGCGACAAAGACACGTGAAATATCCCAAATCATTTTAACTCTGCTCGTTAATACAAAAAAGTATGTCACGATTACCAAAAAATGTGGGCTGAGCCGCGTAGCGGCGTGAAATATAATTTTTATCCGGCAACACTTGCGGCATGATTAAATTTTTCTTCGGCTGAGGGAATGGAGGCGGCATTCGAAGGGGAGGATGAGAATGGGGGTCGTTGTGTAGGTGTGTGTGAGAAGTAAAAAGAGCGCAGGCTGCTTGAAATATTCGCGTTTCTAAAGTGACGGCGTAACGGCGGTACGATGAGAGGGGCAAAAGGGGAGACAGCCGAGAATGCCGAAATTGGGCCACTTTTCCTGGTGTCCACGGATCATTAGACTGCCTCCATTTGCCAACAGGCTCTGCGTACAGTGAACGTACGAGTGGGCTTTACACTAGAGATTACACCTCGGCACCATGGCCCTTTCACGAACACTTTCCCTCCAACTTGCCTCGATCCACCGTACTTGCGTGTCTACGTGTATGTCGGAATACTTTTTAGTGGTCGTAATACTGTTGATGCTCGTGGCACGCACGGGATTAACGCCGAAACGGCGAATTATCTGGGATTTAGGAGCCGGTTACAGTTCGCGACAGCTGTGGGTTTATGCGAGTCAAAAACTTCGTGTGTGTGTGTGTGTGCGCGCGCGCGTGTGTATGTATGTGGGTGTGGTTGTGGGTGTGTGTGTCAAAATTGTCGCGGAAGCTGCGAGTGGTTAAGTAATATTTAGAGGTCACTCAAGCCTCCCAAAAATTCGAGTTTACATTTAAAAAATCGATATTCTTTCGTCCTATTCTCACCCATGAGTTTTACGCTTCATGACTGTAAAATTAAACTCGCGAAGGCTGTAGCCGGCCAATGAATATTCAGTGGTCGCTCAAGATTTTCGAAAGTCAGAAATTTCGTCGAAAAATAAATCTCGCATGCACGCTACTTCCTTGTAGCATAAATACAAAATGAATGGCGAAGTGTTACATTTTCTGAATAATTTATTATAAAAAATTGGTAACAAACACCAATTAGACGATGTGTGATATTATGTGTTATTATGCATTATTGTATCATGGCGTTGCTCGTCACGGAGTACAACTACGTTTGTAGTCTTGCAAGCGCCTGCAATTTCAGTTTTACGAATGAAACAACCTATAATTTCGTTTATGGACAAGAGCTTTAAAGAATTATTTTATGAGAACAAATATTATAATTGTTGGGTTAAAAGTGTGAGGAAAATTTGAAAAATTTGTTTTCTATAGAAAAAAGGATTAATTGTTTTGAACATTTTTAAAAGCGACAAGTTTATGAGTGAGAACAGTAGAAAAAATTGTCAAAAACTGGAAATTTCGAAGCGCTCGAGCGACCATTAACTATTCATCGACCGGCTAGAGCTTTCACGAGGTTAGGGGGCGTACATAAATTACGTAACGCAATGGGGGGGCTTGCGTTACATCACGATTTTAGAACTGCCAGAAATAACAACATTTCTGCATGTTCAAGTTTTTGAATTATTATTCTTATTATTTAAAGAAATATAATGAAGATGAAAAACTGTCATATCACCTGCGACTTGATACTTTAATGTAAGTATCAATATTCTAGAAAAAAACGTAACTTTATATCAAGAAAAACTGAACGAAAACTTTGATCGCGATTTTCTCGAAACGATTTTTTTTGACCTTGTCTCAGCGAATACTCAAAAACTTATCAACCGATTTACAATTTTTTAAAAACATTTTTGTAATTGCAGTGACTAAGGTTGTACGTAGCCGATTTTTTAAATTTTGATCAATACTATTTTTAAAGATTGCTTGAGTACAAAAAAGGGCCTTGAAGATAGAAAAAAATGCCGAAACTGTCGGCATTTTGTAAAAAAAAAAACAAAATAAAAACCGGCTACCCATAACAACAGCTACATTTCTATAGATATCGATGAATTGCTGACTTTGTATTTACAGATAACCTTTCATAAAGATATCGATGGGACAATGAAGAGAATTTTTTTTCGTCGCCAAATGAAGATTGATTTTTTTTATTTCACAAAAATTGGTATAAAACTAGATGAATATATACTTCATAAAATGAGTATCAACCCGATCCTCCCATAATTAGTTATTTCTTTGTAAAAAAAAAAGTAATTATTGACGACAAAGTACCCTTTGCGTAACGGAAAAGGGGTTGGGGGTGGGTCCAGGCCAGGCGTTACGGTTCTGTGACATGGGGGGGGGGGGGGAGGCAAAAATTCGGAAATTTTGCGTTACGTAATTTATGTACGCCCTCTATTACTGAAAAAAATATCAAGCGTCAAATTCATGGGTGAGAAGTGGACGAAAAAAATTCAATTTTTTAATCTTAATTTAAATTTTCGGAAGGCTTGAGAGAGACCTCAAAATATTCTTTGACCGCTCGCACCTTTCACGATAACTTTTTTTTTCTTCAAAGACGATAATTGAATGGTGAGAAAAGGGAAAAAATAGAGCTCAACCCTAGTGCCACCCTAGTGCGCATATATATATGCGCACAAATTTATATATATATATATAAATTTGTTATTCACTCTGTTTTAGTCCTTAAGGTAAGGTCTCTAATAGTATGGAAAAAATACAGTTTTGTACCCGTCCTATTTTTGAAATATTGACTATTAGCATATCTGGTATTTTTGGGACGGTCTTCGAAATCAAATTTCTCTAAAACCATCTTTCGCCAAATGTATAGTGACATTTCAAGGCTCAGCCACTAAAATGGGGTGAAGTATATATATATATATACTTCACCCTGTTTATATTTGTGTGAGTCGCCCTGTTTTAGTCTCTAAGCCAAGAGACCTCATTCGAATTAATAGTTGAAATGAGCAAGACAGAGGGAGCGCTGGAGGGAGAAATGAATAGAAGTTTAGACTTCACCGTAATGCTGTTAATAATTTTCCACATGAAAGTAATCAAACTACGATGGCTTTCGTTGAGACATCGCAATTTATAAAGCTGTCGTCTCGTATACTCATTTCGTTTGACAAGTTACCTACAGCGTCCCACGTCTCAACATCCTCGTTAAACCATGAAATCTGCTACGAAAAATGAAAGAAAAAAATACCTCTAATTACTGTGCTACGGCAAAAATGTAAAGCTCGTTCGCATATTTTATCGCTGACGTAAATTTCTTTTTGTTAGAACCCTTAATTCGGAAATGTCCGCCCTACTGAAGGGCTCTAGCGGAGTTTTGCAAATTTGCGGCACGTATACACCTATATATGTATGTACGTAGTATATATACGCGGTAGTTAAACGCGAACAACTTTGGAGGCATCGGGAAAGGGATCGCAGGTGCGTTGTAATAGGGCCTCGTGGATGTTTGGGATTTTCTGCAAATTACCATCTTATTTACCATAATTACATGCACTGCCGACGTCCTATTTCGCCCTCGTTTTTTGCCTGTTAGTCATTATTGCGCAGGGGATGGAGGACTCCAACCGTCATTATTCTTTGTTTATCAAAATTTTGCTGCGCCGAGGTTCAAGTCAGTACAAGACAAAACTCGCTAGGGTAAATGCGAAAAAAGTTATTTTCCTCTCTGATATCTGCAATAATTTTGAATGACATTTTCAATTTTTAAAATAAATTAACAATAAAAAGTTGCGTCGAAAAGTTAATAATATATTTATTGATTTTACTATAAACACGCGCTGTATAATAAAAAGCAAAAAAATTATTGAACTGCAAAAAAACTTTCATGACATTTTCATATTTTAACTTCATACTTTAACATATTTAAAACATGCACTTTAAAATTAACTTAAAAAAAATGCAATACAAAAATAAACTAAACTAAAAGAAAAAAAATCGAAAAAATAAAATAAAAAACAAAAAAGCAAAAAAAACATGCACTTTAAAGACTAAATTCCAACCTTCCCGTGGTAAAGTGCGTAAGTAGATAATATCGAAACTAATGGAGCTAACGCAAGCAATTTTCACTTATTGGACCATTATCCCATTTTTCTCGAAACGAAATGGTTTTAGATAGAAACTGTATAGAACATAAAACATCAATATTTTTATAGGCTATAACATTTATGGGAAATATTTTTCTCTAAAATGAATATTTACTAAAATAAAACATAAAAACTGCTAAAAAATCAGTTTTCGTGAGGTTTGACCTTGAAAATCAAATTTGCGAGTATTTTCACTATGATATTCGTAATCAGCGAGTCAAAATACATGAGTACGCGAAATTCCAAATTAATCAGAGGTATGGGCTTTTCGGAACTACACCCTTTAACTCTATTGAACATTTATTTTTAAAGTGTTATATAAGATGTAGAATGTATATTTTGAACGTTAAAAAAAGTTTCTTAACGTTTAACTTAAAAAAGTATTTTGAACGTTAAAAAAAGTTTCGTAACATTTAACTTAAAAGTCTTTTTTCTACCTCTACTCGCGTAGCAATTTTCTATAATTATTAATAAAACTTCCACCCGAAATTTTTTAAAAACGTTTTAACACTTGAACGAGCTACATTTTTTTTATGTATCTGTCAAATGTCAATGTAGTGTAAGGTGAAAATAAACTTTCTATAATGAAGTGTCATAAGGAACAGGGCATTAGGCATTAGGCAGGGCATTAGGCATTCAAAAAAGCAGTTTTTGAATTGAACTTCCAAAATGCAAAAAGCTCTCGCTATATTTTTACCATGCCTCACGGTCGAATCTCGTAAGCGCTGACAAATAGCTGAAGCTTCTCGTGCGCTTATACCGCGTGAGAAATGCCTCGTGTATCATCACCCTAATTGCATCACATCCCCCGCTCAAGGAGTGGAACAACGAGAGAAAACTATCGGGGCACATTATGCGCGATATTTCGTAATTAAAACTTGTCGTTCCAATTGTTGCAGATGGCGGAGTGGTGGGTGGCTCCGGGGTGGGACCTGTCGTTACTCCCCACACCTTGGAATTAACGCCACGTGGTAGAGTTATCCTGCAGCTAGCATCACCCGAAGCTGCGAGGGCTTATTTACCACCGGAATATCGGCCGGGTCGGGTTTATTCGGACACGGATTCGGAGAAGGTTCGAATGTTTTATTTTTGTTAACCTTTCATTTATCGCTTGCGTTTTATTTATACATATATATATTAATGTAAATATATATATATATATATACGCAAACAAAATTATTTGCACAAGTAACAATAAATATGTAAATATTGGTTTCACAAACTGCAAATATACGTGTATATATATATATATTTATTTGCAGTTTGTGTAAACAATATTCACATATTTATTGTTACTTGTGCAAATAATTTTTTTTTGCGGTTTTCTATTAAGATCCAATATTATTTATGTTAATATTGGAATATAGTACTTGCACTTGAAAGAGACAATTGGGTAAAATAATTAGCAAAAATTTGCAAAAATATTCATGTATTTTTTGGGAGAGTTACTTCAAAATAACGTGGTACGTAATTTTTTTATCCACTGTATATATATATATATATATATATATATATATATATATGTACATATATACGAGATATTGAGCGAAGCAGCTGCACTAATTTTCCTGCTGATTAATAACCTCAACGTCACTGCGATAGATCATTTATCATTCGGTAGCACATGGTTCACGTGTCAACTGAGCCGGAACGTTCGCTTGTATCGCGGGGCTTATTGGAAATTTACGATTCCATCGAACGGCAGTATCTACATTACTGATCTTTCATTTTCCATTCGCTGCATAATGATATTGTGATAAAGTAATCGCTGGCCTGAAATCGCTTCATTTACACGAAATAACTGTTTTTGGAGAAGTAAAATCGTTACTCCCATCTGTTACCTTGGAGTATTAAACGAGTGAGGTTTTTACATTTGTATACTTACAAATGCTGTCTCCGTCGACGGGCCCCAGGGGTTTGGTGAAATGTAGTGAACAAGTGAATCTATCATTTTTCGGGGACGAAAACGCGATTCAGCTGGGTGTAGTCTATAGGGAAATTGATTTAGGGGGTTGAATAGCTAGACTCTTGTCTACAAGCTGATAATAAAATGACTTAATTTCTGATGCGTACTAGATTATTAAGCGGGTGAAAATAGGTGATTTTCATGATTTTCTTTCAAAACGAAAGATTTTTCCACCATTTTTTATACTTAGATCATCTTTTCGATAATAAGATTAGAAAGATTTACACCGAGTTTCATCAGACCCGGTGGATTCGTTTTTTAGCTATACATCATGCCAGTTTTGAAAATGCAGTTTAGAAGACCAAGCCATGACTCCGCCGTTTTTCAAGATTAACAAAAAAAAAAAAAAAATGCCACGTAACAGCCAAAAGTAGTAATAAAATATATTCTAATCTAAAAATGAAAGAGAAATCTATGCTAAAAAAAGTCACGAAAATCAGCAAATGTTTGCCTCGTCCCCTTCAGGCGAGAAAAAAATTTAGCCTTGGCTATTGCCCTCCTTAATCTTGATGATGCTGCCTCAGTATCGTGGTCTTTGAAAATATCGAGAAGAAATAAAAAATGTTATGCTCTAATCCATAAAAATTTAATCCGGATCTACATGCTATTTGGGATTCTCCTGCATGAGAGTACATCTACATGCCTTCCCAATATTTTTTCCAAGCCCCAAAGCTGATAAATCGACAACATGCACACGAAGATCAGAGGCAGGGCCTAAAACTCTCCATATTGAGAATTTTTATTTCCCATTTATTTATAATACTCATCCTCGATTCTTCGCGTAGCCTTACCACCACGTTTCCAATCCGAAGCTCTCATTTTCTTACACTAACAACTCTCTTTTGTCACCTTTGTACTTAATGTTGAAAATTGCTGTTCTTGTCCATTGTCCTGGTATCACGTCAAACTTTTCACCCTTTCTCTTCAGGGGTTCGTATTTGTATATAATCCATCGTACATAATAAATCAGGGCTTTTTTAATCTCCCTCTATCTTTCGCTCCTCTCTGTGTCTCTTAAAACCGGTTACGATAGGCAAAATACTGTCCCTGTCCGTCTGCGATCGGGCATGGTACATAAATGGGTCTTCGGGCGAGCTGAAGTACAGCTGCGTCATTGCGAAAAGCAGCACGGGGCCACGGGTGCCTTCAACAAAAGTTTCCGTAACTCGAGGGCGAGCGGGGGGAGTAAAAGTTTTCAGAAGCTTTCGAAAGCTCGTGTATCGCTAGGGTAGGTATACGCGAGAAACAATAGAAATCCTCTATACAAGTATTAGTGACACCGGTCCTCTATACAAGTATTAGTGACACCGGAAAGTCCCACAGACACGTTATATACCGAGTGAGACAACAACTATTAGCAGTAGAAATATTTCCTTATCTGTCATACTTAGGAGAACACTTTTTCTTCAAACGTTGCATAGTTGCAAGGTCACTTTCATTTTTTTTTTAATGAGACCGCCATTCTTTTTCCAGAATTTTATCATGGAACTAGCGATAAGCTTGCACACTAAGTTCCAACATAACCGATCGAGACATAGGATAGAAAACGGGTAAAAAATAAATTTCAATGTCTTCAGCCTAGAATCCACTGGAAAAACGGTGCAAACACTCACTCCTATAAAAGATGATCAAAGTGATAGCCACCAGCTTCAACGAACGCTTGAAACTTGATTCGCATTAATTGTGTACTGACAGAAGGAAATTCTGTTGTAGTACTTTTGATTGAAACAAACACACATTATTATGGACATCACAAACCTTTCATCGCTTTTCCAAACAAGTTGATAAGATTAATACAAGGAACATCACATCGGTGATTATGTGTAACCTCTCCTTGACAGTTCGTTGGTCTCGACACCCAGTTTCCTGCTACACGAATAATTCTCCGCGGCTACGTAAAATCCGCCGCGTTTACGTTGGTGTAGGTCTTGGCGTATATGCACGCCCGCCATTCACCTGAGGCGCTCAAAAGAGAGGTGGATTTTATTCCGGGTACTCCTGTCTCTATACACCGCCACTGCTGCTTCCACAGTGAACACTAAACATTTTATCACTCCAGTGTTCTTGTGTATGCCTTTTCGGGCCTTTACGATCTCATCCCTTTCACCTTCACCCTACACCTGTCATTTTACTGTTTCCTGTCCCTTGGAGACCCCCGGGGTGTTGCTGACATCCACTCTTTTCTAATGCATTTGCACGAGGGCACAGGGCTATTGCGAAAAACTCGTGCCGACACAAACGGCTATTGTTTTACTGGGGTGCAGTTGCGCTCGCCAATGCACACTCACGAGGAACATCAAGCAGCAGGTTTTACAATTACAGCAAGCGATTACCAAGGGAATTCGCGCGGAGCGGAGTTTTAAATCGAAATGAAAAATAAACGAATGGCGATTGAGGGAAAAACTTCTTTTTGGCCAAAGTCTGAAAAAAATTTGAAACTTTCTTATTCATTAATCTATATCAATGTGTTTTCACCCCCTGAATACGAATTCAATTCGTATCGTTATGTACCTAATTCGTTATGTTCCATTCAATGCATCCCTTTTAAATGTAAGGTGAGATAAAGAAAAATGAGGGGGTGGTTCATCCCTTAACTTTTGTTGTTTTTTAAATCTACCTATAGTGGATTACCGATCGTTTTGCCGTAGAAGAGTTTTCGTTCTCGTTTCATTGAAATCGATGAACTGCTCGCGGGTGAAACTGCACCATCAGCTCTCAACATGCTTCAGCTTAAGGGGTGATATCACGCCTTAAAACTGTTTACCCCCAATTTAAAAAAAACGTATCTAATGGTTTTTCATACTTTACCATATAAATGAGTTTCAACAAAATCCAAGGCGGACACCAGAGTGATGTTCCTTGTCAGTGGACCTGGCTCCAGCTCCGTGATCGGCGCGCAAATCCGGGCGGGCTAAGCGGTCACCTATCCGAGTATTGGACAGTCCAAAAAACACAATTTACTTGCTCCAGTTACGAGACTGCGGAATTCCAGACTGACACTAACTGACGTATCGTCCGGTCGATCAGAAAAAAATCCCATTAATTCAACATTCACACGAGATGCATTGTCCAAACTGAGCTGTATCTGAAAGCGTTTGATTCCAATGAAAATTAAAAAAAATCTTTCGTGGATTGTGAGGGAGGAACGAAAGGAGTCTCCGACAACGCGCCTTAATGCGCGCAGCGTGTATTCGGGTCTCTCAGTACCTATATAGACATCACTACGGAGTTATGAACTCAGCACCTCGGGCATTGGGCAGGTCAAGGATCCGTTTCAATGGGGCTTGAAAGTTCGCGCGGGAGAGCAAAGCTCTAACGCATACACTTGGAAAGTGAGAAAGTTGAGTTAGCCTGGTTATTACTGGAGTTGGAGATTGAAGGTAATTCCTATCGAAATATGCATATTATCAGTGTGAAGTTTCCACAGATAATTCCATGCACTTCATTGGCAGCGAAGTCTGCGTAATAATTCCATTGGAAGTATACTTCTACGACTGCAATATCACGAATCACCTTTCATGTCCATTTATAACGTCATCTCGGAAGAGCCTTCATTGGCTCTTCGAACGGTACTTAATTTCCCATCAATAATTTTTGGTATAAAAAGGATGCGCTCTCTGCCATGCGCTCAACGAGCTCTTTTTTCAACGCAGCCGTATTCGAAGTAATTTTTAAAGTGAGGTAACGCCAGTTCGCGGCGAGCCCACTATCGGAGGTCGTTGACCTATTGATTCACTGCGTGCCCAGGCGACGAAGGTTTAGTGGCCCTCGTTTTTCGGAGACTTCTCATTCTCCCTTTCACCGCTTTCTATTTCTCTTCCCGAACGTGCTTGCGATTTTTGCTCGTTCCGAGAGAACTCGGGGGCTATGGTAAAATTACCCCCTGTAACGTGGCCATTTTAGGAAAACTCCGATGGTTCCTTGAAGTCGAACGTCGACGCGGGCCGTCTCGTCATTATCGAATTCCTCGGCAAACAGCGTCTAATTAGCAAACTTTGGACCGATTAAAGGCGCTGTGTTCACATTTTCTACTGGGTAGAGAAGCCAGACATAACGATTTTTGCTCGTAAGCAGAGCCGAATCGCTGTATGACGATATATCGCAAAACCACAAACGACCGTTTTACGATTCCGATCAACTGGATGCCGGATTAACTTGCCTTAGGTAATTGGTTTTCCAAAGCCCATCGTTTTTTACTTTGAGCCATTGCCTCGTACACATTTAAAAGGACTGTGGGCACTTTGATGATCACGGCCATCGCGCAAAGCTGGATCATCAACGATGTTAAGGGCAATTTGTAGGAGGAGCTTTGATTCTCGTCTATGGGCAGTCGCAACTAAAATCATGGACGATCATTCTTCTTTTTTTAAATTAATTTTCCTCTTCCCTTCGCCGAGTGCAGAAAAAAATCATTGACTCATTCAAGTGGTTGAAAGCAAAGGCAACAGTGTACACAATAATCCTAGCAATTTCCATCATTGGAAATAAACAAATAACAATAATAATGAAAAAATGAACTTAACTGATTGCAGATGTGGATGTATTCCCTGGGCCGAGCATTACTAGACACGACACCACGAATAGCTGCCCTAACAGGATCCGTATCGGTGTCGCCCTCGTCAGCCCTTCAGTCGGTTCTCTCCTCGATGACAGAGCCTGATCCACATCGGCGTGCATCCTTGATGAATCTATTGGACGTAAGTTTAGCGAGTCAAGGGTCTTAAAAAAAAAGAAATGTGCTCACCACGAACGGTAATTGGCAAGGCTCGTTGTCCGATGACATCAATATCCCTTCATGCATTCGGTATTGACGTTATTGCTGATCTTTGTGCAACAATGGAAGTCATTAAGGAGTCTCAGTCATCGGAATGGGGAGAATAATCGTTAGGACGAAAATATAAATAGTACTTTATTGTAACGTCAATGAATTGATTTTTATTAGGAGTAACTTAGGAACAATGATCATAGAGTGAAGCAGGTGAAGGGGGATTGGCATCTATTCCCAGGACGTGAGGATAATAATACTCGTGTAACATTTAGCTAACCTTTCACATCTCTCTCTCTCTCTCTCTCTCTCCCTCTCTCTCTCTCTCTCTCTCTCTCTCTCTCTCTCTCTCTCCCTCTCTCTCTCTCTCTCTCTCTCTCTCTCTCTCTCTGTCTTCCTCCGACTGTTCGTAAGCCCGAAACGTGCCGGTACGCGAGGACGATATTTGTCCCGCGTATAGAGATAGGCATTCCGCATTGAAGCAACGTTTGCGAATACTGTGATTCCCCGACTGCTGACACTGTGGCTGAAAATAGCTCCACGGGAGTCGAGTGATCGTGCAGCTCTTCCGATGGAAACTCGAGGAAGCGTTAAATTTGTTGGTTGAAATATAGACACGCATCAAACTGGATCGATCGGTGGGGCACGCCATTCACCTGTCTATATAAAACTTCGCCCAACCGTTTCTGACTGATCACCTCTTCCGATAGGAAAAATTGATTATTGAAAATAATTGCTGAAACGTGCCAACGAATAGGGTAGATGAATTGAAAATTAAGTTACTAGTCGATCTGCGCAAAACGAACGCGTGAAAAGGCTTAGAGGAATGATAAAGGTGGGCGAAAAAGTTGAACAGATAATGTAGGCAAGCAGATCGCTGATATCCGTTTGATGTAGGTAGAGGTTCGACAAACCATTGAGGCACGATCAATCTCACGTTCAAAAGGCCGCGGGCACTTAGTACGAGTGGCTCTAAAGACGACTATGAGGCTCTCCACGTCATATCGACCGATCGCTTCTCCCCGCTCCGTGGGATGCCCTCCACAATTCAGTGTTACCGCAAAGACGTCGGAGATGATGCATCTCCTCTTGTCCACTTTTCCTACACCTTTTGAACCCTCAAGAATTCCTTAAGAAATAGCACGCCTCCTAATCGGATCACGTGTGATGGAGATCTTTCCTTCTTGTAGAACTTAGAGTGAAATCAATTCGTGGTGGCGTCCAACTGACAGAGCAAACTGGTTGCAGTGAAATTTAGTGATTTTGAGTTCTGACATCAGCAGGAACTGTTGGAGATGCAATACCGGGTTGCATTGATTCGAAATAGCCCATGCGTACTTAAATGTTGTGGCGAGGAAGGTAGTGGTCGAATTAATTAGCTTTATTGCCAAAGGGAGTATACGCACATGTATGTATATATTTTGAGAGAATAGCCGGAGGCGTGGGCGTACAGCCGAGATGATTTAACATCCCTGAATGTGTTGGGGCGCCGCCTTCGTCGTTACGGCTGCATCTGACTACAATTGCTTGCCGAAAGCGAGAGTGTGAGCGACAAGGCGGCTTGGCCACCACCCTAGGACGATGCGGCAATCAAATATAGTCAGGGGATGCACCAGGGTGAATAATAAACCAATTTCCGAGGAATGATATACCAGACTGATTGTGTTATCGGTATTTGTAAAGCTCCGAATGCGTACAGTCACCCACGCAAACCACTTCATAGCTCTCGGCAAAATGCCGCGCAACAAGGTCGTGTTTTTCTTCTCATTGCAAGTCCTTCTAACCACGGGGCATCTGGACATTCATGCTAATAATGCGATGACTGGAAAGGTGTCACATACAGTCCATATATGTGGGAAGCATGACATTTTAGGAGACCTTGAAGCACTCATTCCTTTAGCGGTCATGTGGGAATCGTGGTAACTGTTGGTACGCAGTTTATATTATGATGGACGACGAACATTTCTCAAGATTCTAAGGTTGCGACCCTATCAAGGTTTTTGATGGATCTGCATAAACTGCCGAAAGATTAGGTAGATATTCAATATTTTTTTCTGATTAGACTTTTGGGATGATGAGGTCGAAATGTTATGCACAATTAATAGTCTTGCCAACTTTATTGGGTTTGATGGAAAAATATTAATAAAGGTCCACGTTACTGTTATTTAAACGAAGCGCCGCCGTTAGTGCATGGCCGAACAGTGTATCTGGTCCTGCCAACTAGGGTGATACGAAAAGACAAATAAACTATGTTATTTTAGTATAATGCTAAAACTTTCGTGGGACCGGATGCTTTTTGGAAACTCGGAAAAATGACGAAATTGTAATTTGAAATGAATCGGACCAACAGATTTTGAGATATGACTTACGCTGTTTTATAAAAACAAAGTTTTGAGGAAAACGGAAAGGAAAAAAGGATAAAACGCTGCGGGGCGATTCACCTTTAAAAATCGTCATAACGCAGTAAATGTTTGGAATGTTATGAAATTTTTGTTGCAAAACGGGATTTCGGAAATGTCAAGCTTATGTAGACCTCTCAACCTGTAGCAGGTATTTACCATCATCAGCACTCAGGGATGTCGATTGTGAGCCTAGTTAATGGTTGACCTCTATATAAAAAGATTAGCATGTATTTTAATAGCATATGTGCTAGTCGGCAAGACACCCTACTTCGTTACTATCGTGTATAACATTCTTCAGTCGTAGGTACTTCGTATCTGCCGTGCAAGATTATTCCCGTCAATCATCTCCAGCTATAACGATCCCACTACTGCTGGTGGGTCTCCCACAATACAAGCATAATTAAAGTTGTATGTTGCCAGGTCAAAGTGCTACCACCGAGTTGAAATTTTTCATGGTAGTATATAACTCCTTCGATCATCTTCTGCTGTTTGGATACGATCCTCAGTACCGTTATTTAGACGAACAAATTCGACGTATTTCGCGAACTAATCGCATTACGCGTATGAAAAAAATCCTACCACGGAATTGAAGAAGTCATATACGGTTCAACTAATTATCATACTAACCCTTGGCACCGTGAAGATGAGAATTTACAGCACCGCTATAAAACGATTAATACACGGAGAGAATTTTTAAGTATTTTTTACGGTGAAATCTCCGTAAAAATTACATTAAAAATTTGAAACCGGTGACAAATGTGCACATAGTCAAAAATTGACACTAGCTTTTAATATTTTGCTTTCATTCATGTAAAAATTTAAGCAAGTAGCATAATTTTTTACATTTCTTTCAATAAAAATTCTAGCACATTCTCATGTAGAATTTTAACAATGGGCTGCCTCAAAAATTCCAAGTTTCTACAGTAAAAATAACCTGGACAAACTTGAAATTTCTAAAATCCCTAGCGAAAAATTAATTCCCTATGAATAAATAAATACTCTATATACTGTATTTCTGAACATTTGTGTTCTTGATTGCTACTTATTTTAGCATATCATCTTTCCGTACCATTGTGGACGTCCTTTATCGAAGTTTCTTTTCACGTTTCTTTGTTTTCTTGCGTAGAACTGCGTAGAACACGTTAGACTGCACGAGACCACGAGGCTTTCTTGGCCCATGTTTCGTACTATAATGCGCATGCGCGGTACCGCTGTTGCTAAGCAACGCGCGTCGGCGTCGTTCGTGCTCGTCATACTGTGTCATACACAAGCGCACTCTCACAGCTTGCGTTCACGTATACGCACGCTCACACAGAGCTCACGCGTACGGTCAGGCGACCTAGCCCTAACTGATTTTACTACAAAGAACGTAAAATTCCGGTGGACGCACGGAAAATTTCGGCTTCCTTTTTTAAATTTTTATGGAAAACACGCAAATTTCTCAATGTTCCACTGAAAAATTTCACTTATAGTAGCACTTTTTTAACTTATTGTCGTAATCTTTACGTTTCATGAAATTTTACTATTAATTTCAGTAAAAATTCTGGAAAATATTTTAAATTGCTGTTACGCAAAAGTAAATTTTGATTCATTTCCATGAAAATTTATAATTTATTTCCTAAAAACCTGAAGAATTGCACATTTGTCACCGAGTTACTGTGATTTCACAGTAAAAATGACTTAAAAATTCTCTCCGTGTACTTTTGATCGCCCATTTGCGCAAAAACCAAGCACACAAAATATTCCATGATTGAAACTTGAAGAAAGCACCGCGAGGAGACCGCGTTAAGTTGAACATCGAAATGACGAGATATTAAGGAAAATCCATCCAATAGATTCGTTAAGGAATCATGCAACTGTTCGGATTCGGCCAATGTTTCCCTTATGCCGAAATTACTGTCCGTGCACACTATGGGCAGTCAAGAGAATGTTTATTGAGGTCACGAAGGGTGAATTTGAATCGATTGATTTCAAGAATATCCTATCCGTGATAAGCGCAACGTTCCAATAGCACAAGTCGAAGTGCGCACAGTCGATATCGTTAAAACCCACATCAAGGTGGAATGGTGTACGTGTCGTGGGTTGCAGTGAATATACGCTGTCGTTTATGGCAGCTCTATTCAAGCGCGTTTTACGCGAGACAAAGAAGAATACTGCACAATGGTCCTATGGCTGCTTGAAAGAGGATGCGTTGAGAATAAGAGAATGCAGCGTTCTCTCTGCGCTGTGACAGCTATCGTCAGTGGCACTGAAGTTACAGCGAGGCTGCGGGGTATAAAGTTGATGCATCGAATGGTGCAGTGAATAGAGGTGTGCTTTGATGAACTTGCGGTAACGCTGGCGACAATGTCTCGGCAGCTGCGATTACGAACGTGCACAATATTCCTCAAGCACTCGCGAACACGACCACATAAAAGATATCATACACCTTCTCCATAATTCAATCGCATGCGTGTACAAGGTGGCAAAAGCTTTTAGCGGCAGCATAATCCAGACATGCGGTTCATTGTGCTGTACCGATGCATACGCCTCCTATGGAAAAGTACTTTTCAGAAGAGTTATTCTCGCTTACGGGCTTGTATGAATCGCTTCATTGGGCGTTGAGGATATCGATAGTCTACGGTCCGAAAAGTTCATGGTCGACTATCGTCTGTGCGCCCTGGTAACTGCAGTGAATAAGTCCATTGCCAATCGAGGCTTTCCCAACACACTTCAATGAGAAATAACCCAAGATTCCACAAAACTCTCCAATGGGAGCGCTGGGAACATATATCGAAATATCATGTCCCATTTGGATAATGAACAACGTTAATTTTACCGTAATCGCGGGTGCTCTCGAACGCCCGTTGAACGATTAAAGAGATGGAGTCTCGTGCAAAAATACCGCGAAGATTCATCGCAACGATTAGTAGAGAGTAGTTTCACCCATCGACGCTGTCATGAAAATCGATAAGGTCGATGTTCCAGCGATCAACTTGTTTACCGGAAAAAATTACACGTACATATTCGACTGCGAATAACAATGGAAGGTTTGTCACCGATATGTGGAATTGGAAGTAAATATCAAACGATTCACCGAGGCGTAGGATTATCGGAATTTCTGGCACGTTTGCCGCGTGCCGCGTTAGGACGAAAATGATCGTCCACACCACATGACATGGAGGAGTCGACAGAAACAATCCATTCGTTCATCCCTCGGCCAGCTACGCCTCATCACACACGTAAACACCATTTTATACGCAGGGTACCGCCATTAGTATGCACGGGGTGAAGCGCGAGCCATCGTATACGTTCATGCAATATTCATACCATTAATGTACGAGGTTTCGCGTGAATATCGGCTCGTTCTTCCTCGTAGGTCGAGACAACAGTGAGCCTAGTTGTGTCGCCAATTTCAATATCCCCAGCCACACCACCCCACCTTTCGTTTTTCTTTCCTCAACTCCTGTCCCATCGCCGCAGTTTTCGTTGGAAATCATTCGGTACAGGGGGTACGTTGATCTAGTAGATATGGGGATGGTGAACAACTGCGGAAATTTTCAAGTATCCACCATTAATCAAAACTCTGAAACTGATTCGTCGTGGATTCGAGAGGCGGCAGAAGTAGTTTAGTACACTGGGTTGAATACGTATATCCACCTCCCACGGAGCGAAGGATCGATGCATAAGGGTAGCTGTAAGCGAACCGCTCCTTACACTGCATAGAACTCTCAATATACTCGCTAGCAGTTCTCAACTACCAATAAATTATCAGTACGAAGTTACCTCGCTTTCGAGTTAGCACTTTCTCTTCTTAGTTGGACCATGCGTCTGTAACTGCAATTACGTGGAAATGCAAGATGGGCTCTCGTGGATGAGCACGTTGTAAAGAGGTCAGTGGGGTATTAGGTAAGGGAGATAGAGAAAAGTACAGATTTCGTATTAACTTCACGGAACCGTTACTGCTCGTAGCACGAGTAGACTCACTGGGTTGAAACATGATCGATTTAAGGGAAATATCCTTAGGAGATGACCCTAAGGTTTTATCCGCTGCCATGGAACATACTTAGCAGTGCATCCTTATAGCCTCACTTGCGTTTCACTTGCATCGGGATATGGCACTCGCTGAACACAATGCTAGAGTTATGCATCCCTCAGTGTTGATCTTCGATTTTATTCTATAGTAGACGTTCTTAGCATTCCAGTGAACACTAAGTATACGCCCACATTTTGCTCTCGATCCATCTTGGTACTGGCTACTGCGGGTCCGCACATGTCACAATCTCTAATGAGCAAATTAATTTATCAATCGGAACCATTATCCCGAAAATAAATTTATATGGAGAATCTTACTTTCAAAAATATTTTTTTCAGCAACTGAAATAATGAGATATCAATTATTTCGCCAAATGGGAGATGATAGAGCACGAGACGTTTCTGCTAAAATTCTCGTTTTGCACCAGCAGATGGCCCGTTTAATTTGTCTGCATCGGTGTAGAGTAAAAGATCTACGCTGAATATAAATATTTCATTTCTCCCGTATTTTTACGCTCGCGCCACGTATAGTAACGAGACACCTTTAATTCGGCTATTTATGTGCTACCCACGTTGAGAAACGTGCAGCCAACGCAGAATGCTCCCATCATTAGAGATGCTCCGAAACAGATGGATAACTGAAAAAATGTGACGTTGCTTGTGTACGGTCGAGGGGTAGTCTCTCCACGCATGGCTCCCGCTGATACGTAGCTTTTCAAAGCTTAGAGATCCCGACTAATGGTCTGTCAAAATGTCAACGTGAATGCAGTCGATTGAATCTGAGGTTTTCTATACTTTCGGGATCAAAGTGAAGAAGATGGGATTTTTATATAACCAAAATGTAGGACACTGCCGAGTTGCGAACACGGATTCCGCATGATAAAGTTCCACGCTACTACGCACGAGAAGTCACGCATTGTACGGGAGCAAGTTCCCATCCTTAGCGTTTACGCGGCTCCGCGAGAAGTTTCTCCGATGACACATGTGGAATATTTGTCAAAGAGTATTGATTTTTGTTCGTAGGTGATATCGGAGTACTGCCGTACGCGTTTGCAGTCGAAACCTTTCACCCACATCGTCATGGATATGTACAGAGAAGTAATGCGATCACCCCAGTACATTGCGCGAAAGCGAGCCGTCTGTCCTGCTTTGCGAGCCCTACCAGCAACCTCTCAGCGTCCTCATCAACGCCAGAATAGACACCAAGCAGAATCTCAGCCGCAGAAACAGCGTCAGCAACATCAGAAACAGCAACAGTCACAGCAGCAAGGTCACTTTTCGAAGCATCATGTCAAGGGTGCCATCTTCAAGGCACAGTCACGCAACTCGAGATCGCACCCAAATTTACTGAGCTTATCGGGGCAAGAGCCATCTCTTAGCAGTCCAAAGCCACAGTTCCAGTCGCAGATTGACATACAAACGCGTAACACCCAGCATCTGGCGATTCATCACGCCCGAACAAGTTCCCAGCCAGAATATTCGGAGCGCGGAAAGCGAGGACTCACTGTTCACGCGAGGAGTGCTCACAATCTTATAATGCTCTCGACCGGCCAAAGCACATCGCAGTCGTCTCACTCCAACAATGTATATAGTGATCCGATATATGCTCTTCCGGTCAAGCCGTTTCTCAGCTCTCAGGACGTTCGCGTGAATGGACTCATTGTCAAGCCCAACAGGGCGAGAGAAGATTTTTACGGTCAAACGATTACGGGAAGACCAAGATCCATAAAGAATGGCGGTCTGTCTCAGCCTAACATAGCTCATTTAGCAAGAGCCTCGAACGTCGATAAACCAATCGCACAAACAGATGATGGTAGAGGCAAAAGCAACATTGTTAGAAACGGCCAAACGATGACTCCTCAATCGCTACATCGACAGTACTCAAATCCGCAACTTCCGACGAGAAATCTCCAGGAATTCGGGGCGCGATCTCATTCACAAAGCAACGGATTGATTGTGGCACCTAAGCTATGTGTGTTTAACGGTGATAATAAGGTGGACGGTGATCAACATAGTAACGGCCAAAATAATCCAGTGTCTTCCATGAAAGTTCCGGGTTTACATGGCCCGGTGCCTCCAAAACCACCGAGGGTGATGACGACTCTCAAGAGGCCGGCGGTTCCACTGCCTCAACCCGATAACGGCCTGAGTGAATCCGTTGCTCCAGCAAAACCGCCTAGGTAAGCATATAACATAACAATATCAATGTTATCATCGTCTCCGGTTTTTTAAATGCAAATTCTTATGATTTTTACGTACCTTATTTTAGACTCGCAATAAAGAACGGCCCGCGGGCACGGCGAGGTAAACCAGTTCAAAGAGCACCCTCTCGCCTCTATAGAGCTCTAGGTGGACCAACGCGAAGTTTTAACAAGAATCAATGTGTCGGTCCTGAGTTCGTTGTACGTGCCAATCAACCACCGAAAATTCTCTGCGTTGGTGATGTCAAGGTATGCTTTTTTAAATTGTTTAACGATAGATATTAATACATGAGGATGTTTACCGTGTATGCGAAAAAAAATTCCGGTACCGGGAATCGAACCCGAGCCTCCTGGGTGAGAGCCAGGTATCCTAGCCACTAGACCATACCGGATTGGATGAACTGTGTGACTTACAAAAACTCCAAGCATCTGCCATCCTGATCATAAATAGCTATTCAAGCGTGCTGAAGTTAATATCACACTAGTGTATTATTTTTTATTTGAAGTAATTAAATAATCCGATTGGTCGTTTAAAAAAAATAGGATCGCATATCAAATCAAAGTTGTCGTTTCGAAAAAAAAATTCCGGTACCGGGAATCGAACCCGAGCCTCCTGGGTGAGAGCCAGGTATCCTAGCCACTAGACCATACCGGATTTGTGGTACGATATTTGTTTAATATTACGTCATTCCGATAAGGAAACACAATAACGTAATTTTTCGATATGTATCGATGTATCGATCGTACCGTATATGAATATATAACTTTTTATAGGTTTTATATTCAGAAATTAACTTTCAATCAATGAAAATATTAATAAACATATCTATAACCATTTGACAGCTCTTACAGAAAAATCTGTTATCTGAATATTTTCGAAATTATATACGTTGGAAACGTTTGCGACACACTTGTATAATCATCTTTGCAGAATTTCCACAAAAATATGTGTAATTCGCAAAAGTTTATCTGCGTATAGAATTATTGGACAAATATGTACACAATATTGCGTGTTCGTATTTATAATAAAAAAATTCCGGTACCGGGAATCGAACCCGAGCCTCCTGGGTGAAAGCCAGGTATCCTAGCCACTAGACCATACCGGATTCTTGTGGACAAAAACGAAAAAGTCAATCGAGTCCCACACATATAATATAATCTAAGAAAACATTTAAAGTACCGTTGAAAAGGAAAAAATGCCAAGTTCATTGCTGCGTTTACGCTGGTTTATGACTGCGTCTGCAAATGGAAGCAAAAAAACGGCTGGCTCAACGCGTATAGCAGTAGATTGGTTGTATATCTATATATGTACGACCCATTGCTGTGAGACGCGCGTACGTGCCGGCGGAGAATAACTTGGTCACATATTGACGTGGACTTAATTGTTAGTTAATCGTTGCAATTGTTTTATAGAATATGTCCTTTTGTAATACTACGTTTGACCTGATATATTAATGAGAAAAAAAAAATTCCGGTACCGGGAATCGAACCCGAGCCTTCTGGGTGAAAGCCAGATATCCTAGCCACTAGACCATACCGGATTGTTGAATTCTTCGGTTTAAAACTGTGTGGTATACATCAGGCATAATGCTACATTATAGATAAATCATTTCGTTGAGAATAGCATTTTTATTTAAAACATATGTATAAAAAATACAATACCAATGATAATTGGCTTCCAAGCTTACTGATAATCTGGGTAAAAAAATATTACAGGGGAGCGGAAGTGGCCGCATAGTCGTCATATTATTGACTGGACAACGCATCGAAGTGACCTGTGATCCGCAAAAAATCACCGCAGGCGAATTATTTCAGGTGACATTAAAATAAGTTATTATATCGTTTTAGTATTATTTCTAACAGGGAATTTTAGTCGTACAGCGAGTAATGATACTTAAAAAAAAACACGAGTCAAACGTATACAGGCTGAACCATTTAACGTGACCACCGCAAATATCTCGGTTGCCTTTAGAGTGACGAAAAAAATGCCAGAAGGTAATTTAATTGATTTAGAAGGGCTGATACAATGGTGAAAAAATCATTTTCGTCAAGGACAAAGTTTTTGCGTTCTCAAGGTCATCAATAGTTTTTCAAATGGGAACATGTTTTTTTTTTATCGAGACGTTGTAGCTGATATTCAGACGAATCCAACGACCTATGATATCATGACCTTGAAATTATTTTCTACCAAAATATTTTGGGTTTGTTTGGGTTTAGTTGGGCCGGTTTGGGTTTTGTTTGGGTTTGTTTCGGTCACTCGAAAAGCAACGGGGATATTTAGGGTGGTCACGTTAAATGGTTCACCCTGTATAAGGGGTTCAAGACCTACGATGTTGAAGTTTGCATCGTTGGAATGCAACTAAAAATTCATTCCAATTATTTGTTTCGATTGTTTCACGATTTAGGCTGTGTAAGTCACTCAAACGTTTTTACGAATTGGAATTAGAAATTTTCGAGTTCAATTTGCAAAATAATAAAGGGTTCGGAAAACGATAGAAACAAAGGAATAAGAAATGAACAAAAAGCTCGTTGCTTTTCAAAGATACCAATTTCAACTTCGTCAAGACCCTAAAGTCTCGGGATTGATTGAATTTCAACGAACGATCAGAGTTTACCATAGATTTTGACAAGTTCAACTTCCAATGCAGCAGAAGAGATTCGATTACGAACATTGAGAAGCCGATAAATCAATAAAATCGGTTTCGGTCGAGATAATGAACGATAATTGGAAGTCAATCAAGGATGTAATAGGTTTCAGCAGCCCCATTGAACGCAGAATAACGGATTGCAGATGTACGATAAGTGGCTCCACTTATCGTGGAATTTGGAGGCTGCATGTTATTTCCATTTGAAAGCACCGTATAATTTGATGGCAGATATTGTTCGATAGATTTGCGCGGTCGCGTTTTATAGAATAGTGAAGACACCTATGTTGAGGGCCATTACCGTAGAGCACACACCGGAAGTCGAGGCGTACAGTCTAGTTTACGATTCAACAAATTCCACGGAGTGCCCCGTGAGAATTCCAGTTGGCGATCAGCCAAGACCGGTCCCTACAGTATATCTGGATCTCGTATGTGTTAGCGACAGTAACCGCCATCCGATTATGTTATCTAGAAGTCTGCTCATAGTCGCGTTTGTCCGTAACAAAAAAGGAAGTATCCTCCTTCTAAGATTTCATTCCCCACAACTCTCCGGATCAAATTGGAAGTACTGTTTTCTCATTTTTTCAAGAAAACACCCACCTTGGACCCACTTAAAGTACCAGCCGATAAGAGAATGCTCATTAAAAACTTTTCAATGGAACTCCAAGTTTTCGTTGTTATATTGCGAAACTCGGGCCACGAAAACGTTGAATCGCGAGATGATGAGCAATTGAACTTTTGATACGATAAGTCAAGTTGGCTAACTAGATCCTCAATATTCTTCGATATCTGCAGCTAATAAATCTTGAAACGCTTATAGATATCAGAATTATGAACGCCAGCGCTCCTATTCAACCTTCTCAGATATTGGAATGGTAATTCCCGACAAAAGACAGCAACGATAAAAGCTCGAGAACTATGAGAGAATATACATATTTCATAGAGAACTAATAGTGACCGGGTCATCTGCGTCAATGGCCAAAACTAGGTCATTCGACGTATGTACGCTGTGACAATTTGGGCGATAGATCTCGTTCCTAATCATAGCGTTGATCCAATGTTTTGCGGCCACATGCAGATTGTTTGCAGGAAATATTGGAGCTTCCAATAAACTATTTCAATATTCCGAAAAAGTGCTTCGCCATTTACACGAGATACAGTGATCAATTTTTATTCTGAAGTTCGAAAGCTGCCACCAAATGTTTTCATTTAATGGTCCATTAGTCCTGTCGGGATATACAATTTATATTGCAATAATTGTATACCTTTAATCTAATCGTTGGGGGGAGTCATTGATACACTAAATCCAGAATTTCGACCGGATTGTGCAGAAGCTTCGGCTGTCATATTGAATTTATGGGGAATTTGTTTCTGGCGAATAAGTCGTCCATTTTCAACGTTTGACTGAAAAAAGTCATAAGTACACTTATAGGAAATTCAATTCTCTACAACTTTGACTCCTACGTTTTTTTCCCTAGCATCAATATTTTAGGTCCTATGGCAAATCTAACGACGTCTAAAAGAATATGCGCCTGAATCTCAACCCTGTGATGGCACGGAAAAGGTTTTTATTTTGCATACAGATAAGTCGAATTTCATATTACAAAAAGACGTGCCGTTGTCTAACGGTGCGTAAAATAATTGCTTTACACCCCGCTTTTCCTCTTTACCGTAAGCGTAAGTACGAAAATATGTACACTGGGAAAAACAGTTAACAACCAAAGTTGAAGAGAATTTTATTCCCTACAAGTTCGTTCGCGTTTGCTTATACGTTGAAGTAGGAAATGAACGAAATAATGCAATCATTTAATTTTACTCGCTTTTTAAAAGTTTAATTAGGAAAATATCAATCGAAGACAAAAAATGGTTATGACCAAAGTTGTAGATAATTGAATTTCCTACAAGTTCAGTTATAACCATTTTTAATGCAAAGTTTAAAATGGGCGAGTTATTTGACGATAAATAGATTCACCTTAAATTCGAGATTATGGCTTCCCTGCAGAATTCGGTAGAAAATCTAGATTCAGACTACCAATAACTCCCTTTTAGATTAGACGATTAAAAAAAGAAGAGACTGGTATTTAATCATTGCAATGTCAGGTGATTGTTTTGCATATTCCGACTGGGCTCCATACTTCCTGCCGAACAAGCGAAATGTGACAGTAAAAAAACTGTTCCACGATCGCCAGCATCGATCCCTTCGTCGGTACTAAAAAAATGTTACGATTATTACAAAGAGTAACAGAGCATCGTAGGGATAACGGAATGATTGGTTTCAGGCGATCGTGCAAGCCGAGGGCCTCGATGAAAACTTCACCCTGGGATTGGCGGCTTTACTAGCCGGAGATTTTGCGATGTTACCCCCCGAGACGAAACTTAATAAAGTCGCGCCTCCGGGCTGGCTTAACAGTGGCAAGAGCAAGGGAACGCTGGGACTCCCTACAAGTTTCATGCTCTACTTGAGATTGCGATTTTTCCTACCGTCACTTCGCGGAACGAGGTATACACTAGACTATAAGCATTTCCAAGATTCGAAACTTTATCGCATTCTTCGGGAAATATTCTCAAACGTTATCTGCTCGATACAGAAGCTGGATCTCGAAGCACCTTCTCTATCTGCAAATAAGGCGCTGCATATTGGAGCAACAGTTAGTGTGTCCTTTGGCTCAGTTAATTAATTTAACGGGTTTCGCGCTTCAGGCGGAGTTCGGAAACTACAACGCGAATGTGAGTAACAGAAATTTACAAGATTTTGCACTTCACGTATCTGAGGCATTCGGTCGTTTTCGTTGTCGTATTGGAACGTTGAATAAGTTCTCGCTGTATTTCAACAGATGGCCTTACCAGACCTGCGTGCGTGTAGTTTAAGATGGTAACGCATCTATATTAATACGCAAGCTTGAAATGCAGTCATTTTGCCGAGGTCTTAACAACTTGTTGTTTTTTCATAGTGTTAAACATTTAAAATTTTGTGCCAAAAAAGTGTACTTGCGGGGAACTCTACTGCACTACTTTTTTTTTTAAATATGCAGCTGAAGTATACAGAATTCTTGTTGAGACTAAGACAAAAGATTTTGATAAGCTGAATTGAAGTAATTAGTTCATGAAGACTCATGTCAGACACTAGCTGAACTTGCAGAATGATTAGAAGTGATTTCTAAAAACATCACGAATGATATCTTAAATAAAGCATTAGTTTTTACGAAAAATCAGCGCCAACTTATTCAACATCACAATACTTTCTTTTTAAAAAATCTACATTCGTTTTTTTCCCTCTGATTGCGAATCGAAGGAACATGGACGGGGAGATTATTTCCTCCTGGAGCACTACATACCAGAGTCTCTGATTCTGAATCCAGATCTGCATGTGCAACAATCGCAATTGTCCGGTGGTGCGGAAGCTCTTAGAGCTCGTCTTCATCAAGCGCATCGCGATCGCCGAGGCCTAGACGCCAATAACGCCGAAGAAATGTTTATACTCCATGCCCAGGCGATGCCCGATTACGGATCGCACTATTACATCGCGACTGCGGATAACAAGGAGCTCGAGAAGATAATGGACCGATTGAGAAAGTCCAATACCAATCGATCGCCGTCCGCAGCAGCCGATCGCGGACTTTACGCCTGCACGGAAAATATTTATCAGCTCGAGTCGGACGGCCAGGTGTACGGTAAAATCGAATTGAACCACGTGAATTCGTGCGACAACGTTCACGGCAACGTCTGCATCGACGAACAAAAGATACGAGTCGCGACGAAGGCCGCTAACGAGGACATTTACGCGGTGCCCAAGTGCCCCTCGGCCATCAATCTCGTCGAGGCCAACAACAACAGTAACAACGCTCACAAGCTCAACAAGTCGAAAAAGTCCGAGAGCAATGTCTGGCTGGCCATACACGCTCACGGCTTGAAAATCTTCGAAAGAGGCGGTCGTTCCAGGGAGAGAAACGAACTCCTTAGACTCCTGTGGCGAGACATACAGACGCTTAGCTACAGCAAAAATTCTCTCGTCGTTTATACACGCTTCAATGGTAAACGCTGCAAATTCAAGCTCCGGATGGATCACAAGAAGTGAGTGGAACGCGGATGGTATATTGCCAATCACAATGTTCGAGGAATATCAAAATCGCGTACATACATTTTTCCGAGTTATCGATACCGATGGCATATTGCATTTTCTTTTGTAGATGAAGTATTCCACGTGAATACGGTGATTCTAAAAGCACCCTGATTTTTTTACATTTTTCGTAACAACCCTTAGTCAAAAAACAATTTTTCCCGAAAAACCCCCCGATTTAAAAATCTGAAAAAATTCCCAAAAATGCTTGATCATATGTAAAAAAATTCAAGCTATCATCCGCAGTGGGAGTATGATTTTTTCTGTGCTGAAGACGACTTCAATTGAAATTAATAGCAGAACTTTTTGACTGCTAATGAACAAATCATACTTCCACTGCGGGTGATAGCTTGAACGTTTTTACATATAATCACGCATTTTTGGGAATTTTTTCAGATTTTTAAATCGGGTAGTTTTTTTTTCGGAAAAAAACAATTTTTTTTTACTAAGGTTTGTTTCGAAAAATGTAAAAAAATCAGGGTGTCTTTGAGAGTCAATTGAATCAGATAAAAAGAATCGAATCGATGGGGGTCAGGGAACAGGTCCACGGGATTGACGTGGAATACCTCATATATTTTACTAATTTCTACTTGCGGCTGCGCTCGCGTGTATGTCGAAAATTGGGTCCGCGTGCGATTCGCGAATGGATTTTAGGGTCATATTGTATTAAGTGCTAGATACCAAGGTTATTATGGAAAACGCTTTTCTATATATGTGAAA
The DNA here is from genome assembly GCA_951751655.1 of Ophion costatus. Classification (NCBI taxonomy): domain Eukaryota; kingdom Metazoa; phylum Arthropoda; class Insecta; order Hymenoptera; family Ichneumonidae; genus Ophion; species Ophion costatus. The sequence continues at coordinate 22,353,863 of OX632362.1, read as the reverse complement.
GACACGTTTTCAGTTAAAACAAAGCCCGTTTTACACCGGATAAATAAAAATAAGCACCGGATAAATAAAAACATACAAAATTGCGTCAGATCGTGATTGAAGGTCACGAGGCTGTTTTATATTGGGTATTCGCCGAAGAGCTTTCTCATGAATGCTGAAAGGTATCGCACGTCATTTGTCTTTTAAGGGGGAATATACCTTTGTGAGGATAAAACCAAGGATTATTTTTGACAATTTATTTAAGAAAAACAAAACAATATTTTTAAATTCGGTTATTCATACATGTTACTACAAGTCTTAAAGCAAAGGAATTTTTTTTAAATTATTTTAAAATAAAATGGTGGCGCAGTAGTCGATGAAAGAAAACTCCTTTTTTCATAGTACTCTACGGGCGTATTTGCACAGGTCATGATTTTCAAGCTAGAAGGAACAACGAAAAATATTTTGAAAGTAGATATAAAAAACTAGTCCAGTACGTAGGGGTTTTTCAAAATATTGATTTTCAAAAAAAATAACGCTAACATGAAGAAAAAAATCGATCGAATATCGATCATAAAATTTTTAAATTTCAACTTATCGAAAAAACCCTACGTACTGGATTAGAAAATGTTGTCAAGAAGCTACAGTTCAAATTTCAAGTCAATCGATTGAAAACTCGAGGCGCTACGCATACACCCGTGTCTAAAAACATAGTTTCGAGAAAAACACGTTTGAAGTTTGTCAATGATCAATCAATAATTATTAAAGAAAACATTTTTTACTTTAAGACTTGTACTAACATGTATAAATAACCGAATGTACAACATGTATAAATAACCGAATTACAAAAAGATTGTTTTGTTTTTCTTAACTAAATTGTCCAAAATTACCCTTCATTTTGCCGTCACAAATGTACATTCTCCCTTAAAGGAAGACACTGTGAGAGGACATTAACTGGCGGAAAGAGTCGTTTCTTCCGAATCTTTTTTGTCTACTTGACTATTTATTTGGTACTTGAAGAAGATGTTGAACTATAAGTATGAACTATAACTAAGAAGTGTGTTAACTTACATACATTGAACTTATTCCATGGATATCGGTATTAAAAAAAAAAAATTAACGTTATTGAAGTATAGTAGATCATCTGTTTAAGAAATATGGTCTAACGGCCGGATCGATATCTTGACAATAGTTGGTTCGAGGAAAAAAAATAAAAAACTTTCTTAACATACGAGTATATAAATAAAGTTCTCGTCGTGCGTAGTCCTTTTTTCGAAAAATTCAGAAAGTGGCGGGTGCTAAAAAAAGCGTAATTTTGGCGAAATTTTCACTTACATTCGTAAGCTTCAAGAGTGACAATTCAAAAAAGAAAAACATAAAATGGCTACGTACAACGATGCCTGCTACGATTTCGAATGTTTTTTTTTTTTTTCTTTCATTGACAATCGGACAATTATAGCTAGGTAATAATGCTGGCCAGGTCGAGAAAAGTACTTTCGAGAAAAACGCGATTGAAATTTTCGATATACGAAAATCGTTGAGTTACATACTCCCACTAAATCGTTTATAACTTGGTAAATTTTAAATAATTTAGGTTGGGCATTTTTCCCATATTCTTGAAAGCGTATACTCTGAGTATAAAAAAAAACGTTTTTTTTACCCGTCACAGTAGTGTCCCGCCTCAAAAAGAAAATTGCATCCCCTCAGGTTCTACTTAACGAATCTAGAAGGAACAAAGTGCAGGGAAATCCTGGAATCGTTTATTTTCATATCTTAAAAATTCAAGAAATAATCCGTGCCCACTTCGCGCTAACAGAAGGACAGAAAAATATTTAAAAAATAATAGATACCGTATCACCTGATGAAACGAATGTACGGAAAGTTACTACAATTTTTACACATAACTGAGATAAGATCTTCTTCATACGTGGTATCTGGTATTGTTCATTCCCTCGCGTTACAATGATTACATATCTTCATTCCAGGAGTTACTACGCTTTCAAACTGACCTCGCTTCATCACCAATTTTTCCTAAAACTAAGATCCGAAGTGACGTCATTCCACGGACTGGCGAAAGGTACAGTGGGAACGTCAGCCGAATAATCCCGTACAGCTAAAGAGTCCAATCCGGAGTCCAATCGATAACGAATAAGAACCTTTTCCTCGCAGATTTCGGTACCCCGCTGATGGTCGAGCCAGTTTCGCCACCATCGAAATCGGCGCCGGATCCGAGCAAACCAAAGATAACGATAGTCAGCAGCGGAAAGAACATGGCGAACCCCAAGTTCCCCATGCCCCTCGAGGAATATCAGAACAAAGAGAACGAGAATCCTCAGAAGGTTGTTAATCCGTTGCAAAAGAGCGAGGACATGGACAGGGGCCCAGTTTGTTATACGCCCGAGGAAGACGCCCTCTACGCTCAGGTGAACGCGCGTCTCGAACCGGAAGGTGCCTCGCGCGACACGGAAGACGAATCGGACAGAGCGTTGGCCAGCAGGAACGATCATATTAACGAGATGTTGAAGCCGCAGAGAACATCCGAGGAGCAAAAACTTTACAGCTATCCAAATCCAGGCTTAGAGAAGGAAATGTTGTACGCGACACCTAAACCAACCGCTTCAAACGGTCCTGACAGCACGGAAAACGAAGCCAAGTACCCAGAGGAACTCTATGCGGCTATCAATAAGCCCGGGCATACCAAGAAGGCTAACCAGTATCCCATACCGGATGAAGTGTGGGATGTGGATTCAAAGAAGAGTCTTCACAAGGTTCGTTCGGTTAGCTCACCTCCGTTGATCCTGTCGAAAGAGCAGGAAAAATATGAGGCAGTTCCAGACAGCTCAGTTTCTTCCACTTCGCAGTGTTTTTTAGCAGTGTCGGTTGCTTGTATCCACAGGTGAAGACATCTAGCTTGCCGAACTACGGTACACCCAGGCAGAGCACGGGTTTCCGAACGCCAAGCTTACCAAGGCGGCTGGGGGTGAAGATGGGAACGCGGGCAATCTACAGTAGCGTTGCGCCGAGGGATTCCGACGTGGCCAACGAGCTCGAGTCACTGTCGGTAAAGTCGGATACGGCCTCTTCCATACAGTCGGCTTCAGCCCAATCGAACGACTCTCCGATGCCCGAGGCATACGTATTGAGTGAGTATATTGCCTCAAGCAGGAAACCTGCATATTTGCCATTACACCTGCATGCAGGAAAGAGACAAATGGTACGTTTCTTCATGGACAGATGCGGATATTCGAACGGATGACGAGACCTTCCGTATCGGCAATGACGATACCATGTCAGCTTCCTTACTAGCCAGGCTTGAAGAGCTGTCATTCGCCGAGGAGAGAATTCTTCACACTATTCAGCTGGAACGGGGTCACGGGGGGAGCATCGGTCTACAAGTGACCGAGGGTAACGACGGAGGTGTTTACGTTCAAGCAGTTTCCGTTGGAGGCTCCGCCGACATGGCAGGAAACGTCAACAAAGGTTTGTGGAGATTTCTCTTCTGGTGAAGCTCCGCTTTCGCGGGCTTTAGGCAGTTCTCAGCTGGAAAGCCTTACCGACGCATGCTTATCAACGCAGGTGACAAAATCGTTGCTATCAACGGCCAGAGCCTTCTCAATCTCCGATACGAGGAAGCTCTCAAGTTGTTGCAGAGCTCGTCGGAAACTGTGGAGCTCGTGCTCTCCCAGATTACCTCCAACAGGAATGGCCAACTGCAACGCCGACGAGAACCAACTGAGAGCAATTACCTACAGTGAGTATGCCTGCCAGTCTTCAAGCCTGCCAAGGTTCTACACGTAACAGAAAACGAAACTGATCAATCACCTGGGGCAGACCCCATTTCGAAATTTCTCGATATGTACCACAGTTCTAGTTCTGCGGTCCTTTCCGCAAAATTTACATCTTCCCTACACCGTTGGAAATCACTCGGCTAATTCCATTCCAGAAACCTGAGGTTCGATATATCATCCGAGGTGGAAACCTCGATAATGACGACAAAGTGGCTGTCCCAGAGGCCGAACGACGTTGCCTCGGTGCAGAACACGTCAAGTGCTTATAGCAGCGCAGCTTCTAGCTCGATGGGAAATCACAATACTAACAACGCGTACCTCAAAGATGTTGCCGATACGAACGCCTTGAACTCCGCGAGCATGTTGCTCAGCCTCTCGGACTTTGACGTCAGCCGTACCAGTCGTCAAGTATTCATCTGAACAGGTACGTACGAACTCGATATATCGACACAATTCGCGATCCCCAAAAGTCTTGGCGCCTCTCGCATGGTAAGACAGAAGCTTCGCTAGTGTAGTAAACTTTGTCAACATACATTGATAACAATGGACAGAATCTAAAAACGAAAAATTACTCGAGATTCTGATGTGTTTCGGAGTACGAGACGGATAATAAAAGTTAATTGTCGTTCCGTAAGACACACAAAGTCTTTTTAAAAACGTGATTGTTGGGTCCGATAATCACTCTCTTTAGGACATCGATGCGAGTTTGCAGCTACTATACAAGATCGTTTCTTTCCAAGTTTGTATCATCATAAATAATGAATCAAGCAATATTAAAATTGCCTTCTGTTATATACCATGTTTAAATATAATTTCAGACGTCTCTTGTAAAGAGTATGGTCTGAAAAATAGAATCATGCCTTCTTGCGACTTGCGAGTGAATCTCATAACCTCAAAAATCAAAATCCAGAGCTGACAGAGCTAAAGGAACAGCGGAAAATGAACTGTTGCACTGCCGTAGCATCTTTGCAATCTAGCATAGAGATGAATCCAACAGCCAATTCACAGGAAATCAAGAAAGAAGTCACTGTTTGCGTTTGAGGTTATACTTTGACCGGCCATATTGAAATATCGCTGCGCCACCTCTGGGAAATCGCGAATGTAGACGTATCGAAACCATTACCTCCAACGATAATCAAAGTTTCCTCTCTTGATACGAATATCGTGACCATTCGAGTTGCGACGACCGAATCTGCTGGTCAATCGGGCTTTGCCGATTGATCCCACAGTTCACACAGCCAAGCTAAAATTCTCACGGAACATTCCAATGACGTCGCGATGTAACGCTAGAGTCAGGTACGCTTCAAATCGCTAATCGAATTGTGCTCATCCGCTTAGCGAAGCCTTGCCCAGTTCGCCAAGCTACTTCCATTCCTAACGAGTCTAACCTCCCCCGCGCGAATCTCGCCACTGTTGTCGGACGTTCTCGGAAGCGGGTTGAATGACGTGGGAATTCCTATAGTCGGTCCAGTGTCAAGAGTGCCGATCGCGTTAACGTCTCGACCCGGGCTGACCTCGGTCTTCGATAAAATCCCGATCCACCGTCAACGCGGAATCTCGCGATCGGTCGACTTGTTTGTTACGAATGATTGGAAGTCGTTTTTTCGAAAATACTTTTGCCGCGTTGATAAATTATCGACTTAATATGTCGCGGAACATTCTTTGGCGTCTAAGTTAACTCGCTAACGTTACGTCGCACGCGTCACGCGGCGTTATTGAGCAATGCAGGGAGTATAGAGGGGCACCACGATTGGATGTCACTAGTAAGGAATCATCCTCAGTTCCTGACGGACGGTCAACCCTCGTGGCGTTGGTACCTCCGCAGTTACGCGATTCGTGGTTCCGGAAGTTCAGCCACGACGCTGTTATTACTCCCGCGAGTTATTCAGTGAATTTGTTTATCGCCGATTTTTGCGTGACCAGAGAAGTGAGCGTTTTTACTTATGCTGTTGAATGTTGAGGGTCGAGGAGTTATTTTTCATCATTCAAATTCGAAGCGGGTGGTATAGAAAAATGATACGTCAAGGAAGTTCATCTGGTACCGAGTTAGTCAAAAGAAAAATGATTACGATTAGCGTAGTCCGTTCAATAAGTTTGGCAACGTTGCAACCAAGGGCGACCGCGTATCCTGTACAGCTGCCATGTGCTAGAAATTTTTCACTCGCATCCATGGTTCATCGTCGATCTCTTTTTCGACCATGGAAGAAAATTCAAAAAAGAAAGCGTTTTTCTGGAAAGGCAAACAAAATCAATTTTCGAGAATCAAATTTTTTCTCAATCAATCTCGAAATCAATTTTTCATGTGTTATTATTTCGTATCCTTTTTTTATAACTACAATGATTTTCTTTGCGATTAATTTATTTGATTTTATTCTTTAAGCCGATTTAGTCGTTACATTTCCAGTCACTTCTGTATAATTTGCTGTAGAAGTGTAGTGCACATTGCGTCATTCGGAAAGTATTAGGGTTGATTTCAAAAAGCGCGCGGTTGCGACGTTGCCATCATAATACGCGACTGCAGTAATATGGAGGTTAACCTCCAAAAAATCAGCATTTTTCGAGACAAATTAATTTATTCCGAAGTTCACAAGTATCTAATGGATTTTAGAAAGCTGTCCAAACGTTCTTTAGATATTTTTTTATCCATTATAAAAGTTTCTTTCGAAACTGTTTGTCAATGTTTGCAAATTTCACGTTTATAGACGGAAAAAACACGACAATTCGTAGAGACCGTGTTATTTTAGAAAATTTTCATTTATTAATTGCTCACAAACAAGGTATCCGGAGAGTTTGAAATTTGAACAGGTGACTTTCTAGATACTCATAAGTGAACTCGATTTTTTTTTATCAATATCTGTTCGTTAATTCGATCATCAGATGAACTTCCTTAAGTTTGTATAGAGGCGATGAATACTCGTAATCGTTTTTGTAGATACCCAACTTTTTCACGACGAAGAAGTGTGGATAGAAGAAACCGAATACTTTTCGATAGTCATATCTGCGACGAGCGAACGCATGAGAACGATCGTCCTTTTGCTGTTTCAGTGGAGATCGATGCTCCACCGCCCGTACCGCCGCGCCGTCGGAAGCGCAAAACCGATGTCATCGTCCCGTCAAAGCCGACAATAGCACCGCGAACAATAGTCAGGGAGGGAAAAACTTCGGCGGTGCGTAACGGAGCTTCCAGGCCCGAGAGAAAACTCCGGCCACTAACGGCCCCTCCGCCGGTACCGGCAAGTGTCGTTCCCCGCGAAAGAAAGCTCCGTTCAGCCGGCAAAAGCCATGCGGCTTCAGTGGCCAGTGATCATTCGCGACCCAGCAGCTTGACGGTCCATTCCGACCAAGTGAATCTGCCGTCGGAGCCCTCATCGGCCCAACTTGCCACCCCAACAAATACAAAACCGCGTTCATCCATCACCGATAACGAGAAGAAGACGACTCGCGATCATCGTGTCAGCGCGAATTTGGACTGTCGTAACGGTAATCGGTCAGGTAGAAGTTCCCCAATTCCTCCTGGCGATTTCTCCTTATTTTTCACCTATCGCGATTTCGCGAGCGTAATGGCCCATTCGGGCAAATGCGACAGAACCCTGGTCGAACAATTTCACACGATCGCAACACCCGAAAGAACCGTGCCCGTGCTGATCACGTCATTCGTCGAAAATTCAACATCCGAGGATCGCGAGGATGACGAGAACGATGAGCAAGTTACCTTCAGGGTGACGACGACGAGCGTTCCATTCGAAAAGTGCCCCGGTGACGGCAACCTCAACTACGACAGCGGTGACTTCAGTGGCCAATACGACGACACCGATAATCGTCACATCTTCGAGGATTACATCGAGCGTAGGATGACATCGGTGGATCGGCTAGCCGCTGCGGCTGCTCTCTTCGACGCCGACGAACCGACGGGTCGTCGATCCGCCACTAAAGTTCGATTCGCCACCGATTCACCGACCCACTCGAGTCCGGAACCCGTCTTCGCCGACACGTCCAAGAGTGTCGGCCACTTCGAGCCTCCGACTACCGATCGCGAGCTGTTCCTCGAGACATCCCCGACGACCGCGGAAGTACCCGAAAGCTTCCGGAAGTTCGACACTCGCGAGGCTCCTCGAGCATCGACACCTTGCGACGAGTTCGGCGACCTTCCGTTGAACCTCAGCAGCGATATCGATTCGTCCGAAAATTACCGCTCGGAGCAAGCTTCCAGGCTAAACGAGATTGCGAACGGCGACAAGCTGAAGAACGCTTGCGAATCGCGGCAAGCGAAAAACTTTGAAAATTTTTCTCAACCACGCTCGACACCCTCGCCGCGATTTACGAGCCCGAGCAAGCCTCGATTCGACCCAATTCCCAATATCGATGACATCGCGATGCCGGACTTTCCACCGACTTACGATCCGCGCGACGAGGGTTTCGTGAAAAAACCGTGGGACGCGCAGAGCGATGCCGCCGCCTCGGAACTCACCAACGACGCGAGCGAGACTGGCAAAAAAGTGAGGGAAACTGACGGCAAGCTTGGGGTGACGTCGCACGATGATCGAGAGTCGGATTCTGCGATCGCTCTCGAGCCCAGTGGCGATGGAGTCTCCAAGGGAAGATGGAGAGATGGGCAGCAGGATGGCTTCATAGACGCAACGTTTCGAGACTTCCTTGACGACGAAGCGGATGATAACGACTGGGGAGCTTCGTCGAGCAGCGAAGACGAAAGACCGAAGCTCCATCCGAGGCAAAACTCTTCGAATCTTGATGACCTCGGAGAAACCGAAACGCCAGCCTTCCACCGATCGCTCAATCCCTACATGTGTCAAGGGCAAGAGGCATCGCTCGATAAGCATCCCGGACACTCCGGAATCACGGCTCGCGACGACAAAAAGTGCGAGGAAGACGAGTTTGTGGAAGAACAAGAGCCAACGAGGTCATCGCGATTGCTCCTACGGAGTGACGTTTCGCGGTTGTCCGTTGACAGCAAGGATGACGGGAATTCGAAATCCGTAGGTGTACGGCGGAATTCCTTTTTGGAGAACATGCTCGCCGACAATGAAATCCGGCGTATCGAGGGAAACGTTCCGTGTTCGGTAATCGCCGCGCATCCCAAGCCAACGGAGTCACCCTCAAAACCGATATCGTTGACTCGCGGTAACAGCCCGACCAAGACCAGAGCCAAATCAGTGAGCCCTTTTCGGGATTTCGGAGGCAAGAGTAACGCGAGACTCGATAGAGTCGCAGCGGGGCAAGCGAAGGGGATGCGCGAGAAGGAGTCTGGAGCGAGAAGCATTGGACGACTGCCAAGATTCGCGGAGACGACGGCTTGGGGGGGCCTGCCGATCGAAAGACGCAAGAGCACAGGTGAAGTGAAGAACGACGTATTGAGCGAGCTGTTGTGCAATTTCAGTGCTATAAAGCTAAGGTCGGTGGAGCCGCGGGAGCGCGGCTTGGTACTTGACCGGATTGACGACGGAGCCGAGATCTCGGTGGAAATGGCTGACGAAGGTTCGACCGGGACGACGAAGGCGGTGGAGAGAATAAAAATGGAGAACACATTGGGCATAGAGACGATTAGAGGCGAAATCAAGATCAAGGATGCATCGGTCAACATCACAGCCTCGAAGTTGAGCCAGCACGAAGAAACCCCAATGACGAAGGTGAAAGTGGCGAAGAATGGAGAGATTTATGATCCGGCGCGATCTTCCTCGCTGGATATTGACGTAGGTGTTAGTGCGGAGACTGATGAGCCTTACAATCGTCGAAGAAGCGACGACAGGAGTGCTATAGTAGTTATCGAGTGCATGGAGGACAGAGGCGCGTCTCGTTGCTTAGCTACGATTGAGGACACGAGAAACTACGGTACTCGGCGCGACGTGACATTGGAGAATCGCGACACTATTGTTAACGTTGATAAGTGTGCCATAGTTAGGAATACGAGCAATCCACGATATCCACGATGTAATAACAATGACAATAATAACGCCATGACACCCTTAGATCTAAGTAACGACCAAAAGTCCCGGGATGCCGAAGCAAAAACGATAACTCCCGGTAGCGTTAGGAGCTTCGTCGAGTTGTACGAGATTCAGCACGAAAAGACCAGTGAACATTCTAAAAGTAATTATAGTTTACCCGTAGCGAAGACGATAACGAGGCTGGGATGCTTCAAGGGATCGTGGAATAACGCCGATTACGATATCGCGGACACGAGACGAAACGACCACGAGCTGCCGAAGGCGAAGTTTGCCGAAAATCGGGACACCAGCACGCCGAGCATTCACACTCGAGGACCCGTAGCAGCTGACGAATCAAACGCGGTTCCAAGGATGAAAGCGGAACGCGGCAACTCCGAGGACGATCAATTTCCACGTGGATACGATTCAACGTGCGAGGGCCAATCAAGCGGACGAGGTGCCACGAAGAGGCAGGCCCAGGAATTTTGTCTGAAGATCAACAATGAGCTCAGCCCGAGGAACGAGGCCAAGAAGACCGTGACGTTTTACAACGATTGCCACGTCACGCAACCGAGGGACAAGCCGCCAAGCGAGATACCACTCCGCGAATGGAAAATCGGGAATGCCGAGGGGAGGCCAGAGACAGCGGAGCGAAGAGCACCCGGGAGACCAGCCAGCGGATCAGCAGTAACGGAGGAATTTGATTGTGCTACGAGGGCGATCGTAGAGGGCGATGGGGAATTGAATCTAGCGGGGAAAGATATCACGCGCCAGGATGGAGAGGTCAATCCTGCATCGCTACCACGATCCGCTGTCAACTCGTTCGCCTCTCAGGTTGGTCAATGGCGAATCAACGATTTTCATCGTTCCTTTCGTCCCTTTCGTTAAGGGCGGGGTAAAGTTAATTCGGCGAAAAAAGGCATGTTTTTAAGATTTTTTTTTGGCGTGACGAATAGTGTTCGTTTATTGAAAAATTTACATATAATAAAGTAACATTTGAACAACATTCTCCTAAATTTGCATTGCAAAATATTCAAAATTGAGCGAGTGAAAATTAAACCCCGGAGGCGCCTCGGAAAAAAGTTGGTTTGCGGTGTGCACCATAACTCGCAACAGAATCATCTGAAACAAAAAAATCAAAATGCATTTGTTAAAGGAGATGTTTCTTGAGGTAATGACGGGAGGATTTTTTTTTTTCGATTTTTCGTAGCACTTGGGAGCCAAAAACCCGATTTTCGCTAAAAAAAATCGGCTAATTTGTTGTTGAAAAATTAGTAATTATTTTAAAAAACAAAAAAGCTCTCGACAATACCTGGTGAATTATGTGAAGAAGTACTGTGCAAAATTTCAAAGTGATTGGTCCAGTAGATTTTGAGTTATCGTGCACACGGACTTCAAATATGACAAGTCTCAGAAAAACGGTTTGAAAAACGCAGAAGAGTTTGGTCGCTTAGCGCTCATTGCACATAAGTTTGAGAACACTTCTCGATTGCATAAAAATCTGAGAAAATTCATGCACATTAAAGGTACTCAAAAGATTAATTTTGCATAATAATAATTCCAAAATGTTATTATCAAAATGATGAAAAAAAAAAATTAGTCAACAAATTTCCCCGCAACCCAATTTTTTTTCGTCATTCGTTCATTTTTCTGAATACGTATGAATTTTTTCCGATTTTTCAATTATCTTTGAATTTTTAGAAATTCAAAATAAAAATCGATAATTTTCTTATACTCACTCAAAGTCGTCGATGCCAGGTCCGTAGAGCAAAAGGCTTCCATCAAGATGATCGAGAGCATCTTTTTGCGTTTGTCTACGCAAAACTCTTTCTTCTTTACTGTCGTGCGCCGCTTGCTCGTCTGCTCTACTAATTCGCAAATCGTCAACTTCTCGGGCCCATTCGTGAGAACTTGGCCCTGTACTGATTTGCATCTCTTCCATAAAAAATCGTCGAAAAATACAATAGCGCGCCGCGCAGCTGCCGCCCAGGTTTAAAACCCGGCATGGAGCAATAGACGCTCAAATACTCATAACTTCGTCAATTTTACTCCGATCGACTTGAAATTTTAACACAATATTCTTGATATATTATGCATTCATTTGAAAAATTTTAAAAAATGAGAAAATTTTTTTTTTTAATACTTTAGCCCGCCCTTAACCGAAACTACAGCCATTCGCAGACGATTCTTCCAGTTTTAATCAAATCGTTGTACGAATTGTCACCGCCGCGTCGTGTCTCCTCGACCGCGTGGTAACTTTGCAGCGAGATATTGAAATCAAATTTATTGAGATCGTTATATCATTGAACGAATCGAACTAACAGGATATGCCTAGGTGTCAGTCGAAAACAGCTCATTATTGGGATGATGAATCGTGATGATGAATTTATACAAAAATTCGGTCAGATAAAGTATCATCTGAAGAATATTCTGCAATTTTTGGTGTATATACATTTAATTATAATCAGTTCACAACCAATACTCGACAAGCACCTCTCGAAAACGACTTTCGCCGTGAGCAATGCCTTTCTGAACCAGGTTATCTATCGGAAAATCAAACAGATTTCCTTAGTTTATTAGTTTATTCTATGATTGATGGAAGGAATTTTTGAAATATAAAATTTACAAAATTTCGCGTGTTTAATAAAGAGCCTTGATTTTTGCGAAACAAATGGGCCTTTTTCGTTCATCAAATCGGAAGTATCCATAGGGAAAAATATCCTTCGATCAAATACTATATTTTGACATCCAGAAAAAGCCTAAGATATTTCAGAAAGATCAACGCAGTTGTTTTTGAGATATTTTGCTCATTAACTTCGAAAACCTTCGATATAAAGAAGAGTTTAAAGTTTCGAACTACACTCCGAGCGTTTCGACGGGCGTCAACATAACGGTCCATAAATCTGTCAATTTTGATTATATTGCCTTGACATTTTCAAGAAGCATTTACAAGATGATATACTGTCAAAATATATTGCTTTTGAAAAAAGTCATTTTTCGACTTTTACATCCAGGCATAACCCCTCGAACGTTATCGAACGAGCCATTCTTGAATCTTTGGACATTTGATTACAAAACCGGCCTGAGGATATTGATAAAATGAGGTAGATCGATACTTGTTCGATCGTTGACGAAGGCTTCATCATTCCAGATACATCAGCCAGAGATCGAAGGAGAGGACAAGGATTGTTCTATAAAACCAGGTATTCCATCGTCAAGCCCCAGCTCCGACGTCCCTCGACTCCGGCAGCCTTACGTATTTTACTGTAGGGTGTAGTACCCCGTAGACTCTGGATTACCCGTCCTAGCCACCCGCCCCCTTCCCTAAAAAAATATAGCCGAATATCGCTCATTTTGAAAAAAAGAAAAGCGTCAAGTGCTGCATTTTTTTCAACACACTGATTATTCTTCCATGCCCGAATTCAGTGAGGAACGCCGATCGTTCACCATCCCCATATCAAAGTAACCGCGCGTACCTTCCCGTTCCCTTGTGACATTAAGCATTGCGAGGATTAGTTATATCGTTAGCATAAGTGTATTTAGAGTGGAAGTAAGAGTAGAGTGTAGAGAGAAAAATTGTCGCGAGGGCCCGTACCTTTATAAACACCCACGCAATAATTAATTTACGACGGACGGAAATTCGTCCCGTTTTTTGAAGTGAAACTTTTTTTAATCCGTTCACCCCCAAGTACGGATCATCCCCATGTTTAGTTTACGAGGGACGGCTCTTTTCCCGTTTTTCAAAAGTGCAATTTTTTCTCCGTTCACCATCGAATACGGATACCCAAATTTTGTTTTTTTTTCCTTCTTTTTTCGTAGTTTTATCGTTTTTGTTCTTAGACCGATGCATTCCTTTGTCCCACGTGCATAATTAAATGTGTTTTTTTTTCCCACTCGCGACTATCGTACGTCAATGTTCGCGACGGGGATGTGAGTATTACTGGCAAGTTCATCAGGCGCGTGCCGCAATACAACGCGATGCCGATGTATTAATCGTTATAGTCTATAGTTTCACGTTGGTCGGGCAATATTTTATAAAATTATTTTACATAGATATATTCTATATATAAAAATACACACGAAGTAAAGTGACGCGAATGGCCTACCGTGGGAGGACGAAACTTCAATAACTGTATATCGCATATCAAGTAGACGACGTTCTCGGAGGTCGAGGCTCTCGAGATTTTCTTAAGTATTCGTACGAAATTGCATTGAATGAAATATACATACATACATGATATACGTATATATTTGCGTGTATGTGTAGGTTGTCGATCAATTAGACAAAACGCGACGCGAGCAAGTGTCGGAAACAAAAAGTTGAACCTCAAGTCGAGAGGGCTTGAGGTGGAAGAAAATTTTTCCTCAATGTGTTTGTACATCCGGTAACACCGGAAACGGTGAATGTCGTTCCGAAGGGAAGAGGCATAACTTCGTATATATACAATACGCAAAATCTGGTGGAGTAGAGCCATTTACACTTCGGAAAACTAATTGCGAGAGTAACGGAAAGTGAGACAAGGGGTTTAGTGAATTATAAAAGTTTTATGATGTTTACATATTTAAAAGGATTACGTTACACGTTGCTGGACAAATAAATCATTGTTATAACTGTTTTGTGACTATATTAGCGGCGAATATACCCGTCATAATGATGCAAGCGCTTCGTAGATTGAACGCAATCCTTTATCGTTAAAAAAAAAACGAAAATAAAACAAAGGTAACGAAAATCACACAATGTATCGTTCGATTAGATCACGGCGGTAAGCAGACAAAACAAAAATTCACCATTCTCCTCTGTACGTTTATAATTCTGCCAACTGCTGAATAAATTATTGTTTTCTATGCTGCATAAAAAGATACGCATTGTATTCAATCGACAGACCTTATAATCCACCCGTCGATAATCGCGAGCTGCACCCAGACCGACATCCAACGTGCTAAATATATTTACTCCAAATAGCTAATATTTCTTGGACCCTTCCATCTGAGTGATCGATATTATGCCTGCCATTTTATTTCTCTAATGAAAATATATTTAATCGTAAGGGGAAACACAGTTTGGTTTTATTTGGGTTACTCTTTCATTAAAGAAAACAAGGAACATCACATAAGGGAGGATACCACTGTGACTGCCCATTTTCGACTGCTTTCTTTGGAATATTTTTTACAGAAAGGAATAAATACTTTTAGGCCTTGATAGGTATATATTGAAGTACGTAAAAAATGTATCTATCAAAAGAATAGAAAAGCAAAAAAAGAAAAATAGAGACGAGTTTGAAAAAATGTGGGTTTTTTCGACCATAATTTTCATGTCGAAAGTGATATGCTTTCTACAATTTTCAATTAATGGAAGAAAGCGCTCGTACTTGACTGTTGAAGCAATCTAAGAAGCTACCGTTGAAATTTCCAGTCGATTGGACGAAAATTGTTCGAGTTTTGCTGCGTGCCGGTTTCAAATACATGGTTTTGAAAAAAACGTGGAGTTTTCGGTACGCATTTCAGCGCTCGGAGACTCCTCGAAAAAAAACTCGAAAACCACTTTAAAGGTGTTTTCAAAGGATTTTTTAAAAGTGTTTCCAAAACAACGATTTTTCGAACATTTTACAGTGGTGCCCTCCCTTAGGGTATTCCTCTGACGGATTCGGATATTTAACAATTAACTGATTTTCGTCTACAACGAAGTGAAAATACGTTCCAATATACGAGTGAAAGCCAAGTTACCGAACTTTTAACAAAAAATTACAACTCCTAAAATCGTCTTATTTTCATGGCACTTGATGGAAATGACACGCTGACCACATTTCTATCTAATCATTTTTACACTAAATAACTCTAGATTTAGTTACTTCAATTTAAAATTTTCCAAGATTCCGTAACGACAGTAAAAATAGGGGGGTACTGAACGTTGAAGAAATGTTTAAAATTTGAAAAAGTGTGACCAGCCGACGAATTTTTGTAGTCGCAACTTTCCAGCGAAAATGTAAAAATTTCTGAATCTACCAAATTTGCCCGAAATGATTTATTCCACTTTATCGTTGGGTATAAAAACTAATTGTCACATTTTTTTATTACGCTTCACTGTAATTCACCGATGATTCAGAAGGGTGCTTGTTCCCCCACAAAGTACGGCTTAAAAGTCCGCCTTCGATGTTGTTGAAACTGATGTATGCGATAAAGCATTGAAATCTATTAGATATGTATCTTTTTATCAGCGGAAAAATGGATTTACGGTAGAGGAACACCCCTCAAAGAAAGGTGTGTGCTCCCTTAATTTTTTTTCAAACCATCCTCAGTTGATTTTTTATCACTTTAAATTGAAAGAATTTTGGTTTTTGTTTCATTCAGATCAATGCTTGTCAGTGAAACTGCAAAATCACCCCTCGCCTTCCTTGAAGGGTGATTTGCCCCCTGAAAACTGTTTTTCCGCCACTAAAATACAATACGTTTCCAATAGTGTCCAATGCTTTATGGCATACATGAGTTTCAACAAAATCTATGTCGGGCACTCGAGTGATGTTTCTTGTAAGAAATTGCCTAATTTCCACATTGTCAATACGGGGTAATATATGCAAATAATGTACGTAATTATCGCAAGCTCTTTCTCAATCGCCCAAAGTACGACGTCTACGAGGTTTTGTCTTCTGAGATATTACCTCATAGAAACGGTGGTGGTCTAATTACCTGAAGTACAATTCGGACTCTAGATCTCTACGAACGCATTGACAACATGCTCAGTCCGACTACGCCCTGCATACACACACACACCTACACGTCAAAGCCGGGAGAACGAGACTAATTAGCAGGAGCTTCGGAGGCTAATTGACGATTAGCGATAGATCATTAAGTGACCTTGATTAAAACCAAGTGGTGGCTCGCGACATAGTCCGTATTTCTCGTTTCTGCATACCATGTGTTTCGCCTGTCCAATTTCGTCCCATCAACAAGCAGAGAGCATTTTTTACCTTGAAAACCTCCGCGACAACAAGACAAAAAGAGTAAGTTGAAACGTCACGGTTGAAACGTTTTGGGAAGGCCAGCGACGGGGGCGGGAGGCGAAACACCATGCGCTATAGGAACACACAAGGCGTAACGTATATTTGTGACGAGTCCCACGTGCCGTTTAAATTCCTGCACACCCTCTGCCCACGAAAGCCACAGGATTTATTTTCGGAACTGCGTGATGTCACCGCTAGTCGGCCGAGGTGAGCGTCGTAACTGCCCCGCTCTCACTACAGCCAGGCTGACTGGTGGCCGCCGTACTTTCGTGAGAGGCATCATCAGACTAGCAGCAGCATCCGGGCGGGCCTAGAGAGCTCCCTCGTCGCGAACGTCATTCCGCGAGCACGCGATCATTCACACGACGGAACGGCTGATCGGCTGACGACAGGTCCTGACGAGACGCAAAAGAGCGCGTGTGCCGACGACTCGTTCAAGGCCACACCGATCCACACGTTTGTAACGACGTCTCGATTTCATCGAGCGATCATCGACGAAACCGCCGCAACTCAGTTGGACCAACGGATCAACGGAGAATTTTGACAGAGTGGACATGGCAAAAGTGACAGTTCGCGAGCGTTGATGAACCGTTTGATTCTTGCGTCCAACGATGAAGACACCGATCCGTGGAACGAAACCCAACGAAGGTGAAGGTCATTTTCGTCCCATCAGCGAGGCTTGGAGTTTCGTCACCACTTTCATCGATACTTCCTGAACGAAAGGACCAGCAACTATCCACCTGTCATCTTGAACCGTGATTCTTCCTCAACTGAGATTCTTTTTTTATTGTGTTTGGAGAACCGCCGACCCGCCAGCGAACTTCGATCATCAACGGTGACTCACGCACTCTCGGCGACGTATTCCGTAGCCTTGAGTTTTTTAAGAATCCGCGGCGGTTCGCTCGCTCCGTCGAGTACCTCGGGGTTGGAGGTATCGGGGCAGAGACGCGACGAGCCACGCGTGATAGTGCGCGACGATGAGAAAATATGCGGGAGCGAGTTATCGTCAGTGAGTCGGGTGCAAGTGCGAGAACGCGTTGACACTTTGCCAAGTTTACAATTTCGCGGCGCGCCAGGCTTACGTAAGCTGCGTAATAATTCCCGCCAGCCGAGAACGGGAGCGAGTGGTGTGCGACGTTGAGAAAGACTCGTCGAAGCGAAAGAATCGTGGGTGAAACTGAAAATTTGGCATTTCGCAGATAGCATTAGGTCTCGGGATAAACAAGCTCTTCCGCTGGCTGCGAGGGCAATTTTGGCCCGTGACTCGATCAGTCGGACAGCATGGAGAGCGTGGACGATTCGACGGTCGCGCCGCCTGCGGCTACCTCCAACTTGTCAACACCGGAATCATCGTCGAGCGAAGTTTCGCAGCCTACAGTGAGGCTCAGAGGGAATTTCACCGAGCGAAGAGGCCAGCAGGACATCACCGATGACGTTCATCAACCGTTCCTCCAGACGCTGGATCAAGACGGTCGCCGCTTGGTGGAGACAACCGGAAGGACCGCGCAACGAGCTCGCGCCGCGATCAGACAAGCTTCGCGTTCCAACGAGACATCACGCGAGCAGCTAACGAAAACGAACGATCGTTGTTACGAGCCCCGGAAGTGTCGCAGCACGACGAGCATCGATTCCCCCAACAAAAACGCCGACAGGCGAAACCGACGTCGTCATTGTTCCTACGGCATGGAGCGGACGAGAAGGCCCCTGGAGCAGCAGGACACCCCGAAGAGATATTCGACCGGTGATTATCTGCGTCAACAGATACTGGAGGACTTGAGCTCGAACGAACTGCTGGGCAAGACCGAGGAGCAAATAGCCGAGGACCGTTGCAACAGGGTGAAGGCCTACCTGCGACGTAAAAACGTCACGGATTCGGCCTACGTAACGCCCCAAGACAAATTGAGGGAGCTGAGGGACTGCTGGAGGTCCGAAGGCATGGTGGACGCGAGGGAGTCCATCGGTGGTTGCTACAACATCGCCAGAC
The DNA here is from genome assembly GCA_951751655.1 of Ophion costatus. NCBI lineage: Eukaryota > Metazoa > Arthropoda > Insecta > Hymenoptera > Ichneumonidae > Ophion > Ophion costatus. The sequence continues at coordinate 22,335,172 of OX632362.1, read as the reverse complement.
TAAACGATCTCGAAAGGATTCGGGCCTATCTGCAGGACAAGATCCGAGAAAAGATGGACGCGGAGGAGGAGTGGAGGTGTCGCGAGAGGGCGAGATCTTCCGCTGCCTATCCGAACGAACTGAGTATCCAGGCCATTAGACGAAGATATTCCGACTATCGGAAGGCCAAGGATCGTCATTATCCGACGCGACGAGTGCGTAGCGATTTGAGCGTCGAACGGCACGCTGCGATCTTGAGTTCCGAGAGCGGACAGGACGAGGAGTGTGCGAGGAGTGCGTTCGTCAAGTCGATCGGTGATCGATCGAGGCCGAACACTTGCAGAAGATCGCGAAGCAACGTGGTGCCGGAAACGGTGATCGATCCCGAGGACAAGGAGATCCGCAAGCGTTTCCACTCCTACACCGATGGCCTACGTAAGTCCTGGCAAACGAAGAGTTGCCTGACCTTCGGGACGAAGCTCAGTCTGCCCAACAAGGCTCGCCTCGACCTCGAGAGCAGCGAGGCCTCGTCACCGAACGATACCAAGTGGAACCTGAACAACGAAAGAGATACGAACGAAACGAAGGACTTTTCCAGCAAGGGCCGTCAAAAGTCATGTCGGCGAACCCGAAGCGACACGCTGCCGGAAAAAATAATTCGACCGAACGCTCCTGGACGGAGGGCAAAGCGACGGAGCGTTTCCTGGTCGGACAAGCGAAAGCTGCATCGTAGGCCGAGCGAGAGACTGGCGGCCCTCGTGGATGAGACCAGTTTGGAATCCGATGCGGCTTGCGTGAGTGGCACTGGCGGAAAGAAGGGTCAGCAGGCCGAATTGTGCTCCTGGCGCGAGTACAAAGAGAGAAGACGCCAGGAACGATTGCTCAAGGAATCGGCCGATCTCACCACTGACCAACACTCTCGAAAGATTTGCGTCATTCCGGCAGCTTGGAAGAATCTTCGCCAGGGCTTGAGCGAACCGGATGGACCGGAAGTTCTTGCGAATACGGATGAAGAGGTTCCGGCTTACGAACGAATCGACAGCGAGGATGTGCATGGAAGGGAGAACGATTCGAAAGTTTCGAAGACGATGAACGAAGTGGAAACGAGTACGAACGACAATGGCCAAGGGAACGAGGGCAATGTTGGAGACACCACCGAGGACACGGAGACCGAAACGATCCTCCAGGAGAACTATCTTCTGCTGGAGGGAGCCGAGCTTGAGCCATCCGAACAAGCAGCCATCAGGTCACCAACGTTCACGAAACTTCGAGTCAACGATCATCGAGATCCAGATGTCTCGTTTAATTACGAATACAACATGGTGGATTTTGGTTACGACACGATACCCAAACGACGGCCCGCCAATGACGAAGCCTCGCGATTCGCGTGGAACGACTTCAACTCAAGTTCGAGAGTCAAGAAGACCGACACCTTCAAAGTGGTGGACGGCAGTGAGGATGCTCTCGACGAGGAGGACCGGAAGACCACGCAGTTGTACAAACCCATCCCGATTTACTGTCCTACGCGCAACGCCAAGTGCTCTTTGGACGGGCGGATTTTTAGTGACGGCAACAACAACGGTGTCGATGGGGGCCGATTCGACGTGGCCAATCGCGAATCGGCGTTGTCGGATTCTCGAACGCACCTCAATGACAACAGCGACGAGGCAGTTTCACGATCGAACAAGGACTCAGCCCGGGATTACTTCCGGCGGGTCTACGAACGCTTGAAAGAACGCCAGGCCAACGGGAAACGAAAATGTACGGGCCCCCTACTGAATCCCGTGAGATACGATGGTGACACTTCGTCTTCCAACTACGCCGAGCATGCGGAACAACTGAGGCGACGTAGACGGCGCAGAAAAAAAGATAAATCTTGTCAAGGTAAGAAAATAACTTTGCCGCATTTTAACAAGGGAGCGAGAGAGAGAGAGGGGGGCGGTAGAGAGATAGACAGACGGACAGGCAGACAGACAGAAACGGAGCAGATTTAGTGAAATTTCTTTTACAAGTGCATATGTTTAGTGTGCTCCTTTTGAAACCCTCTTCTCCCTTTCTTTTTTTCGTAGTTTTCCTTTCTGTGCATCGTTATACGCAAACCTAAAAACTCAAGCTCGTTTCCGGTAAACAATCGTTATCAATTAATTTCTCAATAATTACAACCACAAATTCGCGTCCCTAAATTAGCCAGTAACTTTACTAACTTAACTAATAACGAGTGACTTTACTTAAAGGCGCAAACACGGTTAGGCGAGGACAAAATTGCTGATTTTAATGAGCTTTTTTTAAACGAAAGATTTCTTCACCGGTTTTGAGACTTTGGGCATATTTTAGTACTACGTTTGGCTGCTACATGGTAATTTTTTATTAATCTTTAAAAATAGCGGTGGTATGGCGCGCTCTTATAAACGGCTTGCGGCGGATTTTCCCAGACGGCGTGACATGTTGCGTCGTCGGGATTAATCTGAAAAAAAAAAACACAAAATTTTTCTTTCGTTAACACTCATACGCAGAATATGAACAAAAAAAAAGTGAGAAATGTCGAAAATCGATGAAACGGTACGCTTTGAGACAAAAAGATGTAATTTTCTGAAAAAGCTACATTATGCAATGGAAACATTTTTTTTTTTAATTTTTAAGATCATTTCGTGTCGTGTTTTAGACAATATGGCTAGATTTATACCAAATTTCATCAGAACTGATAGTTTAGTTTTTCAGTTATACGCCACGCCAGTTTTGAAAATGCAGTTTAAAAGAGCGTGCTATACCTCCGCCATTCTAAAAGACTAACAAAGAGGTAACACTATGTAACAGCCAGAAGGAGTAATAAAACATACCCTAAGTTCCAAGAATAGTAAAGAAATCTTTTCTTTAAAAATAAATCATAAAAATCAGCATTTTTTCCTCGCGCAAAGGTATCTCCCCCCCTTCGATTTTATTGGAACTCATATACGCGGTAGAGCATTGGAAACTATTAAACACGTATTTTGTTTTAATCGGCGGAAAATCGGCTTCGAGGAGGAAATCACTTCTCAAAGAAAGCCGGGTCAACGCCAATTTTTTTTCAATGCTACTCTAGTAGATTTTTCATTGCGTCAAATGGAAATAATTTTGGTGAAACTGCAAAATAACCTCTTGACACCCCTTTCCGTGAGAGGTGGTTACCCCCTTAAAACCATTTTTCCGCCGAAAAAATAAAAAAGTGTCTAATTGTTTTCAACGCTTCATCATACATGTGATAAAGCGTTCAAAACTGTTAGACACGTATTTCTTTTTCTGCAACAAAAGTTGCAACAAAATCGACGGCAGAAACTTCAACGATGTTTCTCGTCAGCTAAAGTCACCTTAACGATTTAGCTCCATAGCTGCAATTCTTTCCCGCTTATATAGCAGAAACGCTTACCGCAACCTCACGTCGCAAGACAAGCGAGAAAAAAAACCGTGCTCAGATACACCGTGTTATTCGCATCGTCAGTTTATGCGTTCCAAACTTTATGTTGCGTTCGCTTTTCTTGCGCACAGAGTGCTTTCTGGATAAATAGTTCCGCGCGTGTGTAAAACGATGAATAAACATAGATTCGCATATCCCGATACGTACGTACATATGTGTATAGAGAAAACGAGGAAAACTAGTGGAGAATGTATACAATGTATTATATTATGCGAGAGAATTCTCCCCGGGTGTTTCGTATACCTGAGTTCCACCTGCACGGTTTACAAATACGCCGAATATATACATGTGTGCATATGTGTGTTTGTATATATGTTTATATATTTCCGTATATATATACACATACATACATAATATATCATAAATATATAGGGACATATATAAACATGTAGGGGAGACCGGGGCAAAATGGTATAGCGGGGCAAAACGGTACCGGGGCAAAACGGCACTGGGGCATAATGGGATCGGGGCAAAATGGGATCGGGGCAAAATGGGACGGAGAGGAGTGGAATATCAAATTGGGGCAAAATGGGACACACAAAAATGAAGTGTCGCAGCCCGCTGAATTTGGGGCAAAATGGGATGACAGGAAAATTCATGCTTCGGCTCTATGAAAGAGCTGTTGAAACATAATCTAATCTAAATGGTGCTTGTGGTTCGTTTCAGTCCACATATACGCAGATAATACGGACTGACCGATATATTTGTCGACACGTATCCGTCGATTTCATGGGGAGCGGCGGTCCTAGTTTCATAAAACAATTTACGTAAAAATTGACAAGAGTTAGATTTTCATCAATGGCTTGAAAATCAGTATCAGTAACGTACAGTTGGCAGAAAATAAATTTAAAAAAAAACAAAGAAAGATAAAAAAAAACCAAAAAATTGCACGCGTCAGATTATAAAAATTACTTGATTATTTAAATAATTAATAACGACAAATAAATTGTACCAATCGAATAAGAAGGCTCAAATAACAATTTACGTCAAGTTTGGTACAGTTCTGACCGCAGAATCAAAAGTAATTGTTTAACAAACTTTAATAACAAATGAAAAATTAGCATTTTTTTTAATGTTGAAGTACTTAAATTTATTGGATTCAACGAATCCTGACGAGCCGAGCACGAACTGTTGTTGTAAAGTCAAAAATAATAGTAATTGTTTAAGCGATTGAGTTAACAAATAAAAATTGTCGTCTTCTTTAATGTTAAATTACTACGATTAATCAAATTTCAACGAAATCGAACGAGCCGACCTTGAAACATTGCCTTAACCGCATGTCCAATCATTATATTTGGTCAAACAATGAATATCAAAAAATCAATTGAAGTTTTAGTGAGTGAAAACCTGTTTTCACTCATTTATTACCCCTCGTTTTTTACCCCTGCATTTCTTTCGTTTCTGCATCGAATTATTCCACTGTCCCATTTTGCCCCAATCTCGTGAAATTAGTGGTCTCCGATTTTTCCTGTCCCATTTTGCCCCAATGACGTATTTTCCAGCAGTGTTGATTTTCATTATTCCATTTTGCCCCAAACCCGTTTTGCCCCGGTCCCATTTTGCCCCGGTCCCATTATGCCCCGCTATACCATTTTGCCCCGGTCTCCCCTATACACATATGCATATATATATATATATATATATATATATATATATATATATGATATATATGAGGTATTCCGCGTGAATCCGGTGAACTTTTTCCCTGACCTCCGCCAATTCGATTAACTTTTTAAATCTGATTCCTATTACTCTAAAAGACACCCTAATTTTTTTTACATTTTTCGAAACAACCTTTATTAAAAAAAAAATTCTTCCGAAAAACACGCCCCGATTTCAAAATCTGAAAAAATTCTCAAAAATGGGTGATTATATGTAAAAATGGTCAAGCTATATATATGAGGTATTCCACGTATCCGGTGGACTTATATATATATATTCAGGGTGTCCTACAATTAATGGATTATCTTGCAACGGTCGATAGGTCTGATCATGTTCTACTATATGCTGGAATTTCAGTTTAGTAAAAGTCCCACGGTTTTCGAGATTTTGAGTTTTATGTTATTAATTGAAAAAAATCTGCTTTTGGTTTTTCGCATGTCATTTTTACAAATCATATGTATCGACAATAACTAAGCAACTTCTTAAAGTGAATGGCACGATATGCGTAGTACATTTTTTTTACACCGCAGGCTATCAGCGTCAGATGTTCGAATTGGTTTGTATGAAAATTCTGCATAAGATATTTATTCGTGAAGTTTCCGTAACATTTAAGGTTGAAAAGAAGACTTGTCTAGATAAAACATATAAACAAGAGTATTTTTTTAAAACCGTGTCAAAATAGTTATCATTTGTAGAAACGGCAAGCAAAAAACCAAAAGCAGATGAATTTTCTCAAAAAATAACATAGAGCCCATCATCTCGATAACCGTGGGGCTTTTACTAAACTGAAATGCCAGCAAATAGTAGAACATGATCTGACCTATCGACAGTTGCAGGGTTTTCCATTAAATACAGGACACCCTATATATATATATATATATATATATATATATATATATATATATATACACAGCAGTATGGGAACTCCGAAATCAGAGGCACGGTAGAAGCTTTCCGCAGCACTCGATAGTGTAACTATTGTTTCAGCGGTTACTATATACAAATATGTGTATATATGTGTGTGTGTGGGTATGTATATATATATAAACACATTAATGTTTGCATGCGCAAACATCTGGAAACCCTTGCTAATGCAAAAACTTTATACTGAATAACTCATGCTAAAACATATATCGCGCATTATGCATGCATAAATATACGTATACAGGGTGATTCACTAGAAGTTAGTCACTCGAAAACACCTACGAATATTGATTTTGGAAGAAAGAGTGACAGACAAAATTTGAACCGTTTGTCAATATTTACATTTTGTAAACCTTAGATTTGCTTTACAAGTCGAAGGATCAACTTTATTTGAAGGTCACCTCAATTTTTTTAAAAGGGAACCCCTTTTCATTATCGGCCCGAATGTAGAGCAAAAAAGGCAAAACCAATTATCTGAAACATCACGACCTTGGGATGACCTTGGCACGAACGAAAAAATTGCGGCTGGGTGGATTGGTAGCAACGGTGCAATAGCCCGGCCTCCTCGATCGCCCGATTTAACATCATTGGACCATTTGTTCCGGGGTCCAATGAAAAGGAAAGTCAACAAAGACGTACAATTGGGAAGATATGAGGGAACGGACAAACGACGTTTGTCGACCAACTCCCAACTTGACGTTGCAAAGAGTTCACGCATAGTTCCGAAATCGTATCGTAAAATGTATGGCGACTGATGAACAAATTGGTGAACTTGTGAAGCAACAAAAACAGAATTCCCGCCTGACAGCACTGCATTTTTCTCTTGCTTTGCTTCAATTACCATTTGCAATTTTTTGTTTCGTATTTGAAGGTCATTCCAAGGTCGCGATATTGTAGGTGATTGGTTTAGTTTTGTTGTGCTCTGCATTTTTGGCCAATTAAACAAGGGCTTTCCTTTGGGAACAGTGGAGGTGACCTCGAAATGACGTTGATACCTCCACTTGAAAAAAAATATCGAGGTGTACTAAAATATACATATTGACAAACCATACAAATGTTCTCTCTTACTTCTTCGTCCAAAATCAATATTTATCGGTGCTTTCTAGTGACTTACTTCTAGTGAATTACCCTGTATATGAACATACATACACACGTTCATGGATTTGCCAGGGAAAGACCGATCGCGTTAATATTTATGCAAGTCTTAGGTTCGTTGAATTTCAGAAATACATACATTAAACGGCCCGTACAAGGATTGCGAGTCGCGGAACTTTTGTATCCCATCTTTATGCAGAATGTTCACGGATATATATATATATATATATATATATATATATATATATATATATATATATATATATTAACGTTTCGTTTACCACCCCTCGTGCTTTTGTCGCGCCATATATATATACATATATATATATATATATATATATATGGGGCGACAAAAGCACGATGGTGGATAAGAAGGGGTGGTAAACGGAACGAGCGATATACATTATCGTTTCTCGTTCGTTGCGCCAGTTTTTCCGCGATCCTCTATAAAAAGATGGCCGAACACAAGCAAAGTGTGTCTTTTGCGCGGGGATCCTCCGGCGTAAAGTGAAGGAGCTTAAACGGTAAACGAGATACACGGCTCGCCCGAGCGACCTGAAGATTTAATGGTTCAAAGTAAATTTTACGAGAGATCTTTAGTTTCGTTGCGCGAAAGCTGTGCCTCTGCAGTTTCCCGTCTTGAAAAGCCAACTCTATGATACGGGCGGGAACTTATGGATTTTTTCCTTTCTTTTTTCACCGGACCACATCGATGCTGAAGTATACTCGACAGCATTTCGAAGTACTTCGAATTTACTGGCCTGGGTACGATGCCGGGCCAGCTGACTTGAGCATTTTGATTGGATTGGTAGATTAAATGTGTATAGGATGGACGATTTTTTTATGAGCACTTGTGATCCGCTGATTTATTGGAAGACGTTCGTGTAAGAGTGGGGTGCTTAGAATCAATGGAGATGCTGATTTACAAGGGATATCACTTGAGTGTCCGCCTTCGATTTTGTTAAAAGTTATGTATGTGGTAGAGTGTTCCAAACTATTTGACACGTGTTTTTTTTCATCGGCGGAAAAACTGTTCTAAGGGTTGAAAGCACATCTTGGAGTGAAGCATGTCAAGGGTTGATTCTGCAGTTTCACCCGCCAGAAACACAAACGAAAATTCTTCTCATGCAAAACGATCAGAAATCCACTATGAGTACATTGACAAAAGCAAAAATTGAGGGATGAATCAACCCTTTATTTTTCTTTCTCTCGCCCCACGTCTAAGTGGGGTGCGTTAAATTTGATGAGACGGGAAACACTTTGAAGGGGGTATAAAATAAGATGAAATAAGAGAAAATCATAGTTTACGTATTTTTGCACTTTTGTTGGATGGCAAGCTCAAGGGCCTAATCCACCCCTTAATTTAAGTTCTTTGTAGAAGTTGTTTTTTCTGTATTTAAAATGTGCATGCTGATTCAAAATATTTCTACAAACTCGAAATCGATGTTCAGAGTATGGAAAAATTCGCGAAAAGCAATCATTCGATTTAGAAATTGTGCCAAGAATCGAAAAATAGACATAGCTCGAGGAACGAAGTTGCAGTGTTTAGAGCAAACGATTGCATAGAGAATGCGCGCAGAGCGGAGTTGGAGATGAAGGCGGAAAATAAATGAGCGGCGATTGAGTAAAAACACTTCTCTGGCCAACGTGCGAAAAACAATTGGATTTTTAATTCTTGTTTTTTTAATTCATGGCAACGTATCTAGGCCCCCTGAATACGAGTTCAACATTAATTTGTTCAACTGAAACAATAATTAATTTTGTTGAACTAAAAAAACAATTAATTTTGTTCAACTAAAACAACAATTAATTTTGTTCAACTAAAACAACAATTAAGTTTGTTCAACTAAAACAAAAATTCATTTGATACAATTTGTTCAACTAAAACAACAATTAATTTGTTCAACTAAAAACAAAATTGTAGAAAAAGACGTTTTCTGTGTTTCACCGGCGTGGTCTTGAACTTTCGACGAAAACTCGGTGACATTCGTAATTGCCATAAAATTTCCCATCAGATACACCCCAAAAGTCGTTTAACATTAAATCAAAAAGATTTCGGCCCTTTTGGCCCCTTTTTCCGGAATCACCAAAATCGCGAAGTTTCAAACAGCCGTAGCGTCGGTTCTATTCGAGTGATGGGCTTTCCGAAAAGGATTTTGGTAGACTTAGAGAATTCCACTCTATTTATCCCAACATATCAATTAGTATTGGCAGAAAGTCCACTTGAACAATGACCGAAAAAGAAGTAAAGGGGCATGTATGCAAAAATTGAAGAAAAGAGACGCTCTGTTTTCCAAAATTTTGCCATAAATCGAAAAATAATCAGAGCCCAATAAATCTAACGGTATGTTAAAGAGCAAACGATAACGAAATAAATGAGCACAGTACGGAGTTCCGAATCGAAGCAGAAAAAAAGTGATCGACGTTTCAGTGAAGGCACTTATTTTTTACCGGGATAGAAAAAAAATGTAGATTTCACGCATTTTTTTTTACAAGTCCATATCGATTATATGCCTACCTCCTGAATACAAATTCACCATTCATTTGCCCAAAAAAGATGTTGTTTCCCCTTTAAAGTGTTACACATCACCTTCAATTTAATGCCGCCTTTTAAATGTGCGCCGAGAGAGAAATAAATAAATGAGTGAACCTATAATTTTTTTAATTAATTTTAAATCCTCTAGTTTTTTTCCAATGTACCCACAGTAAACTTCAAAAATATCCACAATACCCACAGTACCCACAGTGAAACTTCAAAAATACCCCTTGACATGCTTCACCTTAGGGGGTGGTTTCACCCCTCAAATCCGTTTCCCGCTGTCAAAAAAACAAATCTAATAATTTTTAATGCTTCACCATGTACAAGACTATCGACAAAATCGAAAGCGGAAATGTAAGTGATGTTCCTTGATATATTTATATGCCACCCTTATTACCCTACTGTCTTCAATTACTTACAATTTAAGATTCTGGGAGCATTTGCACGAGGGCAAAGGGAAAGTATGAAAAAGTTTGCCAATTCAGGCATCTATTTTTCCACTGACGTTCAGCCTGGATGTCGATAGAATTGCCACCGGCTCTGTAGATGGCGTGAAAGCTGGAATGCGTCCAAGCGGTCACCCATCCGCGTATTGGCTCAAGTCAATGCCGCTTCCCGTGGGAGATCGCCGCCCTCTAATACAGTCAGCCAATACAATGAATACGATTCCGTTATGCTGTACTACGATTCACAACAATTTTGCGAAACTATTCGTTAAAATTGCTAATAAGATCAATTATGAAAATCCGCAATAGATAGATTAGGATTATTCTGGAGGAATACACGATAGTAATAAATCATCTGCGGAGGCGAATGAACGGCACATTTCGTGGAAAATTTCGTTTAGCTCTTTGCACCACGTATGTACCCGCAGATGAGAGAGAGAGAGAGAGAGAGAGAGAGAGAGAGAGGGAGAGAGAGAGAGAGAGAGAGAGAGAGAGGCAGAACGGCAGAGAGAGATTCGATCCCTCAGAGAGCTGCGTTGGTAGCCCGAGACTAAACAATCTTCCATTAGCTCTTGCTCGCTCTGGATCTCGCCCCTTCTCGGTGAAAAAACAGTGCAAAGAATCTGCGCATGTACGCACTGCTGAATTGCTCAACCTACTCTTTGCTTTTTATAGCCAGTTCCGGTACAGACATATGTCCGGAAAACCCAGATTCATCAGCTTTTCATTCTCTATACTTAAAAAAAAACAATATCTTACAAAATAAAAAATATCTAACAAAAAAGAAAAAACAATAAAAAAAAATAATCCATACGATATAATTCGTACCAGTCTGAAAAGAAGCTCCAATGAAGATGTCGTCCGCGCCGAATACCTTCCGAATCAACGGGATATCTCTCTCATGGAAGCCCAATTTGAAGGGTCAAAATGATCCATTTTTTCTACACACACATTGGTTGGAATAAATTAATTTTTTTCCCAGCATGTTGTACACATGTTGGTGGCTACAATGTAATTTTTTCGGAAGAAAATCTTTCAAAGTGTTCGTGGTGCTGCAGTTGGCGTTGCAGTGCTCCAGCGGCGAGGCCCGAAACGGCGGGATCTCTACCAAGCTCAAATGTAATCCGAAACGAAAACAAAAAGATGTTTTCTTCAAATATATCCAACTGGCTATGAGTCCACGATCCACTTTACGAAATTTCGGAAAATACGAAAAATGCCAGCTTCTCCAAGGAAAACCTCATTTTTCTCTTGGAAAACAGCATGCTGACGTCATTGTTATTAACAAATTGTTCAGCGAATTAAGAAATGCGATCGTGAACGGGAAATGACTACAGCCTGCACACTAACCGTGCAAATTCAAGTCAATAGTGTGAAAGGTACTCAAGATATCAATCGCGCCGTGGCATGATATGTAGTTTCGAGATAATCGCGTTCAAGCTCAACAGATCGCGGTGAACCCTATGCACACTGTTCCACTAAAATAGGTGTAACTTCGTTAATTTTTAGAATACCAGGGTCTGGTTTGTCATCAAATATTCTTCACAGTTCACACTATAACAATATGCAAAGGTAAACGATTTTTTTAAGTTTTCAGATAGAGATACCCCCTTAAGGAGATATCCCCTTAAGAAGATACCCCCTTAAGGCGTTACCCCCACTTGTAGCGCAAAAAAGGCCTTTTTCATCAATTTTTTTTAAAGAAAACTACAAAACTTTTTTGATCGATCAATATACCATCTTAAAGAACACATCTTGAAGAAATTTCAGTAATTTTTTTATTGAAAAATATTACATTGGTTAGTGGCAAATGGCCGTCAATGAAATACTGTTTTTATATACACGGTTTGCGGTGACCAACATTGCGGCGAAGTGGATCATCTGAAAAAAAAATGCGGATGGATTTAGTCAAATATAAGTATAAACTAGTCTTTATTCGAAGGATTTCAAAAAACATTCATTTTTCCCAAAATGGCGGACAGTCAAAGTTAATGGTTCGATTTTAACGAAAAAAACGGCCGTTTTTTGGCTATAAAATGGCCATTTTTTTTCGAAAAAAAAATCGAACGATTAAAGACTACATTTTTATGGATTAAATAAGCCTGCAAAATTTCAAGAAGAGCGGTTCATTAGTGTTCGAGTAATCTTGGTCACCGACTTCAGAAATGCCATTTTGAGAAAAACGCGTTTAAAGTTTCAATTTCAGTTCTTCAATTCACGGATTCTTCTCTTTCAACGCTCATATCTCAGTCAATTTTGTTCGGATCGACTTGAAATTTTCAGGACATATTCTCAGATACTTATACTTCAAAACAATGCAATTAAAAAAAATCGATTTTTTCAAAATCGTGAGTGGGGGTAACCCCTTAAGAAAAGAATTTTCCGTCAGGAGGAAAAGGGCACAGTGTTCTCCAATGATTGTGCCAATGATACTATCGATTTCTATTCCTTAAAAATAATCCTCGAGGCCGAAAATAGCCACTACAAAAATAGTTACTGCGCGTAAAAAAAAGTCTCCTCTCAGTTTTAGTCTACACGCGAACCTACAAATATATTGCGTGGAAAGAAAACTTGTCGCGGTGTATTCTCGTCCGCCTCACTTACATTTTATATATCGGAGGATTTTGTGGCGGAGCCCACGGTTGATCGGTAAATTGCGAAATCTGAAAGTTATTGGCGTTTACCTGCGGAGTTATCTTCGTGTTTGCTCGTCGCGACGCTTCGACGTCTCGTATATATCAGTTACACTTCTTAACTCGAGATATCCGAGAGTATCGTGGACGCTCCAGTTTATTGTTTGCATTATAAGATTCTTTTGGCATAAAAAGCAACTTGTAACAATAAACTTCATTTCCTAGAGCATCAATGACGTTGGAGTAATTCGAGAATTCTCTACTAAATGCCTTAATTTCATCCGAAGCCCAAAAATAAAAAGAGAAAATGCAGAATTCAGGAGAGGACGTCCTGTTATGAATGGACAATCCTGCAACTGTCGATGTGTCCGATCATGTCCTACTATATGCTGGAATTTCACTTTAGTAAAAGTCCCACAGTTTTCGAGATTTTAGGCTCCGTGTTACTTTAAAAAAAACCATCTGCTTTTGGGTTTTCGCATGCCATTTCTACAAATGATATGAATCGACAATAACTAAGCAACTTTTTAAAGTAATTGGCACGATATGCATAGTACATTTTTTTTAAACCACAGGCTGTCAAAGTCAGATGTTTGAATTGGTTTGTATGAAAATTCTGCATAACATCTTTTTTCATAAAATTTCCTTACAAATAGCCAAGAGTATTTTTTTAAACCGGGTCAAAAAAGTTATCATTTGTAGAAATCGCATGCGAAGAACCAAAAGCAGATGATTTTTATCTCGAAATCCGTGGGACTTTTACTAAACTGAAATTCCAGCATATAGTAGGACATGGTCTGACCTATCGACAGTTGACGTATTATCCATTCATAACAGGACACCCTGTGTATATATTTTTGAATTAAGTGAAAGAAGACAAAGTGTTTCTCCAGATTTATATTTTATATACAGCGGGTAAAAAAGTATTTGCATATTTCGCTCTTTTGAAAAACTTCTCGAAGCAAACGACGCTCTATTTTAATGATATATAAATAATGTATGTGACTGGAAATCACCAGAATAGGTACAGAAAAAAGTGGAATCTGTGCGAATACTTTCTTTTACATACTGTATGTACTTCCTAAGTTCCTAAGTTCCAACGTGCACCCTCAAAGGTTTTCACGTATTCACCTTCCCAATTAAAACGTACTTCGCTAATGTATATATGTGTGGGGGGGGGGGGGGGGGGTTGCAAGTATAAAAGGAATCCGTAATATCAATGAAATCTCGGCTAGAATTTGGTCTGGCTCTTTTGAGGTCGATCTTCGATTTGTTTTTTTCGCAAATGGTTGTTCTCTATACCAGTACAATTCTTGAAATGGTCTTTGTATAGATATACTTACGTTTATCCAAATACTATTACCGCTATATATTAAGGCGTTACATCTGAATCGAAAGAAAATGTTGACCGTTTTTTTATCGGCTTGAATGATATGTAAACACCACAAGAATAATATACAAAAGGAATTATATACAAAAAAATTTTAAACAAGTTTTTGGAGCTCATTTTCCTGCGGACCTCCGAGCGCTCCGCAACGCACGAAACTGCCTAGACGGTAAAAGTAGCAATTCGGAGTCGTTTAGTCTAGTCGATATAAAAAAAATATACAACCACCTAACTGAAAACCTACCATCAAAATGGCTCTGTGGCTACACGCAGAATTGAAATGAGAGCTTCAATTCCCTGGTGTAGACGATAACTCTTAAATCAGTCATTAAACTTTAAACGAGTTTTTCTCGAAACCATGCTTTCGAAATTGGGAGGACGCTTAATTCGGACTGCTTTTATCCGATCGACTTGAAATTTGAACTCTAGCTTAATTCTTAGATATATTCTCTACAGAAGTTGGCCGGATGTTTACGATTCATAAAAAATTATCGTTTTTAGAAACAAATGGAACCCAATTTTATAGTGAACAAAATTATTCGAAATGATGCTATTTTGCGAAAAAAAAGAATATTTTTTTAAATAATCGTGTGTTCTTCAGCAAAACTAATGCGGAAGATTTATTTATTTCGCTCTAGGAGCTTATCTATAAAAGTTCTGCGTCATTCCACAGAGTTTTATGAAAAACGCTCTCAGCGTACCTGCGGCTGAGCTGCCATCAAATATTTTTGTCATAACATTTTTTTTCGTATATGTCACCCCATAGACTAAATCCTCCAAACGTCATTTCGATATGGTATTGAAGTTTGCATCGTTGGAATGCAACGAAAACGGATTTTTTTTCCTATTCTCGTATTTTTTTGTCACACTTGAGCTACGAAAGTTACTGAAACATTTTGAAGGATCGTTCATACAAATTTATAACCAAAAGCTGAAAAAGAATATTCTAGGTGATAATAAAAATAAATTAATTTAAGAATCAAGAGGAATATTCGTCGCATTCCAAAGATGCATACTTCGACACCATATTTCGATTGCATTTTAGTATTCTGAAGAAACATTCCTGAAAGTCTCATTTTTCGTCGAGCCACATAGATGTAACGACTTTTAAAACTTGCATGCATCTGAGAAGTCGAATGTCTCCAAAAAAGGCTTTTTCAAATATATATATATATATATATATATATATATATCTCAATAGATAAAATTATCTACTAGGTTGTACGTGAAAAAAAATCCATCGATTCATTCTTATCGCATCATCGCAGTCAATGAACGATCGAAAACGTTTCTCTGTTCCCATTGGCAGTAAGTTAGATCACAATCGGTTAGCAATAAAGTGCCGATGGGCTCGAAAAAACGGAGGAAAAAAAGCATCGCGTATCTCCGACGCTGGCAAGGGCCTCGTTGCCATAGATTCCTACTTGTTGCTGCCGCCGGACGAGGTTGAATGCGCCTGCTGTCTTGGCATTGGCAATGGTGCATTTGGCTTCCTCAGTGACATATTTTCGCAATTAATGTGCGACAGTCGGGCGAGCCCTCGTTACACACATACAGACTCGATATGCACGTGTCACAATCTCGAGTCAAATAACTCGACGCAACTGCCAATTTTTTCGTTGTTGCTAAGTCATGTTCACGAATACACTCGAACGAGCCGGCTGACGTTACACGCCGATTGACAAAAATAAGCAAACAATTGCTCCGCTCTATTAAGGGGATTTCAATTGAATTAACTGTATAATTAATTGATTAACTATATACTGCTAATTAATGAACTATACAATAAATAACTAGTTAAATTGTTTCATGTTCTATTGCGGGGTTATGCCCAGTTGTAAAGGTCGAAAAAATCACTCTTTTCTAAATCAATATGTTCCCTCGAAATTTCGAGACGATCGGAACAAAACTGACAGATTTATAGGCCGTTATGTTGACGCCCGTCGGAACGCTCGGAGCATCGTGCGAAATTTTAAAGACTCTTTTCTCGCAAGCACGTTTTCAAAGTCAGTGAGAAAGTATGTTAAAAACTACTTCATCTTTTTTTTTCATAACTTTTTCTCAATGTAAAAATATAGCATTTGACGAAAGGATTTTTTTCCCATGCATACTTTTGATTTGATGAACGACAAAAACCCCTTTTTTTGCAAAAATAAAAAATCTCAGATTAAACACGCACCTTTTTTTTATTTCATATTTCGGAAATTCCTTCGATTAATCATAGGATAAGCTAATATACTAACGATTTTTATTTTTATTTTCTGATATTAGATAACCTGCTTCAGAAGGGCATTGTTCACCACAAAAGACGTTTTCGAGAGGTGCTTCCCGGACATCAGCTGTAAATCGATTACAATTCATTATTTCTACGCGAAAAAAGTTACAGAGTTTTCTTCAGACGATACTTCCTCAAAAACCTAATTTTTGTAGAAATGTATCGCCACGATATTCTGAAAATAAAAAAGTGCCAAAAATGAGCTGTTTTCGACTGTTGCAGCGAGGCATAACCCGTTGAGAAGGCCAAGTATCCGACGGAATACATTCGACGAGATAATTTGGGATTAATACGGTCGAAAATAGATTTCGGTTTAAATGTAGATCTGGGTTATTCCGATCACGATGCCCGAGAGTCAAATTGCACCTATTCACTCTTACCACCAGTGTATCGATGTGCAAAAACGACATCGTCAGCTTCGTCACTTTTTTTTTCTTCTTTCGTCGAGGGGTGCTCCATTTCGCCTTTCTTCGATTTTTTTTGGCCGCCGGCTATCGCTAGAAATTTCTCTTTCGACTTTGTTGCTGTACACCGAGTGAGCCGAGGGTTTGCTACTCTCGTTGCTACAGTCACGTAGTCGCGACACTGTACCCGAGTTCTTTTGGGATGAGACGAGTTTCTCTCTTGGCAAAACGCCAACCCTTTCACTCTCTTGCTCACTCTTTCGCTTTCTCCCATTTACCGGTCTTTCCTTCTCTTCCTCTCGCTTCGTCTCTCTGTCCATTCTTTGCTCCGTTTCTTCGCGCGATCCGATAATACGACGATCAGCTTACAGCCTCCTGCAGAGCACACCTCCACGAACCTATGGTGGAAGATTGATGGAACTTTCAATTCATAAAGATTTCCCTCCAGATAATCGATCTTGATGTTGATACACTGAGAACGATCCAATGATTGGCTACTGGAATCGATTGACTGTAACATTAAACTCGACTTACAATCAGTGTTCATTCTTTCGAATATGGTGCTTCCTTTAAGGGGTCTTCTTACTTTAGACGCAAAAAAGGCTTTTTTCATGAATTTTTTTGATCGGCTTATATTATAGATGTTGATATAAAAATTGTTACACTTAATAAATACACTTTCGAAATATATTAAACATTTTTTTTATGTATTCACGTAGCCCGAACAAACGTTAAACGCGTTTTTCTCAAAAAAAAAAACCGTTTTCGACGGGTTGTTGATAAAATGTTCGAAAATACTAAACGTATCCTTATGAAATTTAAACCACATTCTTTACAACTATAGATATGGCGCATATTAAGGTTTTTTTTAAATTTTGATATTTACTTTTTTTTTGCCAAAAACGGTGAAAGACACGTTGTTTTCGGAAAATGTCCGCGATTTTGTTATTTGTGCATATATCACAAATCGTATGATATGCGCTATAGCCATTAACATACTGAATCTAAAACCGTTCTTTTTTGTTTCGGATGATCCACCTCCGAGACTTTATTAACAGGGTGCACCTACAATTTTTTAGGACATTTTTTTAACTACGATTTTCGTCTATAAATAGTGACTTGAATAAATTTTTTTGTTTGTATATTCCGAACGTGTATTTATTAAGTGTAACTTTTATATCAATATCTATAATATAAACCTATTTCAAAAATCATGAAAATAGCCTTTTTTAGTGTCTAAAGTGAGAAGACCCCTTAAGGGAGGACGTAATGATGGGCCGAAAAAGGTCGTTTTTAGGAATTTTATTCGTCTACGAGATAATTTATTTGGGATTTGCGAAAAAGGTATGTTATTGAGCATACGAACTTATGGCGTGTAATTTCCTTTTTTGGAAAAATTAATAATTAACAACGTTATTTGGGTATAATAGAGCCTCTGTATAAAAAATGTGGTCCAACACATTTTTCCACTTGACAATGGTGGATCTGAAAAATAAAAATAAAGAAGTTTTATAGCCTATATAAATGTAGCTCTCGTTGTACGTATAGCCGTTTTTCGTAAAAACTAAAATTCACAAAATTGCGGGTGTTGAAAAAAAGAATAATTTTGGCGACATTTTTACAGAGATTAAAAATGAATACCCTTAAGAGGCTATACCAGTGTGAACGCTGAAAATTTGGGTGCTTTTCGGGAATTTTTTCGGAGAAAAGTACTCAATTAAATGTTTAGGAAAATTAAGTATATATTTGGCTATATTTGACCTATATTACATATTTTTTTCATAAAAAAATATTGAGATCCAAGCGACTTATGCGCTGCCTTCGGAGGCGCCAAAAAAATGTTCCTCCACTGCTGATATGATTCCGGCCGATTGAGTAGCTGAAACCGAAAAAGGAAAAAATCTCGTTAAACTGGAAGGTATTTCCTGTACAATGACGTAGGATTTTCGAAAAAGCATCACAATCTAACAAAATGGCGTAGTTATGAAAAAAGTCTGTTTTCTTGCCGATAAAATGGTCGTTTTTTTCAATGCCAAATCGTCAATTTTCATCTAATCAAAAATATCCTACGTCATTGTAGAATAAATATATTCAAGAGTACTCAGTTCAAATTGCAAGTCAATCGGATAATTACTCTTTGAGTGAGAATAACAGCAAATTTGAAAAATCTCATTTCGAGAAAAACGCGTTTAAAGATTTAACCGGGGTACTTTATACCTACGAGCGGTTGCTCTTTAGAAGGCTGCTATTCGCGGAGTATTACAGATACGCCCTTGACATTTTAACAGGATATTTTTTAAAGTAAAAACCGTCGAAAAAGGCAAAAAAATCGATTTTTTAAAAGTGTCACTGGTATAGCCTCTTTAAAAAACAGAAGCAACGGGTACGCAATAGCTACTACAATTACGGATATTTTTGTATTTTGTTTTCTTAAATTGAAGATTGGACCATTGTAGCTCGAATTGTGGTACCGGCCATGTCGAAAAAAAGTCGTTTTGAGAAAATCGAGATTAAAAGTTTAAAAATACGTAAATCATTGCGTTACCTGCTCTTACTAAATCGTCCGTGACTTGGTAAATCTTCAATATTTTAACATGAAGTTTTTTTTCCACATATTTTTGAATATGTGAAACTTATATATATACTTTGAGAACATTTTTAAAAAATCGATTTTCATGACGCGTCACAGCGATGTGTCCCTTTAAAGGGCTCGTCATTACTACGAGAGTCAATGTTCACTCCCATTTCTTTCACGTTCTCCCTTCACTCACACGTTTCGTAGACAGGATCGAATCAAATCTCGCGTACAGTCGAGAATAGAGAACGTCAAAACTTTCACCTGAATTCGCGAGTGAAATCGTACAAGGTAGGTCCGGATAAACGATGCGTGGATGATAAGGATCAGGGGTTAAATTTGTGCCCAGTCTGAGGCGAAATGTTCGTGAGGGTCAAAGAGGTAAAGCGATGTTCCAGGGCCGCCGCGATTCTCGAGAGAGCAACGGGAATCTTCAATTTATTACTCTCCAAGGTGAATCAATTTACGGGGTGATATGGATAAGATAACAATATGGTTGTGATCTATCGTGCGCGGTCTCCACCTCCCACGGTAGTTAAATGCTGCATGGAAAGCCGGGGCAAGTGCCGGGCTTTCGTCCCGTAGAGCCTTATGAGAGATCTTAGGCACTTGGTAGTTACCAAACCCATTTCACATCTCGGATAACATGGAAAAGCTCCGAAATTATAACTCCCGCGTTGCACAAATCAACGGTGAATTATTTATAGGCACGATCAAAGTTTTGCCATTTTTTCACGTTTGAGCCCTCTTTTACAAGCTTTTATTGACCTTGACTTTCTGTGGGATGCAAAACGGAAAATCGATATTTCACCCACTTCCCGACTACTTTGAGCTCTGAAATTTTACAAACATGCATATAAAAGGTTTGATGCATGTTTTAACATGATTAAATGAAAAAAAAATATATCTATCGAATTTTCAACTTTTCATAAAAAATTAGCGATATCTTATCATCCATATAATATCTAACCAGCACGTACAAACAAATTCGTAGCCGACTGTGGTTGCATGTGATAAATTCATATGCAGTAATTGGTCGTAGGTTCAATCGCAATTACAGTCTTTGTTATTTTTCACTAGCACCCCATCTTCCTAACGTACAAACTTGTAAACTAGTGAACTACTAGTATCAACTAGCTAGCAAAATCAATTAAATACTAAAAAGTAGAATGAGTATAATTTACACGTAAAAAAATATTTTAAAAGACAAGCTTTTATTTAATGTACTAAAAAGTAGAAAATAATCTGTTTTACCAACTCACCTATATGTGACTATAAATAAAAGCTTGGAGCGCTCGAAATTGAGGCATGTAATCTTGAATTTACATAAATCTGTTTACATATTAACTGTACTTAATTTACCGTAAAACACGCTTAGATTTATTAAATCCTGAAACTGAGTATAAACGTGTGATAATAATTCCTCTAATTACTGTTGTGCCTAATTAAATACGGTTAATGAAACTGAATCGATCGAATTTATTGAAAATTTAAAAACCCTATAGCGAGCGCCCCAAACTTCTATTTATAGAAGCTTGGGGCGCCCCAAACTTCTATCTAGGAGCGCCCCAAACTTCTATTTATAGTCACTAAAATTCTGTATTCCTTAGCTTAAGATTAAAAAAAAAAAATAAAGCAGCACCGTAAAATACACCACAAATACTCTTTTTGGCCCGAAATTTGATATTTTTAACACTATGAAAAAAAAGTTGTTTATCCTTCGGCAAAATGGCATACACTGAATTTCAAGCTTGCTTATAGTATTTTTTTATAGATGCGTCACCACCTCAATCTACAAGGACGCAGTTCTGGTAACGCCATCTGTTGGAAAACAGCGAGAATATATTCAACCCCTTAATGATAATTCGAATATATTTATTTAAAATCCAAATTACGATGAAAGGATTGGCAAATTTTGAAAATTGATATACCGCTAAAATTGCGTTACTGGGTTCTACGCTAAATTCAACGGAAAAATGTGGGAACAGTTGAGGCGAAAAGTTCACGGACCAACAGCGAGGCTTGTGTATAGATACATTTCAGTTTCGGAAGTTTGGTCGACTTGTGTATGTGCGTCGCGCTAACTAGTGGGAAATGAAGAGGCGTCCAGAGAGGGAGAGCAGTGAGGATGATGTGGGATGCGTATGGTAATGAGAAGACATAAAGGGCTTGAATGCTGTAGTAATCCCCTGATGGTGTGAGGGATTGGAGTATAGCCGTGTGTTTTACCCCGCAAGGAAGAGAACTGCGACCACAAAGTTTTGCGCTCTTCGTACCTGGCGACGAGAGTGAGTGAGAGAGAAAGAGACAGAGCGAGAGAGAGAGAGAGAGAGAGAGAGAGAGAGAGAGAGAGAGAGAGAGAGAGAGAGAGAGAGAGAGAGAGAGGGAGAAAGAAAGAGAGAGACCATGGTGGTATGTGCGAAACGAGTTTTCCTCTGACGAGCTTTGGGCCCTTCACAGCCCAGATTAAGAGCTCTTTGGAGCTCTCGCGTTGTGAACAGAACTTACATTGCACTTGCGGAAGCACGTTACGTTTAGACGCGGAAAACTATTACTTATCTGGAATATATATGTATATATCCAATTTCGATAATTCCTTTGTATGCCCTTCCGGGCCTTCACGACCCCTTTAAGGATGTTGAGTCCCAAATCGTAAATGATAATAAAATTCTGAAAATTTGGTACCTTTTTTGTATGAAGTAATTCAGAGGTCGTGTAAAAATTTCACGACAATTAGGAAGCTCGTAATTGAACATTTAACATTCACAAATTAAATGTTGTCTTATGAAAACTGATGTAACTTTGCAGTAAGGTTTTTTTGACCTCTCAATTTTGCAATATCTACAATATACTGAAAGCAACGGAAACAAAACGAAGTTTATTGATACATTTTTCTTAATTTCTTTTAAAAAATGTTTCTAACAAAATGTTTTAATAACGAGCTTCCTAATCGTCGTGAAATTTTAACACGACCTCTTAAATACTTCATCCAAAAATATACCAAATTTTCAGAATTTTGTTATCATTTTTTATTTCAACCCCTAAGGAGGTTGAAGTAGTGATCATAGAATTCTGAAAATATGGTATGTCTTTACATGAAATATTCAGGAGGTCGTGTAAAAATTTCATGACGATTAAGAAGCTAGTTATTGAACAATTAACATTAACATGTTTCATAGGGACTCAACATCCTTAACTTTCACCTTACACTTGTCACATCCAGGGCCTCAGGGGACCGTAGAATGTTGCCGACAACCATTCATTTCCCAGAGCACTACCGTATGACATTCGTACGAGATCACAGGGACACCGTGGAAAATCCGTGCCGGTATCGGCCGCTCCATTTTACCGAGTTTCAGCTGCGTTACCATCGGACACTCGGTAAAACTACATCCCGCTTGCTAGTCCGAAATGTATTACTGGCAATTCACTCATCCAAGGGTTCTTTCAACCCTTTTCAATAGAGTTTCCCCCAGGTAAGTCTAAAGTCCCATGAGCGTTCTACCCCTTCCGCGCCAACAATAAAACAACCAAAACCGTTGCAGAATTTGTTGGAGAGTCCCCAGATCCTATCACATCCCTATAGGAATTTGGAGGGTCGCTGCACGTAGCGAGTCCACATAGGAATTGAATTCTGCGTTACTTCCGGATCGACATCGTTTGAGATTGTTCTATTTGTGATTGTCAACCGGAATTTGTAGGATCTTTAAAATAAACAATCCTATCGTGATCCAAAATCATGTTGGGGCATTCCAAGATGTACAAATCTCTATAGGGATTCAATCTCTAAAGAGGAACAAATCTATAGAGTTTTGTTGGGGACACCGCGCACAAGGAATCCTCATTGAGATCCAATTGGATTCTGCACGGGTCTCCGATTAAAGCCGTTTGAGAATTCTTACCAACTTCAAGTTATCACGCCATTGTACTTCTTTCTTTGGGCCTTTCTGAAAGGAAAATTGTTTGCCAATGATCCACAGACCATTCTGCAGCTGAAGGAAGCAATTGGACGCACCATTAATGAAATTAGTCCGCAATTATGCCAAAATGTTATTGAAAATTTCGTCAAAAGAGTGAACGTCTCAAACGATACGAGGCGGCTATTTATCGGATATTGTTTCCCATTCCCAGTCTGCCCATTATTAGACACCCCTCATTATATCAAAGTGCAGTAAAATGAATAACAAACGTTAACTACAGTAGATTTCCAGCGATCTGATTCAAATCAATTTTTAATGTATTATTTTTTAAGAGATCCATACTTTTTTGAGATAGGTTTGAGATGTACCTCTTTGAGATGTACTTATTTTGTATATCTATATATTGCGTTCAGCAAATTCGACCTACACAATGCCATGTGATCCTTCAAGATTCAAATCGGATTCTGTTGGAGAATTCGTTAATCCTTAAGGATCCATATTGGATACGTACATTGGATTCCCATGGGGAAGCCCGATGAGAATCCAACATACAAGCGTGACGTTTTACTATACAGATGCAACGCGATGACCGTCGGTCAATCAGGAAGTAGGGACACGTATGGGAATCCAATTGAATCCCTACAACTTCTGTACGGGAAGAAGCATTTATCCAATCCTCAGCAAAAAAAAGCAACCCCAAATCCATTTACTCGACGGGTACCGAAACACACGTCGCTATCATCACCGCAATCCTCACTTTCTACAATCGACTGATCCATGCGAAACTCCCAGTTCGTACAGCACAAACGCACCATCAGACCTCGCGTGAGTTGAACCAAGTGCAATTTGTCTTTCAACTTCCGAGTCTCAACCCCGGGCCCAGTAGTCTCCCCTTTGTCCTATACGCCCCTCACCACGAGTTACCATCTCCTTGCATCACTTGGATTCACGAAAGTAGTATGACAGCAAAATCTCGGCTGCGTCCAACCCAATCGCAAGCGAATGAAAATTTTGCAGCAGGGCTTGCCTCTCGTTCTTCCCCGCGTGAATGGCAGCAGAAAAAGCTGATAAATTTCCGACCTGGTGTTCACCGAATAAAAGAGAAAAAAAGAAAGGGAAAGCTCGTATTCGTTACGCGGGGGCATTCGATCATGAAAGCACGTTCTGTTGGTGCTGAAAGCCAAGAGTTATGTCCGTTATCTGAAAGCATTTATATATCCGAAGGAAACTTCATCGCCGCAAGCTCTTGACGTGCATAACGCTACTAAATTGCTATAACAGGTTCCTGCATTGTTAAATCAATATATATATATATATATATATATATATATATATACATATATACTATAGAGCAGTAGGAAAATGCTTTATCCAACCTGCCACATTCGCCAATGGAGGATGTGCTCCGGGCGTGAAGTATGATGAGTTTGCCACGCCGTGCGCACACATCTCGAATACATAAATGCAAAGTACCATTTACGTACCAAGGAGTTATATACCTGCATACTCGCGAGGATTCGCGCCTAACGCAGACACACACGCACACATGCGCGGAGGAGCATCACTGAATTCATTGTGTGCAGACCGGTTGAACGAACTATGTATATTGCCCCCCATAAGGTACCATAAGTACCAGCATCCATCAGACGGCAGGGGTGAGCCATTGCGAAATTGCACTGACAGCTGTCACCTTGAGGTCTAGGAAGGATGCGGGATGGTCCTTAATTAAGATAGACAAAAATTGAAGAGCTGGAAAGTAACATGGTGGTACATACCGCTGAGACGTACCAAGGTCATTGAGGTTTTTGTAGCAATATGGGGTGGGGGAGGGGGGTTGATTCCATTTGGTGGGGTCGAATAAAATTTTTTTAATTAAAAAAAAGTGGAGGCTGCAAAGCCGTTGGTTTTTTTACACGCAGGTGCTTATGAATATATGAGTATGCGTAGACATGATGTGCATTAAATAGGATTTTCGGTTTTGATGTTTTGCGGAGTTTTGGTGGTTTAATTAACAAACTAATGGAAACAGTTGGGAATGCAAAGCCGTGGGATTATAATGCTTGATAGGTGCGTGTTAATATTTATCAACGTATTTACGGGTGATGGGCGTTGACATTGCAATATTCTGTTTTTATCATCTTCGGAAATTCGAATTTTTCTCAGACACGTCTGGAAACATCTGAGAACATTGCGTCACAGTTTCCGTCGAGTTTTCTCGTTTCGAAAAATATCACCTTTTGTTTGTCGCCCAGATTAATTTGCGAAGAAAATGCCATGGTATCGAAAAGCTGCCGATTGCGTATTGGTCCACGCATTTTTATTTCAAATCTTTATGGGCAAGCACGTATTAATCGTAATATTGAATTAATGCTCAATTACTCTTGACGAGTTTGCCAATTGAGTCGTTGCTCACTAAATAACGGCATTAATACCTTTTCAATTTTTAATAATTGAATTTAACAACTGAATTTCATAATTGAATTTAATAATCGAATTTCATAATTGAACTTAATAATTAAATTTGATAACTGAATTTTATAACCGAATTTAATAATTCAATTCAATAACTGAATTTCATAATTGAATTTAACCCAATAGTACTTAAAAAAATAATTTCATCTAATTTACGAATTCTATTCTTATAATTGATCATCTTTTTCGAATTAATTCGAAAACATGACCGACCAAATATGGTGGAATAGATAATCGTTTGCTAAATATTTTATTCGGAAACTAATTATATCACAACCATTTTTGCAACGATCGCCATTTTAAAACGATTTATCTTTACTATTTATTTTATCGCCGATACTTCGGGCTTTCCTACACAACGTGCGACACGGACGCATTTCAGTCGACGAAAAGATGGTCCGCGCGCGGTACTACATGCGCCTCCTCGCATTCCCATCACGCGCGGACATAAAAGTCTCGATATTCTCCTCTGAGACTAATTCACAGCCGGAAGGAAGTGTTCGAGAAGTAAAGCGCAAACGGTATCGCATACACGAGACGCAAGGAAATTCTACAACATTTTACGAGATTGACCCACTTGTCGTGTAGTACAGGTGGCTTCGCATTGAGACGTCTGAAGGGTGCCCTATCCTGGCGAACAAAAGTACCGCACGCGTTTTCGAGCAACATTGACCACGGACAAAGTTTTCATATTGTTCACTCCTGTCTCTCTTCCTGTCTAGCTGTTTCTCTCTCTTTCTCTGCTATTTTACATCCCGGGAGCAAATATCGTCATATCCATTGGGCACAAGGAAACAGAGAAAACTTTAACGCCACAAAAAATACGGGCAACATACATTTCAGACACATTTAAATAATAAAGATAATAATAGTAGTAGGAATAATAATCATCATAATAACACTAAAACAATAATTCCACATTGTTACATATTAATTGATAATTATTAATATTAATTAATAGTCTGCTAGGTCATTTATTTAAGATTTGGAAAATGGGTATGTTGTTAAGCATACATTAAACTTGTATCGTGTAAACTTTTATTAAAAAAAATAAAAACTAACTACGTTATTGAGCTACAATAGAACCTCGGAATAAAAAATGTGGTCCAACGGTCGAATCGATAACTTGTCAGTGGTCGGCCTGAAAAAAAATAAAAAACTTTTACAATCTGTATAAATGTAGTTTTAGTTGTAGGTAGCCGTTTTTTTAAATCACGAAATGGAGGGTTTTTAAAAAACTGACATTTCGGCGGATTTTTTCAATATTCAAGATCTTAAAAAATACCAAATTTCGAAAAAGAGCGGCTACGTGCAAAAATAGCGACTGTAATTACAGAATTTCTTTTGTAACTGAAAATCAGGCAACTGTAACTAGAGTTATGATTTCAACCAGGTGGAGAAAAGTGGTTTCGAGAAAAAGGAGGACAGTTTTCGTATGCGTAAATCGTTGGGCTACCTGCTCTCACTAAATCGTCCGTAACTCGGTCAGTTTTCATTATTTCAACTTGAAATTTGTTTCGAATATTCTTGAACATGAATACTTTGCGAATATCGCTTTTTTTACTCGTCGCCGTGATGTCCCGCCTTAATACGCAATTACTTCATGAATTAATATTGCCCATTTAATTAACCTCAGTTAATTAAATATTAATCCGCAAACAACAATAATAACCGTGGTACTTTTTAATGATTCATTCTAATAAACTGTCAATCATCATAACTATTATTAATATTATCGTTATCATTATTAGTGCGATTATTATTCTAACTCAATATAGACTTATAATAATAGTACGTCTGTCATAATAACAATAATAATATCACTAATTAATAATGATGTTCAAAGTGATGATTACAATTATTAATATTAAAACATAAATCATCGTATCAGGAAGCTACAGCTCTTTAAAAACTTCCGATAATGCGCTTTTGTTAGCGAGAAACATATATCGTAAAGACACGAGGATATTTATTTCCTGTTTCCCATTTATCATTGGGACGAGAACTCGGCACTCACACGCTGAATTATCTTTCCGGTTGCGTAGCCGTTTTTCATGATGTCCCTCTTGATTAATACAGCATCGAGCGGGCCATTAGACCTGTTTTTCGTGGTGTGCGGTGTTGCATATATGCATGTCCATGTATTATATATATATATATATATATATATATACATATGTGTGTGTAAAATTTGCCCCGAGGGCTCGCGAAAATCGAGAGATAATTTGGTCATAAATTTTTGATCGAATAATACACGCACACAGATAAGTCCATACTTTGGCGCGCCATATACAAGGGAGAACGTGCGCTTTGTGCGAGGCTCCTCGACACAGTGCGCATTCTCTACCGCGGCCAGAACTTTCAGGTTCTTTATTTTTACGAAAGTCAGGGTGCGGTTAAGGGGGACGTGAAGGGTGCGCGGGGGGATTGTACGAGAATCGGCGAGTTGGCTTGGAGGATCGTTAAAGTTGGAATTAATTGAAGCTCCTTGATAATCAAGCGTTTCTTCTCAGATCCATCCCCTCCTTGCGGCCAACCCTACCATTCTCACGTGGCCTCCGCCATTAATTATATCAGCGACGGGGTTAAACTGAATATATATATATATTTGAATATATATTCGTTCAACGAGTATTCTTCGTGCAGAGCGTACTTTTTCGAGAAGCTTGCCAAACTCCGTCGTGATGTTTAAAGAACTGTGGTATAAATTTGAGTCGCTTATCAAGATATATATATATATATATATATATATATATATATATATATATATATATATATATATATATATATATATATATATATATATATAATGATGTATTTCCTGATAAGTGGTGGAGTTTCAGCGAACAAGTCGAATTACTGCATAATTGCATTCTGTGAAAAGTTCCCAGGATAATCGATTTACTGGGTACTCTAGTGTAGAAGCTTACACTTTCGGCTTTTTTCGGGCTTGAAAAAAAATATTCTTGCCATACATTTTTTATTTTTTTTATTGATGTACCAACAACTTAGCAAAAAAATAAAAATTGAAAAATGATGGACCTCTAAATATGGCCGTGAAAAAAGGGGGTTGATGCGGTTGACGTGATTGAGAAGCTTCCACTCATCTGAAAGAGACATAAAATCAATATTCTTTATCGATAAGAACGTCATTATGGCAGGTACCAAAGACGAATACATTTTTTTAATGGCGACTGTCTGAAAAAAGTTCATTTTTCGCTCTATTTGTTTCAAAGTTGACTTTAAAAAAAATAATAACAATAATAATTATGCGATGCCTGCTGTAGGGACGATAGAAGGAGATATATTGAAGGTTTATATCAAATTTGAAGTCAATGGGTCGAATAGAACTTGAGATTTGATATCAACTAGGGTGAAAACAGTAGTCTGAAGAAAAACGCGTTTAACGTTTTGAGTACAATTTCAAACGACCGCAACTATTTAAATAGTATAATGGGATGTTATAATCACGTTGTATTATTAATCGGTCATTCCTGCCTCGTAAAGTGTGCCTTCCACGACTTCGAAAAAATGATTTTCTGCAGCTCGTTCGTGCCTGCGAGCAGATATAGCTTTCGTAAAAGCTTCTTAAATTCGCCGAAGGCCGTCCGCAAATCGCTATAACTTTTTAAAATATGGCGAGTTTCGAAATATCCTTTTGAGGACATCTTAAGGGCTGACACCACTGTAGAATTTTAAAAATATTGATTTCCTTTAAATTGGCTTAAGAGATAATTTGAAGGATCTAGATTAAGGGGGTAAAAAGTTTGGTACTTGTAAAACAAAGGTCCGCAGACCCGGGTGGGTCTGCGGTGGCCGGGGCTAGAGGGTATGCGAGGCGTCGACCGTTTTTCTCAGAAAACGATTCTGCAAAACGGGCGCAGCATAACTCCAACAATTTTCATTATTTTCACTCCAAATTTTGAGCACATCTTAATAATAACATTCCGAAGTGAATTACGTACGGGATTTTCCATGAGTTAATTACAGTTGAAGTTAATTACCCTTATTTCTGTCGAAAATTGAGTTTTTACTTTAAATGCTTGAGGATTACACAAAAATGTATATTTTCAAAATTCCCTACGTATTTTACTAGTCATGCTTATGTGAATTAGTAGGATTAAAAATGAATTTTCCTACATTCAAATTTGCGTCACTTACACTGCGTGCCACAGAGCGTCTCAAATTGAACATGCCTCGCGAGTATGTCTATGTCGCGAGTATGTCTGCGTCGCCATATTGTATAATTTTATAATATAATTTTTTAAATTCATTTCAATATATGACTCATAACATCCTTGAATATTATTATCCTATTACTTGTCCTTTCACCAAAAAAAATCGAGAAAAGTCACTTCATTTTATGCGTTCACAGTGGTGTAAGCCCTCAAGAGTCTATACTTTTAAAAAACCAAGAAATTAATTTTCTCAAGATTTCAGTTTAGAATACTGCCTCACTCTTTCATTATATATATATATATATATATATATATATATATATATATATATATATATATATAATGAAAAATTAAAGCAGTATTCTAATCTGAAAATTTGAGAAAATTCATTTCTAGGTTTTTTTGAAGTATTTTTACGTTTTTTAAAGTATATAGATATATGTATATATATACTTACTTTAAAAAACGTGAAAATACTTTAAAAAAGCCTAAAAATGATTTTTTTTCTTCAAATTTTCAGATTAGAATACTGCCTTAATTTTGTATTATATGTATTTATATATAGTAAAAAATTAAAGCAGTATTCTAATCTGAAAATTTGAGAAAATTCATTTCTAGGCTTTTTTGAAGTATTTTCACGTTTAAAAAAATATATATATCATGAAAGATTAAGGCACTATTCTGATCTAGAAATTTGAGAAAATCCATTTCTTGGCTTTCTCTCTCTCTCTCGCTTTCTCTCTCTCTCTCTCTCTCTCTCTCTCTCTCTCTCTCTCTCTCTCTCTCTCTCTGTCTCTCTCCCTCTGTTCCTCCCCCTTGGCACATTCTTCGAGGAAACCCTGTCGTTCACCCAATCTTTTAATACCACCAAATAAAAGTCGATAATTCGTAATTAATTTCCATCCCAATTACTCCTCACGAATTTGCATCCAGACGTGTTCCAAATGCCGGTTGATATCTGAACGTGAAATATTTTCAATCAAACTTCAGAGTGTCACAGTAAAGTATATCTTTGTCTGGTTGTGCTCATAAATATTGTGTGTCTATAATGTGTGCACCCAAGTGATGAGTACGTACGTGGTATCGTGTGTGTGTCTGTGTGCAAACATCAGCATCGATTGGACGTACACGGGTGAGAAAGATGACAGTAGGGAGGTGAGGAACTTTGTGGAAGTGGACGAGGGCGAAAGATGAGGTACTCTCTGGACACGTAGGAAGCAGGGCAACGGAGGATCTAATTAATGGGTTAACCTACAGCCGGAATGGGTGCATCACCGTGGCAGATAGAGCTAGTGCCATGGACGATCCTTGGGAAACACGAGGCCCCGATGGGCGGTTCCTCTTTCTCCTTTACTCTGGTCTAGGGATCTGTTGCACCGCGTCATTTGACTCCAGTTTGATATAAAGGGTGTCTCGAAATGACCCGTCTGAACGGTTGCAAATAGGGATGAGGCAGCCAGTTATCGGATATTGTGTTGTGCACATAACCTCCATGTTTGTACCTTATATTAAAATGAAAATATTCGTAATTTTTAAAAATAAACAACACGTTTTATTAATGAATAAAAATGTCAAGTCATTTTGAGACACCTTATATATACCAAGGGTACTGGACAAAATAAAGTACACCAAGGACAATACTACAAAAATGTAGCTACGTGGACTTTATTTCATCCATCGGAGATGGATATTTTTTAATATTTATTTTATTTCTTGATCTCCAACGTTTCTACGTATGGCCCTTCCCAATTAAACGCTTCCCTATCACTCCTTATCCGAACTTTGCTAATCTAACCTCCCGTCCGTTGTGTCCACAGCCGTCTAAAGTCATACTTTATTCGTCTGACAAGGAACATCACTTTGGTGTCCTCCAATTTTGTTGAAAGTTTCTTATGTGGAAGAGGATCAAAAACTGAGAGACACGTATTTTTTCATCGGCGGTAAAACGGCTTTAAGGGGTGAAACGGACCCTCGAAAATAGGAGTATTTTTCGTTTTTCGTCGATAACGTTATAGTTCTCATCTCCAATATATAGTACACGAAAAAATAAACATTGTTGTAATTTCAAATTTTTTAATATCTCGTAACGTTGAAACGTTATCAACGAAAAACGAACAACACCCCTTTTTCGAAGGTGCGTTTCACCCCTTAAAACCGTTTTTCCGCCGATAAAAAAAATACGTGTCTAAGTTCTCGATACTCTTCCACATAAAGAAGTTTCAACAAAATCGGAGGAGGACACCAAAGTGATGTTCCTTGTGAGTATCTGGTGCACAGACGTTCTACTCAAGTGTCTATACCCAACGTCTCAAAAGTATTCGCCTTCTGTTCACTGATTGATGCGCCAGCCGGTGCACGACTAAGCAGTCACCATTCCGAGTGTCGGCCATGCAGAACGCTGCTTAAGGATGTTGAGTCCCTATGAAACATGTTAATGCTAATTGTTCAATAAATAGCTTCTTAATCGTCATGAAATTTTTACACGACCTCCTGAATACTTCATGTAAAATCATACCAAATTTTCAGAGTTCTATCATCATTACTTCAACCTCCTTAAGGGTTGAAATAAAAAATGATAAGAAAATTCTGAAAATTTGGTATGTTTTTGTTTGAAGTATTTAAGAGGTCGTGTTAAAATTTCACGACGATTAGGAAGCTCGTTATTAAAAAATTAACATTTTGTTAAGAACAATTTTTAAAAGAAATAAAAAAAAATGTATCAATCAACTTCGTTTTGTTTCCGTTGCTTTCAGTATATTGTAGATATTTTGAAATTGAGAGGTCAAAAAAAAACTTATTGCAAAGTTACATCAGTTTCCATAAAACAACATTTAATTTGTGAATGTTAATTGTTCAATAACGAGCTTCCTAATTGTCGTGAAATTTTTACACGACCTCTGAAATACTTCGTACAAAAACATACCAAATTTTCAGAATTTTATCATCATTTGCGATTTGGTACTCAACATCCTTAATGGGTTATTATGGCTTGTAACAGTCGAAAACAGCCAATTTCTGGGACTTTTTTTTTCAAGTCATGATGATACATTTCTCTAAAAATGAGGGTAGTTTTAAATAAAGGTCTTTTGGAAGACTAGTGGGTATAAGAAATCAACGATTCGTTTTAGCAGATGTAACGTTACACAGACATAGGGTTCGAAATGTTCGTTCCCCATTTATACACGACAAACGTTATTCATAATATTCCACAGTATGGCTCACTCGAAGGACCCGGGCTGTGGAATACTTGAGAAAAAAAATCAAGAACAAAGCACGACCCAGCTCCGGCTCGCTGCGACGATAAGATATAATTCCAAATGTCATTCGACAATGAAGATAAAGAGCTAAGATACTCCGGGACCGGATTAAAAAACGTCTCAATATTTGACGCGAAATACTCCGCCACAGTGAAAAAGTAGCTCAAGCCACTGGTGAATCGGTTTGAATTCAGGGGATACGTTGTCAGGATTCGAAAGCGGTGCAAGCTGGTCATCCATTTATCGGAGGATGTCGTTCCCAAAGGATTGAAAGGGAGCGAGAAAAAAAATCAAAAGAAAGATGAAAGACCATTCATTTCGGACGGGGGTACGGAAATAAATCGAAGGGGCTGCGCGCCCCGACGAGCCTGGAATAGCAAACCCGATCAATTCTCCTTGGGTTCTCGCGCGAGCAAGGGATTCGAAGCTCTGCGTCACATCGAGCCGAAGAAATTTAATCGTCGACAGCAATCGTGATAAACATCTAGGGCGCTCCGGAGAAGGATTTTCCGCTTTGCGCGGATATGCATGCACAGACACACATCCACATAGCTACATACATATATTTATATGTATGGACTTGCATCCGGATGTATGAGGCTTGAGCGAGCTTTAGTCACAGTGCTCTCTCTCTCTCTCTCTCCCTCTCTCTCTCTCCCTCTCTCTCTCTCTCCCTCTCTCTCTCTCTCTCCCTCTCTCTCTCTCTCCCTCTCTCTCTCTCTCTCTCTCTCTCTCTCTCTCTCTCTCTCTCTCTCTCTCTCTCTCTCTCTCTTTCTCTCTCTCTGACTCTCCCTTATCCTAAGGATACGGAGGAAGGCTTCAGCCCAAATAGCGCGATTATTTCTCCCACCCCCTTTTTCCAACTTCCGTAGTACTTCTACTCCTTTTTTTTGCAACTTTTGACGAGGTTAGAGCGTTCCAGTTGAGTCAAATGACGTCGTACGATTTTTTAGCATTGAACATACTTTTAAAGCTCTGTATGTTTATTGAGGTAGGCTGGGTATAAGGGTCTGACTTAGCCGGATGTCACACGAAACTAATGCTAGCCCTCCCCTGCCACCGTGTCATGCCTGTATATGGTTAAAAAATGCCCTGTCCCCACCCAGTTCTAATCTCGTTATTTATGTAAAAATTATATTACAACTTTTACAATATTACAAATATACATAAAAAATAATATAACGATAATTATACGAACAAATCCAAGCAAACCCTGAAAACCCCAAACACGCCCAAACAAACCCAAACACACCCAAACAACCCGAAACGAACAAACAAACCCAAATAAACCCAAACAAACAGACCCGAAACAAGGCTACGCAAGCCCAAATAAAACAAAACAAATCCAACCAAACCTCAATGTATCAATGATTTTTGAAAAATACCAAAACCAACTCATATTATTTAGCCGTACCCGTTTTTTGTTACTCGAAAAGTCTGATGACATTTCCAATGCCATGAAATAGCTGCACTTTCTGTAATATTTGTAGATTTCTTCAATCAACCTCAAAAAAATACATACGAAGTATAGATTAATTCTGCAAATGCTAATTTTTCATAAAATATACAATTAAAGAGCCAAATTATGCATTTTTCTTATGTAAAAGGCAACACTTTCGTGTTACTACCAACTGTAATAACTATACCGTTATCGTAGTTGTTATGAAAAAAAAACTGCGTCAGCAAATGTTTTGTACAACTCAGAGTGAAATTGTGAGTCATTTATGATGAAGCCTATTTATATTTATGTCACGAGATTATTTATTATTATCATTAATTAATATTGAGTGAAATACGGCAACTTTGCGGACATTGAGGATGGTAGCAATGCTCTTCATTCGCCAGCCAAGATTCGTAATCTTTCATCATGGGCAATCAATCTTAAATCAATCTTTCACGACCATTTACGATGGGCAAGATGGGTTTTCCCCTAAATCTTTACGAAGGGGGCCTTTGCATCAATCCGTTATTAGAAATGGTTGATCTTGGTGCTAAACAGCCAAAAAAATTACATTACCTGTAGCCCATCCAACCGCACATAGAATTACGTACATTGAACTAATTTTTATCTCTGGTGTTTTGTGGTGAAAAAATTACAAAACAATCGCAGATTCACTATATTCTAGCCAATAACATATATTTAAAAAATGTAATCTTGGATTGTGGCTAACGCTCCAACCTCCTTCAAGGCCTTAGGCCACAGTAACGGGTATAAAATCATGTGCGAACATAACAATGTTTTTTCGTATGAAAAAGTGATGCAATCATAAAATGAATTATACATCTATTTAGTATGAATATCAAGCTGTTAGAAAATATATATTTTTTTCCATGTACAAAATTCCCGTCTACTCGAAACTTCTCGAAACGGCTTTTTCCCAATTGGCGTGACGAATGAATTCAACAATTTTCACGCGATTTACTTCAAATTTAAAAGTTATGTTCCTAATCGCATTTCGCAGAGAAGTACGTACGGAATTTCTGATTAATCGAAAACTTTTCATTTTACGAGCAGTTTATGAGCACTTATAACTAAATTTTTCACTGAAAATTCATTTCTTAAGTTCAAATACCTACAACTTTTGAATAAAACAATATTTTTTAAAATTCCGTACGTACTTCTCTAGGTATTCAAATGTAGATTGACGAGAATTTTTGTTTTTTGTTCTAGGTAAGCAATTGTGGATGCTAAATGTCACGCCGCGGAGCGCCTAAAAAAAAAGATAACAAAAGAAAATATCAGTAGTCGGCCATTTTGTGCATCAAAAAAAAAATCTAGCAGCTTAATATTCATACTAAATAGATGTGTAATTAATTTGATGAGTGAATCACTTTTTCATACGAAATAAAAAATGGTTGAGTTCGCACATGATTTTATACCGGTTACTGTGGCCTAAGGCTTTAATCGTTCTTTTCAATATTGGCCGAGGACTGGAACGCCATTATACAAACGGCTGTAGGGCCTATCAAGCAAAATGTTTCTCCTGATTGTGAGCCTTGAGTATCTCTTTTTTCCCTCCTCTCTCCCTCACTCTCTCGCGCTGTTGGGCTCTCCCTCTGTCGCATTTGATCCCGCTTCTTTGGCCACATCCAAGAGTTTCTTGTCTGGTAAAAGGAACAAGTCAAAGAATTCCAGACAGCCCGTGCGATCGCTGCCACACTGACCTCTCTCATATCGCGACAAGTTGCGCGGGCCACAAAGCCCCGAGGGGCCGAATACTTTTCGTCCAAGGATAATTCGTAAGAACGCCCGTTCGAATTGGGGGAAAAGAAGTAAGGATGGAGAATAGAATCTGAAAGTACGACTTTCTTTCATGCTCTCTTTCTCCCTCTTTCTCTCTCTCGTTTTTTTCTCTTTCTCCCCATTTTTCCCTCGTTTTCCTTTCCGCTCCTTGCTACTCTATTCATTGGCGTTTCGCTGGTGATGCTGCTGTGCTCAGCGCTCCCGTAGGTCTCTCGACCCGCTTCCAGCACTACGGAGCGGTCGCGTCGACACAGAGTCGACCGCATTCCAACCGAAAACTCCATGCATCCCTCCACCCCCCAACTTTCTCGTGGCCTGGCCACCGATGGCGACCCCGTTCAACAATCCACTTGCCCTGGAATCGAAGCTTGAGAGAGAGAGGGTGAATTTGCACATACACATAGAGTGCAGAAAGCGCGCCCCCGTTGCGCCAGAATCGTGCGCCTTTGCGGACTGAGATACTGTATACACAGGGTATCCTGTTATCAAGGAATCCTGCAACTCTCGATTGGTCAGATCATGTCCTATGCTGGAACTTCAGTTTAGTAAAAGTCCCACGGTTTTCGAGATAAAAATCATCTCTACACAAAAACATATACACAAAAAACTATGGAAGCTATGGAGCATACGAAAATTAGAAAATACATTTTTTTACAAAAGACAGTGCAAATTTGAATGAAAACTTACATTTTTGTCTGAGTTACGTTTCCAGACAGTTTTAAAAACACAGTTTTAAGAAAACGCGTTTAAAGATGTTGAGTCCCTATGAAACATGTTGATGTTAATTGTTCAATAAATAGCTTCTTAATCGTCATGAAATTTTTACACGACCTCCTGAATACTTCATGTAAAAACATACCAAATTTTCCGAATTCTATCACCATTACTTCAACCTCCTTAAGGGTTGAAATAAAAAATGATAAGAAAATTCGGAAAATTTGGTATGTTTTTGTATGAAGTATTTAAGAGGTCGTGTTAAAATTTCACGACGATTAGGAAGCTCGTTATTAAAAAATTAACATTTTGTTAAGAACAATTTTTAAAAGAAATAAAAAAAAATTTATCAATAAACTTCGTTTTGTTTCCGTTGCTTTCAGTATATTGTAGATATTATAAAATTGAGAGGTCAAAAAAAAATCTTATTGCAAAGTTACATCAGTTTCCATAAAACAACATTTAATTTGTGAATGTTAATTGTTCAATAACGAGCTTCCTAATTGTTGTGACATTTTTACACGACCTCTGAAATACTTCATACAAAAACATATCAAATTTTCAGAATTTTATCATCATTTGCGATTTGGGACGCAACATCCTTAAAGTTTGAACTACTATTGAGCTATAGAAATTGTTAATTTACGTTTAATCCGCAATGCCAGCACCAAAGATTTGGCCTTCCAAATGAACATTGTTCTTTCCCTTTTCTGATCTAAACATTTAAAAATCCTCGAGTGGCGTTACTCGTTGAGAGAAGAGCCACCGGTGTTGCACGGCCAATCAGTGTAGGCGATTCTGCCAACTAGGGTGATCGAAAATAAACAACAAAAAAATGTACTATTAGTATCATAATACAAATTTCGTACGACCGCGTACTTTTATGAAACTTTGAAAATTGCGAAAACGGTACGTTGTAAAAAAAAGTTTGATTTTCGGCCAAGAAATTTTTTTAAAATTGTTTTTTATAAACGTATAGATCAGCATATCGAAAATAATGGGGTCATGCGATAGAAAATATTACAAAGTATGCTTTAACCGAATTTG
Organism: Ophion costatus; assembly: GCA_951751655.1. Lineage (NCBI taxonomy): Eukaryota > Metazoa > Arthropoda > Insecta > Hymenoptera > Ichneumonidae > Ophion > Ophion costatus. Next base: position 22,296,970 of record OX632362.1, on the reverse strand, counting down.
AAGTGACGAGCCTGTGTTGAGATACGATTTCCCATGATTTTTTATGCCTAGAGACGAGCCTGTGTTGAGATACGATTTCCCATGATTTTTTATGCCTAGAGAAAAAGGCAAGAAAAAAATCGTCATAACGCGGTAAATTTTTTGAATTTTTGTGAAATTTGTGCTGCACATGAAAGTTCTGATCGTAAGCTACAAAACCGTGCAATAAAACCGATCGCTTTTGCAAAGTTTCGAACTTCCGTAGATCCTTTAATTAAGGATGTTGAGTCCCAAATCGCAAATGATGATAACATTCTGAAAATTTGGTATGTTTTTGTATGAAGTATTTCAGAGGTCGTGTAAAAATTTTACGACAATTAGGAAGCTCGTTATTGAACAATTAACATTCACAAATTAAATGTTGTTTTATGGAAACTGATGTATCTTTGCAATAAGTTTTTTTTTTGACTTCTCAATTTTATAATATCTACAATATACTGAAAGCAACGGAAATAAAACGAAGTTATTGATGAATTTGCTTTTATTTCTTTTAAAAATTGTTCTTAACAAAATGTTAATTTTTTAATAACGAGCTTCCTAATCGTCGTGAAATTTTAACACGGCCTCTTAAATACTTCATACAAAAACATACCAAATTATCCGAATTTTCTTATCATTTTTTATTTCAACCCTTAAGGAGGTTGAAGTAATGATGATAGAATTCTGAAAATTTGGTATGTTTTTACATGAAGTATTCAGGAGGTCATGTAAAAATTTCATGACGATTAAGAAGCTATTTACTGAACAATTAACATTAACGTGTTTCATAGGGACTCAACATCCTTAATCTGTAAAGTTCACTTTTCCATTATTTCAGGATTAACCGTGCAAAGGGACTCCTGTCATCGCGGTCCCTTCAGTTCTTTTGCTCGCAGTAGAATCGTAAACGTCTCCTGACGCGCGACATTAACGTTTCCACACACCGTCCTGCTTTGTGCGTCAACGACACGAAAACGTTTCAAATTCACTCCCTTGAATTTTGGAGCAGGAACCCTTTTCATTCCATTCCAAACATTCGCTTTGATATTTTTCTCAAAGGCCTTTTCCGTTCGTGTATGGCGTTGAGACCTGAGTACCTCTACTTGTTGTCACAAAAGTAATTTATGGTCATTGCGATGTTTTATTCTTGCTCTTCATTCCATTCGCGAGAGACTCGTAACGCGATTTGTTCCAAAATGACGATTAGGAAAGAAGAATCGCTTTTAAAAAAACTTAACGGGTTATTCTTAGTTGTATCGGTCAAAAACAGCTCATTCTTGGGATTTTTTAAATAGAGAATCGTAATGATAAATTTCTACGAAACATTAGGCATTTGAAAAAGTATTATCTGAAGAACACTGTAATTTTCTTAAGCAGATTTTGTTGGTATATTAGTTTATGTTCAATCGAAGAATTTTCCGAAAAATCAAATATCAATACTGCACAGTTCGATAACACAACCTTCGACTGCACAGTTTCGCCACGAACCTCTGTCGGCATGTGGGGTCCGATGTGGGGTAAATATGCATTTTTTTTTGTAGAGACGTTTTTTGTAGCCAATGATCCATATATAATGGCTCAAAATTTATTTTTTTGAGAAAAACAAGAATTAAGTGACCAAACATTCGTTGAAAGTGAGAGATGTGTTGAAAAATCCGTACTTGCACGAAGAAGAAAATGATTAGTACAGGATTTTAAACCCTTTCGAGTATGCAGTCGAAGCGTTAAATAAAATGACGCATGTTCAATGTAAGTCTTGAGTTTTTCGTTTATGAAATGGAAAGTATGCATCGGAAAAAAATACTTCGATCGAATACTATGTTTTTACATTCATAATCAGTCCTAAACATGTTAGAAAGATCGATGCAATAGTTTTTGAGATATCCCATGAAAAAATTGCCGACACGAACAATACGGCCGATGTCCGGCCCAGTACTGGCTAACCGATTGTTGGCAACCAATGTTGGCCCGACATTGAAACAACGGTTCTGCCATTTTTCAGTCGACCCTCTTTTCGGAGCCCGGCATCCGACATCGAGCCGATGTGGGGACAGTACCGGTTAACGACCTAGGGCCGACTGTTGGCGTAGACGGAGAAGCCGACCGTGGGCCAATACTGTCTGCCGTTAATTGTCCTGCGTTCATTTCTAATCCCGGCAACCGGTACTATACCAATGTCGGGCCAGTATCGGCTGCCCTGGAGAGCCGACTGTTGGGGTGGACTACTGGAGCTGACCATGGGCCAATACCGTTCGCCAATAACTGTCCTACGTTCATGCGTAATCTCGGCATACCGCAATATGCCAATGTCGGGACAGTATCGGCTAACGACGAAGAACCGACTGTTTGCGTGAATAGGTTGAACCAATCACGAGCCGGCATCACTTCACGTTACGTGTCTTATGAATTGCCCGCCAGTCGCCATTCAGTGTCGTATCGATGCAGACCGCGAACAAAGAGTAGCGTCCATCGTCGCTTTTTCGTCCAACAGTAATTTTTTCCCTTATGCTCCTACCGTATTCTCAATATGAATAAACAAAAGAGATATGATAAACTGAAAAAAGTGCGAAAAAAATTATGTTGGAATAAACTGTTATTGAAGCACGAAAAATGTGTCATGAATCAAGAGTCATGTTTGACAGAGAAAAAAATCCTCGAAAATAATGTTAAAAAAGCGGAGTGTGAGAACACTCTTGAGTATGTGGAAGAAATTATTGAACACGGGGACGATAAAAATGATGAAAATGAACAACTAAAAAATTGTAACACGAGTGACCGATAATGCCCTGAGTTGTATCGGTCGATACTCGGGGCATTATCGTACCACTGTTGGTTATGGACTGGACCAAAGTTGGTACGATATTGGCTTGAACTTGGGCCAATGTTGACACAGGCGTCGGGCCGCTCTTAATACCAACGATGGCATAGTCTTGGGCCGACCTTGGCACGAGCGACAGCACCAACGCTGGTACGATATTGGCTGTAACTTGGGCCAACCTTGGCACTACCATCGGGCCGGTGTTGAGTCCAACGTCGGTACGATATCGGTAGCCAGCCTTGGCCCGAGGATATCATTCCGACAACGGACCATTAATGGACCGACATTCATGCCAGAGAACGGCCAACCATACAGGAGAGTTGGCGCATTACTGGGCCAATGTCGGACCAGTTGTACATTTTTTCATGAGATTTTGCTCACCGACTTTAAAGACGTACTTTCGAAAGAAAAGCGTTTAAAGTTTCGAACGACACTCCGGGCGTCCCGACGAGCGTCCACATAGCAGTCTATAAATCTGTCAATTTTGATCCGATCACCTTGAAATTTTCAGGGAACATTCATAATATGATATACTGTCAAATAGGGTAGTGATCTGATTTTGGCACCCCACCAATTCTTGTCACTACTGTCCTGCATACAAAGTGGTTCTTAATGTGCCAATAATAGGTCCCTTAAAGTGCCCATAGTTGGAACCTAGAGTGCCCATAAGCAGGCCCTTAATGATTAGGCCCTTAATGTGCCAATAATTGGGCCCTTAAAATGCCAATGATTGGCACCTTAAAGTGCCCATAGTTGGAACCTTAAGTTCCCATAAGCAGGCCCTTAGACTGCTAATGATTAGGCCCTTGAAGTCCCGATGATTGGGCCCTTAAAGTGCCAATGAGTGGGCCCTAAAAGTGCCAGTATTGGGCGCTTAAAGTGCCAATGATTGGGCCCTAAAAGCACCAATAATTACGCATCTTACGGTTTCAAAAAAGTTGTTATTATTGTTTTTCAAAAGACTGTTTTTTTTACTTCGGCAACATAACCCCTCAAAGCGTGTCGAACGTGTGTCGTCGCGGCTTGGACTCAAGAGCGGTTCGAGAAGACTCGGAATTCGGGGATCGAGCGTGAGTGACGAGTTGGCAGGGAAGGTGTCTCACGCTTGGAACGGTCGTCTCGTTTTTCATGCGCCAAGTGCCATTGTATCCGCGTGTCGAGTCAAACGCACGAATAACCACGAGATCTTCCAGATACATATATACATCCATGTAAATATGCGTAGCCCTTCAGTCGTCGGGAACGCAAGACACGTCAAGCGGTATTGCGATAGTTATTCGTATAGGAAACGACGAGATCCTCAGCTGCGATACTGCCCAAATACGTCCATTTCCACGAATATTCAAGTTTTTTCTAATTCTTATTTTTCATATGCTTTAATTTTCCTACCGCGGCCCTTATTATCCCACCCAGGCCCTTATCTTCCTACCTAGGCCCTTATTTTCCCACCTAGGCCCTTTTCTCCTCACTTAGGCCCTTACGGGCTTGGCTTCGCCCTTGGTCCCTTTTTCTTTCACCCCACACTTGTCACTTCGTCATTTTCAGCTCGTGGAAGTGGCAGGGTGTTTCCCACAGCGACTCTTTCCTAACGCACTGCTGTATCGCATTCGCACGAGGGCACAGGGAAACTGTCGAAAACACGTGCCGATACAAGCGGCCTCCATTTTACTGAATTAGAAATCACTATTTATTAAAAATTGTCGTGACTCGTGAGCGACGTTTCGCAGATACGTTTTAGTGGCACCGTAAAAACCGACGCACGAATATAATGGTCAAGGGAATTTTGGCTTTCTCGAATGTGTGCAGCGTCCTTCAAGATGAACGAATGTGTCCTTGAAGATGAGAGGGGGCTTTCAAGGCGCGGCAACAAAAAGACGCGCGGTTCTCGTTACTTCCGGTCATCATTTCACGAACGGAAGTTACTCGCTTAACGAAACGCAAGATTCTTTGATTCCACTCACGAATAACATTCACAGGATACGTGGAACATTCCTGAAGTGATCAGCGAGTGACGTTTGTCGCTTGGGATTTTTCCTGAATTTGTTCTCACTATATAAGCCCCAGTAGACCTCAGGGTCCCAGTGATCGTCATGAAAAACTTCTGCTCACTTTGCAAGTTGAGCTACATAAGTTTCAGAGTCGAGCGATCTGCTTGAGGGATTACACCACTCCAGCGGCAAAAAATAAGGCCTTAAAAGAGGGTTTATTTAACACATTTGAAGTATAAAAAGAAACAAATGTTACTTTTGTTTTCATACAAAATGGCAGCGACCGGGCCCATCTTGAAAAACGTGTTTATTATAAGTCGCTTCACGGGAGGACGGTTTTCGGGTGTAGTTTCGAAAAGCCTATACCTCTGATTAATTTGGAATTTCGTGTACTTTGACGTGTATTTTGACGCACTGATTACGAATATCATAGTGTAAATACCCGCAAATTTGATTTTCAAGGTCAACACATACGAAAACTGATTTTTTAAAAGTTTTTCTGTATTATTTTAGTAAATATTCATTTTAGAGAAAAATGTTTCCCATAAAAGTTATAGCCTATGAAAATATTGATATTTTATGTGCTGTGCAGTTTTTATTTAAAACCATTCCGTTTCGAGAAAAATAGGATAATGTTCCAATAAGTGAAAATTGCTTAGCTCCATTAGTTTCGATATTATCTATTTACGCACTTTACCGCGGGAAGGTTGGAGTTTAGTTTTTGAAGTGCATGTTTTTTTTTAATTTTTTCTTCTTTTATTTTTCTTTCTTTTTGTATTATATACTATTTTTGTATTTTTTGTGATTCAGTCAATTTTAAAGTGCATGTTTTTTTTGATTTTTTGGTCTTTATTTATTTAAAAAAAAATTTTCTGTTATTTTAGTTTCTTTTTATATTATATACTATTTTTGCATTTTGTTTGGGTTTGTTTGGGTTTGGTCGGGCTCGGTTTTTTTTGGGCATGCTTGAGCTTTTTATTTAATTTTGTTTTTTTTTACTTTGGATTGTTTGGGCTTTTTTAAATTTAGGTTTGTGTTTGGATTTTTTTTGTTGGTTTTGTTTCAGTTTGACTTTGGTTTTTTCCTTAGGTTTGTGTGGGCTAATAAACATTATCTATATTCTTGCTGTTACCAATCCGTTACTATAGATAAGTAGATGATATCGGACCTAATGAAGCTAAGCAATTTTCACTTACTGGATCATTATCCCATTTTTCTAGAAATGGAATGGTTTTAGACAAAAATTATGTGGAATATAAAATATCAATATTTTCATAGGCTACAACTTTTGTAAGCACCATTTTTCTCTAAAATGAATATTTACTAAAATAAAACAAAAAAACTGTTAAAAAATCAGTTTTCGTGAGTGTTAACCTTCAAAATCAAATTTGCGGGTATTTTCAATATGATATTCGTGATCAGCGAGTCAAAATACATAGGCACACGAAATTCCAAAATAATCAACGAAATTCCAAAATAATCAGAGGTATAGGCTTTTTGAAACTTTATCCCGGTTTTCTCGTAATGTATAAGACCAGGAACAAAAATAAAAAAATATATATAATTTATGCATCATTAGCTATGGGACTACGTAGGGATTTTTTAATTCAAATTTTGAAAAATGGCGCACTTTGAAAAAAATTAATCGATTTTTTGCTCAAAAAACAAGCAGCAAAAAAGGGTAATTATGCAGTTTGGCGCCTTTTCCGAAAAACGGCGGGAAATTTTTTTTTTCGCCACAAACTGCCTCTATTAGTCCTAACCAATGATATTTCGTCGGGGGAGGCTGACATTTTCCATAATTACCATGAGTTATGGGGTTTTCAAGTTTGAGAAAACACATGATGGAATAGGGCATTTTCATGCATTTTGGCAGTGTGTGTCGGCTCTGGAACGACTTTCAACTCAAATCCACTATCCAACGCACCCTCTGGGGGGTTCAAGGGGCAGCGCCCCTGCGGGGGCGGTGGGGGCGGAGCCCCCCCAAGATACTGGAAAGAGATTTTTAAAAGAAAAAAAGTTTCTTTTCCATAATTTGAAAATGAGTCATTATTTTGAAAATGAGTCTGGAAATCGTCGAATGTACTGTGTGTAGATTTGTTTTGCTATATGTGCGTGCGTGTGTGTGTTACCTGCTTACAGGTAACACACACAGATTTTCAACATCATCGGAACCCTAAAGGAGCTGTGACTTTCGACACTGATATGAGTCTTCTTCAAGACTGTCAACTATATCAGTATTTTTCAGGATTTAAATCGGTCCTTATCAGGACCACCAAAATTTTGAACGTATTTCGACTGTTTACTAAACACACATATACACACATGCTCACGCAAACGCATTACCAACAAAAAAAAAAAAATTAAAAATCTCAAACTTCAAAACCCCATAACTTATGGAGTTTATGGGAAATGTCAGCCTCCCCCGACGAAATATCATTTGTTATGATGGAATAAACATCCCCATGGCGAAAAAAAAATTTTCCCGTAGTTTTTCGGAAAAGGCGCCAAACTGCAAAAAAAAGTCTGCATTCAATCAAAAAACGGCTACGTACTCCCATAGAGAATGTAATTGTGAAGCTACTATCAACATTTAAAATCGACCCTTGTGTTCGAGTAATCCGTCCTCCCAGTTTGGAATAAGTGGTTTCGAGAAAAACGCGTTCAAAGTTGTACGAGCATTTAAATCGTTGAAATTTTTGTTTACCTTCAATCTGCGTCGCATTGCATATTGTTTTCACGACTCCAAAGTATTTTCAGAGCCAAAAAAACGATTTTTCCAAAATCCTAGAGTGGTGTTATCGATTACAGGGCCTTACATATGCGAAACGCCACTCGATGTCGTTGCTTTTTCCGCGCGTATACAAGCGCCGATTTCCCCGGCCCCTGCTGCTCGAGACAAGAAATCGAGTCCTCCTCTTTGATGGGCTCGTGTCTCGCGCGCTTGCACCTTTTCATATCGATATATATATACAGCGTGTAATAGACACGCGAAGTGGATTTCAACGCTATCATTTTATACTATTACGCTATATACGCGCTATATACGCTATACTATATACGCTATATATTTTATTTCTGCCTGCGCGTTTAGGAGAGCGGGGGAGAGAGAGAGAGAGAGAGAGAGAGAGAGAGAGAGAGAGAGAGAGAGAGAGAGAGAGAGAGAGAGAGAGAGAGAGAGAGAGAGAGAGAGAGAGAGAGAGAGAGAGAGAGAGAGAGAGAGAGAGAGAGAGAGAGAGAGAGAGAGAGAGAGAGAGAGAGAGAGAGAGAGAGAGAGAGAGAGAGAGAGAGAGAGAGAGAGAGAGAGAGAAAGAGAGAGAGAGGAGAGAGAGAGAGAGAGAGAGAGAGAGAGAGAGAAGAGAGAGAGAGGGAGAGAGAGAGAGAGAGAGAGAGGGAAGTCTCAAAGGATATATGAAAGGAAGCGAGAAAGTGTGATAAAAAAAGAACAATCCCGTCTCGGGTGCACGAAAAAAGTCCAATGAGCGAGTGCTAGCGTATGCAACGAGGATGTATCCGGTGACAGGCGCGAAGTAGCTGTAAAAAAACAGAAACGATCGTATGAAAAAGAGGAAAGAAATAAAATAAAATGCACGGCGAGGCGCGTGCGAGTCATTCGCACCGATGGACGATAAGAGGGTGAATTCTTGCATCGAAGGAAACGGCAAGACGAGACGTTTCGCGAGAGAACGCGCCACGGCCTGGGGAAAAAGAGCCATAAAGTGCCGACGCGGCAAAACTATTTTTGACGCTCTTCTTCGAGCTACGGAAGCCCACCAAGTATTTTCTTTTTTATACTCACTTTCATCGTACATGATGCGTGGGAGGATTTTTTTGTTTCAAAGCAATTAAATCCAACGCTATGCGGGTATTTTTTTGTACGAGAAAAAAAATGAAATCTTAGGTCCGGTCTGTACCGAAAAATGGGGTTACTTTGAATAAGCTTTGTAAGTTTTCCGTAGCTATTTGTTTTTAGTATTCTAAATTAAAACTGTTCTGCTCCAATGGAACAATGTGTCGTTTAGCTATTAAATGTATAAGAAAGTCAGGCTCCACCAAAACCCCACAATTTTATATATTTTTTTTACGTGTCAAAGTAACTTCGTGTGTGGGGCTTTGTTGACCACGAATAAAAATTCCACCTATGTTAAAGATTAATTGTTATTTTGACATCATTTTGATAAAAAAATATATATTTTATGCATTATACATGGAATTAAATGAAAAACAACGATTTTTTACAATAAAATTGTCATCTTTATTAAGGCCTTAGACTACATTAACGGGTACAAAATTATGTGCGAATTTAACAATTTTTTTTCGTATGAAAACGTGATTCACTCAAAAAATTAATCACGCATCTATTTAGTATGAATATCAAGCTGTTAGAAAAATAAATTCGATGTACAAAGTGGCCGACTACTAATATTTTCTTTTGTTATCTTTTTTTAGGCGCTTCGCGGCGTGACATTTAGCATCCACAATTGCTTACCTAGAACAAAAAACAAAGGTGCTCTTCAATCTACATTAGAATACCTAGGGAAGTACGTACGGAATTTAAAAAATATTGTTTTATTCAAAAGTTGTAGGTATTTGAACTTAAAAAATGAATTTTCAGTGAAAAACTTCGTTATAACTGCTCATAAAATGAAAAATTTTCGATTAATCAGAAATTCCGTACGTACTTCTTTGTGAAATGCAATTAGGAACATAACATTAAAATTTGAAGTAAATCGAGTGAAAAATGTTGAATTTATTTGTCACGTCAATTGGAAAAAAGCTGTTTCGAGAAATGTACATCGAAAAAAAAAAATTTCTAACAGCTTGATATTCATACTAAGTAGACGTGTAATTAATTTGATGAGTGAATCACTTTTTCATACAACAAAAAAATTGTTGAATGCGCACATGATTTTATACCCGTTACTGTAGCCTAAGGCCTTACGGAAACAGTTTATGAAAAATATCAAATACCTAGGGTTCTATTATAGGCGCTTAATCAGTCTTATCATTATCATTGAGATCAAAATCAACTTGAGCAACACTTCAATTAACTTTAGCGACATTATAATAATCTTGAACGACAAATTTGAGCAGCAATAGACAAAAAGGTCATCTGTTAAAGTAGCCCCAGAAACTGTCAAAGTTGTCCTTAATGTCAATTTCACCTCGTTTGACAGTACTCACTCGAGACTCCTTCCTACGAGATGAGGTTCGAATTCACCATCTCGCGTTCCCATTTTATTTTTATTCGTTCGACACTCTTCCGCCGTTGATACAGCTGTGTGGAAGAGCGAATCCTGACCCTGAACCATCGTCGTTTGCCAAGCATGGTACAAGTCACGGATACCCTGACGTAGGGTCAGCTCAGCCCTGGGAAGCAATAGCTTACTGTAATATGGCCTCGGCTGGGTAAAACACACCATATAACATTACCATAGGTCCGTAACTGGGCACGCTCGCTTATTTCAGAGGGACAAGTCTACATATGTACAGGACTACTGGTTATTGGTCACGATCCCGTGAAAGGCTTGTAGGACATGTTTTCCGCTATCAAATAACTCAGTAATGCGTTGGCCAAAAATAAACCGTTTTCCACATATTAGATTTTTCATTTATTTTGAAGTAAGGGTCAGGCAAATTTAAAAATGAATTTAAAAAACTGCCTTATGGAATTAAACTTTGTTATTTATTTGTCGTTTCAGAACACAGCAATGAAGAATTGTCGACACATAAAATAAGGGCAAACTAAGTCTGCAAACATTTTTGAATAAGGGGTAGCAATATTCTGCAAGTCTAATCATCATTTTTATTTGGTTGTTGATGATTCTTTGTTACTGTTTTCAAAGTACAAATAATGGGCAAGTTTGATTCAATACAACAGTTTCTTTTTTCTCCATTCATTTTTAAAGTTGCCCACCTCTAACCTAAAAAATAATAATAATATCTCGAAAACAGTTCACTTTTACATAAAGCATTGCTGGGTCGTTTGATAGCGGAAAATATGTGCTACAACCCTTCACGAGATCGTGGCCAATAATCAATAGAACTGTATACGTATATGGGGATGATTTTGGTGACAGGACGGTTCTCGACACGATCTCTATATACGAGTTGGCTTACATTTATCCAGCGGTGATGTGCAGACATTTGACTTTGTATAATGTTAAATGTGGGGACAATAGGCAACTATGAAGAGGGACCTCGAAGTCGAAGGTCTTCAAAATCATAATTCCACATCTATATCGCTCTATATAGTCTATATAGTATATACTATCTCTAGATAGTATAGTATCTAGAAGTCTATACTCAATATGGTACACAGGGTGTTTGGCGCATGGACCCATACAATTTGTTGGGGGATTGGAGGGGTCATTGCTACTTTTTCACCATCAGACCTTATGTCTTAAGTATCACGGCAATTAAGATATTTCGCCTTTGAATCGTCATGCCTCTTTTGTTTATGGTTGTCTATACCACGAAAAAACTTTTATTGTATTCAGCAATGTATGTTTATTATAAATAAATCATTATTCGGCATAATTGGCTTCGAGAAAGTCACTCACGAGCTTCCAAAGTCTTAAAAATGCGTAAATGTACGAAGATGTCAACTGCTAAATTCATTATTTAAAAAACTAACATCTATTTTGAACTTAACTTTCTTTTAACAAGTTCTTTAGCTTATACCTTTTAAAACGGTACGCTACATGTCATAGAAATCATTCATTATGTGGTCGTAATAAAGAGAACAAGTGTTTTTTTTATAATGAATTTAGGACTTGACATTTTTTTAAACATTTTTAAGACTGGAAGCTCAAAAGTCATTTTCTCGAAACCAATTTTATCAAATAATGATTTATTTATAGTAAACATACGTTGCAGAATACAACAGAAGCTATTTCGTGCCACTACAGCGACAAGTAAAAAAGTAATGACGATTTAAAGGCGAAATTTCGGGCAATTAAAAATAATCATATCTCAATTCTCGTGACACTTAGGACATAGGGTCTAAGGGTAAAAAAATTAGCAAATGAGCCGCCCATTCTCTAAAAAAAATGTGTCGGTCCACGCACCGAACACCCTGTATACGTAGATGGTCTATATGCGTATCGGCTAGAGCTAAAGTCGATGCTAGACTCTCCCTAGTCATGTGTCCCTTGAGGGAATTGTGCAGGCTAGTTCCAAGTTGGCCAAGGTCTGACGTCGATGGCTACGTCTGTGCGGTGGAAAATCTTTGGCCAATAAAACTCGAAGGACACTGTCGAAACGGAACGGTCGAATCTCTGTCTGATCCAGGCATACAATTGTCTACGTTTCTTTGAAAGGTGCCCTTTATATTGTTATGTGATCGGTATCGGAAATTGTGTCGTTAAATTACCGTCAAAAATCGTTGTTCAATTATTCTCGCAGTCTATATATTGCAACTCGGGGAAAAACTCCAGACAACTATCCAAAAAATGTGTATGCCCGCGCGGCTTTCCAAGCGTCCACATCCTGTCGATGACAAAAGTACGCCCTGGATTCTATACTATATATCTATAATTTAAAATCTATAATTTAAATTTGATAGATTTATGCATAGTTTTTAAGTTCAAGGAATATAGATTTTGCATCTATAAATGATAGAGATTATAGGAATTTATAGAAATATATATTTTAAATTCAAATATCTATAATTTAAAATCCACAATTTGAAATTTTTTGTGGGATTGGGAAATGTTTTACATGAGATACTAAGGAAGAGCTGCACTACCCTAGCATGTGGGTTTATTTTCCCTCTCTCTTTGAGCTCCTCCACTTTTAATCGATTTAGTTAATATTAGAACATTTTTCAAACATTATAGCACCTCTACAGATTATTTTATGTAGAGACAGAGATTTAAACATTCACCGGGCATGCACGAGAGCATGCCCCATTATTCGTAAATTTTTGATAATTTCGTAATTTGATAAAGATCAAATTAACCCTTTTTCACCGACTAAACTTTGATCAAATTGAATTTGCCTTACACCATTCTCTTCTGCATGTAAAAAAACGAAGAGATTCATGTACTTACGAGTCTCACTAATGCTTTCAGACCGATTTGACGAACGAGCGTGGGGTAAATATTTACTCCGGTTTGTAGTTTAAAGGTAGAAAAATTGGTTTGTAGATCTAATGTTAAGTAATCAACGCATTGTGTCTCGTTTGAACAGTCGAAAATAGCTACTTAATGGGATTTTTTAGTCGTAAATCGTCATGATGAATTTGTACAAAAGATAGGTGTTTGAAAAAATATCATGTGAAAAATGAATATCAGCGAAATGATCGAAAATATCATTTGAAAAATATTGGGAGGGGGGGGGGGCGCACTGGTATTCTAAATTCAAAATGGCGACCGAATTCTCCATGGGCTTATGTTTGCCATTAAGAAATTGACGAAAAATTGTTTTTCGCGAATAACTCGGTTGTTCGTAATTTTTTAGTAAAAATGGTAAGGACTAAACTTGTAGGACATTCAATTTCCTACGACTTTACTCATTACAGTTTTTTTCTCTACGATCGATATTTTCGAGTTAAACCTAAAAGAAGCGGCGAAGTAAAACTATTGCATTATCTCGTTTATTTTTAACTTTACGCCACAAATGATCATAAGCAAACTTGCAGGGAATTAAATTTTCGACAATTTTCGTCTTCACCTTTTTCCCCCTACAACCGATATTGTAGGAAGTCATTTGAAGCCGAAGGGCTGGAATGAAAGCCGGATGAGGACGGACGAAAAACGCACCCACTAATGATAGATTTTTCGAAACGTTCGTCAGACAGTCATTAGGGAGATCCGTAGACAAGATTAGGGACGAGGTTGGTGAGACGTCAGTGGCATATCGCTGGAAAAATAAGTCTACATCAAGTCCAGTGGTGTAAAAATGTGTATTGGTCTCTTATTATTACTAATTAATTCGTTGTGACCTGGGTTTCTCCCCTAACTTCCACACCGATGTTTGAGACGTGGGCGAGCACAGGGATAAAGCGGGGGTTGCGAGAACTCACTGCAGAAGGCTAGAGCGTCGGGGGTGTCCCGAGAATGCGAGGGTTGAGCACTCGAGGGTGCGATAGAGAAAGAGAGAGAGAGGGTGCGAAAGAGAGGGGTGGGAACGGGGCGAGAGTACGCGTGCGGGGAGTACGTCAAAGTTGCTTGTCGGGAAGGGGTGGGGGGAGAAGGGATGGAATCCATTGGACAGTGGAAAGGGGCGCAGACGAAACCGACGACGAGTCTCTCTCTCTGTTAACCGCGCGCGGGTCTTCAGTTCCTCGCTAGCCGCGACTCGTGACGCGTGAGCGCGTTCTTCAAACGATCCTTCCACCGATTACGATATAGATGTTCATCGCGATATATCGAAATCGCAATCGATCGTCGATTTTTTCTCAACTTGCGTTTTAAACGAAAAAAAAAAATGATAGCGAACTTGACGTTGAATTAAATTTACTTTCATTGATAATTCAAATTGGAAGGATAGGTTCGATTTTTCTCGCGATTACTACTTTTTTTTTTTTATTTGTTTGGTTGTTTTTTGGGACTCAGAGAGTGGATAGACGGATAGAGAGAGAGAGAGAAGGGGGGGGGGGGGCGAGACGAATACGATTTGTGACCAACACCGGAAGTATCGTTCACCGACTCGTCGCTCGTCCTCACGTGACCTGGACGCACCTGCGTCGCATTTCCGAAGCGAAAGACCGAGAGCGCAAGAGAGGGACAGAGCCATCACTTGCGCTCTTTCCTCGTTACACTTCGATCGTTTACTTAACGGAGTGCTCTATTAGAAAGCTTCCGGACTCGTCGAACTATGCGCGTCAAACTCGCCAAGTGTTATTTTTCACCCAGCTTCTACGCGCACCTGGTTGAAAAATAAAAATAATTAAAAAAACAACTGAAAATAATTGCGTTGAGGGCTGAAGTGTGTTCTTCAACAAGAAGAACTTTAGCGTTGAAATTGCCGAAAAGCAACTTCCACAAAAGTACGATAACGATGTGTCGATAAATTCCAAACAATTTTTCGGTTATAAAATAGATGACTAATCTATCAGGAGTGCCGGTTACGTCGTTTTCATTCATGCCACTTTATCGTCCACGTGCACGAGACTCTCAACCGTCAAGGTCGGGCATCCCACCTACTCGATAGCCCATTCGCACTTCTCACCTTTACTTCCACCAGCTCCACAGATATCTCCCTCCACCCTCCTCCCACCTGGCTACTCACGGGCCAGCTTCATTTTCCAACTTCCTTACGTACGTCTATACTTATACACATGCACCTATATACCCTTCGGAATTCCCGATAAATTCCACATAATTTTTCCCCGGACGAAAAAATTTCGTCCTCCATGGGAATTTTGTTCGCCTGGATTCTCTTCCCTTTCTCCCGTCGCGAATACATCGAAAATACGGTTGGTTAGTTCGGGGAAATATATTGTACGGTATGTGAGTAGCGCTGGTCAGGTCGACGGTTCTATCCTCGAGGGGAATTCCGTTTCGTATGCGTCTGCACGTAGATTTGTGCGTACATCCGCCTGGACAACCATAAGGCCAGGTAAATTCCCCGTGCCGCATGAACACACCCACACACACCTCTACAATCCCACACGCGCCTACAAACACACACACGCGCCTACAAACACACACACACGCACACACACACACACACACACCTGCACCCACCTGGCATAATAATAGCAATGGTTGCAGAAACGCGTAACCGGAAGTATCGCTGAACCGACCACGTACACAAATTGCCATTGCAATGAACAAGCCACTGCAGTAGCCCAAACAAGCTTACCTTTCGCAAGGATTCGCAACAGCGAGACCGGAGGAATCAACATTACGATCAATGCTGCGGGAATTTCAACAGTTGTCGATGATAATTTTTCAAAGTACTGGAATTTGTCTATTGTACTGAAATTCGTCCTGAAATTTGTCCTGGAATTGTACTGGCATTTGTCCTGGAATTGTACTGGAATCTGTCCTGGAAGTGTACTGGAATTTGTCCTGGAAGCGTACTGGAATTTGTCTATTGTACAAAACACTGGACTATTGTCGTTTCCTAGAAATCTTTGAGGCTGCCGATGATAATTTCCGACTTTAAAGGGGTTTTATTCTCAGCAGTAAAATTCGCAGTTGGGTGTCGCCAAGCTAAAGACCGATACAGCAGGTGGCAATGTCCTCCTGGTTCGGGGGATGAATTGACTGGATGAGAGTGCAGTGCGGTTGTAACTCTAGTTTTACGTACTGCGAAGCAAATACATCAGCCGGTGGAAGAACAAGACTTTTCCTGCAGAGAAAAAGAGAGAGAGAGAAGAAGGTAAAGGTCCAGTGTAGAGAGGCCTCCAAGTGTGCTGTGGTTACGGTGAAGTTGCCGGAGAAAACCAGCGGAAACCTCCCAGCCTCTTAGTCAGTGGGTCAGGAAGTCTCTACCGTAAGTATACCGCATTACCCTGGATTACCTCGCATTACGAGAGTCTCGAGACGGCAATAGCAGCGTATCGTCGGTCTCTTTTTTTCGCGCCTTCTACCCCGTATGTACATACGATATATATATATATATATATATATCCGGTAGAAGGTATATATAAATATATACGCATGGATACGTATATGTTAAATAAATAAACCCATACATATATACGTATAAATAATGTACGCACGCATATATACGTATTCGTTCGTACGCGCTGTGTGTCACATGAATTTTAATAATTTTCCAGCCGAGCGCAGGCCTCATGAATGACGATTTATCACGGGGCAATTCAATTCAAAGGCCTGCCTTTTCGTGTCTTCGCACACTTGGGCATTTTTTCGGTAAAAATGAAACACTGTGTAGTCATGAATAAATCAATATTTTTCACTTCGTACACTTGTGGAAACGTGGCAAATTTGCAAGTTGTATTCTTTATTTTTTTCACGCGAGACGTATCGGCAAAAATAAGCACGGGTGACAACTTGCCCGACCCCATGTGCGTTCAAAGTTCGAGTGAAATTGACACAATTTCGATTACATTCAGCTGTACGTAATGCGTGGCATTACGAAATATGTACGTTGCGAGAATCGACGACGGGTATTCCCAACGATCGTGAATGACGACGAAATCGTCAATATAAATATGCAGGGTGACAATTGTAAGGTAGCCATGTGTTTTTGAAAGGTTGGCACGGATATTTTGGGACTGAGAAAAATATCATATTTAACGGTGTTTCAAGTTTTCTTCGAAAAAAAAGTATAGCGTATTTTTACGATGGGTAGGATTTGTCAGAAAATATGGAGCGTTCTAGGAAAAATCAAAATTCCATTTTGAGAACGTAATAAACATAATTGAATTACAAATACGAAACACTTCTAGAAAAATTCTTATTCGTGAATGTGGAGCGAAATTCCATTGATATGATGTTAAAGTTTGCATCGTTGGAGTGCAACGAAAATTAATACTATTTAATTCTTAAACATTTTATTCGGGCTGGAAAGTCCTCAAACGTTGTTACGAATTAGAGATTCAGGTAAGACTACAATTCGCAAAGGAGGCTTTGGATAAAGATGAAAATGAAGGAATGAAGAACCAACAAAAAAACTCGTTGCATTTCAGCGATTCAAACTTCAACGTCATTCATTTATTCCCTTTAAAAAACAAACATCTCTGTTTTTTTCTCGATGACAGGATACACAAAAAAAATGTTTTTTTAGGGCTATTCCGAATTTGAAATTTAATTATAATCATTTTGCCGTACTCAAAGTGAATTTTTGATTTTTCTTCCGACCTCGCTATTTCTTCTGGTAAATACTACTCATCAGAAGGAGATGCAAAGAGGAATATGGTGGGGAATTTATTAAGGGGGAATGACCCTGTATAACTGGAAGCTAAAAAAAATACTACTCATCACACAAAAACGTTCTATTTTTCTTCGAAGTTAAAAACCATTTTACAATATTTTTCTCGGTCGCAAAATCTCCGCGTACGGCCCCAAAAATCACGTGACGACCTTACAATTGACGACATTGAAGTTTGCATCATTGGAATGCAACGGACTTTTTCTCTTGTTGCTGAAATATTTTTTTCTGCCGATTCTGGTTATGAAAATCACTCCCAAATTTTTACGTTTCAAAAGTGAGTTTCAAAGAAGTTGTTCAAAAATAATAAAAATCGAGTAATGACAAATAAAATCGTTGTGTGCCAACGATGCAAACTTCATTGCTATTATAACTGTCACTTTGAGTGTGTATGTATATACCTGTATACACAACTGAGCATATGCATTGTCGATATACTTGATCGAGTTACGCGTACGAAGAACGATTGCGATGGGGCAATGGAAATTTACGCTTTTACGAATGCATTCGACACTCGCGCGCAACAATAACAAGCAACACAAGTACACGTCCAGGTGACACAGAACGGAGCTATAAAACGATTCGTGTCCTCAAAGAGAGAATTTGATCTCCGTTTCATCAGAAAAATAAGTATACTATAAATTGATACACCTTTTTTTGTGATGATTTGATGAAATCTCGAAAGTGACCACTTTTAAATGGTTCGCAATCACAATTCTTGCGTACGACAAAATTTTATCGATATTTTTTCTACTCCTTATTTTTGCAAATAGAAAGACAGTTAAATGAAATCCGTTGGCTGGGACAAAAAATGAAGAACCTGTGTGTGACAGAGAAATTTATCACGAGACAGACCGATGGAAAGAGGGTGGGGGTGGTGGAGAGAGAGAGAGAGAGAGAGAGAGAGAGAGAGAGAGAGAGAGAGGGGGCATGTACCGCTGTACGAATTTGGCAAATGCTCGGAATACCGTGGATGCTAGATCGTTTTAATTTAAGCCCACGCTCTCGCCTTTTCTTACGACTCCCTTGCGAGACGAGTGCGTTAGCTCGCTTTTGCTCTTCCACCATTTCCTTTTCTCTTTCTTGTACTCACGTATGCAGATATATATATATATACACACATAGATAAGCAGCCAAATATCTTTTGGGAAAACATTTCCGACTCGTATGAAACGAGCGATCTTTGCCCCCACCCCTTGCCCCCCATCGCCGACATACATATAGCCAGCTTTCTGCGGACGAATTCTATGTGTGGAGGTTCGAGCACTGCGTGCAAAATACCATTACTCCTATCTCGTGTAATATTTCTTGCAAAATATTTTGCCTTGTACAAAAATATGTTATGTATGTACGAAGAACGTTTCTAGGAGCTTCAATTTCCCTGGTAGTATCTCCCCCCCCCACTAAGAGTCGATTCTGGAGCACAACATTTTTTTTTATGCTTTGTTGGACCTATACGCATATTCTGAAGGCGAAATATTCACGAAAACGATTTTAGCAAATGGAAAAAAAAATATTTCATTGCAATCCAACGATGCAAACTTTAGACTCATTACTCGGGCTGTCATCTGACGTGAACTTTTCATACCCCGTGTAAGGCTCACTATTCTGTTCGGCCAGATAAAAAATGGAGGATTCGTTTGTGGAAAATTTTCGAAAATATTAAATTGAGAAGTTTCGGGATAAGAGAATAAATTTTACCATTCGATTCAAATTTATACAGTAAATTCTTTTTCGTAAGCTAAATGCACCCTCCAAATGTTAAGGATGTTGCATCCAAAATCGAAAATAGTAATAACATTGTTTTAATTTGATAGGTCATTATGTAAAACGTTTGAAAGGTTGTGTAAACATTCCACGACGATCAGGAAGCTGGCTGCTGAGAAATTAGAATTCACAAATTACACGCAGCCTTATGGAAACTGAAGTAACTTTGCAATTATTATTATTTTTTAAATAAAAAATGATGCCAAAAATAAAAAAAATCACACTTGAGGAAAAACATGTAAGAATATAGCGGCAACGTTGCATAGACTGAAAGTCGCGGGAAATTTGAATACTCATTTTCGTTCACGGCGGACGTCTTTTTTTGCACCATAAAGCCACTTTTGTTTTTGATATATTTGAAATAAAAAAACGATCATTCCTAAATATTTCTTCTATTTCTTGAAAACAAATAGCAAAGTTTGGTATTTGCTAATAGAATTGCAAAGTTACTTCAGTTTCCATAAGGCTCCGTGCAATTTGTGCGTTCCAATTTCTCAATAGCCAACTTCCTAATCGTCGTGAAAATTTTACACAACCTTTCAAATGTTTTACATATAACAAAATGTTCTCACTAAAACGAAATGCAAAAAAAAAAAACGATTTTTTAAGTTTCCAGTAAGGAATACCCCCTTAAATAAGGCATTAATTTACACGAAAAAAAACAGCCAGAGCTTATTTAACATCTCAATATCTCATCATAGATTAAACCCTATGTTAAAAAGTATTTTTTCAATTGCAACTTTTACAGTAACGGTGTAGACGTTCGATTTATAATTTGGAGGGTTCAGTACATGACAAAAAATGTGCTGTATACATTTGACTCATTTGGTAACATTTTTCCAACTATCCTGGAACTCCTTAAATGTATGTTTTTTTCGAATAATTCTCCACAGCTATTGACATTTTGCTAGCTTTTCTTTTCATCGAATCGCGAGTGACTGCTGCTGTTTCGGCGATTCGAAAAATTCGGCCAGATGTTCTATGCCTCAGGTCTGGTACGCAACATGCGCGAGCTCCGGTGCTCTTCTTCCCGCACTACGTGCTATGTATATGCATGTACAGTTGGGAGAACGCGAGTGTACTTTTAACCGCACTCCGAATTGGGTCAGAGCGCTGCGATGTCATTGCTGCAGAGGAGCCTGCTGCAACCTTATACCAAAAAATCCCTCGGGATATGAGAGCAATCCTTCTCACCGTGCCGCAAATACATGCTACATCGTTCTCCGGTAAACGAGTTTTCTCGAAAAAAAAAAGAAAAACAATTGAAACAACAAAAAATTAGCATTTTCGTTTCGTGACAGAGTTGAAATTCGTATAAATTTATAGCAGCACTTGCGTCTAAACTCGGCTGTTAGAATTCGCACCGTGTGACGATAAATAATTGTGGCAAACGGGATTAATGTTTATTTACGACGCGAATAATTCCTCTCCGAGTATATATATATAAACGTATTCAAATATGTAACTAGGGATATGCATGTGTGCGAGTGTGTGCGTGTACAGCGGTCGAGGATTTTGCGTTGCGCATTTTCCGCACGAAAGCTATTCGTCTACGTCGCTGGTCTAGACGTTCGCGTTTGTCACGCGAAAAATCTGGAACAATGAGCACATGGAGTCCGAGGCACAGACTGAATAGGATGCACCTTCCGGTGATTCTCCGTACTTTATCCAAGGCAGCAAAAGGGCATCTGGAGGGGAGAGGAAATACAAAAGACAAGAAACTTTGAGATCGTTGTCTCATATTTGTATAAATAAATAAATATATAAATGATTGAATACGGACACTGGTGGGTGGCGGTCGGGGCCTGGGTCTGGCAGTCTTTCGACTTGAGGGGGGGAGAGATACCTTTAGGCGAGGAAAAAATTACTGAGAGTAAGATTTTTGTAAGATTTATAAGATTTTTCTTCCATTGACACTCATCCGCAGAATATGAACCAAGAAGAATGAGAAATGCTAAAAATCGATTAAATGGTACGGTTTGAAACGATTAGATTGAATTTTCCGAAAAAATGGCTACATTTTGCAATAGTAAATACTTTCCCTTCATTTTCAGAAACATTTAAGGTTATGTTTTAGACAGTAAGGTTAGAAAGATTTATACCAAATTTCATGAAAATCGGTCGATTCGTTTTTTAGCTATACGTTGCCCCGGTTTTGAAAATGCAGTTTAGAAGACCGTGCCATACTTCCGCCATTTTTAAAGATTAACAAAAGTAAAAGTACCATGTAACAGCCAAAAGGAGTAATAAAATATACCCTGCATCTCAAAAGTGGAGAAGAAATGTTTGTTTTTTAAAATCATGCTTTAAATAATAAATGCTATGAAAGAAGGATATTCCCTGACACTATAAAAAATTCCCTGCTCCAAAATCCTAATACTGAACAGGACAAACATATATATACATTGATTAAAAATGTCGCTTGTGGTTTGCGACGATTTATACTATATTGCAAGAAACGACTTGCTATATTCGTATTCAGTGTGTTGTTCAATTATTTTTTACACGCCACATGCGTGTTGGTTGAAGTCATCAATACTTATCTACTAAACGCATAGAATATTTTATAATACAAAAAAAAATATATTCAACTGAAGGTTCTGACTCAATGATTTTTTATTATAATTCATCGTTCCCTGAGCTGCTGTAATGATTTATTTCGAAGAAGATTTTAATTTTAGACACGTATTTTTTTATTGGCAGAGAAGCGGTCTCAAATGGGAAAACTATCCCCTCAAAAAAGGTGTGTCGAGGAGTGACTTTGCAGTTTCAGCCACAAGCAGTCCACCGAACTGAATGAAACAAAATAAAAATTCTTCCAATGTAAAGCAATGAAAAACCTACTATAGAAGTATCGAAAAAAAGTAAATTAAGGAGTGAGACGGCTTTTTAAGGGGTGAGACGGCTTTTTAAGGGGTGAGACGGCTTTTTAAGGGGTGTTTGTCCCTCCCTTAAAACTGTTCTTCCGCCGACAAAAAAAATACGTGTCCAATTGTTTTCAATGCATTATCACAGATATGAGTTTCGAAAAAATTGAAGGCGAACACTTGAGTGATGTTCCTCGTAGGTAAGCCATGCTCTAACTGAAAATAATTTGCGTCTTCGCTAGAAATAAACATTATATTATATTATATATTTTTTATTTTATTATTTTTTTCTCGTATAGTCACTTTACGTAAGCTCTTCTAACAAATTATTCCCGGCAAGTGTTAATTTCGATCATATGAATTGTACATACCCGAATAGTACAAGCTTAACCTGAACAAAAACTAACATACAGTGTACAACATTACTATTTATGGGCCGATTTGTGACAGCACTGAATTAACCATATCTATATTATCAAGCCTTCTACAATAGCTAATAATTATTCCGGGTATAATAAATAATCAACCCACCACCCAGATCGCATATTTAGATATATTTTCGCTTATAGTTGTGTCAGCCATCTTATCATTGCAGTTTCAATAACCTATATGGAATTTTACTATTCCCTCTTTTACCATGGGAGTTTTTTGTAACTATCATAAACTTTTTTCTCGGTGTACATGTGCGTGCGAATGATACTTATATACGACGTCCTTCGTGCACTATAGAGACAGGTCTTTGAATATTTCACTGAAACGTTTTTCCATTCATCGTGCCTTCAGGCCAAACGTCACAGATGCATTGTCCCGTCACATTGAATCCTTGGATTTCGAGAAGCTGTACTCCTCTCGTATATATTTGCGCATGCGTGTATGTGAATACACGAGTCCATAAACCGTGAGAGCTTTTATTATTTCTTGCGAAGAGGAGCCGCCCGAGAAGTCCGTACGAATACGACCCGTGAATACGGTATATGCTCGCGATGACGAAAAAGTCTCGAAGAATCTATCAAAGTACGCGGTCGCCCATTGCATATCGAGAGGCCCGGCGGCGCCGCGACGCTAAGTAATTGCGAAAAAAATTCTCGAAAGCGTAAACATATATAAATGTTGGAAATGAATATGAGAGATGCGCGTTACGGGCTCCATTCGTACAGGTACCCAGCCAAGAGCATAGGCCAAGCACGAAGGGTTCTGATAGCACTTACTCTCAATGAAATCACGAGAAAACGACTTTTTCACATCCATTTGGGTTCAATACACTACTTAGGTTTGTTTGGGTTTGCTTGGCGAAAATAATTTTAAAAATATACAAATTGATCCGAGAAATAGATTGGCACCACTGTGCTAGATTTATTTATTTGGGATTTGGAAAAAGGGGTGGGGATCGGAAATTCGAACGACCAATATTCAGAAGGACCAAAATGTCGAATTCAGTGATGACGAACGTTCCAATATAGGCAGATCAATCTTATGATAGCCTGTAATATAGTGCAGGCGTGTGAAGTCGAAGGGTTAAAAATATATAAAGTAACTACGTTATTGAGTTATAATAGAGCTTCTGTATGAAAAATGTGGTCCAACGGCCAGATCGATAGGTCGACAAGTGTCGACCTGGAAAATAAAAATAATGTTTAATAATCTATATAAATGTAGTCCTCGTTATACGTAGTCGTTTTTGAAAAAATGAAAAAATTCCCTAAATAGGGGATGTCAAAAAGAGTCTAATGTTAGCGAAATGTTTACTTATACTCGGGGGCTTGAAGAATACTAAATTTCAACCAAAAACAACGGGGAAATTATGGTTTTTTAGAATTGAAAATCGCACATTTATAGCTAGAGTTATGATTCCGGCCAGATCGAGAAAAGTCGTTGAGAAAAAAACACAATTGAAAGTTTTAATAAACGTTAATCGTTGTGCTACCTGCCCCCACTAAATCGTCTGTAACTCGGTGAATTAAAAATATTTTGCCTTACAGAATTTTTGTGCATATTCTTGAATACGTATACTTTGAGAATACTTATTCGATTTTTTGACCCATCAAAGTGGTGTCCCGGCTTAAAAAATCTACAAGACTGATCCGGTTTTCTCGAATAATCGAGTAAACTTCATTAAATTGAAACAAAATGTTTCTCAATTCCAGTCACGCTGCAATGAAATAAAAGATAAAATAAAAGCTCTGTAACTACGATTGTACATTAAATTTAATCGGTGCTTCGAAGCGTCTCTCGTTCATTGTGGTACTTACGTGCTCGTAACGATCGTGAAAACGATAATGTCTTTCACGAATATTTGGTATTACAACTGGATGCGCGATGCACGTTTTAACGACTGGGCAGATATATCCAAAATAATATTAATTCAACCTATGTCCAAGTGTTTATTATACAGGGTGTCCCGTTTCAAATGAATAATCCTGCAAGTGTCGATGGGTCAGATCATGTCCTACTATATGCTGCAATTTCAGTTTACTAAAAGTCCCACAATCGAGATAAAAATCATCTGCTTTTGGTTTTTCGCAAGCCATTTCTACAAATGATAACTCTTTCACCCAGTCAAAAAAAAAATACTCTTGGTCTTCGTTTTATCTAGAAAAGTCTTCTATTTAACCTTAAATGTTAAGGAAACTCTATGGAAAACTATCTTATGCAGAATTTTCATATAAACCAATTCGAACATCTGACTTCGCTAGCCTGCGGTGTAAAAAAATATACTACGCATATCGTGCCAATTGCTTCAAAAAGTTGCTTAGTTATTGTCGATTCATATCACTTGTAGAAACGGCACGCGCAAACCAAAAGCAGATGATTTTTTTCAAAAAATAACATAAATAAAGCCCAAAATCTCGCAAACCGTGGACTTTTACTAAATTGCAACTCTAGCATATAGTAGGACATGATCTGACCTATCGACAGTTGCAGGATTATCCAGTCATAATAGGACGCCCTGTATATCTGTATACACAAACATACGCGCAAGAAAATACGTAGAGATATGTCCAATTCATATGAGTGTATTGATATTACGTTGAATGAACATTTAACGTTTACATCCGGCGTCAATCCGGATGTGTCCTTAGAATTGATTCCGGAAGCCACCCCCTTTAAAATGTCTCGCTCTCTCTCTGCTCTTCCAATCTGTCACCCTCTGTGGCGATCCCCCCCTCCCTCTCTCTCTCCCCTCTTATTATTTTTTTGCGTCAATGACGCCGCGATTCTTTCCGCTTTCTTCTCTCCGCCCTTTTGCCCCTTCATCGGGCCCATTCCTATTCCCTCTTTTCCACCTGTGAAAGTTTGCCATACGAAAGGACCCAACTCCACACTTCGAAGCTCAGAACTCGACACGTGTCTGCATACATTCACGAGCCTTTCCGTGCAATATTGTACGCGGTGTCGAGGGTGTGCCAAAGTAATCTTAAAGTTGCATCGTTGAAATGCAACGAAAAATATGCTCGTTTTTTTTCGTCATTCCTATTATCATCTAAAACATTTTTTGCAGCTCTTGGTTATGCAAATTATTCAATATACATTTTCAATAAGGGTTCTTCAAAAAGTTTTGCTGATATTCGTAGCCTAAAGGTGCCAAAAAACGAACTGCAATACGAAAAACAAAAAATTTCGTTGCATTCCAACGCTGCAAACTTCAATACCGTGCGCCTAGTAGGTACGTCCATACGCTTGCACGGTTGTCCACAGAGAGCAGAGTCGCATAAGCAAGCTTTAACAATTCCCAACGAGCCCAGAGTAATCTCCGGCTGTACGGCCCAGGTGGACTCCGCCGGAGTACAGAGGCGCGTGAAAGGGACACACGAAGGGATTACGGTACCGCGTGTTATCGAATTATCCAACTGCTTCGATCCCGTTTGCCGCTTCACATACGGAATGCCCATATAGACAGACACATGGGAAAAGGCTAATTTGCTTTCGTCATATAAAAACAATGTTGGCTATATCAACATACCCGGCTCTTTTGAGAATGATCCTTACATTTGTTTCACATGTACCGTACATTTCGGCCACGGGATGGTCCTTGAAATAATCATTATATTAATATGGTTACATTTGTCCAAAGGCGATTTCGAAGACCTCAGAGTTTACATGATTGATTCGACATTGAGCACGGCTGCTGTGAGGACGTTCCGCGAAATCGAATGTCTTCAGAATACCCTTTCGCCTTTTATAAGGGTTGTCTCAAAATGACCTGACATGTCGAATTGCGGGCCATTTTAATTTGTGACGAACATAGAGTACCCATCTTTGGTACTCTATGTTCGGTACTTTGGTACTCTATGTTCTTTGGTACTCTACTGGCATCGGAATGGATTGCGGCTCAGTCTATTCAGTATATATATATATATATATATACAAATATACTAATATAGGTTTATATTTATTTATTCATTTTTTTCTCTAATGTCCTTAGTTTCAACATATATCTTTGCGGGTCTTACGTGTCACTTTCCCAATTGAACAGTTCGTTGATCAAACCTAACTTCCAAGACGGACACCGAACTTTTATGGATTAGCACCGAGAACAAAAAATGTTCGTCATTTACATTAGTTTCGCTAGAGATGTACACAAGGTTATTAAAGAATATTGTTTTTTTTTCACAAAGTGGCATAATTTTGGAGGTCTTTTTTCTCGCTGACAAAATGAACTTAATTGATTTACAAAAACTCCTTGCTTTCGTACATAATTCTTGTGATATTTATACACAATTGAAGCTAATAAAAGAACGGGCAACATTTTATTTCTACTCCGATTTAACGGGTTAAGAAAAATTTGCTTTATGACAAAAACTAACGAGATCAAAATATAAATTCTTAGCCAATTTTATTTTTATCTTCCGATTTAAAACCATACAGATACAAGGTGCGCAGCCAGGCATCCCTTCGAAGTAGGCTCAAAGCTTGTTAGTGGGATTGGTATCAATACCGCCTCCGTACGGTATAGAAACCTGAATAATGAAACCTACTTTACTGCGGTGTTCGAGACAACGTATACAGGTCGGTATGTGTGGAAAAACACGTGTGGTATATACATATAGGTACACCGCACCATGTACGTTCTGTTTTATGCGAAGAGGCTCACCGTAATGATACGGAGCACATATAGTGCAAAAATCACATCTGGGACGAGTCTTTATTAAATAGACTCTTCGCCATGTGTCTCGTGAAAAATTCACCTTCTTTTCTCTAAATATGCATAACAGCCGAGCCGACCTTCGTAGGGCTTCTGCATAAAAAGATTTTTCCTTCGTCACGGTGGCGGTTACCGCGTCAGGTTAATGGAGAAAATTACATTTTTTGCTATTCTTCTTGCCTGCCGTTTTGGTTTGCCAGTTTATCAACGAACCTTCGGGATGGGCTTTGCGTACACAGGAACATGTTTGCGTAATTTACGTCGACCTGCGAGAATGTTTTTTTTTCACATTTTTCGTTCTAAAGCCCTTTCGGGCTCCCATCGAGCTAGTCCCTTTAACTTTTGCCCCACATTTGTCACCCCGCTGTCGTCAATTTCCTAAAAAACGCGACTGTTGTCCCCGGCAACGCTTTCCTAGCGCACTGCTGTCATTGCACGAGGGCACAGGGAAACTGTAGAAAACCAGTGCCGATATAGGCGGCTACATTTTAACGGGTTGGAAAATCGCGTTGAGTATCGGAAAGTGAGTAAAACTGTCTGCCGATCGGCAGCTGACGCGCAAGTTAGTATACGGCTGAGCGGTCACCCATCCAAATATTGGCCACGGCCAATAATGTTTACGATAGTAAATGCGCAGTAGCAAAATAAAGTTTCACTATGAAAATGTTAAAATATGTATACTCCAATACTTTTGCAATATTCTTTTTTGATGACAGTATTGGGGTGACGAGGTCGAAATTCTGCATACAATTAATGCAAAACTTGCCAAGTTTGAATTTTTCAATTGAAAAATGTTGATCAACGATGTTGATTATTATTAACAATTTATTGACACGTGAAATTTGGAGAGAATTCTTATTTAACCCTTGCTTGACACACTCATATTTCGCCACGACTATGACACGCTGGGTCAATTTGACCCGGATTCATCCACCTGCCCTTAACTACCCTTCGGTCGGTTTTTATTGAAAAAAAAATCCGGGATACACTTCAAACATTTTTCAATATGTCTGCATGATTGAAGTTCGGAAAATATAAAATTGAATTGTTGTATAACAGTCGTTGAAAACTTTCAATTTTGGGAAAGTGAGCATTTTACTTAAAAGTCGTCCGGGTCAAAATGACCCAGTGTGACAAGAAAGGGTTAAAAATAATTAAGAAAAACTACGAAATGCACAAATTGAGGGAATTGTTGGACTTGCCCATTCCAAATGAACACGAAATCTAAAAAAAAAGGGCGATCTTTTTTATGAAGTAACAAATAGTGAATGTAAATGCGTTAAGGGGTTACGGGCCCAAAATACTCGTCGATTTTTAATCTTTTTATCTGATAAATGGATTTAAATGACGAGGTTGGAATTTTACACCTAATTTACACATCGTCTTGCCAAATTTAATTTGTTTTTTTATTGAAAAATATTCAAGGACAACAAAGTTATTATTATTTTAAGAGCCGCCGTCACTGCACGGCCAATCGGTGAAAGCGGTTATGGCACCTATGGTAGTATAACTTTTTTTTTAAACGTACTTTCCATATAATAATATAACTTTTGGATGACCTCATATTATTGTGAAATTTTGAAAATCACGATAACGTCAAACTACAAAAAAAAAGTTTGATTTTCGACCAAAAAAAACACTTCAATCTTTTATCATAAACAAATGAGCATATCAAAAATTCGTTCCGTCGTGCGATAGAAAATTTTACAAGCTATGCTCTGTCGTTGCTTCTGAAAGCATAGTTTCGAGAAACACGCAAAACAAAAAACGGGAAAACCGCAGCTTCACAAAAATCGTCTTAACTCGGTCGATTGTTGGAATTTTTATTAAATCTTTTTTGCAAATTCAAGTAAAGAGCCTGAACTATCAAACGATGGATTTGAAAAATTGTATTTTTGAAATTTGAAGCTTGAACAAAGCTTCAAATGTCTTCCATTCTTCTTCAAATTGGCTCCCTTAACACGAGAGCCAACCACTATTGGCGCTGCGAGAATTTTTTTTCACCATTTGACTCTACGGTGATAATACGAGATGCGCAGTGAGATCGTCCCTTCAAAGTGGCTACGGATCAAATACGAGACATCAGCAAAAGGCAAAAGGAGTACAATCATTTCCAAGTCACTATAAACGAAGCTACCGCGGTGTGCAGTTAATGAGCGAGTATCAATTCCGCAAATTACGGTGGAAGTATGTGTCTCGCGTGTACAGTGAAAATGGACGAGGGGTAAGAACGGTGACACCGACAATCCATCAACATTAATCCGAGTGATGGATTGAACAGGCCATTACCGTGGCTTAATCGCGATTGACCGTGGTCGCGGGAGCTGTCTCGCTCACTCTCTTGGAAATTGTGTGCGTACCTGCAGCCGTCAAGCTCCAATGCAACTCTAAAGATTTTCGCAAGGAATGTACGATAAACAGCCGAAATGACTTTGAAGGGGGAAATTCCTTCAGACGCCCGAAAATCGAGTCATTTTTCATGCATTTTTTTAAAGGAGATAAAATAAATGCATTATTTGAAAAATGTTACATTATCTTATTACAACTTTCAAGTATTCGAAAAAATAAGTTATTTCTTAAACAAAACAAAATGGCGGCATAAGGAGTCTTTTGAAAAACTTTTCGAGTTCTTTAGGAGTCTTTGAAAAACTGTTTGAAAAACTGCTCATGTTATGGCTCAAAAAGTTATTGATCGACCTGGCTGATATTTTGGAAGGTTTCTCACTATAACATTATTGGAAGGATTTACTCAAAGTTTTGAGGCTATCGTGTAGATAAATTACGTTTTGGAGTAATAATGGTCGAGAAAAAGGTAAAAAATATGAAAATGTGATTACAAAGCCTAATTATCTTTTAATTTTATACTTTTTAAAATATTTTTATATGTACATCGTTGGTGTTCCGCCTCAATACTTCCTTATGATGCAATGTGTTTTCGAGGTATAACACACAGACACACTCTTCCGTTGTCGAAGAACAATTTCTCCCCAAGGGCGTTAATTGAAAGCCGCGAATTATGGCTTTGGGCGTGTGCGCAACTTCCGACACAATAATCGGAGCTGCGGCACACCCAGGGTAGTAACTATTGGGTGAAGAATGCGCGAGATGTGTCGGAGAATTGGATGAGGGGGCAAATCTCTCCGAGTCTGGCTTCTTTACAATTCCCCTGAAGTTCAATCCTTGAGGCTGGATTGCCACTTCCAAATGGGTAGGTCAGGGCCGAAAAAGAAAAAGAGAGATAGAGAGAGAGAGAGAGAGAGAGAGAGAGAGAGAGAGAGAGAGAGAGAGAGTGTGGACGCAAGGACGTGAATTTTCTCATCGTCCTTGCAGAAGAAAACTTGGCTCTAAATGATTTTGAAGCTCGAATCAAAATATAATTCGTACTTTTGTAATATGCAGGTATGGAATGTGATTACAAAGATGGCGGTCCAGACGGCACAATTTTGATTCGTCGTTGGCTCGGAAAAACGTAAGGGCTTGATTATTTAATAACACTTTTGGTGACTCGAATAAACAGTCATTCGAGGGAGGAGATATCTTTAGGTGAGGAAAAAAATTGACGATTTTCATGACTTAAAAAAAAGATTTCTTCACCATTTATTAGGCTCGAGGTATTTTTTGTTACTACCTTTGGCTGTTACATGGTATTTTTTTGTATCAATTTTTCAAAATGGCGGAGGTTTAGCGAAGATTTTTGTCTTTAAGGAGGTACGATCACTTCCACGGGGTCAAAAAAGAGTCTAAACTTATTTTACCCACAGTTGCTCTGATTGATGCTTATACTTATGTTGATTATTCGTATTATCGATTATAGTGGGCCAAATGTTGAGGTAAATGATGAAATTATTTCACGCGAACAAATAAAAACTGAAAAATTAGATTGTCAACGATTCGGTACTAATCTTCGTAATAATAATATTAACATATTCACCATAAATATGGACTAAAAAGACAAAAAAAATCAGCCGGAAACCTATTAAAATAGGCTTGAATTACCTCAGCGGAATTAACATGATAGGCAGAATATAATTATACATATTATTGATACGTGATAAATGATAAAACTTCATAAATTTTTGTTTGCATATTTTGTGGCGGCTTCTATTGAAATGAATTTCAAAACAAAGCTGGGTTATGTTCGCCAAACGCATCAGCTGTTACTCGCAACGCTGCTAAGTCTGTGGATGCTATTTCGTCGTTCTGACCATTTGCAGCCGGAAATTGAAACTTTCTTGTAATGTAGTGCTTTAACTGCACGGTGAAGATTGATTTTCTTATTTTTTATAATATCTATTATATCTAATCTATCGAATTTCAGTTTTCCAACGGGTTTAGTTGGATACGTGAGCAAGAAAAACCACGATCACCGCACTTCCGGTTGACCGTCTCCATAAGACGACGTGCTTCGGTAACTCAAAGTGCTCGACTTTGCAGTTTTATTGCGAAAAAACTAAAAGGTGAAAATAGCTCAAATTTTGGTAATAGGCGCATAAAGTATTCGCCAGAATTATATAAAAATTTCAAAACCGAAGGTTGAATGCGAAGTAATGATCGTACCTCCTTAATACTCATACGCAGAATATGAACCGAGAAAAACTGAGAACTGATGAAAATCGACGAATTGGTACGCTTTGAAACAAAAAAATTGAGTTTTCCGAAAAAATGCCTACTTTTTGCAATAAAAAAGTACTTTTTTAACATTCAGAAACATTTAGGACCATGTTTTAGATAATAGTGGTTACAAACATTTATAGCAAACTTCGTCGGTCGATTAGTTTTTTAGCTTACGCCAGTTTTGAAAATGCAGTTTAGAAGATCGTGCCACACCTCTGCAATTTTGAAAGATTAATGAATAAAAAATACCATGTAACAGCCAAAAGTAGTAATAAAACATACCCAAGTCTCAAAAATAGTGAAGAAATCTTTCCCTTTAAAAAAATTATGAAAATCAGCTATTTTATTCCTCGCCCGAATGCATTTCCCCCCTTAATAAGTAGTACAAAAAGATTTGATTCAATCGACACTGCGATATGAGTCATATTCTCTTTGCTTTTCTTGTTAGCAAACACCTTTACGATACATTCAAAGGGTTTCACACACAAACGGTGGCGAACGTTTCTCTTGTCTTCGGTTAGCGTTCCTGCAGGGCAAACCGAATAATGCGAATCATCAAGAGCTTACGAACTCAAGATGTACAGTGAATCGAGAGATTTCCGTGCGGAAGAACAATTTGAATTACTGCACACAGGAAACCTCGTATGCAAGCAACATCCTCGGTCACGTAGCTCCGTAACTAGTTTCCGAAATTGTGGAAATCGCAGGCAAAAGTTCATCCAACTCTCGCTCAATTTCTGATAGAAATTGGATCTCCTCAAAGTAACACAGTATTGTACGAACTAAATTGCGAACTTTGCGCAATCTCGCTAATAAAAAAAGACCGCATTGATGGATCGTGTAATTAGTTTGCCGAATTTTTATTATATTATTACATTGCGAAAGAATTATTTTAATATATCGTGATACCATTGTTATTGTAACAGATGTTTATTGTATTGACGAAAATTGCCGAAAAACTCCGCAATCATAAGAAAATTGAATTGCAACAAATAATTTTTTTTAAAGTTGGGTTTTATCACCTACTATCGATTATTCTTGAGACAGTTGAGGGGTCTTCTCCCTTTAGACGCTAAAAAAGGCTATTTCCGTTAATTTTTTTGATCGGTTTATATTATAGATATTGATATAAACGTTGTTACACTTAATAAATACACTTTCGAAATACATAGGAAAAAAATTATTTATTTACGTCACTATTTATAGACGAAAATGGTAGTTAAAACGATGTCCTAAAAAATTGTAGGTCTGCGCTGTTGATAAAAACTCGGAGATGGATCATCCGAAACAAAAAAATCAAACTGTTTTAGATTCAGTATGTTAATGACTATAGCGCATATCATACGATTTTTGATATATGCAAAAATAACAAAATGACGGACATTTTTCGAAAAAATAACGAAAAACGAGTTTTTTCACCGTTTTTGGCAGAAAAATATTACATATCAAAATTAAAAAAAATCCTTGATACACGCTATAGCTACAGTTTAAAAGAATATGTTGTTAATTTTTCATAAGGATCGGTTCAGTAGTTTCGAAGATTTGACCAACAAGCCGTCGAAAACGCTGTTTCGAGAAAAAACTCGTTTAAAGGTAGCTTGGATTGCATACATACATAAAAAATTCCTTTTATGCATTTCAAAAGTGTATTTATCAAGTGTAACAACTTTTATATCAATATCTATAATATAAACCTTTCCAAAAATTCATGAAATTAGTTTTATGTCGTCTAAAGTGAGAGGACCCCTTAATATATAATACAATGTAGATGAGGTTGAAGTTTGTGTCGTTGGAATGCAACAAAAATTAAGCCTTTTCACACGCAATTTTTTTTGGCCCGATTTAGACGGTGAAAATGGCTGAAACGTTTATCCGTTTTTTTAGTAGGAATTTTATCCGGACTTCTATTTGCAAAAAAGCCCTTGGATAACAACAAAAATAAAGAGATGGGAAATGAAAAAAAAAATCGTTGCATCCCAACGATGCAAACGTCAACGTCATCACTGTCTAACCAAAAAATATGTTTTCTACGATGAGCCTTGAAAATGCATACGTGGTACAACCTTTTTTAACCAAATGTTCTTTCCTCATAGAAAGAACTTTTTTTTGCTAGTGCTTCCGGAATATTTGCCAATTATTTCAACACGTTTAAGTTTCGTGCAGTTTTTTAGAACTCTTTATTTGCGAGATAGCCTCGTCGCGTAGAATTTTCCGGGCCTTCGTATCGTTTCGGTACTTACAAAAGCGTATGTAAATCTACCGTGTTTGCCGGCTGGCACAGCGTAATTGCGTTCTGTCCACGGTGCATGAAATACGGAATAATAATTGGACGAATTTTAAATCTCCAGGTACGAATTTCGAAACGTGCGAATATACGAGCGCGTTATTCGTGTTTGAAAAATAGAAAAATAAAAATGAAAAAAAAACACGATTAAAAGAGCGTAAGTTTCTATTGGCCACTGAATACTCGCACGTATACAGCGCAATTCAATTAGTGCACCCGAATGAAACAATATATATTCTCCAGTAGCATCCGTGGTCTCTCGCTGAATATTCCTTCTCTCTCTCGTAGTCGGGACCCGTCTCACGCGCAAACTACGTTACACCACATCAATGCACACTAAGCTCTTTGGCTCGTGGTTTCGTCCGATTCACTCGGTAGATTCAGGCGAAAAGTGATTATAATTTGAACAATGCTTAAACTTGCGCTGCCGATGTTTTAGCAGTCGAAACCTTCGAAATTCAAGACAGCCATCATCCATCGATGTATAGCTGTTGAAACATATTATAAACGCGAAGTTTTCAATAAACTTTCTACGTTTCGAATGCTAAAACCTGCACAAAGGACGTTAAGGTCCTTTGTGGAGTCTAAGATACTTTCAGGCGAAAAAAATAGCTGATTTTCATGAACTTTTTTAACAGTAAAGATTTCTTCACTGTTTTCGAGACTTAGGGATAGGTTTATTAGTACTTTTGGCTGCTACATGATATTTTTTTTATTTTATTAATCTTTAAAAAAGGCAGAGGTATTCTAGACGGGTCGTGGCGGACGTTGTCAGACGGCGGGATATCTAGCGTCGGCAGGATTAATCCGAAAAAAGCAAACAAAATTGTTTTGTTTCATTAGCACTCATAGGCAGAATATGAACCAAAAAAAGTAAGAAACTTTCAAAATCGATTAAATGGTACGCTTCGACACATTGACAAAAAAGATGCCTACATTTGGCAATAAAAAATACTTTTTTCTTAAATTTTCAAGCAAATTTAGGGTCATGTTTTAGACAATACCGTTGGAAAGATCTATACCAAATTTCGTTAGAATCGATCGATTCGTTTTTTAGTAATACGTTATGGCGGTTTTTAAATGCACCTTGAAAGACCGAGTCCTACCGTCGCCAGTTTTGTAGATCAATTTTTAAAAAAGTACCGTGTAACAGCCAAGAGTAGTAATGAAACATACCCTAAGTTTGAAAAATGGTAAAGAAATCTTTCCTTTAAAGAAAAATCATGAAAATCGGCTAATTTTTTCCACGTCTAAAGATACCTCCTCCTCAAAAAGGATTTTGGTAGTCTCAAAGAGGTGGCCGCTTGATTCATCACGATATCTCAATTGGCTTGAAGGTATCTTTTCGGGTTTTTTTCCGACATACAGTGGGTAAAAAAATATTTGTACACGTTGTCTTTTTAAATTATCATACGAAAAAAATGAAATGCTATACGAAGTTTGCGTATATATATATATATATATAGGAAATCAAATTGGATCGATTAAGGCAGTACCTATTCTATCCTAGAGGTCTAAACATCAGGCGTTTTTTTCGGGATAGATAAAAAAATACCAGTAAAGATTTTTTGGTTTCAATATTTTCATTGTTGATTGTTTCAAGAATTTTCAGTCTTTTTATTGTTGATGTTTCAAGAACTTACAAAAAAAATTGTGCGATTGAAATAAAAACTGAAAAAGTGTGAGCCTCTAAATATGGCCCTGAAAACAGGAATGCGTAGGTGGTTGATATGATTCCAATACTCTCATTCAACCGAAACAAAAATAAACCCAATTCTCTTTATCAATAAGCAAGTCATTATGGCAAGTCCCAAAGAGAAAAATAAATGTACTGTCGACTGTCTGAAATAAAATTAATTTGTCGCCCTATGTTTGTACAGGTTTTTTTTTAATTTTTTGAAATCGCGATAATAATAATTTCGCAATGACCGAGGTAGGGACGATGGAGGAATGTATACCGAAGGTCGAGACCAAACTTGCAGTCAGTCGGTTGCGTAGAACTCGAAATTGTACGTCAACGAGGTTGAAAAAAGTAGCTTCGAGAAAAACGCGTTCAAAGTTTTGGGTACAATTTCAGACAACCGCAACTATCTAAGCGGTTTAATGGCATGTGATACGTTATATTAATCGGCCATAGAACTGCGAGCAGTTCTACCTTTCTGAGAGGTTTCCCAAGTCCGTAGCTTTGACCGGTCCATCCTATTCCGTTCTCGTTAGTTGCCGTAAATTGGGAAATGTCCAAATTCCCTTTGAGGACATATTCTCAAGGGTCTATACTTTTTTTAATGCCAATAAAATCGATTTTTTCGGCAACTTTTTGGACTACAAGCAGAAATTTAGGTTACATAAAAGTAACCTTAATGCGCCTGGTAGACCAGCGCATTTTTAGCGCAGATTACTTTTGTATATTGATTGGTCATCAATTGGTGGGAAAGTTCTAATGGTTGCCTTCGAACTCACAATTAAATGAGGCACATGTTTTCAAAGCTTATTAACTGCTTTATATAAGAAATATGTGTATAAAGATATTAATTTTACTGGCTGAGTGAAGAAGTTGCACTTATATATCCTATATATATATATATATATATATGATTTTTAACTAAAGAGCTTTAAGTAAATAAGTCACCGTTAACGCGAGGTTAATATACTATTTGATTACCAAGTCATTGTTCATAATCAAATCGTATATTCCAAACGCGATTTATCAATGTAACTTTTGCTATCTCAAATTTAGGTTTCGGCCGCTAAAACACATCCTCTCTGTATACATATATATATATATATGTTGCTTATAGGGACTATTATGGCATAATTGTACTATAACTGACTTTCGAGGTTGGCTTCTGCATACACCGAATAGAAGACCATGCAAATACACGTGAAGGATTGCAACCGGATTATAACCATAGTATGGGAAGAGACAGGCCAACCGAGCTATATACAGGGTTCTAATGTCAACCTCGAAAATTGTATCCACACACATGCATACAAATACACACATATGCACACAAACGAACAAACACACGCGCGCGCGCACACACACACACATGTGTCTATACATAATGTGTACCTGTATGTATTTGTATATAATTTCATGGTATAATATCGTATTAAAATGTAACGTGCCTGGAACGCGTTAACCGGCGGCAGTATGCGAGGCACGCGGTTCGCTGAATGCTCGTTCTCCATTGTACGTCATCATCATATCTTCCTATACGCATGAATGTACGAATAATACTGTAAGCGAATCCTCTGAATCAAAACAGGCCTGTGTACATGTACGTACATCCGCGTCACTCGGCACTCGCTTTTCGTCCCTCCACCCATTCCTCCTCTTGATCCTCCAACGGCACCTTTTCCCTTTCGGTCGATTCACAAAGTTCTCTCAGTTGACGTGGGATATAGCAAACGCACACGCATTGCTGCTTATTTGAATTCTCTTTGAACGCATACGTGCCCCCCCCCCCCCCCCCCCCGCGCCGGCCCATCATCCTATCTCGTCCGCCTGTGATCTTGAAGTGACTGTCAGTAGAGCGGTATTTATCTCGGTCGCGGAAGCCCGTTATCAATTTGATGAGAGAGTCGAGTCGGCATTAACTGTCACATCAGACTACTTCCTGCTGTTTTTTTCCGATACGCGTTTTTACTTTGGATAAGATCGTGTTGCGGTTTTGCGGTTGACTCGAGCGGTTATGCCTAGTCGTAGAAGTTGAAAAATCACTTTTTTTCAAAACCGCCATATTTTGACAGTGTATCATCTTATTAATGTTGCCGGACAACTTGGAGGCGAAGCAAGATTTCTGCCGCCACCCACGTGACTAGGGTTGCCAGCTCTCGTTTAGCGCTTTCGAGGATATGATGAGATAAAATGAAAGTCCAACGGTGAAAATAAGGGACATCATGTTGTTTGCAATCAAATGTGCTCTGTTATGGTATCAATAGCGACATTTACCAAGGGGGCGTTCATAAATTACGTAACGCAAAATTTCCCCATTTTTTACGCCCCCCCCCCCCCCCCCCCCCCACGTAACAGAACCGTAACGCTTGGCCTGAACTCCCCCCCCCCTATTCTGTTACGTAGCGGGTGCTCCGTGGTCAATAATTGAGTTTTTTAAAAGAAGTAACTAATTATGAAAGGATCGGGTTTATACTTATTTTGTGAAGTATATATTCATATAGCTTCATATCAATTTGTATGAATTAAAAAAAAACTTAACCCTGATTTTACGAAAATAAAATGTTCTTCATTGTCCCATAAATATCTTTATGAAAGGTTATCGGTAAATAAAAAGTCAACAATTTA
The DNA here is from genome assembly GCA_951751655.1 of Ophion costatus. NCBI lineage: Eukaryota > Metazoa > Arthropoda > Insecta > Hymenoptera > Ichneumonidae > Ophion > Ophion costatus. Next base: position 22,258,313 of record OX632362.1, on the reverse strand, counting down.
TCGATATCTATACAAATGTAGCTATCGTTATGCGTAGCCGTTTTTTATTTTGTTTTTTTTTACAAAATGCCGACAGTTTGGACATTCTTTTTCTATCTTTAAGGCCCTTTTTTGCACTCAAGCAATCTTTAAAAATAGTAATGATGAAAATTTAAAAAACCCGGCTATGTACAATCTTAGTCACTGCGATTACAAAAATGTTTTTAAAAAATTGGAAATCGGTTGATAAGTTTTTGAGTATTCACTGAGACAAGGTCGAAAAAAGTAGTTTCGAGAAAATTGCGATCAAAGTTTTCGTTCCGTTTTTCTAGATATAAAGTTATATTTGTTTCTAGAATATTGATACTTGCATTAAAGTATCAAGTCGCGGGCAATATGACGGTTTTTCATCTTCATTATATTTCTCAAAATAATAAGAGCTTGCACTTCATCTATTCTGAAGGATGAGTTTAAAATTTAAAAACTTGAACATGCAGAAATGTTGCTACTTCTGACAGTTCTAAAATCGTGACGTGACCCAAACCTCGACCCCCCCCCCCACGTACGTAGACCGTAACGCCAGGCTGCACCCCCCACCCCCCAATTACGTTACGTAATTTATGGACGCCCCCTGGTAAAAAGAGCAATACGCAACGTATCGTAGTCGTTAATTGAAGCCAGTGGTAAGTACTTGGTTACATAATCATGAACAAAAGCAGAAAATACCTATCATAAAAAGCAATCCAAAATTACTTTTTTTGACACTATACTTGGTATTCCTTTTTTTGCTGCTTTAAGAGATTCTTTGTTTTCTATAATGAAATTACAAAATTCTTTACAGCGCATGTTAAGGTTCGATTTTATCTGTAGTTCCGCTTTTAGTGTCAATATCTAACTTATTTCGGTTTTTGGTCCACGGTTTCGTGCACAAGGAAAAAATCCATTCGGCGTGGGCGTTGGACCACTGGAAAATACGTATTGTATTATTTTCAGCAGATACTTGTTTTTCATCTGTTGATTTTAGAATCTCAATCCATTTGTCAAGAACATTTTCAAGAACAAGGAATGGTATTGATGTTATACCATTTATTTGATGGTCTATCATTAAATGTATCTATTTGATGGAACAACATTGGAAGGATATTGCTCACCGCAAAATACGACTTCGAGAGGTGCTTCTCAGACGTCGGATGTAAATCGATTATAATTAAATATTTTTACACAAAAAAATGACAGAGGCAAATTACAGATAAAACAATTTCATTCAATTCTTCATTCTTTTTCAGATACAAATTTTTTGTAGAAATTTATCGTCACGATTTTCCATTTAAAAATCCAAAAAATAAGCTGTCTTCAGCTGTTGCACCTAGGCATAACCCGTTAAGAAAGGATTAATTTTTTTGGACCACCTATTTTTCGTTGCCCGATGGGGGGCTTAAGTCGAAGGGCTGAACCGTACGATCGTTTTAGAGGATTTGAATTCTGGGTCACCGATCCTCCCTCGACACTTTTTCCCCTCTCTATCATTCTCTTTATTTTGATATATTCTTCGGCGTCTCTTTCCACCTCATTCTTTCCGTTTATATGCATACTATATGTGATCAGGAGGTTTCGATTTCCGTTGTTGGGAACACTCCTGTCCTAGGATTCTCGTTCATTTAGCGACGAACCGAGCGTTGTGAGGCGCACCTCTCGTGACACCTTATCAGTTTTCGATCATTAAGCAAAAGTTTACCCTTGATGTATCTGCTAGAGGCAAAGATAAGAGAGAGAGCGAGAGAGAGAGAGAGAGAGAGAGAGAGAGGGAGGCCTGACAAGAGAGAAGGAAACGGTGATTCTGTATTGCACAGAGCACATCACAGGGGGTGAAAAAGGGAGATTATAATGATCCACGTCTAGCAAGGCTTTTCAATATCCTGCGGCAATTGAGTATCGTTCCTGCATTAATCAATCCGCAACGGTAACGTCATTGCCCCAGATGGTCCACCACGAGACACGGTAGTGTTTAACAATCGCAACAAATAATTATACCAAATCATTCGAACGTACACGCAGATGTGCTTCTTTCAATTTTGCAAAGAATTGCACTCTGATTATTTTTCCGCTAGGCTGGAACCTGGAGAACGTAGAATCTCGTATATAACGGCGCATTTGGCGAATATTCCGGAGCAGCGGGCGAACTTTATTGGTAGCCCCGCGGGTGTTTTCCATCTGCGCTTTTGCCCCGATGTATATATATATATATGTATGTATGTATATATATATATATATATATATGTGTATATATGTGTGTGTGTGTGTGTGTATATATATATATATATATTTATAAAACGGTACTTATCGGTACCAAAATCGACCCCCAGCGGTACATACCGGGACATTTGTCACATACGGGGACGGACCCGGTATTTTTTTAGATTAAACGGATGATGCGGGGACCGGTCCCAATTTCGTTTAACGGTTATTAGTAGGACCTTGCATGTGTGGATGAAAGGTATTTATGGGGACCACGGCCCGGTAAAAGACATAGACGCAAATGCACGAACTTTGGCTGAAAGCATAAATGAAAATAGGCAAAGGCAGCATGTAGTACGCGAATGATAATAAAATTTTAACAATGTTCGCGGAAATCATAAAATTCATTGCGTTACTTGATAATTTAATTTTTGAATTGTTGTTCACTGAACAGAAAAAGTTCAGAAACATTCTCAAATAATATCAATTATAATGTTACTTTTAAAAAATATGAATACAATTAATATGATAGGTTTTTAACCCTTCGTTGAAACAGTTATATTTGGCTACGATTTTCATTCGCTTCGTGAATTTGGAAAGGTAGATAAAGTATTCGGATAGTACTTCATTCACCTGGCATAAACAAGCCTTCAGTGGGTTTTTATTGAAAATAATCAGGGAACCACTTTAAAAATATCGATATGTTTGTGTAACTGAAATTAGGAAAATATCAAACGAAATCATTTTGAAAAATATTTTGAAAATTTCAATTTCGTGAAAGTAAGCATTTCACTAAAAATCCATCCGCGTCACAATGACCCACTGTATCGACGTAGGGTTCATTCTGAATACAAAATAATACCCAAAACAAGCATCGTGGGAAAGAAAATAATAGATTAACATGAGATATAGTTTATTTATTCAATCCTCTTTTATCTACCTATTTAAAATGTATCCATTTAAAATAATAGATCAGTTACACCAACCGCGGAAACCCAATGCGCGTATTCTTTTTCAAATTGTCATAATATTGATATTTTCATCAAATTATTAGCCCAGTACAATTGACGTATTACTAAGGGCTATGCATAACCTTGATGTTAAACAACAGATCGATACTATATATTTTTTTTGTCTCAGGTATTGGGATGGTAAGGTCGATCTTTCGCACATAGATAGGACATAGTCTCGACATGGCACCGTTTTTTTATTGCAATATATATATATATATATAAACAACGTAATCATTGGTATTTCATCTCAGGGCTGTAGCCTCCGCACGGTTCGGTGGCGTAAATGATTCCGGTAAGTGGATTCATCTAAAGTAAAAATTTGAAAAATATACTTTTAGTACAATGGTAAAGCGACAAACTTACCGGATATTTTTCGAAATTTTCAAAATTACCCAAATTCCACTGTTTTTAAAGAAAAGGTCGATTGTCGACCCAAAATAACGACTTTGAACGTTTATTAATAAATGAAGAAACATATGGAACAATCATCCGGTCAGTCGATTAAATATGTTATAAAATATGTCCAATCCAAATTGGAAGTAAATCGGGCGGTTAGATTTTGAGATATGACGTACGCAAAATTGCGAAGTATGCTTTCGAGATAAACGCAAGGGAAGAAACCGTAGTAAATCCACTTTTCCGTATAAATGTTTAATTCTGCTCAATATCTTCGGTGATTCTTTACCGTTTCGGGTACGGGCAATACGAATAGGACACTTATTTTGTTCTAGAATCGTTTTTTTGGATATAAACAATTTAATTATTGCAATGACGAATGTGACAAAAAAGTACATTCTGTAGAAAAAAGAGGGAAACAAAATCTGTTACTTTTTTAAATGACAATGAAAAGATCTCTTTCAAGGGACGAAACGACGAGCAAGAGGTAATGCGATTTATTTTCGTCGCTTATATCTCCATTACCAATATAAAATATAGCTAAAATTAACCATTTTTTATTTAAAATTTCTATCTATGAAATGCACTCTTTCGTCCCGATTGCTATTTGAAAAATTTAATCGCAAGAAAATTCTTTTTATCTTTCGAAAATCACAATTATTTTTCGTACCTTCAATCTGCGATTCCTGCACCACGTAACAATCAAACAGCCTGGTTGTGCAAAGTCAATGCCCTTAGAAACCATACATTGTATCGCGCGGCGTTAGAGCCGAGCCGTAACGCAACGCGACGTTCTGACCTGCTCCACTAAAATCGTCATAGCTCGGGCAATTTTTGGAATTTTTACAACATTTTTGAACCAATTCAAAGTCAAGACTCTACGCAATAAGAAAATAAAATAAACCAACAATCGATTTTTTTAAATTCCAAGATTAAGCACATCCCCGAATGTACTTACGAAACAAGCTCTCGATCGCGATCGTGCAAATTGTGGTCCTGATCTGTACCTCTGGGGAAAAAAAATTGGATACTGTACGACCGCGTGTAATGGTATATATCGGTACCTCTCTAGTTTCGTAATGGATAATACGGGGACCGAACGAGTTGTGGTCCTGAAATATACCTTTACGAAACAGAACAGTTTGACAGTGTACGTCCGCGTGTAATGGCTTATATCGGTACCGTTCTCGTTTCCTAATGGATAATACGGGGACCGAACGGGTTGTGGTCCTGAAAAATACCTTTACGAAAAAGAATAGCTTGATAGTGTACGTCCGCGTGTAATGGTATATGTCGGTACCAACTCTATGTCCTAATGGATGATAGGGGGATGACCAGGCGGATGATTCTATGTTTGTGGTTTCAGTATGCACCTTTAGGAGAAAGAATAGTTTCGACATGTACATCTCCGCGTAATGGTACAATGGTACAAAACGGTACCATTGGGATGTCGTATCGGTCAATATGGGGACATTGGACTCTCTTCAAATGATTGGTACTACTTTGTACCATTACACGTAGATATATACATAGCAATTATTTCCACTACAAGAGTGCATTTTGGGACCGCAATCTGTTTACGAATATCCGTTTAAACCCTAAATTATCCATCACAAAACTTCGGAATACCAGTATATCCCATAACACGCGAACGTACGCAATCGAACAGTTCTGTTTCCAAAAAGTACGTTTCACGACAATAAGTAACTTGATTGCTGGGTGAGCCGTGACTCAATATTTTGTTCCGAGGCTTAGTATAATATTCAAATTAAAACTATCTATTATCTTCTGTCTGTACTCAATGGCTAATAATGTTTTCCTATCGAGGACTGTATTAGAGTAACTAATACATTTTTCCACACCGTTATCCACTCAGTGCCGAATATACATTTATTATTCATTAAAGTCATTATTTTTGTTTGATAAAATTCTGAGGGACTGTAAAAATGTCAAAAAATGTGTGGTAAAAGTTTAAATATAGTGTGTATGATGATTCATAAAACATCCCAAAAAAGCAAAAACAACAGCTGTCATATGGGCTGACCCGGTTAATGTTTCAAAGCTGAACATTTAGAATTTGTGCTCTAATAAACGCATCACTATTTTCTTCGAACGTCATTTTTCTTCGTTTTTGCCGTTTCATTGTCAATTAAGTCTGTGGATTTTAAAAATCAGAAGCTCCATTACTTTGTAAGAAAAAAATTCATTTTTTTGCCATTTTCACGTATTTCCCTCTTTTTTTTCAAAATTTATAAGTTCTTCGCTGAAAGGGTACACAAATATTCGATAAACATTCCAAAGATTGAATAAAAGTATGATGGGAGTTTCTTGAAACTGCAAAGCCAAGACCATAGCACTCGTTAAGACCCCCACGTATGAGCAAAATGCACCTTTATAGGAAAAAAAAAGTTTCGATGGATCGACGTGAAATCGTACGAAGTCGTACCAGTCATTTCAGTGGACTCCATTGTCCCCCTATTGACCTATACGACATTTCAAATGGTACCGTTTTGTACCATTACGCGTATATGTACACGTCGAAATTATTCTTTCGCGTAAAGGTGCATGCTGGAACCACAAATCATACAATCATCTGCCTGGTCCCCGTATCATCCATTAGGGAATAGAGCCGGTACCGACATATACCATTACACGCGGACGTACAGCATCAAAAAATTATTTTTCGTAAAGGTATATTTCAGGACCACAACCCCGTCGGTCCTCATATTATTCAATACGAAACGAGAACGGTACCGATATAAGCCATTACACGCGGACGTACACTGTCAAACTGTTCTGTTTCGTAAAGGTATATTTCAGGACCACAACTCGTTCGGTCCTCGTATTATCCATTAGGAAACTAGATAGGTACCGATATATACCATTACACGCGGTCGTACAGTATCAATTTTTTCCTTAGAGGTGCAGATCAGGACCACAAGTTGCACGATCGCAACAGAGCTTGTTTCATCAGTACGTCCGGGGATATGCATAACGTTGGAATTTAAAAAAATCGATTTTTGGTTTATTTTATTTTCTTATTGCATAGTCTTGACTTTGAAAAATTGACCGAGTTATGACGATTTTAGTGGAGCAGGTCAGAACGCCCCGTTGCCATACGGTTCTAGAGCTGCCCGGTACAATGTATGGTTTCTAAGGGCATTGATATGAATTTGTCCAACCCGGCTGTTCGATTGTTACAGGGTGCAGGAATCGCAAACTGGAGGTACGAAAAATAAATGTGATTTTCGAACGATTAAAGGCACTTTCTTGCGATTAAATTTTTCAAATAACAATTGGGACGAAAGAATGCACTTAATAGATAGAAATTTTTAAAAATATGTTTAATTTCAGCTCTGTTAGTAATGGAGATATGTGGCGAAAATTAATCGCATTACCTTTCACTCATCGTTCCGTCGTTCTCACAAAAATGTTCCTCGTTCATATTTCCATTATACTAATGGAGCTAGAAAAAAAAATAAACGAGACCTTTTTTATACTCAATTAAAAAAGAAACATATTTTGTTTCAAACTTTCTTCTACAAAATGTACTTTTTGGTCACAATCGTCATTGTAATAATTAAATTGTTTATAACGCATGAATGATTCTAGAACAAAAAAAAAGTCCTATTCGTATTGGCCCTATCCGAAACCATAAGGAAGCACCGAAAATAATGAGCAGTCCTAAACATTTATACGGAAACTGTATACGGAAAAAGTGGATTTAGTACGTTTTCTTTTCTTGCGTTTATCTCGAAAGTACACTTTGCAATTTGGCGTACATCATATCTCAAAATCTAACCGTCCGATTTACTTCCAATTTGGATTGGACATATTTTATAACATATTTAATCGACTGACCGGATGATTGTTCCATATGTTTCTTCATTTATTAATAAACGTTCAAAGTCGTTATTTTTGGTCGACAATTGACTTTTTCTTTAAAAACAGTGCAATTTAGGCCATTTTCAAAATAAAAAAAAAATATCCTGTGAGTTTGTAGCTTTAACATTGTATTAAGAGTATATTTTTCCATTTTTTACTTCAGATGAATCCACTCACCGGAATCATGTACGCGACTAAGCCCAGCGGGGGCTACAGCCTTGAGATGAAATAACAATAAATAGGTTGTATTTATATATTTTGCAATAAGAAATAACCGGTGACATTTCGAGACTATGTATTATCTGTGTGTGAAAGACCGATTTTATCATCCCAATACCTGAGACGAAAAAAGTCTGCAGCGGATCTTTGTAACCCTGATGTGAGACGAAAAAGCGTGCAGTGGGTCTTTGTGACCCCGATGAATTTTTCGTAAAATGCTCCCTTTCACGAAATTGAAATTTTCAAATTATTTTTTTAAATTATTTCATTCGATACCGGGCATTTAAGTATTTTTGTTGTTTATTTCAAATAGTTAGGGACAATTAATTACTTGAAATAATAAATTCATAATAATAATATTTAACATCGGAAAAGAAAATCTTATTGTTTTCGCTAATATTCAATAATATTAATTAATAAACGTTTCACATTTGCCAAGTGCATCCAACTATTTCAGCATGAACCCACTCATTTTCTTGCAATATTCCTGGACCCACCAAGTAACAGTACGTATAAAAATTGAAGTCCTACTATTAACCGTTTTACATATAAACTTTAAAACCGATTTTATTACCCTTATTCGGATGTACATGTCAATGCGGATACTTTTGTACACTTATAAATGCTATTGTACATCTAAGTATACGTTTGTTGAAATATGTACATTCGGTCCCGACAAGTACCGTTTTATAAATATATATATATATATATATATATATATATATATATATATATATATATATATATATATATATATATATATATATATGTATAGGTGTGTGTGTGTGTGTGTGTGTGTGTGCGCGTGCGTGTGTGTATATATGGTATGATATGATATGCACCATAATATAAAATGCAATCCGACGCCTGTGTAAAAATGTCCGTGCGTGTATGCATGCGTGCACACGCCGTCCAAGGGAAGATGTACGGGAGAGAAGGCTTCGCACGGCCGAATTGGATCTTGGAAAAATGTTAGCTCTATAGCCATCGACTAAGAAACTTTTCCGTCTTTTTTTAGGCATGGACGCATACCGGAAGCTGCATTTTGACGACGCGGTACGAAAAATCCATTATTCTTGCGTTTTGGAGCCACGGCTGCGAGTACAGAAATTTTCATAATAAAAAAGAGCGAGAGATGGTGAGAGAGGGGGGAGGGGGGAGAGGGGGGAAGGGAAGAGAGAGAGAGAGAGAGAGAGAGAGAGAGAGAGAGAGAGAGAGAGAGAGAGAGAGAGAGAGAGAGAGAGAGAGAGAGAGAGAGAGAGAGAGAGAGAGAGAGAGAGAGAGAGAGAGAGAGAGAAACAGCGATCAGGAAAAATTATGACGACACAAAGCAATGAAGAAAGTTATTCCTGAGTGTATGCCAAAGGTCTACTGTCAATTTTTCCTCTAGGTTCGTTTTAACGTCACTCCGGGGTTAACAACATTATCCCTCGAGAGTGAACGAGGGACGTTAATGGAATAATCTACCATACCCAACAGAGAAACGGTGCATATACAATGTTGCTTTCCTTAACCACGTATAGCCGAGATAGGTTGGGTAGAAATACAATATAATGTTTGCAAAAGGGAGCATGCATATGTACATGGATAAAATTGTGGTTATGTATGTATATATGTACTTAATGATCCTCGATCGTCCATTAATTGTTCGACCGCACATTTCACGTCGCAAGCCGCGCTCCAAAGCTCCCGTGCTCACGCTCATTTCCATTATACATATTATTAATGCTACAGCATGCATTACAGAGCTTTTCCGCGATTATTGTACTCGTCTTTTTTTAAAGTGCAGTTTTCGGCGGATTGGACGGTCGGAGTTTTCTCAGTCTTTTAACGTACGAGGAAATAAATGGGGTGTTTTGGGGAGTATGAGAATCTTGCTGATATATGGTGACATGGCGGTAAAAATCGGATGTGCTGTTAATTCGTTTAGTCTAACGAGGAGAGGTTGCGAGGTCGATGGCTCCAGTTTTGATTGCATTTGGCATGCTTGTAGAATGGTTTGAAATAGACGACACGTATTTTTTTATACCTGCGGAACCCGATTTTCAAGGGGTGAAACGCACCCTCGAAAATAGGGGTGTTTTTCGTTTTTCGTCGTTAACGTTATCGTTCTCATTTCCAATGTATAGGATACGAAAAAATAAACATTGTTGCAATTTGAATTTTTTCCACATCTCGTGCCGTTAAAACGTTATCGACGAAAGACGAAAAATACCCCAATTTTTGAGGATATGATATTTGATTATTTGACGTTATACGATCAAATAGATCCCAATTTTATCTAATATAAAAATTCAAACAGATTTTATTAGTATATTAGTTTAACCTATCGTTAAAGATTAGGTTAACCTATCACATTAGTTCAACCCATCGTTAAAATCGAAGGATTTTTCGAAATATCAAGTAAAAAAAAGTGGCGCGTGTTCTAAGAGAGAGTCCGGATTTTTGCGAAAATAATGAGCATTTTTCGTTTATCAAATGGAAAAAAGACAAAAAGATTTTTTCATCGAATACTATATTTTGACATCTAGAAAAAGCCCTAAAAATTTCGGAAATATCATTGCAGTGGTTTTTGAGATACTATGCCCAACGACTTTGAAAACGTTATTTCGAGCAAGAAACGTTTGAAGTTTTGGACGACTCTCCGAGCGTTCGACAGGCGACGATATAACAGCCTATAAATCTGTCAATTTTCATCCGATCATCCTGAAGTTTTCAGGGAACATCAATAAGACGACATAGTATTGAAATATATTGATTCTTAATAATTTTTAATAAAGTGATTTTACGACTTTTACAACTATAGGCTAACTCCCTTAAAATCCGTTGGTCATGCGAACGTATGAAAGATATATTTAAATAAATAATATTTTTATTTGCATGCAGTGAATGGGTCTCAAATTCAAACATATTGTTATTCTGAGCGAATAAAAATTGTACTTGAATTAGTAGTATTTTAGTAGTATGTATCCAGGTTGTCAACAATCCTCAGTAGTGAAAAATGATAACAAATATTTTTTATTACCGGCATTTCGGTATATGCGATAGGATGTGCCTCTTGCGTGGGTTTCGCGAGATGTGAAACTCACATGTTGTTCCGCAATAAATTTAGCCGGCTGCGCGCGACAATGCGCTAAATTCGTAGTGTGTCGATCGATTGAATTTCCTAATTAATTCAAAGGAAAAAATAGAAGTACATCCAATTTTCCAGTAAAATTCCTTGTTAAAAGGATCTTTTGAAAATAATTATTTCACAAACAGTTTGAAAAAAATATTCCATAACGATGAAAAATTCCTTCAAACTAAAAGTTCTACACTAATAAAATTTTTTTATTAAAATCAACTAAACGCGTTTATTTGATTATTTTTTATTTGAATTAACTAACAATTTTCTAATATCAAGGTTTATTTATTTGATTGCATTATTCCCGAGATTTATTTTTAATACGTTAGTCGATTCGACTGAATATTTTTTAGACCCAATAATACCAAATATCCAAATTAATGAAAGCTCAACAATTTGTTAGTACCCAACAGCCTGAATAGATCGTCATTCAAATAAATAAATACTGAAATGAATCTCCGGAATGGTGGAATCAAATAAATAATCCTCTATGTTATCAAAATGTTGGTTTATTCAAATAAAAAAGAACCGAATCAACGCATTTAGTTGATTTCAATCAATTTTTTGTATTCATGTAAAACTGTTGATTCGAAGATAAAAATTCATTGTGTTGGAACATTTTTTTCAAACTGTTTCTGAAATAATTACGAACAAAAAATACTTTTAACTAGGCTTTTAAAGATTAGCCTGTGTATCATGGCACTTACGGCTGATTCTACTTTACATCTAGGAAATATATTTGAGGATTTTAAATCTCGACTACTTTCGCCCACGATTGTATCTCCCGTGCATAATTAATAATGAATAAAAATTGGCTCGGAGCGTGGTGATAACTCGATCCGATCGTCGAGGTAACTCCGTTGCTCTTCGACGTTTTCGCTTCGCAATGGAAATTTACATTTAGACCAGTACGCGCGTATACGTTCCTCCGGTACTTCACCGTAGGGACGAACGTTATATGCGAGGCGAACGAGTGTTGTCACGACAATGAGGCGTAAAGAGCGGAGGTGCCTTTAATGGCTCGAGACTCACGAGCTCGGGATAATAACGTTTTTAATCCCCCGATAATGAGAATCCATTAATGGATTCGTGCGTGTACTACGCTCGAATATATACTCCACGCGCTAAAAGTCACTTCGAATTGATGCTGGAAGACAATTTTTATGCGCGGGAAATTCGTTTCGGCCCGAAACGTTTTATGACAATGGCTCCTTTGCGATCGGCTGACGTGGTAATGTTGTAACGATTTCCATCGTCGATGAAATCAATGAAAAAATTGATTAAGTGTGATTGAAAAAATAAGTACGTTTAAATATAACTAGCTTCTTCTGTTCGGATCTCCGGTGAAAAAAAAAAACAATTTTGACAACGCGTGATTATGATTGCAATGCAATTTTCCATTTCTTCAAAAACTGAAGACTCACAACCCTTTAGCTGGGGCGAAAATTAGCTTTTAAATTATTAGATATTAAATTATTATTAAATTAAATTAGCGCAGAATTATCCATCATGAGTAATGTGTTAATACTGTAACAATGTGGTTAAAAAAAAAATTAGCGATGTATTATTCGTCTTCGTGTACCTACGTTGTTCGGGCCCCTGTCAACGTGGGCGTTCTCATGGTCGGCGCGATAATTGTCCTATTAGTTGATGCATCTGAAGAATCCAAAAGGATTCTTATGAAATAATGTTATAGTTATAACCTGTAGAGCAAAAATATATGAATTGCTGAAAAAACAGTTATATTTTTTTTACATTACATTTTTAAGTCAAAACTAGTTTTCGAGTTCAACTTCGTGCTTTAAATAGGTATGTATTAAAAATTATGTAAATAAAATAACAAAAATAGCCTGACGGATTGCGAATCAACTACTGACGATTTAGAATTTTTCTTTTGAAAAGATGGGAAAAAACTATTGAAGGTATCGTGCGCGCCATCTCGAAAAATGTGATACCAATGTGACGGACCGAAAAAAGGTCGTTTTTCCAATCTTTTTGTCTGTCAGATTATTTATTTTGGATCTGGAAAAAAGGTATGTTGTTAAGCATACATTTCGCTTATTTCGTGTAAATTTTTATAAAAAAAAATTAATTTAACAATGTTATTGCGGTATAGTAAAGCCTCTGTATAAGAATTGGGTCCAAGGGCCGGATCGATAACTTGACAATGGGTGGTCTGAAAAAATACAAATATTTTTAAAAATAATCTTTATAAATGTAGTTCTCGTTGTGAGTAGCCGCTTTTTTTCGAAAAAAACTCAAAATGGCAGGTAGTAAAATAGAAGTTTCAATTTGGCAAACTTTTTACTTATATTTGGTGGCTTAAAAAATACTAAATAAAAAACGGCTACGTACGATAGCTACAGCAATTGCGGAAATTTTTTTTTTTTTAACTAAAATTCGTACTATTATATCCAGAGTTATAATGCTGGCGACGTCGAAAAAAGTCGTTTCGAGAAAAACGCGATCGAAAGTTTCAGCATACGTAAATCGTTGTGCTACTTGTTGTCGCAAAATCGTCTGTGACTTGGTCAATTTTCAATATTTCAACTTGAACATTTTTTTTCACCCATTCTTGAATATCTGTACTTTGGGGAAGTGCAAAAACTCGACTTTCTTCACCCGTTACAGTGTTGTCCCCCGCCTTAAAAAAACGTTTACTTTGCCAAGCTGTTTTCGATGAGACTTGCGAGCAACGTCAACGGCTCGTCTGGCGACAAGCAAGTGCTCGGTACGTCAGTCGCCTTGTTTTCGCACGTTGTGGGAACGCATGACGAACGATACTAACAAGGAACATCCCTCAGGTGACACCCTTCGATTTTGTTGACATTTGGATATAAAGCCCCGAAAAGTAAACCATACATATTTTTTTTTATCGGCGGAAAAGTGTTTTTAACGGGTGAAACCACCCCTCGAAAAAAGGCATTTCTAGGGGTAATATAGCAGTTTCACACACAAGGAGTCCACCGATTTTAACGAAACAAAAACGAAAATTCTTTTAATCCGAAGCAATGAAAAATTCAATATAGTGGCATTGCAAAAAAATTAATTAAGGGTTGAACCATCTTAGAGATATCTTTTTTCGAGGGGTGGTTTCACCCCTTAAACCCGTTTTTCCGCCGATAAAAAAAAATACGTATCTCTTACTTTTCGGTGCTTTATAACATATCCAAATTTCAACAAAATCGAAGGGTGTCACCTGAGGGATGTTCCTTGTAAGCCACCGTACTATTTCCTGCATAGCTCAGCTCCTCCGTGTCCTATCGAGACGACGCCCTTTTTCTTTTTTTTTTTTAACACTGAGCTATGCAAGAGAGGGAGACCAAATCCGATAAAAATCTTCAGATTTGTTTTTACGTGATGCGGTAAATATATTTAAAATTACCATTCCACTGTATGCATAGATTGATAAATTTCCGTTCTTCCTCATCTACCTCGAAGGTCTGCGTGTTCCACGAGGATGTCTCCATCGTCTCGTTTGCATGTAGAACCTGCAGGTATACGACAGTTCGGTGCTTGCTGATCTTCGATGCGAAACCCTTTGTTTCTCAACCCCAAGTCTGATCGGAATTCTGAAGTGATCACACTCTGTCCCGTTTACCTCCGTTCGTGGGCGCGCTTCACCATCTTATTTTCTCCGCTTCTTCGTTCTCGTTTCCCGAGTTTTTCTGGATTTTCCATTTTCCTCGGGAGACTCGGATCGATGCTTTCATCCGCGAGACCTCCGTCTCTACGTGCACAGAGCCACGCGCGGGCAAGTGTATTTTCGTACCCACGTCCAAACAAGCCCGTCTAACCCAGCAAATTTCATCCCAGCAGGACATCAATTCAATCAGTCATAAACGCAACACACATCCCGCGTCCGCGAGAATATTAAAGGGGGTGGCCCCGTTAAAATGTTTTCCCAAGGGCACCCTTTTACCTCGAACGACTCCTCAACGGCAAGCCTGCTTTGCATTCTCAGGGACACGGAGGCTCGTTAGGACTTATTATAACCGCTTTCTCTTTTCCCACTTCGCCGGGAAAATTTACGCAGCTGCATATACGGTGCAATTAGACCCCTACTTGATCTGATTACGCTTTGATAATATTTGCACATTCTCGGGACGTTCGGCACTCCGGACGCTCAGCACGGGAAGCTCGTGAAGAATAGAAGGGCAATACTTGGAATTAAAAAGAAATTATTTATATTATTATATTTTGTTTTTTATTTTTATTTCTATTTTTGTATTTTTATTTTTAGTTCTGTTTTTATTTTTATTCTTATTTTTAATTTGAATTTAAATTTTATTTTTATGTTATTATTATTTATTACTAGTGTTATGCCTTATATTGCATTTTTGAACTTGTTCTATTATTTTTGGTAATTTCATTTTTATTTTCATTTACTTAATCCGCAGCAATTTTAATTATTCAACTCTCTTTGCAGGGACGTTCAATATCCCATGAAAAAATGTACAACTGGTCCGACATTGGCCCAGTAATGCGCCAACTCTCCTGTATGGTTGGCCGTTCTCTGGCATGAATGTCGGTCCATTAATGGTCCGTTGTCGGAATGATATCCTCGGGCCAAGGCTGGCTACCGATATCGTACCGACGTTGGACTCAACACCGGCCCGATGGTAGTGCCAAGGTTGGCCCAAGTTATAGCCAATATCGTACCAGCGTTGGTGCTGTCGCTCGTGCCAAGGTCGGCCCAAGACTATGCCATCGTTGGTATTAAGAGCGGCCCGACGCCTGTGCCAACATTGGCCCAAGTTCAAGCCAATATCGTACCAACTTTGGTCCAGTCCATAACCAACAGTGGTACGATAATGCCCCGAGTATCGACCGATACAACTCAGGGCATTATCGGTCACTCGTGTTACAATTTTTTAGTTGTTCATTTTCATCATTTTTATCGTCCCCGTGTTCAATAATTTCTTCCACATACTCAAGAGTGTTCTCACACTCCGCTTTTTTAACATTATTTTCGAGGATTTTTTTCTCTGTCAAACATGACTCTTGATTCATGACACATTTTTCGTGCTTCAATAACAGTTTATTCCAACATAATTTTTTTCGCACTTTTTTCAGTTTATCATATCTCTTTTGTTTATTCATATTGAGAATACGGTAGGAGCATAAGGGAAAAAATTACTGTTGCACGAAAAAGCGACGATGGACGCTACTCTTTGTTCGCGGTCTGCATCGATACGACACTGAATGGCGACTGGCGGGCAATTCATAAGACACGTAACGTGGAGTGATGCCGGCTCGTGATTGGTTCAACCTATTCACGCGAACAGTCGGTTTTTCGTCGTTAGCCGATACTGTCCCGATATTGGCATATTGCGGTATGCCGAGATTACGCATGAACGTAGGACAGCTATTGGCGAACAGTATTGGCCCATGGTCGGCTCCAGTAGTCCACCCCAACAGTCGGCTCTCCAGGGCAGCCGATACTGGCCCGACATTGGTATAGTACCGGTTGCCGGGATTAGAAATGAACGCAGGACAATTAACGGCAGACAGTATTGGCCCACGGTCGGCTTCTCCGTCTACGCCAACAGTCGGCCCTAGGTCGTTAACCGGTAATGTCCCCACATCGGCTCGATGTCGGATGCCGGGCTCCGAAAAGAGGGTCGACTGAAAAATGGCAGAACCGTTGTTTCAATGTCGGGCCAACATTGGTTGCCAACAATCGGTTAGCCAGTACTGGGCCGGACATCGGCCGTATTGTTCGTGTCGGCAATTTTTTCATGGGTATCTTTCAGTTATTTCTTTTCCATTAAGGATGTTGAGTCCCTATGAAGATGTTAATGTTAATTGTTCAGTAAATAGCTTCTTCATCGTCATGAAATTTTTAGACGACCTCCTGAATACTTCATGTAAAAACATACCTTATTTTCAGAATTCTATCATCATTACTTCAACCTCCTTAAGGGTTGAAATAAAAAATGATAAGAAAATTCTGAAAATTTGGTATGTTTTTGTATGAAGTATTTAAGAGGTCGTGTTAAAATTTCACGACGATTAGGAAGCTCGTTATAAAAAAATTAACATTTTGTTAAGAGAACAATTTTTAAGAGAAATAAAAAAAAATTTATCAATAAACTTCGTTTTGTTTCCGTTGCTTTCAGTATATTGTAGATATCATAAAATTGAGAGGTGAAAAAAAAACTTATTGCAAAGTTACATCAGTTTCCATAAAACAACATTTAATTTGTGAATGTTAATTGTTCAATAACGAGCTTCCTAATTGTCGTGAAATTTTTACACGACCTCTGAAATACTTCATACAAAAACATACAAAATTTTCAGAATATTATCATCATTGGCGATTTGGGACTCAACATCCTTAATAAATGTAGTAAAAATTTGAATGTTGCATTTCATGCTGGCATAGAAGGATTTTTGTTCTCGAAATTTTTTAAATCGCGTCTGGCACCAGGATCGATAGTTTGGCCGTGGGTCAAATCGGATTTGAAAATCTTATGCATATAGAGAAGTAGAGAGACAGAGATGCAGAGAGGGACAATTTGAGTGAGATGTAAGGATATAGGGTGCTTCATTGGCCTTTCACTATGCAGCACCGAACTCGCCAAGTGCAGAAATTAAATTTTCTCTCCCTTTCCTTTTACTACATGCGCACGAGGCCCTTTTTAGGGGGACGTGAAAACGCTCGATGCTTTCGGCGTCCCAAGGGGTTGCGTGAAAATTCCCGAAAATAAATATCATATCTCGCTACATTCCCTCCGCGTTACATTCTTCCGATAAATCGAGTTTAACGGACTGAATTTCACGCAGGCACCGCAATTTTTGCCCTCGAGACGAACGAAAAAAAACCGAATAATTTTTTCCCCGGTCAAAAAGAAAGACAGAAAAAAATGGTCGTCGAATATAAAAAGCAACACTGGTGGTTCTCGACATTTCGCGTATCGCACTTATTCGTTGAATATAATCGCTGACGATAAAATATGCAAATTAAGGTTCAATTAGGTGCAGGTTACGAGGAGATACACGAGTGTCAATCTCGTTATAAATATATCTATGCGGGCGCGCGCTATTCGCCGAGCGACGGGACCCTCGACACGATTTTGAGGGACAGGCAATCAGATTCTCACGTTGCCATGGATTTGGCGTATCTCCGCGGATGTTTTCATGAAATGGGCGAAGTGAAATTGCGGTCACGTCCTGATGCTCAATTGTTTCGACGCAATATGTACATTCGTATACGACACGAAAGTATTTGCATACACGAAAGTTGGTACAATTCAATTAAAATGGCCCGTTACCCATTATCACGTAAAGATAAGTAGGGAGAAAACTGTATATATCAATCTTGAAATTATGAGGACTTCTATGATTTTTTTTAGTATGCTTTAAGAAGGTACGATCACTTTCACGGGGTAAAAAAAAAGTCTAAATTTATTTTACCCACAGCTGCTCTGATTGATGTTTACTTATGTTGATTATTCGTATTATCGATTACAGTGTGCCGAAGGTTATGGTAAATGATGAATTTATAGCACGTGAACAAATAAAAACTGAAAAATTAGATTGTCAACGACTCGGTAGTAATCTTCGTAATAATAATATTAACATATCCACCGTAAAAACGGACTAAAATGACAAAAGAAATCAGTCGGGAACCTATTAAAATAGGCTTGAATTACCTCAGCGGAATTAATACGATAGGCAGAATATAATTATACATATTATTGATACATGAACGATTAATATTCAGAAGGACCGAAATGTCGAATTCAGTAATGACGAACGTTCCACTATAGATAGATCAATCTTATGATAGCCTGTAAAATGACTAATCGAAATTGTGAATAAAAAAATCTCGAAGTTGATTCATAGCGAAAACAATAATTAGATTTAACAAAATAAAGAGAGATATAGTATCGACTCGCCTTATATGTACACCAAACATTTCGAGACGTTAAATCGTCGAATTGTAAATATCACGACAGTTTACAATTTCGAATTCATTAAAGCGAAGGGCCAAAAAGTCGATAAGTTAAATTGGCGAGGGGTCAAAAAGGCGAACGGTCCGGACAGCGAAAAGAATGGAACAATGGATCGAGAAGTACGTAACTTGCGCTTCAGAGTGAAGTTGGCAGATGACGTTGGCGGTCAGTCGGGTCGTGCAGCCGTGCTATGTTCACCATTTGGGTATTCTTCATTTAGGCATTCGCCATTTCGAACCATCGATCATTTGCATTTCTGATATCTACATCTTCGAAGTTCGTCGTCTCGATCTATGGCTTTTTGCTATAGACGGTATTACGAATATTATTTATTCTCGAATAAATAATGCTTTGGTCTAATAGTTATTCGATTTTGTAATCGGTCAACGGATAAAATTTCGAATTATTTAACCTTCGTTATTTTGGGAGTTCGTAATTCTGCCGTTTCGAAATCTTTGTCGTTGTATATTTGGTCATTCGACATTTTGACCCCTGCCCCATATTTTCACAAATAGATGTAGAAAAATAGTTCGAAAACGCACGTTTAGTATGACGATTATTTGATAGCTAACAGTTGGTAACAGTCAGTCGGCTCCATGCATAAGCATAAAGCGCTCTTTCGGTACTTCACCCCCCCCCCCCCCTCCTCCCCCGACGAATAGACCCGATACCAACATTAAGGATGAAAGGGTGGGGGGGGGGGGGCGAGCGCGGTGAAAATGGCCAAAGATGGCGATTCTCGGAGCTTCTTCCAACTCTTCCCTGATTAATGACAAACTTTTTATTTGGCCGCGGTCTAACACGGTAATTACTTCGTATATATATATATATAAATGCATTTCTACGGTCCATTGAATTTTCTTTGACCTCATCTCAGCTTTTCTTTCGTCTCGAGCTTTCGTGCGCTATTCTCTTCCTCACATATTATTGCGCTAACGAGAGGCTATGGTTTTTGCGAGTGGAATGCAAACGGTCGCGATAGGATGACGGAGAGCGCTGGAGGAGGAGGCGTGGAGAACAAATGTCACTTAACTCGACGTGAAAGAAAAGAATGGAATAATCGAGAATTAGTCTTATACGAAAGAACAATAAATTGTAGCCCGTGGGGAAATTTATCAACAAGTCCCAAGATGCATGCACATCTCTATAGGGATTTCTTAGGGACTCTGCACCTAGGGAGCTTAAAGTTGACCTTCATATGAGCTTAAAGTTTACATCGTCGAAATGCAATGAAAATTAATACTTCTAAATTTCTCTTGGCATATTATGCCTACAAAATCCCTCAACCATATTTATGGTATTTATTAAGAGATCTATAATATACGTCTACAAAAAACGATTCTGTACAATAATAAATAAGGAAAGTAAAGTTTATACCGTTTATCGGATATTGTGTTTCACATATAGCCTCCATATTTGTACCTTATATTGAAATTAAAATATTCGTACTTTCCACATAAATTAGTGTTATAATACATAATAAATAAATTCGTACTTTTCACATAAACGCTTTATTGATCACTAAAAATGTCAGGTCTTGTTGAGACACCTTTGACGTCGAAATATTTTGTTTCAAAAACTCAATGTACAAAATGCGATTGGATCTCTCAAGAATGGTATCGGATTCTGCTCGACAATGTGGGAATCTTTAAGGCCTTAGGCTAAAGTAACGGGTATAAAATCATGTGCGAATTTAACAATTTTTTTTCGCATGAAAAAGTGATTCGCTCACAAAATTAATGACACATCTATTTAGCATGAATATCAAGCTGTGAGAAAATATTTTTTTTGCGATGTGCAAAATAGCCGACTACTAATATTTTCTTATGTCATCTTTTTTTAGGCGCTCCGCGGCGTGACATGCATCCACAATTTTTGACCTAGAACAAAAAACAAAAATTCTCGTCAATCTACATTAGAATACCTAGAGAAGTACGTACGGAATTTAAAAAATATTGTTTTATTCAAAAGTCGTAGGTATGTGAACTTAAGAAATAAATTTTCAGTGAAAAATTTCGTTATAACTGCTCATAAAATGAAAAGTTTTCGATTAATAAAAAATTCCGTACGTACTTCTCTGCGAAATGCAATTAGGAACATAACCTTTAAATTTGAAGTAAATCGCGTGAATATTTTGTTACGCCATCGAGTGAATATTTTGTTACTGTGAAGTTATTTGTCACGCCAATTGGAAGAAAGCTGTTTCGAAAAGTTTCGTGTAGTCGGCCATTTTGAACATCGAAAAAAAAAATTCTCACAGCTTAATATTCATACCAAACAAATGTGTCATTGGTTTTATGAGTGAATCACTTTTTCATACGAAAAAGAATTGTTTATTTTGCACATGATTTTATACCCGTTACTGTGGCCTTAAGGATTTAAATTGGATTCGCACATTGGGTTCCAATGGAGAATCCCGATGAAAATCAAATGTACGAGCGTGACGTTTCAGTATAGGGATCCAACGCGGTGACCCATTGGATCCCTATCAGGAAGCATGGGAATCCAATTGGATTCCTAAGACAACTTCGCAACCGAAACGGAGTATAAATAAAGCCACCTGTGTCGGCCCAGATTTTCCGCAATTTCTCTGTGCCCTCGTGCAAAAGCGTGGCCACGTGCAACGCTCCTGGAGGTCTCGCGCGGGACCTGGAAAAATCAAAGTGACGGCTATGGGCTAAAAGTGAAAGCGATCGGATCGTAACGGCCCCCAAGGGCAGGCGGAGCTTTCCTCCTAGCGATGAGTCAATCCCGAAAAATTCCTTGGGAAAAACGCATTCGAAAGGTTGTTCGGTAGAACTGGATGAGCGACCCCTCATCCAAGAGGCCCGTCCCAAAGATCACTTGTACGACCGGTGGAACGAGGATTAACTCGAGTGCGTGACGAATGACGGAGCAGCCTTGGAAGGTCTCCACTATAGTCTTACGGTGCATTAAAAAATCTCTGCCTCTCCAGCATCCCCCAGCAGGTATACACGGGCGTTAAGGTGGTCAGGAATTTTCGTAAAAGTCGGACGCGTCGGAAATGCGAAGTGGGAGGGGTCCGCGGGGGGTTTTACGGTTGCTCGACGACGCGAAGGGAAACGGAATGACAAGGAGATGGGATGATGCTAGAAGGGAATGCGAGCACTCGTCTACGGTGCTCGTAGGGATAGAACGTAAAAGCCGATTAGTCGTAGTGTCTCGAGAATGTACTGCGAACCCGGTGCCGTTGGGGAGCCCTTCGGCTTCGACTTACACGTTTTCATGCCTTGACGGGGAGGAAAAAATGCCTCGCATTGTTGAAAAATACAATATCCTTTTAACCTGATTCAAGCACCTCAGCGTATTATTCTCTCACATTAAAGCACACAGCTTTTTTTCGCTTTACCTTTGGCTATTTGGCACGTGGAGGAATTCTTCGCATACCGGACAAAAAACTATTCGAATATTCGGGTAACTTTGGATTGATCGCAAGTTCGTGACCAAACATTGCGCGCATGACGAAAGCAGTCGTTGATACGTTAGCATGTGAGGAAACTGTCCGCGAATGAAAGTTCTTACGAAGTGTCTCGCCGTCCGGTTATCGGACGAATAAGCGTATGTTATTCGTTCGGATAGAGGCTCAGTTCACGCCGTATTTCCAGTAGGCGAACATATTATTGTGATTCGTGTAAGCTAGTATCCGGACGAAAGACATATATATATATATATATAAATGTCCGGATAGAATGTGTTAAATTGTTAAACAAACTAAACTTACACGTAGTCATCCGAAAAAAATCTTCATAATTTTGTTTGGGTTTGTTTGGTTTGGGTTGTTTGGACTTAGGTTGGTTGTTTGTGGTTGGGTTTGTTTGGTTTGGGTTGATTTGTTATATTTGGGTTCGTTGGTTGTGTTTGGGTTTGTTTGGTTTCGGTTGGTTGGTTTTGTTTGGGTTTGGGTGTTTTTGGGTTTGTGTTGTTTGGGTTTGTGTGTGTTTGGATGTGTTTGTTTGCGTTTGGGTTTGGTTTGTTTGTTTGGGTTTGTTTGCGTTTGGTTTGTTTGGGTCTGTCTTGTAAGGGTTCGTTTGCGTTTGGATACTTGGGTTTGTTTGGTTTGGGTCGGTTGATTTTGTTCGGATTTGGGTTTTTTCGGTTGGGTTGTTTGGCTTCGTTTGCGTTTGTTATTTTGAGTTTGTTTTTTGGGTTGATTTCTTTGGGTGTGTTGTTTAGGTTTGTTTGCGTTTGTTATCGCGAGTTTGTTTTTTGGGTTGATTTGTTCGAGTTTGTGTGTTTGGGATTGTTTGTTTGGGGCGTTGTACAGCGTGAACCGCGTGAAGTGAGCTGCTATGCGGACGAATAACATACACTTACTCGTCCGATAATCGGACGGCTAGTCGCAGCCAAGTTCTTATCGTAAATTTCGTTGATTCCATTACGTACAGAGTTGACGTGACATTTTTAATTTGCGAGATTCCGAGGTGCCGAAACGAAAAATATTATTCGTACGAACGGCGCATGAAGATCCCATGATTGAATGGCTCTTCAGCATCGCGACGGATCGATAGCTCATCCGCTATGCTACTCGTTGCACCCACATCCCACACCTGCCTCGACATCGTCGTGACGTTATTTATGATTGGAGGATGTATCTCTGCGTTGGTTTTTTTCCAAATGGGCTTGGTAGCCTTCAGGGTTTGTGCGTAAAAGGTTGAAAAGAATTTCGCTAAGCTTAAAGATTTAACCGCCTGATTCAGCTTCATGCCGGATAAGCTTTTCTGGAAAATCGACTTGAAGTGGCCGGAAAAGAGGCAAAGGCGTATTTATGGAAAAATGTATGGATTCGGGAGAATCCATAGATCCACTTTAAAATTCTGCCAAAAATCGAAAAATGATTGGAACTCAAGAAATCAAACGGCATTTGAAAGAGAAAATGATAACGATGAAAATGAACAGAAGGTGGAGTTCCAAATCGAAGCAGAAAATAAATGAACGACGATTTAGTGAAAGAATTTTTTTTTGGCCAAGGCGCGAAAAAAATTGGGGTTGACGTAATTTTACCCGCTGAATACGAATGCACCATTCGTTCCAGGTAAACCCTTAATTACCATTCGAATCTCGCTAAACCCTCAATTACCATTAGAAATCGTCGAAATGGTATGGAAAATCTTCTTAAGCTTTTTATCCGGCAAAAATCCAAAAATACGCGAATTTTAACTTTATTCCCCCTTCAAAGCATTACCGTCAATTTAATGCACCCCTTTTCTACATATTCTGAGGAAGAAATAATGGGGTGATTCATCCCTTAATTTTTGTTTTTTTTCCCGATTTACCCATAGTGGATTTCTGATCGTTTTGCATTTAAAAAATCTTCGTCTCTTGTTCACTGGAATCGGTGGACTGCTTGGGGGTGTAATTGCAAAATCAGTCCTTGACATGTGTCACTCTAAGGGGTGGTTGCACCCCTTAGAACCGTTTTTCCGCCGATAAAAAAAAGATACGTACCCAATAGTTTTGAATACTCCACCATATACATGAGTTTCGACAAAATCAAAGGCGGACACCAAAGTGCGGTTCCTTGTTAGTATCGTATTCCACTGTCGTCGAATATCCATAAGTGAATATCCATAAGTCGAATATCCATAATTCGAATATCCATACATCAAATATCCATAAGTCGAATATCCATAAATCGAATATCCATAAGTCGAATATGCATAAGTTGAATATCCATACGTCGAATATCCATGAGTACGAATATCCATAAGTACGAATATCCGTAAGTCGAATATGCATAAGTCGAATATCCACTAGTCGAATATCCGTAAATCGAATATCCATAAATCAAATATCCATAAATCGAATATCCATAAGTCGAGTATCTATAAGTGAGTACAGAGTAGACATGAGTTTGTTTGGGTATGCTTTTGGCGCTCATTTCTACTCTATACTCACTATTCCTCTACCTCCCGCCATGGCTGTGGGTAAAATAAATTTAGACTCTTTTCTGACCCCGTGGAAGCGATCGTACCTCTTTAAATGCACTTTTATGGCACTTATCGATTTCATAAAATGTAAAAAAAAATTCTAGCCTTTTATTACCACTGAAGGCTCAAAATGAGACACCTTTCAAAAAAGGCTGTAATACCATATTCTTTTCTGCTCCGCTTCCTGCACACATGTGGCGCCAACCTGAGATCTGGACGATTAACTTCCGGTGCGTTTGCTACGATCGCGCGAATTCCCCAGGCATTCGCTTGATGTAACGGAGTCTCGCCTGCATAGATTGCAAACTCCCCATTATACGAATTTCACACAATTATGGGTGTACCTTCTGTTTGACGTCTGGCAATCAAGACTGTGCGTATGTGCACGTTCGGGCGTATATACGTAGATGTACAGATTTCTTTTCACACGGTGTACTCGGGTCGCAACAAAATTATCTCACGGATGCTATCTGGTACGCGCTGGACCGTAAAGCACGGACTTGCAACAAGATCGAGCTAAATGACCCGCCGCAAAGATGATCCGCGAATACGACGCCCACGGTCGTACGAACTATGAAAGTGCATCGTCCACAGTACTTTCTTCCGACGAGATCTTGTCTCATATGAGGCGATGTGTAAACCCGAACGAAAAAAAAATTACAGGCACGGAGATTAAACCTAATTTGATAATTTGATTTTTACTTTGTGGTGACGATTGGAATATCAAGTTGATAATTAATTGGAATAATTGGGAGCTCATTGCAGTAAAACTGATAAATCGGATGACAAAAATAGAAGGAAAAGAATAGAAGGTATTTGCCACGGGATGCATCGACGGAGTTAAAGAGGGCTTTTAGGAGAGGAAAAAACGGCTGATTTTCATGATTTTTTTTTTTGGAAACATTGCTTCATCCTTTTTGAGACTCGGGGTATGTTTTATTGATCTTTAAGAATGGCGGAGATATGGCGCGGTCTTCTAAATGGGTTGCGGCGGATGTTGTCAGACGGCGTGACACGTCGCGTCGGCGGGAATAAACTGAAAATAACCAACGAAAAATTTTCTTCCACTAACACTTACACGTAGAACATGAACCAAGAAAAAGTGAGGAATTTTGAAAATCGATTAAATGGTAGGTTTTGAAACAAAAAGATTGAATTTTCCGAAAAAAATTGCTACATTTGCAATAATTCTTTTATTCAAAAACATTTAGGTTCATGTTTTAGACAATTAGGTTAGAACGACTCATGCGAAATTTAATCAAAATCGGTCGATTAGTTTTTTAGCTATACGTTACGCCAGTTTTGTAAATGCAGTTCAATAGACCGTGTATCATACCTCCGCTGTATTCAAAGATGAATTTAAAAAAACACCATGTGACAGCCAAAAGCAGTGATAAAATATACCCTAAATCTCAAAGGTGGTAAAAAAATATTCTCTTAAAACAAATCATGAAAATAAACAAAAAATTTCCTCCCCTAAAGGTATCTCCCCCCTTAAGGCGTTAGGCTACTGTGACGTTCCGAAAATCAGGGTTATTTAAAACATTTAAAGAGCATTTTAAAGAAGTAAGTAAGATGATTGAAAAATCGTTTGGACATTCATTTGTATGTACATAAACAAAGTTGTGTGCCAAATTACATTTAAAAATATTCATAATCAAAGCAGATATGAACAATCTCGTGAAGGACCTTCGAACGTGAGGGAGTCAACGGTGGATTTGATTTTGGTGATCCGGTTGATCAGAAACGAAAAAAAAACGAGTATTTTCTCAAAACAGGTAATATTAGCTACGACTTGACTGAGCATTTATTTGTTATCGTGTTTCAATCTTTAAAAAGTTTGAACTTTTTTTTTCGATTAAAGAAGAATGACATAATTATTGATAGTAACTAATGAAAACAAAATGCTAAGGAGAAAAACGTCTTTCAAGACTAAATTACTATTCCACTGAATAAGTGTACCAAATTTCACGTCAATCCGTTTATTAAATGTCGATAAATCGTCTACACCGTTTTCAAAGACATAGTTTCGCGAAAAACGTGTTTGAAGTTTAACAAGCAGTCCTATCGTTGTAATCATAAGTGTACTTTCAATCTGCGATTTCTGCACCATACATTGGAACTTTCTCTTCAATT
This sequence comes from Ophion costatus, assembly GCA_951751655.1. NCBI lineage: Eukaryota > Metazoa > Arthropoda > Insecta > Hymenoptera > Ichneumonidae > Ophion > Ophion costatus. Next base: position 22,231,417 of record OX632362.1, on the reverse strand, counting down.
CGAGCTGCCTCAAGCAACGTACGAGTGTTCGTCATGTTCACAGTAGCCTAATCCCTTAAAGGTCACTAAGCTTTATTTATTGTGAGGTTTTATCGCAACGACTTCATATATTTATTGCCAATATCGACCCAACACACGTCTCCACGATATTGGATCGTATTTATTGCGGCAAAAACCGTGCTCGTGAAATTTTTGTGCAATCGTAGCGCGCAGTATATGCGCCTCTATTTTTCTTTCTCGGGGGAGCTCAATGCACCGCCGTCGCGGCGAGAGCTGCTCAATCGTCTGACGCAAGAAGAATCCTCTCGTTTTATATTTTCCTCCGTCACGATGAGGCCCTATCATTTTCGCTCCCACGCTAGCGTTCACACCTTTCAAATCGGTCTGCCTCTCGTGGCTTATCCTCCAACCAATTTCGGTTCGATTCACAATTCTTAAACGTCACGATAATTGATCTCGTCCATCCGAGGGGGGGAAGGAACGAATAAAAATGTAGCGTAGAAAGGGAAAGACTTTCTACCAACAATTATTCGATTCACGATTCACTTTTTGGCTCTAGTCTGGTGTTTTTTTTTCACATCACGTTTTCCTACGGTAATTGATTATTAGAAAAACATTGAAATGGCTACTTGTCACGGTGTGACATCACTACAGAATATACCAGGCGAGGCAACAATTATAGGGTGCCCCAAAATGACCTGACATTTTAATTTATCAATAAAACGTATTATTTATGTGCAAAGTACGAATATTTTTATTTCGATATAAGGTACGAACATTGAGGTTATGTGTGGGAGACAATATCCGATAAATGGCCGCCTCGTCCCTGTTTGCAAACATTCACTCTTTTGACGAAATTTTGGGTGGGGGTCAAATGTCGAATGGCCAAATATAAAGGGGCAAAGATTTTAAAACGACAGAATTATGAATTCCCAAAATAACGCAGGTTAAATTATTCGAAATTTTATCCGTTGTCCGATGACAAAATCGAATAACTATTAGACCAAAGGATTATTTATTCGAGAACATGTATTCAGATAGTCTGCACTTCGAGTCATACAAATACAGATTCGAACGATCCACAATGTTCATATCTCCGAAATAGAAAAAAGCGAGTATCTAATATTCGTAATACCGTCTATAGCAAAAAGCCATAGATTGAAACGACGAACTTCGAATGTGTAGATATCAGAAATGCAAATGATCGATGGTTCGAAATGGCGAATACCTAAATGGCGAACGTGGCATGGCTGCCCGATCCAACTGACGGCCAGCGTCATCTGCCAACTTCACTCTGAAGCGCAAGTAACGTACTTCTCGAACCAGTGTTCCATTTTTTTCGCTGTCCGGACCGTTCGCCTTTTTGACATCTCGCCATTTTAACTAACCGAATTTTTGGCCCTTCACTTTAATGAATTCGAAATTGTAAACTGTCGTAATATTTACAATCCGACGATTTAACGTTTCGAATCGATTGGTATATATATATATAAGGCGAGTCGATACTATATCTCTCGTTATTTTGTTAAATCTGATATTTGGTTTCGCTATAAATCTACTTCGAGATTTCTGTATTTACGATTTCGATTAACTATTTTACAAGCTATCATGAGATTGATCTATCTATAATGGAACGTTCGTCATTACTGAATTCGACATTCCGGTCCTTGTGAATATTGATCGTTCGAATTTACGATCTCCACCCGAAATTTTCAATTACATTTTCGCATAATTGCGGACTGATTTCATTAATGGTGCGTCCAATTGCTTCCTTGAGCTCCGGAATGGTCTGTGGATCATTGGCATACACTTTTCCTTTCAGAAAACCCCAAGGGAAGAAGTCCAACACGACCGTGAAACTTCGTCTGCAATAACTATGCAGTAACAATGCAGCAAATAACAATTTCTATGCGTTACTCGATCGTGTAATTCTTCATAACTAAACTTCGATACTTCCTGATGCCAATTGTCAAAGATTAGAACTCTGTGTTCGTCACAAAGAAAATGACGCGCAATCCAAAATGTCAGCTCATTTTGAGACACCCTTCATTAGCAGTCGAAATATTTTCTAACCAATCAGACCTGGGAGAAAACTCTTGTTGCAAAAGTTGCATAGTACGAAGAGTGTCATCGAGAGATGGCTACGAGGTTCTTCCAGGCGGAGGCACTCTATAGATTTCAACGTCGCCTCCATTAAAATGGTACCACTATATTTTTCCAGAATTTTATCAAATAACAACAAATAAGTCCACACACCAAATGTCAAGATGGTCGATTAAGATTAAGTATCAAAATTCGATTAAAAAAAACTCAATTTCGCGTAAACGCGAAACGTGAAGAAGGACGACGATCCGGATAACGCTCATCATATACAATTGTCGCTCGCGTTCAATTTTTGTGACATTCTCCATAAATTGAGAACATATCAACTTGATCTTGATGAGGAAACACTTCGCGAAAAATTTAATTCCGTATTGATGTAAGGAAATTCCCTCGTAGTAATCTTCAATTAAGAGAAAACACATTATTATGGAAATCGCAAATTTCTCATTGCTTTCCAAAACAAGTTGATAAGATTCTTAGTTGCCAAGCTCACTTATAGTATTACACTACTCGTATTGAAACCTCACTTAGGGCCTTTTCGTGAATACAGACTGACTGGTAGGATTATCCGTTCACAACAGGACACCCTGTGTATATATATATACATATGATGGAAAGAACCAACAACAACAAGCTTTCGTGATTTATGATATTCTCGAGAAATCGTTAACTTCATGGATCATATCTCGCTGTCGTCCTGTTGTAGGATAAAAACTGAGAGAGACGACTGCCGAGATGTGTTACGTCAGAGCGACCACAGAAGTCACGATATATGGACTTCGTGCAATAAAGAAGCAGCAACAATACAGCTTGGCTTCACCCATATTCACACACACACCTACACACACACACACACACACACACACACACACACACACACACACACACACACACACACACACACACACACACACACATATATATATACATATATATATATATATATAGAATCTCGTATATCCAATGCCACAAATGTACTGTTACCGTTGCTAGGGACAGATATACATGTACATCGTAGAAAAGGGCTTAAGGTATACGATTGCCCGCTCGCGCTTTTAATACTTCGCGCACGCGAGAAAACCAGTCGCGAATAACAGACTGTCATTTGGTACGGCGACGTATAGGTAAGCGCGGTGTATATGGCGAACTTTGATGCGTTCTCCTCGGTGCAAGGTAATGTAGAAGCTCTTTACTACCTTTTCTCGGACCATCGGCTTCTTATAGATCGCAGTGGATTTTCTGTTATTCGCCGCGATGCTTCGTGACGATACAGGAGCACATATGGGAATGACGACAGGCCCGATTTGATGGAGTGACGCACATATATATTGACTCGGTTACGTGTACCTTTATAGAGGTTTTTCATGATTGTACATGCATATATATGTATGTACGATCATGAAAAACTCCTATAAAGGTACACGTATGTGTATGTATGTTATATATATCTATATATCTATATATATATATATATATATATATATATATATATATATATATATATATATATATATATATATATTAGATGTAGGAAGTTGGCAAAGATATCGCTCGACGATGGAAACAACGCTGAGTCACAAGATTTACAGCTGAATATACGATATCCTTGATTCGATTTTGGAAACACAAGGAACGAGAGAGAAACGCGCGTTTTGCTGCTAAAACTCGGGACGCGCGACAAATGTCTTGCCTTGTCCTCGATGCGATTCAATGCGAACGAAAAAATGGGGCAAAAATTGCAAACTTGACAGCCAAGTTCAAGAATCGTCGCTTACGACGACCATTCTTAAAGTAAAATTTGATAGTTCTTAAAATCATATTTATAAATTATATGATAAGTATAACATCGAGTCGAGACGAACTGCCTCGTAGCTGCACGGAGCTCCATGCTCGAAGTTGGTCAAAAAGAATTTTTCCTCGATGTAAATAGAACGTCAGAAGTGCGTCATGCATACATGTACGTATATGTGTATACGTGGGGCATTCCTCGCCAAAACGACCACTTTTAGCCCCGACACGTTTTGATTTGGCGGAAATTTAAATATGTTATTGTTTCCTTCTAAAAACGCTTGTGTGATTTTTTTTAAATTTTTGAACATAACCGGAAATGTGTAGTGAAATTTCGAAAAAATCGACTCTTGTTTTTAAATGCTCATAACTTTCTGAAAAATTGACCAAATAAGATGGCTTTTTCATTTTTTTTGTTTTGGAATGTATTTTATGAAAAAATGAAAAATAAAAAATATGGATTCACGGTCATCTTTGACATTATTTTTTCGTTTTTTTTTTTGGAAAAAGCTCAATTTTTTCAGTTGGACATTTTTTCTTTTCCTTTCGTAAAGAAAATATGATAAAGATAGCGTTCTTTGCCGCACGGCCCATCATGGTAAGATTTTTCTCTTTATTTCTTTTCTAAATTGACAAAAATTTATTCTTGATTTTCAAAATATTTAGCTTTTTTCCTATGTTGAAATAATTTTAAATGGGCAAAAATTGCAATCTCAACAGCCGAATTAAAAAATTGTCTTCTATAAAAACAATTCTTCGAGTATAATTTTATAGTTCTTATAAATTATATGATAGGTTCATTTTTATAATACGGCCGTTTTTTTCGATAATAGCATCGTTGAAAGATAAACTTTGACTCTTGACGCTTCTCGAAACTGGCTTTCGAGGAGGTAGATCCGTTTTCCACGGTAGTCCATTTTCCCCCGAAATTTTGGCGCCTCTCCACTCGACTCTTACCCGGTACCACGTACGCACAGAGAATACCAATTCCATCTGCGATTACCAAACGTTGTTTGTGCCTCGAGACGAACGATCGAAGCGATTTGTGGGAACAAAAAATGTCAAATCGCGGCTTGTAACGAAGGATAAAGGGGGATTGTCATTCGTAGCGTGTGTAGTACGAAGGCCGACGAATTTCGTAGTCGGTTGGGAATCGACGGCAGTTAGAAAAGTCCACGGATTGCACGATTGGCGAACGCACACGAAATATTAGATGTCCTGTGCCTCGCAACTCGTCTTTCAACTTTGTGATTTTACCCCATTCGCTTTTGACCCACTCTTGTCACTATATATGGGTGCTGACAGAGACGCCCCCTCCCCCCGAGGGTTGCAGCTAATCGTTTTCTAATTCACCGCCGTTTTTTTTTACGTGGGCATAGGAAAAAACTTTCAGTAGAAAGTTGCTTTTGCCATGGCTAACACGGTAAAACTTCCTGCCGTTCAATCGTGCACGCGCAAGCCAATGCGCGATCATTTTATATTTTATGAAAAATGTCAATGCAGTGTTAATTTGCGCGCTATTTTAGAGGTGATCCTTAGGATGGGATACCTTTAAAAATTGCTAAAAAATAAATGCACATGTTTAGTGATCATTCAAGAATATGTACTAGCGTAAAAAACAAAAAATATGTTCATTTACTTTTGTACGTTGGTTGACAGCGGTGCGCAAAAAAACGCCCCCAAGTGGCGACTAGTGCTGTGAACGTCGTATGTATTTAATAGAAAAACCATAAATATTCTTAGTCTGTATGAATGTTGAGATGTTTGGTGACGGATTCAGCGAATTTTTCCTATTTTTCCGACCATTCTACGAGTTATGGGCATACGAGGAGCTAACGAATGAATAGTTTTGTTTTTTAATATTGTTCATACATATAATTAATCGAATAATAGTCGATGTTCACCAACTATATAAGATGTCACAGAACAAACGAAAAAATAGACTGTTGTTTATGAAAAATAGTTTGTTGTAAACCCAAACAAAGTCTGTACCGTAAAGTAGTACTAATTCTACCGAAAAAGAAGACATTGAAAAACTCCGAGAAACCCGCACGCGAAATTACTCGAGCTCGGGGTTCGAGTCCGAGTGGGGGAAGCGCTCGAGCAAGAAAAAGGGGAAACGTTCTTATTGCGGGCGTTCTTTTTGGGGGGTCCAACTGTATTTTTCGTGTTTTGCAAGCACACCTTCATTGTCTCCCGAAATATTTCGAATCAAATCCGGCCCTAAACAACTCAAAATTAGTTGGAAAAGGTCGTTTTTAGGTACAACAAAGATAAAATAATAAAATAAAAAATGTCAACGCATTGTGGACAATACTGGTTTTGTTCGCCAGCTCCTCATACATAAAAAAAATATTTTCACTCAATTCTGCTACCGAGGTTGAAAAACAGTCTGCTGAAGGTATTTGCAAATTGAGCCCAATCAGTCAATTGGTTGTCGAGATATTGCGATTGCCGATTTGGAAGGCATAATTTCGAGAAAAACGCGTTCATAGATGCTGCGTCTCGGCCGTGCTCCCCCAGCATACTCCTTATCGTTTCTGTAACTCGGCTAATTTGATGAGTTAATTTGATCATTAAAATGTTTTCACCGACGTATTCGGAAATGTCTATAGAACAATAAAACTTGAAAAAAACGTTTTTTTCTTCAAATTTCTAATAAAAAATACTGCCTTAAATGTCTACGGGCGAAAACGACTGAAAATGAAATATGGCCGCACAGTCGTTTTATAAATTAGTTTATGTTCGATAAAATGATTAGATCGTAGAGCCTATTTGCTGTTCAGCTCCGTTTGCGCTTTCACGGATGAGTATTTTACGAAAATAAATGTATATATTATATAGATACTTGTATATATTTATTACGACCCTCGTTGGAGAAAAGCGTTTCGATCTTTCGAACGAAATGTTCTTGATAGCGCTGATAAATTGCAAGAATTAATGGATCGTGTCCTTGGAGTCCGACTTTGATAGAGTTGGAATGAAACGTCCCATAGACGCGAGGAGTTCCTTGCTCGAAGTTGGTCAAAAACAATTTTTCCTCGATGGAAATAGAATGTCAGAAGTGAATCATGCATATGAACATATACGTGTATATATGGCGCGTTCCACGCCAAATCGATCACTTTTAGTCCCGATCCCTTTTTATTTGGCTGAACTTTAAATATACTATTGCTTCCTTCTTGTGTGATTTTTTTCAATTTTATTATACTCAATTGAAAATATGTAGTGAATTAAATGAAAAATCGACGCTCGTTCGCAAGCTCATTTTTTCTAACTTTGTGTGATGGAAATGTACTTTATGGAATAAAAATTTTAATACTGAAAGTCATCTTTGATACGTTTTTTTAGTTTTTGCGGAAAAAAAGACAAACTTTTTCAAAATTTGCCACTTTTTTCCGTAAAATATATCATAAATTTAGCGTTTTTTGTCCCAAACCCCATCGTGGTAGTATTTTTCTTTCTATTTTTTGTCTAAATCGAAAAATATAACCGTTGTTTTTTTTAATTTAGTTTTTTTCTAAGATAAAATCATTTTAAATGGTCAATTCTATGATATTCAATACTTTGTAAATAATATCAACATATGAAAAAAGTTTTTCAATCTTTATAATCATTTTAAATTATTAATCGAAGTGAAATAGTATACTGCATTTTATCAGCCATAGAGTGTAATAATTGACATTGCATCATAAGACGCAGCTAAATTTTGAAAAAAAACATGAATAAAAATGGTTTAATTTAGAACAAAAAATGGAAAGAAAAGTTTCACCACGATGAGTCTTGCGGCAAAAAACGATGAATTTGCCATATTTGTTTTACGAAAGAAAAATGAAGAACAAAAAATGTTGAACTTTATAAAATGCGTGCTTATTTCAAAAAAACTAAAAGATGATATTAAAGACGACAGTGTATTTTTTCATGAAGTACATCTCCGTACATTCTTACATATTTCCGATTATGTAAGAAAATTTGAAAAAAATCACACAAGCTTTACTTCAGAAAGATGGAATAACATATCCAAATTGCAGCCAACTCAAAAGCGGTCGATTTGGCGTGAAATGCCCCGAGTATATGTTTAGACCGAAGTATGACATAACTGCGTGAAACGCGAGAACTATTCATCGGAATCGATCGGAGAATCGAGACGAAGCAACCGCGAGACGAATGGGATACACTGAAGGATGGCCATGATCCAAATAAATTTCTTTTGCATCGACGCACGATTACTCGCGAAGATTCAGACCTTTGAGTCTCTCCTCCCCTGTTTCCCTTCTTCTCACTCACTCTCTCCCCCTTTTTGCTTAATGGTTTCTCTTGGTTTGTACAGAGCTTCTTTTTTTTGCTCTATATATCGAGTCGCTTCTTGTTTTATTTTGTATCAAGTCACTTTTCAATTATTTTTTCGTATATTTGTTGATTAAAAAATGAGGATAGCGAGTCAGAGAATGTTTGGTCCTAAAACATCAATAATCCAATTTAATTCCTCAATTGAACCTTTTTTCTGTCGTCTTTTGTCCCACATCAAATCTCTACCGACCTTTACGATGCATAAGATTTCTTATCAATAATTTCGCGGTTGAAACAAGAGTCAACGACGCCACAGTTATTTTAAAAAGTGATTTAAAAAATATGTAAACACGGGCAAAGCAAATACCATTCAACCTTCCCCCTTTCTCTACTCTCGAGTTGGAAAATGCGGAACTTTTGTTTATTGCGAACATAAAGTTTCCTGTATATGCGAAAGCGATAAGATCGGAGCCTGCACGTGGGACGTTTCACACACACACACACACACACACACACGCACACACACACACACACACACACACACACGCACGCACGCACACACACACACACACACACACACACACACACACACACACACACACACACACACACACACACACACACACACACACACACACACACACACACACACACACACACACACACACACACACACACACACACACACACACACACACACACACTCACACACACACACACACACACACACACACACACACACACACACACACACACACACACACACACACACACACACACACACACACACACACACACACACACACACACACACACACACACACACACACACACACACACACACACACACACACACACACACACACACACACACACACACACACACACACACACACACACACGCACGCACGCACGCACGCACACACACACACACACACACACACACACACACACACACACACACACACACACACACACACACACACACACACACACACACACACACACACACACACACACACACACACACACACGCACGCACGCACGCACGCACGCACGCACGCACAGACACACACACGCGCGCACACACACACGCAATCTTTAGGCAGGACGCGATTTTCGGGCCGGCATCGGCAAGGACTTCCGTTTATAAGTATAGAGAAAAGAAGGGCAAAGAAGAAGAGATATATATGTACGTATGTATGTACAAATATATATGTACGCAGCTTTAATTAAAATTGGAACGTCCAGCGTGTAATTATTCAAAGCGAAATGTACGAACGCCTTCGTTGCAGAGGAACATGAAAATTGGTTGCTATTGCTGTATGTTTCTAAATCCTTCCTGCTCTTGCGAGATATTGCTGCTATTACTTCGCGGTCCATTGCGCGAGGGTGGCAAAGAACATGCGAAACTCTAAGGTCCATCCGCACACATATATATATATATATATATATATATATATATATATATATATACTCGTATTCTTTTCACAAGTTTCGTGGCTCATGGGATTCGCACCAAAAGGAGCGCGACGACGAGACGTGGCGACTCTTAAACTTTTGCTATTAAATCTCGGGTGCGCGACTGGTTGGGGTAGAGTTCTTGAATCCCATTAACAGAGGTGTACCACTTTTCCCTCTCCCTCTTTTTGTAAAGAGAGATGATAGAGCGAGACCCCTTTTTCTCCATTTTTCTCTCTTTTTCTGTCTTTCTCTCTGAATTCGAGCACATTTCATCATTGACGTCCATCATCGGCTTTGCTTATAATATGTAGCGGATATCTCTGGTCTGCGATTCGCGAAAACTTTATCGCAGTACAAAGCTCCGAGCCCCTCCTTCCAAGTGAAATTTCGATGTTTGGATTAGACTACAATATGCTTGAGTTTTAAATTGAGAAATTGATGCCGCCTGCTTCCGAGGGTATTGCTTGTGTCATAATGCTTGTCTCGAGTTGAGAAGTTCGTTGAAGCCAAATTGCAAGTGTGATAAGAGTTCGAATTGGAAAAGAGGATTTTTGCAATTTTGACTCTATGAAGACAAATATTCAAAAAGTATGCAGTCACATTCGATATTATTTTTTAGTTTCTTTGGAAAAAAACACAAATTTGTAGAAATTCGACCTTTTTGTATTTTTTCGTAACAAAGTTATGATAAATTCAGCGTTTTTTTGCCGCAAGTCCCATCGTGGTAAGATTTTTTTTTCTAAATCGAAAAAAATTATGCTTGCTTTGTTTTCAAGTTAGTTTGAATTTAAGTTCGTTTTTTTTTCATCCTAAGATGAAATTATCTTAAATGGTTAATATGATATTCAACGCTTTGGATATAATATTAAAATAATAAAAAAGTTTTCCAATCTGTCCACATCATTTTCAATCATTAGTCTCAGTGAAATAGCACACTGCATTTTTTCGGGGATCATGCGATAACCGTGGCGCCGCGATTTTATGTCGGATTCTTGTATATCTCGACGAGACAAATCGAAAGGGAAGAATACAATTTTTCGCTAACGGTATTAGTTATCGAGATATCAATTGTTTTATTGAAAAAACAATTTAATGTTTACTGGAACGTATTTCTGTGGTGTGATGAACAGCGGGGTCTGGGGGTGAGACCCCCAGCAGAGGCAAGAGGCAGAGCCTCTTCTCGGGGTGGCAAAGTCGTAGTAGTCAAGAGGCAAAGCCCCCCTAAGACGAATATATGGTGTTCAAATAAATGAATATCTGGGATATATGTGGCTGAGATATATATGTTTAGATGAACGAATAGTTGGGACATACGGTGTGTGCGTGTGGGTACGTGTGTGTGTGTGTGTGTGTGTGTGTGTGTGTGTGTGTGTGTGTGTGTGTGTGTGTGTGTGTGTGTGTGTGTGTGTGTGTGTGTGTGTGTGTGTGTGTGTGTGTGTGTGTGTGTGTGTGTGTGTGTGTGTGTGTGTGTGTGTTCGTGTGTGTGTGTGTGTGTGTGTGTGTGTGTGTGTGTGTGTGTGTGTGTGTGCGTGCGTGCGTGCGTGCGTGCGTGCGTGCGTGCGTGCGTGCGTGCGTGCGTGCGTGCGTGCGTGCGTGCGTGCGTGCGTGCGTGCGTGCGTGCGTGCGTGCGTGCGTGCGTGCGTGCGTGCGTGCGTGCGTGCGTGCGTGCGTGCGTGCGTGCGTGCGTGCGTGCGTGCGTGCGTGCGTGCGTGCGTGCGTGCGTGCGTGCGTGCGTGCGTGCGTGCGTGCGTGCGTGCGTGCGTGCGTGCGTGCGTGCGTGCGTGCGTGCGTGCGTGCGTGCGTGTGTGTGTGTGTGTGTGTGTGTGTGCATGTGTAATTCGTCAGATTTACTATAGTATCTGAAAAAAAAAATTATTTAAAAATCCGATATCTCGAAAACTAATATCGATATCGAAAAATTGTATTCTTTACTTTAAATTTATCTCGTCGACAAGAATCCATCATTTATTCGCGGCGCCACGGGTATCGTAGAACTGCCACTTTTTCAACCATAGAATTTAATAATTGACATAATTGCGTCATAGGGAGCACCTAAATTTTTATAAAGACAGGAATAAAAATGTTTCAATTCAGAAAAAAAAAATAAAAAGAAAAATCTTAACACGCTGAGTCTCGCGGTAAAAAACGCTGAATCGATCATATTTTTTTTACGAAAAAAAAAATCAAGACTAAAAAATGTCGAACTTTGACAATGATGAAATGTTCGAAATATTCTAAAGATTAGTTCGGCAATGAAATTTTGGTCAATTTTTTTCTTTTCCCGAATCTTTTTTTTTGAATCCTGCGATGACTCATCGGGATCTTCGGATTTTTATCGATTCCAGATTAAGTCACATCGCGTGTCTGGGCACCGTGAAAATGACGCTAGAGAGAGCGAGAGAGAGCGAGAGAGAGAGAGAGAGAGAGAGAGAGAGAGAGAGATCGCGCGAGAGAGAGGGAGGGAGAGGGAGAGCGCCAGAGAGAGAGGGAGGGAGAAAATGGTGTTTATATCGTACTGTGTAGCTAGCGCTACCTAAAAGTACCATGCAATATATATATATATATATAGGTTGAAAAGTATACGGCCATTTTTGGGAGCTTGTATCGAGGGTAGATTTGGTACGAGAGGCACCATCGTACGGGAGCGATTGATCGCGTGACTTCGCGAAATCAAATGGCACAAGTCTCTCGACAAAAAAAAAGTAACGACCGTCTTTTACGTCGGGGGATTATACGCGAATTATACATACAGTATCGACTGAAGCTCGAAGAGGCCAACGACACTTGTACATACCTTTTTCTTCTGTTTTTTTTATTTCTCGTAGAAATACACATCGCCGTGCACAGGGACGTTTAGAATCGCGTAGCGGGGTTGCTTGGCTACCGCAGTGTCAAAACAAACCCGATCGATTACAAGAGGTACGAAGTATGCCGTGTACACCGGCGGGGGGTTGTATGTGCGCGAAGGAGAAAATTCGATTCGTCGGTTTTAGCAGGTATCACGGTGGGTGGTTATCACGTGCTCCCCGCTCGGTAATCATTGATCAAACATATAGGCGGCAAACCAGGCCGATGTACTCCCTCGGTGGAATCCGTTGCCTCTCGACCCGGACAATCGCGGCAGCATTATGTACGCGATCTTTATTTATAGATAACGTAGAGGACCTGAAAGTCCGACAGGGGTGGTTTTGAGGGCTAGGAAAATTGTTGTATTTTTCAATATTGTTTCCCAAAATTGTACCACTGTATGATGTAACGCCAATAGGCGATGAATCAATCTCGTTATCGGTAGATTATTCAATTTGCAATTACCATGGCGAGGTCAACACCTATGAGGAAAGCTCGCGAGTTCGAACTCTCCCATTTCGATGAAATATGCCATGTTTGTAGAATGGGTAAAAATATGCGAAACGTATTCTTTGATATCTCGGATCTCGATTTTTTCGAAGGGGTGAAACGCACCCTCGGAAATAGGGGTGTTTTTCGTTTCATATTTGTTGTTGTCTGCTTCGTTCTCATCTCCAATGTATAGTACACGGACAAATAAACGTTGTTGCAATTTGACATTTTTTCATATCTTCTACCGTTAAAACGTTATTGACGAAAAACGAAAAACAACCCTATTTTCGAGGATGCGTTTCACCCCTTGAAAATCCGTTTCCGAAGATTAAAAAAAGTACGTGTCGCCTATTTTTACCCATTCTACATTATATATATATATAAATATATATATATATATATATAATTGTGTATTACTATAATTTATATTGTTACTTTATATTTATATTTATTACATTATTATATTGTGTATAATTATAATGTACTGTATATATATATATACAAGTATATAAAGTACAAACAGTGAGTCTTGTTTGCTTGTGAGCATTGAATAGGATACATAAGCTCCTATATTTCTATATTCATACGTATATACAGGGTGTATCTTAACTACTAGTTTTCCGCTCGTGAGCATATAGAGTGTCCCTTTCCAAGCAAAACGCTTTTTTAAAAAATTTTGTGCGACAAAAATTGGCCGAGATATTCACGAGTAAAGTTCAACGGTGAGTAAACAATGGCACAGTAGTTTCGGCGTCCAAGAAAGCGCGGGCGCGGTTTCGAATCCACATTCGCGCTAGCGGATTTAAATCCATTGATATTTGTTAAATTGAAATTGGAATTGAAAGTTCAACCTTTCAATTTCGAATGTTGAAATATGAATTTCGAACCTTATCCGGTTACCCAAATAAAGTATTAAATAATAAATACAGTGTTAGACAATATTGTCCATTGTTTACTTGAAAGATCTGAAGATCTAAAGATAATTTGAGTAAACAATGGATAACATTACTTAAACATTTTTACATACTATTGAACACCTTATTTGGACGAACGGACAACGTTCAAATCACAAATTTAAAAATTCAAAAGTGAAAGTTCAAACCCCCTTGCCCGAATGTGGATTTGAATCCACGCCCGCGCTTGCTTGGAGGCCGACACTACTGTGTTATTGTATACTCACCGTTGGAATTTACTCGTCGATATCTCGGCCAATTTTTGTTGCACATTTAAAAATAAGCGTTTTGCTTGGAAAGAGACACCCTATATGCTTACGAACGGAAAACTTGTAGTTGAGGATGTTGTGTCCAAAATTGAAAATGGTGATAACATTTTAAAAAGTTTGACAGGTCATCATGTAAAACATTTGAAAGGTTGTGTAAAAATTTCACGACGATTAGGAAGCTGTCTACTGAGAAATTAGAATTCACAAATTACACGCAGCCTTATGGAAACTGAAGTAACTGTAATTCTATTAGCAAATAGCAAACTTTGCTATTTGTTTTCAAGAAATAAAAGAAACATTGGTGAATGATCATTTTTTTATTTCAAATATGTCAAAAACAAAAGTGGCTTTATGGTGCAAGCAACGACGTCGTCCGTGGACGAAAATGAGTATTTAAATTTCCCACTACTTTCGGTCTGTGCAACGTTGCCGCGATATTTTTATATGTTTTTCCTCAAATGTGATTTTTTTTGTATTTTTGACATCATTTTTTGTAAAAAAAAAGGATAATTGCAAAGTTACTTCAGTTTCTATAAGACTGCGTGTGATTTGCGAATTCCAATTTGTCAGTAGCCAGCTTCCATCGTCGTGAAATTTTTACACAACCTTTCAAATGTTTTACACAGTGACCTATCAAATTAAAAAAAACGTATTATCATTTTCATTTTTGGACACACATCCTTACGATACACCCTGTATATTGTTCACTAGTTCTCCAACAATGCGAGAAGCTTTGCCAGAGCTATGAGCTCAAAGTGATATGTACATTCTGTTCAGTCGAAAGCGCCCTCTTCAAAGAGAACACGTAACAAGTGTAATCCATACTGATAAAACCCATTTGAAAAGGTATTATGTTCGTTGTCACTCACAGGCCGAACGAGCACCAAAATGCGAGGGGTCAAATTTACAATCCCTCGCGAAGAGGTTTCGGAAAATTGCAGATCAGGGCTGAGAATTTTTTTTTCGAAGGTTCGATTTTTGTCCCCTCCATACAGCTATTCGTTTTGACGATAGCTCAAAACGAACAAGTGGCATTTTCAAATCGAAGGGTGCACGATTTTACTTGATTTTTTAAATTTTGTTTTTATTCACATTGTCCCATTATTGATTCGAACTAATTGCGACGTTAGGATAAAAATTAGTGGTCCGGCTTGGCACGATCGATAATTATCTCATTGTGCGTGATTGCGAATGGATTTTTATTCTCGTCACTCATAAATATACGCGCACGTGCACCTTGGATAGAGGAGGAAAGACGTATACGATTGTGATGCCATTGCCGTTTTTTTTTGTCACGTGCCCATATGCGTGTATGCATCGGAGTATGAAAAACCGCGTCGTCACCGCACTTGGCGCTGCTACATAAATAATCCCTCCGGACACGTCTCTTTAACGAAAAGTCGTTTATACGGCGGCGTAAATGACGGTGGCATTTATTTTTTCACGGCGACTTCACGCAAACCGGCAACGCCTCTGTGTGTCAATTTTCTTCTCTCCCGCTGAGAAAAAAAAGCTGCACATTACGTAATTAATTTTCGGGTAATCGATAATCGTTTATTCGCACGCGTTGACAAACCCCTAAAGCATTGTCAGCGAATCTATAAATTATGTTTCACGTATCTTCGAACAGTCGATAACGAATGTGCATTGTAAGAAACGAGAACATAATTATATAAGATAAATGTAATTATATAACGTTATCATTGATGTTGAGATTATTGGTTATAATTATGATATTGATGTAATTAATTATAATGATGGTATTGATTGTTATCAATATCGTAATTATAATCAATAATATCAATATCGTTATGATCAATATCATAATTATAATCAATAATATTAATATCATTATGATCAATATCAATATAATCGTAACCAATAATATCAATATTATAATCAGAACCATGCAATTACAATCATACAATTATATGGTATTGATATTACTGATTATAATTATGCTATTGACTGTAATTAATTATAATGATGGAATAGATTATAATCAATACCGTAATTATATAACTGTTTTGTGTACCCAGGCACTCAGTCTACGTGGACCATTGTGCTCGATAATTATAAATAAATACCATATATATATATATAATCAATAATATCAATATCATTGTGATTAATATGAAACTAATCATAATCAATAATTTCGATATCACATTTAAGGTCACATAAATATAATCATATAATTATGATAAGACTGTTATTATTGATTATAATTACGAATATAATATTGGGTACAATGGTTCTTATGTATAATTAAGGTCAATATTGCACATATAAATACTGTCATATTGATTGTAATTATGATTTTGCTTACGTCGATTTTTACATATCATAATAATCAATATCATGCTCATAAACTACCCAATATTTTGCATAATAATATTCATTACGTTGATTACGATTACAATATTCATCACAATGATATTTATATGTCGTAATAAATGCTATATCGACTACAATTACTTATTGATTTTATTGATCACAACTAAAAGATCAATTATGACGCCTGACCAATCATTTATGGCAAAGGAACGGTGCCACTTCCCTGTAATTGTATTTCCCGTGGTGAAAAACTAGAAAAGTCGGACGTACAAGCTGTAATTATGGAAATGATTTGTTCAAATGACAGCAACATGGCACGTTGCTTAACTGCTTAACAATCTCGCAATTGTTAAGCAGTCGCGCAAGTGCCGTCGACTTTGACCAGTTGTAAGTGCTGCGATTACGTAAGATGCGGGCCAACGGTCCATGGATCCGCGCATTGTGATAAACTTATTCTCCACTTTACACCTGTCGAGAATATCGTTACCGCATCGTCCTCGACTCTTCTCTAATTGTGGATGTTTCACAAGATCATCGTCGATCCGAGGTTCCTTGTTGTCCAAGCTGCCAATCCACTCGACGAGACACTTTCGTCGTCCAAAAATGTCGACGAATATTTTATCCAAGCGGCTAAGGAGGTAGGATCATTACTACGAATCCAACTTTCGAATTTGAAATTTTTATATGATTTTGACGAATACTTTTTGCGCTTATTGCCAAAATTTGAGCTATTTTGACCGTTTAGTTTTTTCGCAATAAAACTGCAAAGTCGAGCACTTTGAGTTACCGAAGCACGTCGTCTTATGGAGACGGTCAACCGGAAGTGCGGTGATCGTGGTTTTTCTGCTCACGTGTCCAACTACACCCGTTGGAAAACTGAAATTCGATAGATGAGATATAATAGATATTGTAAAAAATAAGAAAATCAATCTTCACCGTGTAATTAAAGCACTGCATTACTAGAAAGTTTCAATTTCCGGTTGAAAACGGTCAGAACGACGAAATAGCACCCACAGACTTAGCAACGTCGCGAGTAACAGCTGATGCGTTTGGTGAACATAACCCAGCTTTGTTTTGAAATTCATTTGAATAGAAGCCGCCACAAAATGTGCAAACAACAATTTATGGAGTTTTATCATTTATGACGTATCAATAATATGTATAATTATATTCTGCCTATCGTGTTAATTTTGCTGACGTGCTTCAAGCCTATTTTAATAGGTTTCCGGTTGATTTTTTTTGTCTTTTTAGTCCGTTTTTATGGTGGATATGTTAATATTATTATTACGAAGATTACTACCGAGTCGTTGACAATGTAATTTTTCGGTTTTTTTTTCGTTCACGTGCAATAAATTCATCATTTACCACAACATTTGGCTCACTATAATCGATAATACGAATAATCAAGATAAGTAAACATCAATCAGAGCAGCTATTGGTAAAATAAATTTACACTCTTTTTTGA
The DNA here is from genome assembly GCA_951751655.1 of Ophion costatus. Taxonomy (NCBI): domain Eukaryota; kingdom Metazoa; phylum Arthropoda; class Insecta; order Hymenoptera; family Ichneumonidae; genus Ophion; species Ophion costatus. The sequence continues at coordinate 22,213,409 of OX632362.1, read as the reverse complement.
CCTCGTGGAAGTGATCGTATGTCCTTAACGGTGTGAGTTTAAAAAAATAAATAATAAAAACGTTAGTAAAGGGCGCACAAACGCATATGTGGGTACATAACCGTGTCGCGATTTATTTATGGCAGCGGAAATAGCCGCTTGCCGGTATCAATCGTTCATCCTTGATGCACAGTCGCCCGTTGGGCGTTTGTACAACGTCTCTCGCTAATTTCACGGCATCCTACCATCTCACGAATGCATCGTGCATACACGCACACACGTACTATACGTCATTCGTATCTATTTGCATTCCTGAGTTCGTTGCTATAGGACGGGTGCAAGACAAGAGCAGGAGTGGTCGAAGGGGGGCGCGCGGGAAGGGCTGGGGGGCAAAGAGAATGAAAGAGTGAGGACCTTTAATCACGACGCACTTATCTCTCGTGAGACGAGGAGAATTAGTCGCCCGACGGCAGCTTTAACTATATTTCCATGCACATATGGGACACTCCATGCTACACATGCTAGATACGGAATTGCGAAAAAAAAATCCAAATTAATGTCCTTATTTTAAAAAAATAATAATCACATCCATATTGCACACAAGAAAATTACAAATTTCATTATAAATATTTTATCTGCACTAAAGGTCAAAAGTTTTCGGATACTTCACAAAAATGCAAGACTTTGGATCACTGGATAATTGCCAAATAATTTAGTTTATTTCATTTATTATTTTACGAAGATATCACAGTGCTCTGTATAATGAACTATATTATTCTAATATGTTAATAATAGAATATGATATATGTATCGATTATAATAATATAATACGAATAATTATATTATTCTAAATGAATTATATTATTCTAATATAATTTTGCAACTACCCAAAGTGATCGAAAGATTTGCAATCAACTGAAGTGCGCGGAAAATTTTGACCGGTAGTGTGTATGAAATAAGATTACATTACACAAAAAAAATTAAATAAAAAAAAAATTACGGTACACAAAAAAACGAATAAATGTGAATAAAAAAAGCATGTGAAAAAAAATCAATGTATAACATTAAAAAATACAAATAAATACAATTTTAAAAAGTATATAAAACGAAATAAATATATTTTCACTTTTCGCTCCATCACTTATGAAATAAATGTTAGGCAGAAGAATTTTTTTTATTGCATTCCATATTTTTGGTCACGCTATTTTCATTTTTCGTAAACGTCAATGGACAAAAAATGTGCAATGACTATCAGAACGATTCGTCCTGAAATGGCCCGTAGCCGAGCACAAGTGCACATATTCGTGCGACGACGAGTGGCTTACGACGTGAAGCGTATCCCAAGACCTCGAAATGTGTCAACGATTCTAGGGGAGATTAGTTACGGGGAAAGAGTTGCAAGGCCTGTACATCTTTTTTCCACAGGCTTTATCCAGAGAGATATTCTCTCGTATATACAGGCACGCAGTGGATGAGGGCTGAAACGCATTGAGGAAGTTGGACGTAGCTCACTCTCCGCCTTCGCTGAAGAAAAACTTTCGTGCTTCAGCAACGCAGTAATTCGCTTGGTTGCCTGGCGAATTTGTACACACGACGATTACTCGATGCCCAGAATTTCAACTCGGCGCTGTGCTCCTCCACACCCCGCGCAAAATTTTGTTGAGACGTCCCCGGATAAGGTTCCGAAAATCTGAATTCTGAAATTTTGCACAAACTTTCCTTTCAATATTCTTAGAAAACCCCTAAAGGGATTTTTGGGGACTCGCAATAGTTTTAGAGATATTGAATTCTAAAGTTTTTTAAGAGTAAGGTTCCGACCCCCCCCCCCCCATAATTAGGGCGGATTTTCAGTGATTTCATTGAAATCCGTTTTTAAGATTTTTCAAGCGTTTTATTACTTTTTTATGATAAGATTTATACTTCTTTTAAGTTGCTCTCATTTTTTATACGATATGTATTTTTTTAGAAAATTCAACGTACAGAATACGATGGGATCTATCAAGAATCGTATCGAATTCCGTTCTAAAAGATGAGAATCCTTTGGGATATAAATTGGATTCGTCCATTGGATTCGAATGAGGCACTCAGATTGGAATCCCATTCACGAGCGTGACGTTTTAGTGTAGGGATCCAATGCGATGACCCATTGGATCTGGAACATGTCATTAGTGCGAGGTTTCAGGGCGATAAAAAAATCGATAACTCTTGGTCTTAATGGGGCCGACACAAGACCTGATAAAACGGCATTTTTTATTTCTTGCTAAAATGGATTGGGCAGGCTCTTATCCGATGCCAAATTGTTTGATGGTCATGAATGCTCGCGTCCTATCCTTATCACATCGAAGTTTTACCTGTGAAAATCCGTAATCAGCAGATGATTTTTTAATGACGAGGGTGTGGGCAACTTGATTGGATGGCGTTAAAATAGAAGTAATTACTTGCACAGTCCCTAAAATTGCCATTGGACAAACATAGATATATATAGTTTGATATATATATTAAAATTATATATAATTTTGTAATTATTTATAAGACACTAATTTTCAAAATAACAATACAGCCAAATAAACTTTAGCCAAACTTCAACATTAAATTCCCTCAATTATATATATGAACTCTGAATGGTTTTAATGAAGTTTATTAGAGCGGAACTTGATATACGAATTGGCCGATAACCTTGTATCAACGTTGAATTAGACTCTTGCTTTTCGAATCCAATTCGTATCCGTTTGTGATCGAGATTTTTAGAATAAATACGGGCGTATGAACTCGATAACGTTACGACTCGTGAAAAATTGATGTCGATAAAAACACAGATACACGCAGACACAAGTTTACCATGCACCAAATGGGATTCTAATGATTTTGTTTACCACAGTAAATGGATGCTCACGATATTCGAGCAGAGAATTTTATGCAGCGTTGAATCAAACAGGTTCCCAATATCGTTTATCGATCGCGGTAGTTCGACGTTTAATGATCGCTTCCACACGTGTAAACTACGATATGGGCAATTAGGTCCGTAAGCTCTTGTAAGCGAGAGTAATAATCAATGTGATTTTTTTGCCTTTCTGTTTCAGGTAAGTAGCCACATCGACTTTGAGTGATGCATTCCGCCTGCCAATTAAAGATATCGTTATCGTTCAGGTATCTGTATTCAATTTTTCACCGACGTTTATTATCTGGTCGAGGATATCAAGATTCACCAACAAAAAAATAACGATCGGCTCCTTGGGAAAAAATCGTTATTTCCCTTGGTAAGCAGTGAAGTCAAACGAGTTCGTTTGATTGGCAAGAAAAATCAAATGGAATATCAAAATCAAGATCAACGAAAAAATCAAACAAAAATAACAGGAACAGCTTAAAAATGGAATTGTGAAAAGTGTTTTTGTTTTTTTTTCAAAGATTTTCTTCGTTGACTTGAGCGAGTATTTGTGGGTAACACAAATGGATCTTTTCACCGCGACGTAAGGTCGCGGTGCATTTCTGCGCGGTTTCGCCAGCGGCGCATGCATCAGAGGCATCAAAAAGTTCGTCGATGCGGAGAAGAATGCGCGGCTTTAGGGCCCGGCGAGTTATTTTAAGAGAACAGGTTTTGGTCGTGCGGGCTATATTTACTTTTCTCGGGCATGCCAGAGTCATTGACAGCATCCGCACACCTTGCTTCGTGCGAAGTTCTGACAATCGACCGGCCAACAAAATCCTGGCCATTTTTGTCTCTCTCTCTCGCACTTTTTTTCTCTCGCATACTACGGCCAACGTCTCCCGATACCGATGTACTTTTTCTCAGCTCGCTTCTCCATCATTTGATTTGAAACGAAGAGTCTCTTAACCCGGACAATTGATTTTATCGCGCGCGCCAGATGTGCTACGGGAAATGCAATCGTTTTCTTTCCCGAACCGAAAATTCACTCACCAAATGCGTTTGAAATGAAAAATGTATCGGATTGTGATGTTGACGAACATTGTTACTTTCGTTTGTTCGTCGATGCCGAGGAAAATGGCGGAATTTCATTACGTTGCTCGGTCTACTACGATGGGTAAAAAAAAATATTGTCGTCAATCGTACCCAACGCACATTGGGTTTGCATACCTGGGACTGACGCTATTATCTCGGTATTGGCCCGGGCCTATACTTGGATGGGTGACCGCTGTGGCTTGAGCGCCGATCACCACCGGATGACAGTCCTACCGGGTCTTCGGTGGTCAATACGACTGAAAATCGGTAAAAATATAGCCACCTCTATCGGCGTGGGTTTTGGACAGTTTCCCTGTGCTCTCCTCACAATGCGATACAGTGGTGCGTTAGGAAACGAGCGGCTGGGGGCAACACCCTGATGACCAAATCCTAGATATCCAATAGGACATACGAAGCCACTTTGGAATTGAATATAAGATGGTCAGCCCCGTGGTCCTCAGGGTCCTAGTGATCTTGTGAATCGAATATTGATTTATAGCAAATCAGAAAACAAATATTGAGCCCATAATTAGCATCGTCAGAAAATACACGGACCAGCACTCGTCGTACACATTTTTCCGATAGTAAAAAGGTGCCCAAATAGGCGTTGTCGATTACTGACTCGTGACCATGTCGATAACCGGGCACTACTCAAATACAGTTGAACGAAACTCGATTGAAATAATATTAAGAATTATTTTATGATAAAATAGTAGGTTATAATCATTGATAACGAACAAATATTTTAATTCCGATGTAATTTCCATAATTAGTTTTATTTGTTTAATTAATAAAGTTGTATGCGAGAGAAATTTAGGTCTTAAACTGTTTGTTAAATGTTTGAATAAAAAGCACGAAAGCTTGTGACTCAGTGACTAAATATTATTTTGCAGTTCTACGTCAGACACAATCGCGTCAATGAAAGCCTACGGACCTTTGCATAATTAGGGGAAAGTGACCGTGTTTTCGCACCCTGCCAATTATTGACATTTCTCTCCTACTTATACAGTGATCCTTTAAGTCCCAATAATTGGGCCCCTAAAGTGTCAATAATTGGGCCTTCCAATGCCCAGTAATTGGGCTTGAAGTACCAATAATTGGGATTGAAGTACCAACAATTGAGCCTTTTAAGTGCCAATAATTAAGCCCTTGATGTGCCAATAATTGGGCCTTTAAAGTGCCAATAATTAAGCCCTTGAATTTCCAATAATTGGGTCGTTAACGTACCAATAATTGGACCTTCAAAGCACCAATAATTGGGCCCTTAAATCCCCAATAATTGGGCCTTAAAGTGCTAATAATTGGGCCCTCAAAGTGCTAATAATTGGGCCCATAAGGTACCAATAATTGAACCTTATTCTAGTTAAAGCAGTTTGAACGCACGAAACGATAAACGGGATGTTTACATGGCGGTTACTATAGACAAACCGTACAGCAGCTTATTACAACCTTTCCGATATATTTTCTCGAAAACTCTACCAAGCGTGACATAATCACAACGAAGTTCTTTTCTTCGTAACAAAAGATCCGATCAAGAATGACTTGAAATAACTTCTACTAACTTTCCATGTCGAGCTATATAAATTTGCAAAGTCGAGCGATCTGTTTAAGGTGACGTTTCCTCGGTCAACCACCTTACATCCAGGAGAATCCACAAAGCTGAAGGCCGTGAACAAAATACGGTTGAAAGTGAAGTTCATGTTCCACTGACTGCCCGGCAATCTTGAAAGTCTTCACTAGTTCCACTGCATCCGATGACGCAGTCCGCGACGTCTCGCACTAGGCGCCATATAATTACGTGTTGCGAATGAAAATCGATCACACTCGCGAAGGGCGTCTGTCCAAAGGATAGGTTCCCTCCCTCCCCTAATCCGTCAGGCCTGATGTGGCGAGTACATACAAGCTGCCCGAGGCTTTCTCAATCAAGCCCAGATTGCACAGCGCTCCCATATACACGCTGCTCGATCCAACGAGAATTTTCGATGAAGCCGCCGACTCAGTTGGCTATTTCGGGCCGAGTATATCGGACATTGAATTTACTGATTTGCAGTTGCGCACGGACAGGTGGCTCCGGTTTCCGAGGCGCGGTTTGATTGACGGAAAAGCTGGAACCTCCCCGTAGCGTCAATTCCGAATGGCTCAATCATCATCGTAATTATGCATTTGAACAACGAAACGCGCGTATTTGCCGAAGAATATTCAACGGCGAATAATCAAGGAGGATAATTCGAGCGAATGATCCAGAGAGGGAGGCCCGACTTCAATCGAGCCAGCCAAGACTCGTGAAAGGCTAACCCGCGTGGCTTTGACGCGCGTATTCTCGTAAACCCAACACTCCATACATAAACCACGTCGAAGAGCACGCACGTAGTTCCTGGTCAATGGATCTCCCACGGAGAGAGACAGAGAGAGAGAGAGGGAAAAGCGTGCTCGATCGATCAAACGATGAATGGGTGTATCATCCAGTCAGTTTTCGCTTGGCACTATCATCACGCCCCGTTTATAGCCGACAAAGCTCTTCCGACGTGGGAAATCCTCTCTGACGCAGGCCAGGGACAATGGGGATCTCAAAACGTCGGAAAATAAAGACCACTTGTTAATCCGTGACTTTTTGGTGGTTGGGTGAACTCTGACGATTCTCGAGTACCTGCTGCTGGAAAGGAACTAACGAGGAACATCACTTTGAGGCTACATCTATCAGAGGCGCGAAAAATTGCCAAATTAAGGAAGTACGATCGTTACTGTGATGTTTCAAATAACGGAAACTACGCCATATTAAATGGTATCGTGCTGCCCTCTGTACTCTACCTCGTGTCCCGCTTTCGCCATGCATCGCTCTCAGAGCACGCCGAGACTCACGGGTATCGCTATGGTACCTCTACCACGTGTAACGTATCCCGTCTTTGTATATAATAAAGTATTCACTACGACAGAGCAACGTGTGCAATAATTAATGCATGGTGTCACAGACACTACAGTGGCGACGAGTGTAAAAGGACAAATAAAAGCAATATAGGATTGCAAATATATCGACGGATTTCGTGATAGTGACACGTGGTGGAAAAAGTAAAGGACAAGATGGTGGACTCAGTAGAGGAGATTCGCGAAAAATATGAACGAGCGTTAAAGGATCTTGACAAACGTCAAGCGGAAGTGGAAGAAAAGAATAGACAGCTGATACAACAACGTCAACAATTTTTGGCTGAAGTGAAACGACAATCGAAAGTGGATCCATCGGCCCAAGGCGCCGAATCTCAACCCCAGGATGCCACAACTTATGGTGACCGGCATCAACCGATCGTGATGGGAAGGATCGGGAACATGAAAGAATACGACATGAAGGACGATTGGAACCATTGGGTAGAAAGGTTTGAGCAATTTTACGTAGCAAACGACATATCGCCTGCCAAGGGTGTCTCGCTTTTTCTCACTCTAATAGGCAGTGAGGGATATGCGTTATTACGCAGCCTTTGTACACCCATATTACCAGCTGCTAAATCGCTCAAGGAACTGAATGATATTATGAAAAATCATTTACAACCAAAGCCCAGCATTATCGCTGAACGCTACAAGTTCAAAGAATGCTCCCAAAAAGATGCGGAGAGCGTAATGGAGTTTCTGGCAAATCTAAAAAAATTGTCAACTTATTGTGAATTTGGAGGCGGTTTGGAATCCTACCTGAGGGACCAATTCGTATGGGGACTGAGGAACGAGCGGATCAAGAAAAGGCTTCTCGGCGAGCACGATCTGCCCTACGCCAGAGCTGTCGAGCTGGCGCAGACAATGGAAATGGCTATGAAGGATGTAGCTGAAATGGGACCCTCATCGAAGAGTCAAGCTGACTCGATTAATTTCATCGGCAAGAAGACATCAGGGATTTCGAGAAGTGAAACAACAATCAAGTGTTATTGCTGCGGAAGGACAAATCACCGAGCAACGGAATGTAAATATCGGAATTATAAATGTAATATTTGTCAAAAACAAGGTCATTTGGCTCAAGTTTGTAAGAATCGGAAACAAACTAACGAAAAAGTAAAGAAATCGAGTCAAGCGATTAAAAGTAAAAATAGACAAAATTTTATTTCCGATATAAATGAAACTGAAGACAATTTTGATTCACTTTTCCATTTAGAACGGGAGAATAGCCAATCAGTGGGAGAAAGTATTGAACTGGAAGCTATTGCTCCTTGGAAAGTTGGAATTAAAGTTCAAAAAATTAATTTAGAGTTTCATGTTGACACAGGGTCAGAAATTTCGGTTATTTCGGAAAAAGAATATACAAATAGGAAAGAATGGAACACACTACCCCTTAGTAGAACAAAGAGGAAATTTAAAACGCACCCGGGGCACAAAATTGAACCCATCGGTATATTGCACGTTCAGGTTGAATATAAGAGGAGGAATTTGAAACTTCCCCTTTTTGTTTTACCCGGCGATGGTCCGCCACTAGTGGGGCGAACGTGGATTTGTGCATTAAGGATCCCGGTAGATGATTTGGCAATAAATAATAGAGATTGTCATGTCGGGATGATTCAAAACGAAAGTCAAAGGGACATCAATGTAATTATTAATGACTGTGAATCAGTTTTCTCATCGAAATTGGGGAAATATACAAAGGGTAGCTTCAAATTGCACCTCAAAGAAAATGTGCAACCAATTTTTTGTAAAGCAAGGCCATTACCGTATTCGATGAAAGACAAGGTCGAAAAAGAGTTAAATCGGTTAATAAAAGAAGAAATATTACAGGCAGTCGAAAGTAGCGAATGGGCAACCCCGATTGTTCCGGTTCCTAAGAGTAATGGAGAGATAAGGATTTGCGGGGATTATAAAGTAACGATAAATCCCAAAATAAAGGTAGATCGTTACCCAGTACCGAGAATTCAAGATTTATTAGCTAGTTTAAACGGCGGAAAAGTATTCTCGAAAATAGACTTGTCGCAGGCATATCAACAAGTCGAGCTGGACGAACAATCGAGGCCTCTCGTTACGATTTCGACTCACAAAGGTTTGTTTACATATAAACGTCTTTGTTTTGGTGTAGCCTCAGCCCCGGGGTTATTCCAACGTGAAATGGAAAAGATATTACACGGTTTGGAGGGAGTGGTGTGTTTCTTCGACGATATTATGATTTCTGGCCCGACGGTAGAAATACATAATCAAAGATTAAGAGACGTTCTCAGCCGATTAAAAGATTGCGGTTTGACAGCAAATAAAAACAAATGTGTATTCGGCAGAGAGAAGATACAGTTTTTAGGATACGTGCTCGATGGCACGGGAATTCATGCAGCAACGGATAAAGTAAAAGCAATAGTTGATGCTCCGGCGCCGAGAGATGTAACTCAATTGAGAGCATTTTTAGGTATGATCAATTATTACTCTAAATTCATACAAAACTATTCACAACTACTGAATCCGTTGTATAATTTGTTGCAGAAAAACGTGGTTTGGCAGTGGAATCGTGAGCAGGACAAAGCATTTAATGAAGCCAAACGGTGTTTGATCTCGTCGGAAGTATTGGTACACTATGATGCCAAATTACCAATTAAGGTTGCGTGTGACGCATCACCCTTTGGTATAGGGGCAGTGTTGTCGCACGTGTACTCTGACAAGCGGGAGAGACCCATAGCATTTGCGTCTAGATCGTTGACAAAAGCCGAAAAGAATTATTCGCACCTGGATAAGGAAGCTTTAAGTTTGGTTTTCGGGGTGAAAAAGTTTCATCAATATCTTTATGGTAGGAAGTTTACCTTAGAGACCGATCACAAACCGCTTATATATATTTTTGGATCGAAGAAGGGTTTCCCTCAAATGGCCGCTAGCAGAGTACAACGATGGGCTGTGTTTCTGGCTGCGTATCAATTTGAGATCAAACACGTTAAAGGCATTGATAACTGTCGTGCTGACAGTCTCTCACGCATTCCGTTGCCAATCAACGAAATGAATTCCAGTGAAAAAGAAGATTATTCGTACCTAAATTATGTAATTGACGAAGTTAAAGCGATTGATGTAAACCGGATAAAATTGGAAACGGAAAACGATGCAACCTTAAGACAGGTCCGAGAATATGTAATGGAAGGGTGGCCAGATAAAGTGAGTGAGGAGCTAAGCGTATTTAAAAACAGAGAACATGAATTTACGGTGCAAGAAGGATGTTTGTTATGGGGACATCGAGTTGTGATTCCTCCAGAGATGCGCGAAGAATTGCTACAGGAGTTACATTCGATCCATATGGGGGTTGTTAAAATGAAAGAGTTAGCTCGATCTTATATTTGGTGGCCAAGTATTAACGATGATATCGAAAATGTGACGAAAACTTGTACATCATGTTTGAAATGGGCAGATAATCCACCTAGATCGGTATTGCATTCTTGGAAATGGCCGGATGGGCCCAATCATAGAATCCATGCAGATTTCTTAGGTCCTGTCGAGGGTAAAATGTATTTGATAATTATCGACGCGTTTTCTAAGTGGATAGACGTAAAAGAGCTACCGGATATCACGTCAGAAACGACAATTAAAGCTTTTAGAGAATATATATGCACGTGGGGAATACCACTTAAATTAGTTACTGACAATGGGCCGAGTTTTTGCTCTGAATTGTTTAAAGAATTTTTGAAAACATATGGTATCCATCATATACGAACTGCTCCATACCATCCAGCATCAAACGGCGCAGCGGAAAATGCGGTAAAAACCTTCAAAAAGAAGTTTAAAGTTTTAAGAGACGCAGGAAATTCAAAGCAGGATGCGATACTTAAATTTTTATTTTATTATAGAGCAACGCCGCATTGCACTACAAACTGTAGCCCAGCAGAATTGCAGATAGGTCGGAAATTTCGTACCAAACTTGATCTAGTCAGACTAGATCTCAGAAAATATGTAGAAAATAAACAACTCAGTCAGCAACGTGCATTTCCAGGAAATAGACGATTCACTTGTGATAATAATAGTATAGTAATGATGAAAAATTATGCGAACAACAACTGGAATGAAGCGAAAGTTGTTGAAAAATTATCTCCTGTTACCTTTTCGGTACAGTCAAAAGACGAACGAGTGCATAAGCGGCACTCCGATCAACTAAGAAAATGTAATTTAACGGGAGAGAGGAAAAGTATTACCGCGAACGAACATATAGAAAAAGAAATAGAGGAGGGTATTGAAAATGCAAGTAATGAGTCAACAACTTCAATACTGGATAAAACGTCAAAGTTGCCTGAATTACAAATGGCACAAGAGGCATCGGTAAAGGTTAAGAAGGGGATACCAACGGTGCGTAGATCATCGAGAGTTCCGAAACCGCGAAAAATATTAGATTTATAAATCAGGAAGGAAAAATTGTAATTCCGTGTGTTGATTGTAAATTGTATTAACAAAAGGGAAGCACATAACTCCGATTATTGATTGTATAAATTGTAAAGGAAAACTTGTAATTCCAAGGACTGATGGTAGGAACTGTGTGAACTAGTATGTAACTAGGAAGAATATGTAAGTATGAATGATGATAACGATAATAATTGTAATTCGGAATCTAAGCACATATGGTACAAGGGAAGTTGTAATCCCCAAAAATTAATGTGATCAGCTTAAAAAGCAACAAGTATGCCTCTTAGGGCTTCAGTCGTTAAAGATGTGAGAATTTTTAATTCTAAGTGGGAAGGATTGTGATGTTTCAAATAACGGAAACTACGCCATATTAAATGGTATCGTGCTGCCCTCTGTACTCTACCTCGTGTCCCGCTTTCGCCATGCATCGCTCTCAGAGCACGCCGAGACTCACGGGTATCGCTATGGTACCTCTACCACGTGTAACGTATCCCGTCTTTGTATATAATAAAGTATTCACTACGACAGAGCAACGTGTGCAATAATTAATGCATGGTGTCACAGACACTACAGTTACTACGAATCCAACTTTCGAATTTGAAATTTTTATATGATTTTGACGAATACTTTATGCGCCTATTGCCAAAATTTGAGCTATTTGGACCGTTTAGTTTTTTCGCAATAAAACTGCAAAGTCGAGCACTTTGAGTTACCGAAGCACGTCGTCTTATGGAGAGGGTCAACCGGAAGTGCGGTGATCGTGGTTTTTCTGCTCACGTATCCAACTAAACCCGTTGGAAAGCTGAAATTCGATAGACTAAATATAATAGATAATGTGAAAAATAAGAAAATCCATCTTCGACGTGTAGTTAAAGCACTACATTATAAGAAAGTTTCAATTTCCGGTTGAAAATGGTCAGAACGACGAAATAGAACTCACAGACTTAGCAACGTCGCGAGTAACAGCTAATGCGTTTGGCGAACATAACCAGCTTTGTTTTGCAATTAATTTGAATAGAAGCCGCCACAAAATATGCAAACAACAATTTATGGGGTTTTATCATTTATCACGTATCAATAATATGTATAATTATATTCTGCCTATCGTGTTAATTCCGCTGAGGTAATTCAAGCCTATTTTTATAGGTTTCCGGCTGATTTTATTGTCTTTTTAGTCCGTTTTTATGATGGATATGTTAATATTATTATTACGAAGATTACTACCGAGTCGTTGACAATTTAATTTTTCAGTTTTTATTTGTTCACGTGCAATAAATACATCATTTGCCACAACATTTGGCACACTATAATCGATAATACGAATAATCAACATAAGTAAGCATCAATCAGAGCAGCTGCGGGTAAAATAAATTTAGACTCTTTTTTGACCCTGTGGAAGTGATCGTACCTCCTTAAACACCAAGGCACGTATATTTGGAGCCTTAAAAAATCGCCTGAAAATACAGAAAACCATAGCCGCCGGTAGATGATGACATTTTTTTCGTGAGGTTTGGCTGTCGACACTCTCTAGCTTAAACTGTCCGTCTGAAAATTAAAAACCAAACGGGTTATTCGAGTTAATAATAAATACGAGTCGTCGCCGAATGGCGATTTTTTTAATCATTTTTTCAAACAAAGTGGTGATGAATTAAAATTCGAGTATACAAAATCTATGAAAAATTAAGTAACTATTAAAAAATGAAGGTAAATTTTCGAAAAGTGAAATCGTCAAAGATCTCTAAATGTTTCTCATTGCATCTCTTGTAAATTTGGAAACAATCCGTCAAGTGTTTACCGAGATATCATGTCCACTGACTTTGAAAACAGCAGCATCTATCGACGGCCATATTTTGTTGTTTTTCGGTATTTTTGGTGATTTCTTTTAACGGCTCGCAATATGTTCCTTTATGTTAAAAAATGCGTTTCTTTTTCACCAAACGTTTTCCAAAAAAAATCGAAATTTGGCCATTTTTTTCGGGCCCCTAGGTAGATGTAGCCCCTTGAGTGTCCGCCTTGAATTTTGTTAAAACTCGTATATGTGATAAAGCATTGAAAACTATCAGACACATATTTTCCGTTATCGGCGGAAAAATAGGTTTAAGGGGAAAACCACCCAACAACGAACGGTTTGTTCATTTTTTTCTACACTTCTATGGTGGACTTTCATCGCTTTACATTAGAAGAATTTGGTTTTTTGTTTCATTTAGATGCTTGACTGCTCGTGGGTACAACTGCAAATTCACCTCTCCACATGCCTTTCATTGAGTGGTGGTTTTCTGCCTTAAAGCCGTTTTTCTGCCGAAAAAAATATGTGTCTAGTAGTTTTCAATGTTTTATCACATATATGAGTTTCAACAAAATCGAAGGCAGACACTCGAGTCATGTACCGTGTGAGCGAAAAAAATTCTATCACTTTGTCGCAAAATTATGAAAGTCCATAAGCTGTCTTAGCCGCAGGGGGCTTTATCATTTTCACTGTCGTCGAATATCCATAAGTGCATATCCATAAGTCGAATATCCATAAGTCGAATATCCATAAGTCGAATATCCACAAGTACGAATATCAATATTTCGAATATCCATAATTCGACTATCGTTAATTCGAGTATCTATAATTCGAATATTCATAATTCGAATATCCACAATTCGAATATCCATAATTCGAAATCCATAAGTCGAATATCCATAAGTACGAATATCCATAAGTAAGTATAGAGTAGAAACGAGTTTGTTTGGGTTTGTTTTGACGCTCATTTCTACTCTATACTCACCCTCTAGACTCACTTTTCTTCTACCTCCCGCTATTTCTAGCATTCACTTCTACTCTACACTGACTTATGAATATTCGTATTTATGGATATTCGACTTTTGGATATTCACTTATGGATATTAACTTGTGGCTATTCGAATTATGGATATTAGTACTTATGGATATTCGACCTATGGATATTGTACCCCAATCATCATTTTGGCATCTATCACGGGCTCCTTTACTCTGTTTTCGTTTGGCTTGGAATTTTGAAATAATTCGTAGACATAGCAGTCAGTACTTCGAAATAAAGTTGTTGCAGTTATTTCAATATACTTATCATAAAAAAAAGAAATAAAAATCGTGTTTTAATTTGAAAGCATCCATCTCTGACGTTTTTAACACTATTTGATAAATTTTACATGTTCAATAGTGATAATCATTTGTATTTGCAAGAAGCAACTGAACTCTTCTCTCACGCACTTCGACATACATTAACATCTTTTTTTATTCATCGTAACGCAAAACCGATTGTTTTCAATGTCTCCACGTGCTTAATTTGGCAAAAAAATATATCGATAGGATCTTGATCAACCATAGTAATTATTTGACCGTCCATGATAATTTACAACATAGAAGTCGAATTGTGGCAAGCTGCCCTGAATCTCAAGGGTACGAGTGCAACCGGCAGATCGACTTTAGCTCTTTTTCATTCGTAAGGAGCTTCTTTTTTCATTTATTTTGTGCTCTGTTCTTCTTGGGAACGTCGGTGCTCGGGCTAGCTTCGCGTTCTTAAACCTCCGGCAAAAGCCTCCGTCCTTGGATTAACTTATTATCCATTGCGTGTAAATGAGACCGGGAACAATTCCAGGCATTTTCAACGAAGAATTTTCAAAGAACGGCGAAATCTCTATAGCGGTTACGACCTCCGGGCTTGCGGCTTTCCAGCCCTCTGCGGTCGTTACCGGTCCCTGGAACGGTCCAAAGCGAATATGCCGCGGTTCCACGGAGGGATGCATTGTACTTTGTTACGTGCGCGGCTCTTGTTCGGTGGCGCGAAATTGGCGCGGAATTAGAGCTGAAGATCTCGCGAAATCCTATTCTGGTTTGCATGAGCGCCGCGCGAATTCCTCCGAACACGGGAAGGGCTTTTGGCGCCGGAGAGCTTTGCGGATTTCGATAATTGAACGTCGACACTCTCGGCATACGATTAAAAAAAAAAGAAACGTATCTGCGCGGCTTTCTGCAACATGAAACGTGAGAACCGTTGGATGACACTTCCGCGTGTCAATAACAGGCATTTGATCAAATCGAACTTTTCTTTTGCTTTCCTCGCGTCAGGGAATAATCTTTGCGGAATTTATTCAACGAGATGATTTTTAGAACATTATTTTGACTCTCTTGTCGTCAGAAATCTTGCGGCAGAATTTTTTTCCCAACCCGTGCAGAAATTGTCGTAGGTATCCAATTGGATTCCCGATATTTGTTCCCACTTCCTCATAGGAATCCAATGCGTTGATCCATTGGATTATTGTACTAAAACGTCACGTTGGTAGAGTGGATTCTCATTGGAATTAGAATCCAATGGGATTCCCATGGGATTACAATCTACGATTTCAATGTGGGTCTTGAATTGTCTTGTCATCAGAAATCTTTCGTCGAGTTGAGAATTATAAATAAAGTCAACTCAAATGACGTCAATCGCAAAATAGTGCGGAATCCACGCTTTTCCATAATCCACGAACATGGACTCCCAACGTGTGGAGTCCCTATCAAATGCCTAAAGGGACGTGGTAGGTTCTGCAATCACTTCCACAAATTTCTGCACGGGAAGTTTTACTCCGAGCCAGAGACTCGTCGTATTTATTTTCGTCGATATATATGGCCGGTGAATGTATCTGGAAAATAAAATGTGGCATGTTTTCCCGAAGTGTCAAGCTCCCAAGACCGTGTGAGTAAGGCGAGAAGAGTCTCGTGAGTGTGTCTTTTGATTTCTCTACCGAAATAGACAGAAATCACTTGACAACATTGCGTTTATACGTGCGTGCGTGTGCGTCGGCGTGTGTTTGTGTGCGTGTGCGTGTGTTTTGATACTCCAACGCTTCCTCTTCGCTTCTCGGTGGTAATCGGAGCTGAAAAGGAACACTATGGTTGCACTTCACTCCGTCTTACAAGCGTCGTGGTATCATTAGCGCGTATACAGTTACGTATCTCTGAGAGTCCTGCGATACGGACGAGGCCGTCGGGCTTGAGAAAAGATTTCCCCCCGAACGTGTTGTCACAGTTTGGAAAATTTTCTTCAAAGCTTTACAGACGAGTAAGGCCGCGAAGCAAACGGAGCATGCTCATCGTAATTGCGATTGCCTGGCCGAGCATGCCGAGGAGAAATCGGGAGATATGAAAAAAACGTCGTTGCACCTGGGAAACGTGGTTTCCCATTTCTGTGGATGAATCATTCTCGGGAGATACCGCGGAGAGCTAAATAATGATTAGAATGAGCACTCAGCTGTGCAATTACGAATATAAGCGTCAAGTGCACATTGAATCACGCAATGTTGAGGTGGGGCTTGGTGAAGACACGAATGATTGTGATATCAAATTGGAACATTGCGTTTTGTACAATTTGCGAAGTTATCCATCGGTTATGATACTATGGTAATTAAGAAAAATCGATTATTTTTAATGAAATTGACAAATACATATTTTTTGATAGCTTCAACTTGTTTTCTCGTTTTTTTTCGCTGTGGAAATTCATAGACCGTTTTTTGAAGATGTTCATTTGAAGATCTACAATCGAAATCGGTGGAAGAATAATGTTATATAGTAAAAATAAGGAAATGACATTTTTTTCGAACTCTTGGTGCATGCCAATGTCAAACAGAACCTTGTCAAGTTAAAAACGATTTTTATTGTTTGACCCCAACACTAATCGTACCGAAGTAACCTCCCTAATTTCACTCGGTAGTTCGCAACCAACGCTCGTGTCATGAATTCTAATAAAAATATTCACCGAATAATTACAAGAGTAGAAGAGGGGTTGGGCGAAATTATTTCCGTTCCTAATGATCGAAGATCTCTAAAACATCCATAGTAAATGAATGTACGAATAATATGAATATGCCTCAAACACTTGTACAAATGTTCATTTAAAGATCTACGATCGAGATTGGCGTTTTTTTATTACAATAAAAATAAGGAAATAAAAATATTTCAAAAAGTTTTTGATGCATTCCAACTCTGCAAACTTCAACACCATAATTGTCCATATTCAGCACGTTGAAATTTTTTCACAGTATTGAAAGTATCGTGACTAGAACCTTGTCACGTTAAAAACCATTTTTATTATTTTATTCCGAAACTAATCGTTCCTAAGTAACCGCAATAATTTTACTCGAAAGTAGGCTATCAACCCTCTTGTCATGAATTCCAAATTGTTCCACCTAAGAGTAAAAGAAGATAGCTCCACGGGTAGGGCGAAATGATGACAGTTCTCAATGACCGAGGACCTCTGAAAATCAAGCGAATGATGATTTGCCTAATATATCTAGCATGCTCGAAGGATATCCATCACACTTACGTCACGAGTACACACATTGGGCCGACCTTAGTACCATACGACCCGCGCCCTGGAAATTTCTCACGTACGTATTGTTATCTTGATAATACGGTATCTAGGATTACTGCATATCGAGAAGCGGTTAACGGGCCATGTACACTTCTTCAATATCACGACATGCTCGCCCTATTTCCCCCGTGCGGAACACAGGCTCGGCCTCGTACTCGTCACGTTTCAAGTGTTGCAGAAGTTCAACGTGTGGCCTCGGCGTTTATATACATGCGGAAAGCGCATTCCATAACGAAACGTAGACCTCACTATGGGACGTAGTACACGATGGCAAATGTAGGAGAAAGCGGTAGATGAGGGGGTGGGGGGGGGGGGGAGAGATCCGGAGGTAAAGTTCGAACGAAAGTGCTGGTGCAAGCCCCGGGTATCGGAAAGTCGAAAGGGGGTTGAACAGTTGAAAAGACACGGGGATGTGGTGTCTGGGTACATAGTTTAACGCAGGAGTTTAGTACGAAGTTGAAAAGGACACCGAACGAATCGATATGGAGTTGAGAGTTCAATGTTCCGAATTCACAATACATCGGGAATCGAAAGGCACTATGGAATAACATGACGAAACATCAATGATGTTCGAGGATACGTAAACCTGTCCTCTCTCTCTTCCTATCGACCCTTCCGCTTCCTCGAGTGTAACACACGGGGTGGCCATTTGCCGAGCAAAATACGAAGCCGATACGTATATGTGTATGTGTATAACTCGATGTTGAAGCTTCCGAGAAGCTTTCGAAAACACGTAAAATATATCCAGACCCATCTAAAATGGATTTACTCGTCGCGTGATTCTCGGACATCGAGGAAGCAAGAAAAAAGCATGAAAACGGCAAGAAACGTCTGCCGATGAAGGGGCCAGTTCACTCTGGAGCCACGAAAAAAGGCTATTTTCGCGATTTTTCTTTTGAGTATTTTATAAAAGATATGAAAATAAAAGTTCTTGGGCTTGATAAATGAAGTCCTGAAATACGTCAAAAAGAAATTTTTAATTCATTTTAATTCATTTTTCAAGTACAAAAACTATAGTTTACCGTAACGCCTAAAAAATAGGTGGGCTAGGTAGCTCCATTACAACTCGGCAACGGCTTGTCTGTAACAAAAAAGTCAAAGTCCCTTAGATTCAGTATGACACCAGCTACAAAATGACCCTCGGATATAAAGTTTTATCGAAAAGTAAAAAAATGGCAGATGAAAAACGAAAAAAGTAAAAAACGCGTTTTTTCGCAGTTTTCCGCAAAATAAAAGAGTAAAAATCAAAATTTTAAAACCACCGAGGATCATTTTGTTGCGAGTCATGTTTACAATATGTGGTTCAAATTTCAAGAGAATCGGTTTATTAGTTTTAGATATACGATGGAGCGAGATTTTGAAAATGTTGTTTCGAGAAAAACGCGTTTGACGTTTATACTATGAAAAACTCTTACCTAAACTCAATCAGCAATTCCTGTACAGTACAAAATCCAATATTTCTGAATGTATGTACTTTCGAAAACAGTAGAAAGAAATCGATTTATTGAAATTTTCTAAGTGGACTGGCCCCTTATCGTCACTTCCTTTGGATTGCTATTTTTTCGCCTGAATCTCTTAGTATTTGCCTCATAGTGTTGTGTTAAAAGGCAGAAAAATTCGTCCGGTATATCCTGTTCTTTCTCGTTAGCTTGGATAATTGCGTAATTTCACGTTTCGTATAAACGCGAAAGTTTCAACTTTGAAAATTAGAACTTTCGGGAATAAGAAGAGACAAGCGTAACGGGGGCTCGCATGCAAATTCACAATTATCCTTAATGCGTATATTAATTTGTAAAACGTCGGACTCGTACTCCCCTGGCCGACTTTTTTACGGCTGCACGCGAAAAACCGGAGAGCACGAGAAATATATGCTAAATCCAATGTACCAAAAGTTTTACCGGCACTCATTACAATCACATTATCCCAAAGTAGTACCATAGTGGCCAAATAAAAGAATAGAAAACATGGGGTAAAAAACATTTACTTTATTAATTTGTTGGGGTCCCCGGATCCTAATACATCCCTATAAAGTTTTGATAGGGTTGCCACACGTCGGGAGTCCACATTGGGATCCAAGTAGATTCCGCGCTACTCGCCGAAATTCTCAACCGGTATTTGTTGGCGGTCAAAAAAAAACATCGTTTCGTGATCCCGTGCACAAATTCTATGGGGAGTTTCAAGATGTACCCACATCTCTATAGGGTTTCGTTAAAGACAACGCATATGGGGAATCCTCATTGGGTTCTAATTGGCTTTTGCACCGTTCCTCGACGCCATTTGAGAATTTCACGGTCAAATCATAACCTGCAGGCTTAGTCAACGTGTACGTAGGTCGTGATATTATGTCAAAGTGCAGTAAAATAAACAACGAACGATAATCAAAATGGCATTTCAGAGATGCGATTCAATATTTTCGAGATGTATTTTTTCAAGCGATTGGCACTTTGCAAAATATTATTTATACTTTTCAGGATCCACTTATTTTATATATATATATACATTTTGTTTCCGAAATTTAACGTGCAGAACACAATGGGATTCATCAGGAATGATATCGGATTCAGTTCGACAATGTGGCAATCCTTTAGGATTCGAATTGGATTCCAATGGGGAATCCCAATCAGAATCCAATGTATGGAACGTGTCGTTTTAGTATAGGAATTCAACACGATGTCTCATAGGATCCATATCAGGAAGTAGGGATAAATATGGGATTCCAATTGGATCCCTATGACGAATTCTATCCAATGTAATTCTAGGCGACGACTGCAACAATTAATGTTGACCGGCATTCGAATTCGAGGACCATTTTTATAATATACTGCTGTCTCCTTATGGTTATGAGAGACATGGAGGTTGTTGGAATATGGCGGAGGAGGAGTATGTTGAGACAGGCGAATTCGGATGTCTTCAAAGTCACATCTGGATAACTTTACGAATATGTATATAAAGGCATTGTCAAGGATCGTCCGTCTGAAAGCCAACATTGGGTAGATATAACAGGTTTGAAATATCCTTTCCTCATATACGTATACACGTCTACGAAATGTGGGTTAGCACCGAGCGTGATCACGGTCCTTGGAGGGCGAGGCGTGACGTCAATGTTCTAACGCCCGCGGACCTACCACTATATCATTGAAGGGAAGACATTTCACTGCGCACCATATACACTAAAGTCGTACTGTAGTAACATATACGTCCGTTGCTCCGCTGTAACCTGCATCGGAGCGGTCTTCTCTCCGTAGCCTTGGCATCCACTTCGTTAACTGCCCGGAACTCCCCAGTGCGAGTAATACGTATACAGAGACTGTTCACCAGTTCTCCTGGCTACGTTTCACGGCTTCAAACAGAACGGACGCGACAGAAAGAGAGAGAGAAGAGGCGTCAGAGGGACATAAGACGGAGAAAGAGAGGGAGGGAGGCAGTGAGAGAGAGAGAGAGAGAGAGAGAGAGAGAGAGAGAGAGACAGACAGACATGAAGATCTACTCTCAATTCTACCAAATGAGGATGAGAGGAGGAGTACTTGGAGAACTGTTAACGAGGCTGTGCCGAGACCTTCAGAATTTCTCGTACAGTTCTCACTTCCCACTATACCCTACTCGCGTGCACTCGTATATTTTGACCCGCCTCTTCGTTTGGCATTGCCCATTCATCTTGTCCAGCGATGAATATCGCCTGATGGTGTTATCGTATCATACCCCCCTCCGTCCCGATAATCAACGCTGCATACACAACTGCGACGATAGAATACACTAATTTCCTGCTGATCTGCCTTCGGGCCATTGATGGCTAATCAACCGAAGTTCGTGATAAACCTGCTGAGGTGGAAGGATCCGTTCTATCCAGAGGCGAGACATTTTTTTGCGTCATTCTCATCAATACCTCGTATCGATTTTAACCAAATGCATGAAACACTGCGCGGCTGAGCGGTTAAATATTATGTTTTTACATCTTAAAAGGGCACTAAAAATTTCAAAAAGATCGATGCAATAGATTTTCTACATTCTCTGCGTACATTTGAGAAAAACGTAACAGCCTATCGACATAACATCCTATAAATCTGTAAATTTTGATCCGATGAACTTGACATTTTCAGGGACCATTTATAAGATGATATACTAAAAAATATATGGGTTTTGAAAAAACGTGATTTTTTTACTTTTACAACTAGGCGTAACCCCTTAAAGTGGCCATGGCGAGTAGACTTTGGAAGACATTATCAGTCGGTTCATAAGAAATAGGAACGAACAATTGTAATACGACAGCATGAAAAACGAAGAAAAATCGTTAATATTCAACATCCCCAGAACAGCCATTCCCCATAACACGGTGGAATGATATTCTTCTACGAGTTTCTTGTCCGGTCGTTAAAGTTATAAAAAATGTAATAATTCACGCAATTATATCGCTATAATAACGCGCCCGGAGTCCTAGTTCTCGAAATGTGAGGAGGTGGGAGGATTCGGATCTCCTAAACTTAAGAGGTTTAATGTAACGGAACTGGGTAATGACTTGACCACGAACGATCTGGACAATCCGGTATATGAATTACGGATACCGGTCCAACTCGAGCAATGCTGAGCTCTCTCTCTCTCTCTCTCTCTCTCTCTCTCTCTCTCTCTCACGAACAGCACCGATGCTCTTAGTTTCTCTATGGGATAGATAACGAACGGACTATGTGGAGATTCCGCTTAGGAGAGCCCCGCCCGCGTGGTATTCGCATCGGCTCTTTCTGTCCCAACCCCCTCACTGACCGCGAGTTCCTTGTTCGCGTGATCGTCATTGCGATCTCTCTATCCGGTTCTCTCGGGGACGACGCAACCGTGGAGGATGTCTTGCGGCTGTGCCGGGAACATATTTGCAAGTATCAGACAATTTCGGCATGTTCTGAGTCGGAGCTAACTATGCGCGTGTGTGTGTGTTTGGTCCTGTGGCGATAGAATTCGATTTCCTCCCACGCCGCGACGATTCCCGTTCCCGACACTTAACAGCTTCCATTCTAAATCTCCATATTCATCTGTACCGCTAGTCTGGAACTGCCGTATAGTGTGAAGACATACCAGGTTTAGAAGTATGAAACCGGAATTTTCCTATGGATGGCGCTAGCCATCAGTTTAGGGACCGTAAGACCGCTTCTGCACTGCCATCATCTCCCTGCGACAGCTGACGAAGATTTTCAACACACAACAACCCAAGTTCCCTACATCGGTATATTTTTCTGAAACCTTAAACATGTCGAGTTTTGTGCCTACGGACTACGATTTGCGGACAGCATTGGTTTTCTGTCATCATTTGAAGAAAACTGCTGCAGAATCGCATCGAATGCTTGTCGAAGCTTACGGTGAACATGCTCTTGGTAAAACACAGTGTTTTGAAAAATTCAAAAGTGGTGATCTTGACGTGAGAAACGAAGAGCGTGGGAAACCACCGAAAAAGTTCGCAGACAACGAATTGCAAGCCTTATTGGATGAAGATAATACTCAAGGTCAACAAGAACTCGCAGATCAATTGAGTGTGACGCAGAAAGCCGTCTCCATTCGTTTTTATCATTGTCAAACAACAGACGTGTAATTTTTACAAAAAAAATCCGGTTTCATACTTCTACACCTGGTAGGTGGATCTCATAGTGGAAATTCAAACATGGGGGTCCGTACGATCTTAGCGATCCTGGAAAAGCAATGGCAAGGTGATATCAACCTGAGACTGGCATAGCATTTTCCGTTTTCTCCCATGCTGTGGAACACTAGGGTCCAAATAGAGAACGGTGTCTTGTCGATCTGTGCTTTCCGTACATACTCACGGGATTAAGTTATTGATGGACCCTTTCGCATTTACATAGTGAGGAACATCATGTATAATAAAATGGATTCAGAAAAATACGAGTGGTGATTTGTGGGCAAAGACGTCAATATAAAATGTCATCTATTGGGCCAGGAGAGAAGTTCAAAATTCTCACAGGGTATGGTGATACTTTCAGTATAGAATACTAGGCCAGCGAAGTTTGAAAGTCTGGAAACCTAGAATCTAATAACGCGTCCAAATTATACGACCGCGTTCAGGCCTGCAATCGCTGACATCTTTGAAATGAAGAGCCTGATACTTCGTGCTTCGGTTTCCGTCGCCAACGGCCAAAACTTCCGAAGAGCAACGCGAGATAAAGTTGGTGTAGGGCCCTCTCGAATGTGAAAGTCGAAATGCCACCCACAATCAACGAAGTTGGTCAAGAAAGCATTGTCCGATTTCTCGCCTATGTTGAAGTACTTCGAAATGTACGCGTTGCAAAGAGCAGTGTTCGATCGGCTATGACTCGTCTAGCCGCATGGAAAAGCAGACGTCCATGACTGGATGGTTCAAGTATCCCAAATATTTCCAAGGATACTTGACTAGTGTATTCATAATCTCGGCGATATTCCTGTGATTGAGATTTATTCTTCGTTCAAGAGTCTCGAGGGAACGTTTCACGGCTAACGTTTCAGAAGGGAGGTCGAGTGGTGGCCACTTGCGGGAGCAAACTCGAATGAATGGAATCTGGATAGCCCCACTGAACTTGATAAGCCCCGCAGTGTCATATCTGTGGGGATCTTGCGGTCATCACTCCTCTCGCGGCGGAGTAATCAAATGTGGAAAATGTCAAGAGGCCTTCACCGCCACACGGTTACTCCATCAGCTCTATGGTAGTGCGTGGTCTACGAGCAATCGAATCGACCCTGCTCTGGCTCCGCCAGATAGTGATAGGAATGCAAATGTTGAAGGATCCATTTCCACCATGACGTGCTGCCCGATTCGGATTAATGAATTTCGCTGCGATTGCGGTGGCCATTCATCCGCTCGGCCTTCAAGCGGCGAATCCATTCAACAACTTTCCGTTGGGCTGACTGTAGTTTTGCACGAGAAACACCATGCTACCTAGCGTTGACGTGCGGGAGGCATCTTTTATCTCTCTCCACCTCCAGCTCCACTCTTGCTTTCCTTCTTCCTGTTCCTGCCTGCTTACACTCCTTTGCTCCCCCTTTCTCGTGCCGATTGCATTGCCACGCTTGCCCTCGTGGTCTCGCGATTGGTTCACCGAG
>OX632362.1:22173704-22183704 GCA_951751655.1 Ophion costatus | reverse complement strand
GGTGGCCATCACTTTGAGCACCTTTCATAGCAGTGAGTGTTTACACCGTTGTTCTAATCGATTTTAGGCTAAAAATCTTAAAAATTCTTTTTCGTCAATTCTTTATACTAAATCTTCGATCAATTATCTTTAAACTCGATGTGTAAGCTTATTTTTAGTTCCTTGATAAAATTCTGGCAACAAGCAGTGGTCCTGTTAAAAAAAGTAGATCACCGTGAATCTCCCAAGCGCCTTCACTTGGATGAACCTCATAGCCAGCACTTGATGAGTTCCTTCGAACTGTGCAACTTTTGGAGGATAAATGTTCTACTCAGTCTGACAGGTTGGAAAATATTCATACTGAATATATAAAGTGTCTCAAAATAACCTCAAATCCTTATTTATTAATAAAACGTATTATTTATGTGAAAAGTACGAATATTTTAACTTCAATAGAAGGTACAAGCATAGAGGTTACGAACACAATATCCGATAAATGGCCGCCTCGTCACTGTTTGCAAACGTTCACTCTTTTGACGAAACGTCCAACAACATTTTGACATAATTGCGGACCAATTTCTTTAATGGTGCGTCGAATTACTTCCTTGAGCTCCGGAATGGTCTGTGGTTCATTGCCATACACGTTGCCTTTCAGAAAACACCAAAGAAAAAAGTCCAATGGCGTCAAATCGCACGATCTTGGTGGCCAATTGACAGCGCCGCGGCGCTTGATAACACGACCATGAAACTTCGTCTGCAATAACTATGCAGTAACAATGCAGCAAATTACCATTTCTATGAGTCGCTCGATCGTATAAGTCTCCATGACTAAACCTCAACACTTTCTGATGTCAGTTGTCAAAGATCAGTACTCTATGTTCGCCACACAAACGAATGACGCGCAATCCAAAATGTCAGGTCATTTTGAGACACCCTTTAGTTGTAGCCTCACCCGTTATATCCACACTTATACACGAGTGTACCGGATTTTGACTTTTGCGCAATTTATGAACATGTATGTGCATGCATTCTCGTCCACAGCGACAGTGAACACTCGAAACATAGCATTTCCCGGATTATTTTGAATCCCCGGATTTGGTCCGGAACTCGAGAGTCTGCGAAAGGCCATCCCCGGCACGGCGACTGGCAGGGGGAAGGGCGAGGCGCCGAGGGGGCTAAGAAGAGGGATAAATCTGCCCTGCCTCGACTTCCGGAAGAGTGAATAGTGAAATTTGTGTGCCCTGGGTGGATTTTCCTTGCGGAAAGATCCTCCCGCCGGATTTAGGAGGAGCAGACGAGAGAGAGAGAGAGAGAGAGGGGGGGGGGGAGGAAGAGAGTGGGAAAGCAGAATTCTCGTGTGTATGAATTTGACGTGACTATATCAGTGAAGGAAAATCCCGGTGCGTCTCGGGCTTGTTAATTTTCGTGCACGCGAATACACTCGCCGCACCGGAAGTGAGGTCCTCGTTAGGAGTGACGCCCGCGGGCCTCTGCGACATTTCGCGTTGGGACAGGAGCCCGAGAGACCCAATAAAATCACGTTATCAGAGTGCATTATCACACAGAGAGAAATGTATAGTAACCTCAACCACATTTCAACCATATTTTATATTACCCTGAGGGGACAAGAATATTTTATAGCCATGGTTACTGCCGAAAATATAGTACTGCTTATGATATTTTAGCAGTTGTGTTAACTACATGATCATATGTAAACCGCAACCAACAATCTATCAAGCATTTGTTTGTTTGTCAATGCTATATAATATAGTAGGTTTTCATAAAATAGATGATTCCTTACACTATCAAACAATAGTGGTTTTTACCATATTGAATGGTACGTCTACTATATGTATATGATATTTCATAAATACAAAAATTTTCAATTGAGACTATGATCGTTTATCATGATTTATTATTCCCTGACCTCCTGAAATGATTCCTATCGAAGAAAATATTTCACCTACATGGAGATTCGAACCTACGACCTACCTACCTATCTATATTCAGGCACGCTGCCACTATGCTACCGGGTACTTGTGGTATTTCGATCGTAGATTTGGCATAACGGATAAAAGTAATTCCAGCTGCATTTCCGAATAGCTGCTACCTCTGATATAGGTGGAATTTTGCACAGATTGCTTTTTTGATAATATATGTCATTGCGTAAATGGATTTTTGGCGCGGCCGAATAGTTTTCGAAATATCGGATTCTAAAAACTGATAAATGAATGCGCTCATATATCTGCATCGATCATAGCGTGCCACCGCTGTCTCTACTTTATTGACAAGGGATCTACGTTTTCACTATACGATTACCATAATGTTCTTCGTATAGTCACTTTTCGTAAGATCTTGTAACAGTTTATACCCAACAAGTGTTAATGTCAACCACATAAATAGTACAAGCTTGCACTAAGAAAAATGTCCATAGTATTTATAATATAAAAAGAAACGCCCATGGTAAAAGTGGGCATAGTAAAATTTATATAGCTTATTGCTATCGCAATCATAATATTGTTAACACAACTATAAGCGTTTATTTAATCATGCCGTTTTTCTAGTATGTTTTTTTATCTAGTATCCCTGAAATAAGTATTAACTACTATTGAAGACTTTACAATATCGATATAGTTAATTCAGTTAATATTTTTACAATAGTTTTTTCCGGAATAGTAAATAGTCGAGCACGCCACCAAAGTTGCATTTATATATATTTTTCGCTTATAGTTGTGTTAACCATATTATGATTGCGTTGACAATAAACTTTAGGGAATTCGACTATACTCTCTTTTACCATGCGCGTTTTTTGTAAATACTATGCACTTTTCTCTCAGTGCAGGTTCGACGAGGGCACCAGGGAGTGAAGAGAGAGCGAGATATATATATATATATAAAGAGAGAAAGCAGGAGAGAGAGAGAGAGAGAGAGAGAGAGAGAGAGGGAGAGAGAGAGAAGTAAGCAGAGAACCTACTGCTTCGCCTATCAGCTTTTCACGGACGGAATCCGGTCACGTTGCGGTGGTTCTTCCTACATGTTCACTGCACAGGCATCTGAGAGTCCTCGAACATACGACAAGATAGGAGAGAGATGACCTGAGAGAGCTTGACCGTGAATACATATACCTTGTACGACCACGTGATGTCGTAACTTCCATTTCCAGATCTCTCTCTCTATCCCTCCCTCTTTATACATAAAAATATATATACACATATTTATGTCTCTCTCTACTACTGTCTCTGTCTCTTAGGATTACATAGATGTTCGTGCAGATACCGCTATATCATCAAAGCAGTTAAGAATTCTTGAATCCACGTGCGATGGATTCTTGAATCCACATTATATATATAAATAAATAAATAAATATATATATATATATATATATATATATATATATATATATATATATATATATATATATCGAACGCTGGAGTTGCCTCGCTGGATGCTGAGCACAAGATGCTTGAGTACAATTCCTCACCATTGAAAATCTAACCCAAGATAACCAAAGCATGTCCAAAGAAAGACGAAGAATTTTCCATTTTCGAAAGGTAACTACAGTCTTTTATTAACTTCCAAAGGTAACAAAAAATAAACACTTTCCAAAGGTAAACTTCGTATTTTTCCAACGCTAACGAAAAACGTGCTTTAGATTATTTTTGTCAGTATATACGGATGCGGTGATTGAATGTGGAGGGTGTAGAAACGCGTTCAAATATCGGGAAACATTGAGGTAGGGCTCCGTTGATTCTTGGGTTGCAATTGTAAATAATAATCCTGTTGAAGTTTACACCGTTCCAAAGCAACGAAACTTCTAGTTTATTTTGTCATTTATTTATTTTTAGCACCATTTGTACGTTATTCTTCCAAGCTAGGATTACGGAACCCTAATGAGGATCTGCAAAGATGAATCAGTGATTTTTTGTAGCTCAGATGGGTGGGAAAAAATTGGGTAGCACGAAAAAAAATATTCGTTGCATCCCTGCGATGCAAACTTGAATATACTTTGTAATATGGGGTAGTCTGCTGTGACGGACGGGCGAGAGGAAATCATAGGGACTCCTGGTGGCACGGTATTGGAAAAGATGACAGTATCGTTTTTGTCCAAGTGGGACGAAAAAAGTGTCGATTTTTGTAGGTGCCAGGGACCGGAAATGTGGAGAGGTGTGTGTTATTTTTTCGCGTTTTTTCCGGCTCACTGAGCTGTATTATTTCCTCGTTGTACATGCAGATATTGTTGACGAGGTGTGTATGGGTGGTAAGTGAAGTGGCAATATGGTGACGGGGCGGAGTAGAAAAAGGCAGATTTGCAATGTACACCCACTTTCCCTGTTCTCTCGGTTGCGTTATGTCACGCGATGGGAATACGGAGATGTCGAGCAATAGAAATGCATCGAAAATATAGAAAATGAAGAAAAAAAAGGTTAACAGACACTCCAGTGAAATATGAAACCGGAAAAATGTATGCCTGGTTCCGCAGGACTGTGAACAAGGCTTGAGAGTGTTGATTCTACACGAAAATATGCTAAGGGGTCTTCGCACTTTAGACGCTAAAAAAGGCTATTTTCGTGAATTTTTTTTCGGAGGTTTATGTTATAGATATTGATATAAAAGTTGTTACAATTAATAAATACACTTTCGAAATACATTAAATTTTATTTAAATGTATTTATGTAATCCAAACAAACCTTACTCGCGTTTTTCTCGAAACAACGTTTTTCGACGGCTTAAAATTGTTGATAAAATCTTCGAAACTACTGAACCGATCCGTATGAAATTTTAACCACATATTCTTTACAGCTATAGCTATAGCGCATATCAAGGATTTTCAAAATTTTTTATATTTACTATGTGTGTACCAAAAACGGTGGAAAAAGCACGTTTTTTTTTCTTCTTTCGAAAAATGTTCGCCATTTTGTTATTTTTACATATATAAAAAATCGTATGATATGCGCTATAGCCATTAATATACTCAATCTAAAACCGTTTTATTTTTTTGTTTCGGATGATCCATGTCCGAGATTTCAATAATAGCGCAGACTTACAATTTTTTAGGACATTTTTTAACTACCATTTTCGGGTATAAATAGTGACTTGAATAAATAATTTTTTTTAAATGTATTTCGAAAGCGTATTCATTAAGTGTAACAACTTTTGCGTCAATATCTATAATATAAACCTATCAAAAAAATTCATGAAAATAGCCTTTTTTAGCGTCGAAAGTGAGAAGACCCCTTAAATGGAACACTCGATGTAAATCTGTCCAGCTGTATTTGTCGGACTTTCGTTCGTGATTCGTGGTCTCGTGGCTCCGAACTCGGATTTGATTTCCAATCATTGCAATCAGCCATTCATTGTTAAACCCTTTGTTGACAGAGAGAATTCGACAAAATGTGCCCAAAATGGCACGAAAATTTTTTCCTATCCTGAAAACTTGTACTCTGGGGTTTTTGAGGGTGCTGATTACGAATCTGAACTCAAAATTCAGGAATTCACAATGACGAACAATTATGGCGAATAAAAATACAAATAATACAGATTGATTTAGATGAAACTCGATACTCAAGCTTCATATATTTCCACCTATTTATTGTATTATGCCCACGTTATTGAATTCACCATGAAAAATTCCTTCATTTTGAGTTCAGCATCACACTCAGCGTCCCCGAAAATCCCCGAGTACCAAGATTTATCCAAATCGAGCTGCTTTTTGCACTTTCGTCCGCCATATTAGATACGCCATTAAAATTTTTTGAATTTTGTGTTCAGATTCGTAATAAGCGACCTCGAAAATCCCAGAGTACCAATTTTTATCTAAATCGAGTAAAATGTTCAACTTCGGTCCGCCATTCCAGCGCCGTCATTTTGATTTTTGAAATTTAAAGTTCAGATTCGTAATAAGCGACTTCGAAAATCCCGGAGTACTAATTTTCATCTAAATCGAGTAAAGTTTTTGATTTTTATCCGCCATATTGGCGCTGCCATTTTGAGTTTCCAAATGTTGACTTAAAATTCGGATCAGTGAGCCCAAGAACCCACAAGTGACGCTCCGATTTCAAATCAGAGCAAGTTAATAGGGAAATAAAGGTTGACACACTATTGCGTCAATGCCACACAGGGCACGGAATTATTTGACGCACTGTTGTGTCAACGCCAACGAAGGGGTTAATATCCAATCTGTATTACGGAAAAATAAACAAAGCCAACCAGTCCGCGAGTTTTCGTACGAATATGCAGAAAATAGTAATATTCCACGAAAAAAAAAATTTTCATAAACTATTCAATATTTCTCTATCAATAAAAAGAACCACAGGATATCCGATTTTTTCCCAGAATTCTGTATTATCGACACTGTCAATTTGCTGTCACTAATGCAAAAATTGTCCCCGAACTATTCCTTCGCTCTATCACGTATATTTTATTTAAGATCTGATATAGCCTCAGAATGAACACGTGGGCAAAGAATTTCCCCTAGACACGTATACTCGTCTGCGCTGAACAAATGCATTGAATCGTAATTCATGTGAAATGGATATCGCAACGACGTGAGAGAATGCGCTTTGATGCGCTTCGTTGGAATAAATATAGTGGATTCGCGACAAAACGTTGCTCCTTCCTATACATCGTAAGCCGATGTCACATACATACGTATTCGCTTCGCCCTCGTAACGTAGATGACACCCGAAGGCTTCATCCCATAATACATATATGCACGTTTCTCCTATGTGCAATGTGCCAATAAATTTCGTATCGGATCGCAGAGTTTTTGTGAAAGAGCCCGACAATCCTTGCAAACTGCAGCAACGAGGATTTGCATTTTTTCATGATCTATCCGACAGGTATACATTTTTTATATATATACCTATATGTATACATGCATGTTTGTATATATTTATATGTATACATTTTGTATGTTAAAGTTGGACATTTTTTATTTTTATTTATGTATATGCATAATTATAGCACCTGTGCATAAGCACGTTTGGTAGTATCGCTCTAATTACATGGTAGTACTATTTAATACTATTGATTTGGCATATTATAAATAGCACTCCGTGTAGTATTGTAGCGACGAAGATTTGCGTCTGTTTTACGATAGATTCGCAACTATATCCTTATAAATATGTATATAAAAGTGTATAAAAGTATACTGTTATAGTGAACTGTAAAAGTACTAAAAGTAACTGTATATAAAGGTTGCATGTATTATTAGGTGGTTGCATATGAAACGGGCTATTTTTGAGCGAAAGGAAAGATAGGCGTTTGGTGGAAAATCGATAGCTAGTTCATTTAAACTGTTGCCCATCAGAAATAACAACATTGGACCATCTGCCGGGCAACAGTCGAATTCCATGCAGGAAAAATTTGGGTTATTTAGAGGCAAACTAGTCATATGGCCATTTTTTGACTCCTCCGTATGGGGTGAGGTGCCGGACCGTCAGGGCTGACTGTATCGATCGGAAGTAATGGTTGGATTTTTTGTTGGTTTTGTTTCAGTCTGAATTTGGTTTTTTTCTTTGGGTTTGAGTGGGCTAATGAACATTATCTATATTCTTGCTGATACCGATCCGTTACTATAGATAAGTAGATAATATCAAACCTAATGAAGCTAAGCAATTTTCACGTATTGGACCATTATCCCATTTTTCTCGAAGTGGAATGGTTGCAGATAAATATCGTATGGAACATGAAAGATCAATATTTTCATAGGCTACAAATTTTGTAGGAAACACTTTTCACTATAATGAATATATACTAAAATAAAACAGAAAAACTGTTTAAAAAACCAGTTTTCGTGAGTGTTGATCTTGAAAACCAAATTTGCGGGTACTTTCAATATGATATTCGTGAGCAGCGAGTCAAAATACATAGGTACACGGAATTCCAAATTAATCAGAGGTATGGGCTTTTCGGAACTTTATCCCTTGACTTTTGCGAAAAGGAATGGGCATCTTTCCTTCATCGCATCGAAAGTATATACCCGAAAAATATCCTCTGATCAAACTATATTTTTACATCAAACAAAGTTCCAAAAATTCCCGAAAGATCGATGCAGTAGATTGTTTACGTATTTTGCTCACCATCTTCGAAAACGTACTTTCGAGAAAAAAGCGTTTGAAGTTTTGAACGACGTACGGAGCTTTCCGATGGGCGTCAACATAGCAGCCTATAAATCTGTCAATGTCGATCCGATAACCTTGACATTTTCAGGGAACATTTATAAAATGATACACTGTCAAAATATATTGGTTTTGAAAAGGTGATTTTTCGGCTTTTACAACTGGGCGTACCCCCTTAATCGGTTGTGCAACATGCGGTTTGGCGTTGTCAAGCTGCAACATCAACTTGTGGTGATTCTTCCATTCCGGTGTCTCCTCGTGCAGAGCTCCCTTCAAACGCATCAATTGCAGTCGATAACAATCGCCAGTGATGGTTCCCGACGGTTCCAGGAGCTCCCGTTTGGGACATCCTACTTTTGGGTAGATTTTCGCGGTCCTTGTAGTCCATAGCGAAATCACCACTTTGGAAGCGGCGAAACCACTCTTCGCACTATGTACTCAGTGGAGCCTGTTCATCGCACACTTCCTCTATCAAGCGATGTCTTTCCGCGGTCGAATTCATTGCCAGGAAATAGTAGAGCATAACGTCCTATATACGTGGCTCATTTCGAACAGAACTTGCCATAGTAAAAACAATTAAGAGAGATGATGTTAACGCGTCGCAGAAATATCACCTAAGGCGTTTTAGCGCCATGGACCTATACCCGTGTGAAATATAGAGTGCCTAATTATATGGACTTATCATCGTGTGTATTGCCAACCTCTAATTCGAGAAAAAAGGGTACCTAACGCCATTTATCGCCAGCCGTTTATTTCATAGCAGCCTCCCAATATACATATTGGGAGGCCCCCATTGGACTAATACCCATATACATATACATACTTACTATTGTTATTGTAGATTATATAGTACTCCTATACATTGCCATAGATTCCCAATTAGGCACCCCATTGGACTGATAGTACACATATTCATACTTACTATTGTTACTATAATTGGATAGGGTGTCTCAAATTGACCTGACATCTAAGTCTATTAATAAAACCTATTATAAATAGAAGAACGTTTGTCTCTACGAAAATTCCATTTAAATTAAATTTAGAAAATAAATAGATGCATTCAGTGGATTCAGCCAAGTTGTTTTTTGAACAGATGAAACCGAATCGCAGATTTATGAGGATGAAACAAAATATTAGGAATAATAAAAAATGCATAGAGTCGACAACATGTCGACATGTTGTCCATTTTCGACGACCACATATAGTTCGTCTGGTGTTTGACAAGAGGTTAGTCAAACCTCTTGTCGCCTGGTGTTTGTTTGGGTTTGTTTTGAAACATTGAAGGGTCTTTCATGATACTCTATACTTGCTATAGATTTTTCAGCTAACGACTGTACAATGCACATAAATACGGCACAGATACGTCTGACTGTAGCAAGTAGTGTGTCTACGAGTCGGAACCTATTAAAAATCGTCTCCCGCTATATAAAATCAAGAGGACTCGTAGCACTTGCGCTCGAGGCCGTCGAAAATACACGCGTTCCCATTCGGGAAAGCCTCGCTATAAAAATTAAGTGGCCATCGATGTGAGTGCAATCTCCCACGGTACAGGAGAAAAAAATTACACGAAACCCAATAGCCTCGTTTGTACTTATCGATTTATCGATTTCGCGCCCGCTTAATACAATCTCACGGGGACGATCCTACCGCACTTAATTAGCACTCGACGATAGCTACTAAATTTTTACGGCCACCTCCAATGCGAATGGGTATCCGAGTTCCAACGAGCAGAAACGCCACTTAGCATTTCTTTTTTCGATTTCGAAAGTAAAATTTCGAGGAAGGCGCAAAAAACGAAAGTACTCTTTCGCGCGCGGTCCACGCGATATGATATTGGGTTTTGTTTTGTTTCTTTGTTCTTGTTTTTTGGACGCGATACTCGCAGTAGCTCGGAACGAATC
>OX632362.1:21887450-22173504 GCA_951751655.1 Ophion costatus | reverse complement strand
TGCAGGAGTGTGTAAAGATTCGCAATATAAAGGAATATATGTGTGTATGTATGTATGACCCTAGATATATGCTGGACGTCCGGGAAAAACCGAGTAACACGTATCGAATGTTATACGTGCGAAATTTACATTTCCCTATATTTTCAAAAGCCTCGGTTACGTTCTCCTCTCAATCAATGTTATATTTGCTCAACGCAAGAATTTCCCATGCAGGAGTGTGTGAAGTGTTATAGTTTCGTTCACGTATATACGTACATATATGCATGACGAGGCGCGTGGGCGTAAAGGTGGCGAGAGAGAGGCCCGAGGCTCAAATCTATCAACTCCTTGATTGTGTTTCGTCGCGAACACGCGCAGCGAATATCTCGAGACTTCATATACCGGGTGTCCCAGGTCAATCGTCCGATCTTCCAATTCTGAATACATGCCATCATTCTGAACAAAAAAGTCCTTTATCATTTTTGCGTCTGACGAACCGTTACCAAATTGCAGTGCAATCGTCTCGCGCTGACAGCAAGTTCCCTATACCTATAGCGAAATTACGGTTCGTTGGACACTGTAGTGGCTAAGGACTTTTCAATTCAGAATAATAAAATGAACACGGAGCGATATAAAAGAAATAGTTTTTTTTTGATACTGCCAAAATTTGTAAAGTTAAAAAAATACGATCGTTATGGCCTCAGCAGCTTTGTAACGGTTCGTCAGAGGCCAAAATAGCAGAGGACTTTTTTGTTCAGGGCAATGGCATGTATTCAGACCTCAGAGTACGGGCGATTGACCTGGAACACCCTGTATACGCGATTTTTAAACTGACAAGTATCATTATCGCAATTGCCCGACGCTGTATCCCGTAAAACCCGAATTAAAATAATTCGCAGGTCGCGTTACATTCGCAAATTGGAGTATACAAATATATATAAATTTATGGCGGGAATCATAAAGCTAGTCCGATTTCATCGATACGTGTGCAGAGCTGCTCACCCGTTAGCGATCGTGGCAAATTCAGCCTCTGTAATTACGGACGAGAGCGCGTTTAATGAGATCTATTTCGGAACGAGATTCGCCAATTATTTGTGCTTTTTGGTGGGACAATTTGTCGTAGGAGAAATTATTGGCGAAATGGTCGAAAGGACTGTGATCCAGGAAAATGAGCATCTACTTATGTAAATTGGGTACTCAAATAAGTTTATTATAGGGTTTTAACTTATTTGATCACCAATGATAGTAGTCCCTTATTAAATATTACTGTATGTGAACCGACTCTGTTGGATGGGGGGCCGGGGCTTGGAAGTGATAGGAGGGGCTTTAATGCCTTAGGCCACAGTAACGGGTATAAAATCATGTGCGAATTTAACAATTTTTTTTCGTATGAAAAAGTGATTCACTCATAAAATTAATTACACATCTATTTAGTATGAATATCAAGCTGTCTATGAAACTCTATAAATTCTATAAAACCTTGATTTTAATTCTAAACACAATTTTTTATTATCTTGTCTTTAGTGTATTACAGTATTACGGCATATTGTATGATGTTAAATTATATTAGTGCTATATGAAAAATAAAAAATGAAAAAAACAATTACTGTAGGATAGTATTATTGCTACATTTTTCGCGTATTTATTAGATTTGATTCTATAAGATTCTATAAATTCTATAAATTCTATATAACTATCCTATTCAATTCTATATAACCTTGGATTTAATTGTATAAAACCATCTTTTATTTTTTCTATAGTTCAGTACTGTATTATGGCATATTGTATGATATTCAATTTTATTATTGTTATATTGAGAATAAAATAAATACAAAATATCACTGCACGATGAGATTATTACTAAATTTTTGGCGCATTTATTGGATTTAGTTGTATAAAACTCTCGAAATTCTATAAAATTTTAGATTTAATTCTATAAAACAATTGACCATTTCGTCGTCTCTAATGTATTACAGTATTATGGCAAATTCCATGATATTCAATTTTATTATTGTCGTATCATTTTTTAAATTATCAATATTATCATCACAGTATCAAAATATATAATTGAACCCAAAATCATTCTAGACCAACTAACAATAACCATTCACAAATACTCAATCAATGGTTCGCACATATTGACACAAATATATTAACAAATCCCACTCGATTTATATTTTACCTCTTGAGATCCTTCAATTCTACACTTTTGCTTTACCATTACAGCGAATAAGAGATCGCTACAGCAAACGGGTAGGATTCTTCCTCTCCCCACTATACCAATATTACCAAAAATAATAACGACTAAAAAAAGAAATTTTTCGTTTGTACCGAGGCTTCACGCTGTTTTGTGTCAAAGCCACTCGGCGCGAAGCCCGGAAATGGATTGTTACCGTTTTCCCCTAACTGCACTATAGTTGAAGAAATTTGAGGGAAAATAAGAGAAAATCTTTAGGATGCAGCGATCTGTGTTGACAAGTGAAATCCGTTGAGAAATCGGTTCAACCCAGATCCCAGTGAGACGACATACTAAATGTCCCGACCTGCAATAATGTCGTCAAGGCGTGACTCCGTACATGCATGCACCTTCCGTTCCTGCACAGATATACCTCGGTGCCCGCGTATTTAGTGCGCGTGTACCTACGGTGTCGATAGCCACAGGAGAAGTCTGGTACGAGCTCCGGATCTCGTATCGACTAGATTGCGGCGATATTGGCTTGCTTTATCCCTGTATATTACATACTTCTGTGCACCTATACCTATACACGTATGCAATATTGTCGCGAGCGATAGAGAGCAGTAGCGGCGGGGGGGGGGGGGGTGGGGGTAGGAGACCGCGAAAGTGTCAAGCAAAGGGGTTGCAATGGGAAATAATATGCAATATCCATGATCACGACAGGCGTGTGAAACTCGATATCCGATACGAAACTCCATACTCTCTTTCACAGTAGCGATTCGCTAAATTTCTCCATCGAGTTCCCATCGTTCATGTCCATTACTGTCAATCCAAGAACAACTTTTTTTCCATCCGTATGCCTTGGTGACTGGAAACGCTTTTCGTGCTTTTCACATTTTCCATTTGATCTCCTTGACGGAGCGAGCTAGCGAGCGAGTTCAACAGCGTGGGCGCTTATGAGCTTTGGGACTTCACAAGGAAAATACCACAAATATTGAGCATTTTGGTTCCACGTATGATTTCCACGTGGACACTTTGGAGGCTTACACGTCGTTGAAAGGTTTGGAAACTACGATTTTTGACTTTCGAAGAATTATCGAAATATGATGGTTGAGAATATTCCTCTCTTTTCTCAAATAGATTTTTTTTTAATCGGTGACCACGATATTGCAAATATTACTGTACTGATCAACTTAAAATTTTAGAAGCTTCTTTCACATATGATAAAGCAGTGCTTGAACGGAGGATTTTTTTTCGATGCATAAGGCAACGGTACCAATGCTCGGACGGTTAAAAGCATCCTTAGATTGTAGGACATATTGTGCATTTATGGACCGTTTAAAAAAATAATCACCGGATCTAACGGCAACCTCGTGAGTTCTAGTTCTTAAAACACATGCATTAACTGTCGGAAAGTTAAATATTTTAATTTTTATACATTCAAATGTTCAGTAGTACCAAATGTACCAATTTTCGGACAGCTGGTAATGTTACTTACCTATGTTCGGATGCTATCATGACCCAATTTTCGGACACGTCTCTATAACCGTTTTGAGGTCTTAGTTTTCGGACATGCAAAAATTGATTCTTATAGTTACAAGGTTTAAATTTTACAAGTACGTGAGAATTTTTTTTCATTAATCCATATGCTGACAATATATTATCATTTTTTTTGGCGACTCGAGCCCCGTAAGAAATAATTCGATATATTCGTAAAGAAAGTAACCCTCCGGGCATATTTCGAATATATAAGTAAGAAAAAGACGGCGTCGATGCCGTCTAGCCTCGCCGAAAGCCGGCCACATAACCATAAAATTTGTTCGCGTCGCGACTAGTTACGTTACCTATTGTATTATTTAAATATGGGACACATGTACTTGCCAATTATTTTCCTCTTCTTTTTTTTCACTTCTTTTTTCATAATCACAAACTAACAAGGAACATCCCTCAGGTGATACCGTTCAATTTTGTTGAAATTGGGATATGTTATAAAACACTAAAAAGTAAGCGATACGTATTTTTTTTATCGGCGGAAAAACGGTTTTAAGGGGTAAAACCACCCCGCGAAAATAGGGGTGTTTTTCGTTTTTCCTCGATAACGTTATCGTTCTCATATCCAATGTATAGTACACGAAAAAATAAAGATTGTTGCAATTCGAAATTTTTTTTATATCTCGTACCGTTAAGGATGTTGAGTCCCAAATCGCAAACGATGATAAAATTCTGAAAATTTGGTATGTTTTTGTATGAAGTATTTCAGAGGTCGTGTAAAAATTTCACGACAATTAGGAAGCTCGTTCTTGAACAATTAACATTCACAAATGAAATATTGTTTTATGGAAACTGATGTAACTTTGCAATAAGTTTTTTTTTTGACCTCTCAATTTTATAATATCTACAATATACTGAAAGCAACGAAAACAAAACGAAGTTTATTGATAAATTTTTTTTTATTCCTTTTAAAAATTGTTCTTAACAAAAGGTTAATTTTTTAATAACGATCTTCCTAATCGTCGTGAAATGTTAACACGACCTCTTAAATACTTCATACAAAAACATACCAAATTTTCAGAATTTTCTTATCATTTTTTATTTCAACCCTTAAGGAGGTTGAAGCAATGATGATAGAATTCTGAAAATTTGGTATGTTTTTACATGAAGTATTCAGGAGGTCGTGTAAAAATGTCATGACGATTAAGAAGCTATTTATTGAACAATTAACATTAGCATGTTTCATAGGGACGCAACATCCTTAAAACGCTATCGATGAAAAGCGAACAATATCCCCATTTTTGAGGGTGCGCTTCAGCACTTAAAACCGTTTTTCCGCCGATAAAAAAAATACGTATCGCTTACGTTTCGGTGCTTTATATCATATTCAAATTTTAAAAAAATCGAAGGGTGTCACCTGAGGGTTGTTCCTTGTAAGTTAGTAATCCGTGATTTATCGCGAGGTACGTAGCGAAGCGAACTGTCAACGCTTGGCCCCCAGCGATTTGGTCTCTGCGACTACGTTCTCTCGTACCAGCAATCGGACATGAGATTCGACCGTGGTTCATGCGTGTGATAGATGTCCCAATTAATGAGACGCTGAATATATTATATAAAACCTTATCCAAACCGAAATGTAACGACCGCGTCGAAGTGTCGGTTCGATTCGCTTTCGATTGGTCATAAGTGTAGTCTAGAAATCGATTAAAGAAAATACACCCCTATTACTATCACAAATTATCGCAACTCTTTAGTTCTTCAGGTTAAGAACGTGCATTCATGACATGACTGATGCGGACTCGTTAATATAACTCGTCAATTTTACTACTAAAATTTGTTATTAGTAATATACTCGTGATGAAAATTCGTTTTTTTTTCTATTGAATGCTCGGAAAACCGAGGTGAAAAGTAGTTTTCGAATATTTTTTTTAGTGTAAATGTACATATGTACTAGCGAGAGGTAGAAAGAGAGATACAGAGGGAGAGGAGAAGAAAGCGAGAGTGAGGAAAGGAAAATTATATGCATTTATTCAATTTATAAATATATTTTATATATTCAACTCTCCTCTTTTCTATCTCTCTCTCGCCCTCTCTTAGAAACTGATGGAGAAAGTGCAGAAAAGAGAGAGAAGAAGAGCCGCAAAGGAAGCACATTATTCAGTATACACATAAACCGACTATGTATATTTCTATATTAAGAATATTACATATTTTAAAAATATTATTAATAATAGTACAATATATAAATATACCAATATATATGTTGGATAAAGTTCCGAAACCCCCTTCGATCGGGCTGACATTTTCCACAAACCTTCCAATAATAATTTACGATAACCCCTGAAGGGGTTTAAAGCGACTTGCAATAGTTTTCGAGATATAGAATTTTTACCATAAAACCATATAAAACCATAAAATTGATATAAAATTTAAATGTTCTTATATATATATATATATATATATATGTCAAAGGGATGTTGTCAGGACTTTTCTAAGGCCTACTTTTAACCATTGAAAATAGCACTTATAATGCTGCTGAAGCGTAATCTTCATCGAAAATTGGTGCAAGTGCATTTTTTCAAATTATATAGAGAAAATAGTTAAAACGGTAGATATCAGGACATTAGAAAAATAGTTTAATAATGGTTGTTGTCAGGACTCTTTTCTCAAGAGATCGGTTTTTATCCGGACAGCCTTAGAATTTCTTCGTAATGGTATTTCTCAGGACTCATTTTGGCGAGTAAACGGGTTTTATCAGGACAGCCTTAGAATCCCTACGAACGGATGATGTCAGGACAGCCTTAGAAACCCTTCGAATGGTATTTCTCGGGACTCTTTATTGGCGAGTAATGGGGTTTTATCGGGACAGCCAACTGTAACCACATAAGCATTTTAATCATATTTTTTTAATTGACGGCTCAGTTCGGAAACGTTTCCAATATCGTCGTGAAACTTTATTTTGTCTTATATATAGGGTGTCTCAAAATTACCTGAAATTTTTATTTATTAATTATTTTATTACGTATTATTTATTTGAAAAGTACGAATATTTTCAATATAAGGTACGAACATGAAGGTTGTGTGTGGAACACAATATCCGCTAAATTACCGTTTCGTTTCTGTTTGCAAATGTTCACACTGTTCATGAATTTTTCAATAATATTTCGGCATCATTGCGGGCTAATTTCATTAATGGTGCGGCCAATTGCTTCCTGGAGCTCCGGAATGGTCTGTGGATCACTGGCATATACTTTTCCTTTCAGAAAACTCCAAAGAAAAAAGTCCGAAGGCGTCAAACCGCACGATCTTGGTGGCCAATTCACATCACCGCGCCGCGAGATAACACGACCTTGAAATGTCGTCTGCAATAACTGCATTGTTTCGCCCCTAGTGTGGCAGTTGAGCCATCTCGTTGGCAGAATATGTCTTCCAAGTCCATGCCGTTGATGCTATTTATCGGATATTGTGTTCCACAAAAACCTCCATGTTTGCAGCTTATATTCAAATAAAAATATTCGTACTTTTCAAATAAATAATACGTTTTATTAATAGATTAAAATGCCAGCTTGTTTTGAGACACGCTTTATAATCCATATTTCCATTAATAGATGCACATATAATACTGCTATTCGAGAGATGTATTTATAAAAATATAAGAAACCTCGATGATCCGCGTTTTTACGCATCGAAACAGTTATCGATTTTTTTTAAATTTCGAGAAACAAGTTTTTTATGATGAGTTGATTATTCTAAAATATCATCAATTAAAATTGGAGCTTATTGTTAATTTTTTTCCAGAGGTAACAGTTGTTATCAGGACATCTTCCGCAGAGGAAACGGTTGTTATCGGGACATCTTTCAGAGAAGAGACGGTTGTTATCGGGACATCATTCACGGAGGAAACGCTTCTTATTGGGACATTTATTCCTTTGTCATACATAAACGGCATTAATACACTAAGACATACAGCATTAATACTAATATTTAAGGAATGATATATTCAACTGTAAAGTCACTGAGCTAATAGAGTAGAAACTGGATAGTTTTTTCAATTTTCCGTTCCACCGCCTTCCTGGCGTTTGGTCAATATCTAGTTCGATGTATGTTTCTTCAATCGGTGAGCTGAATATCGGGGGCTCCGTGAGAGCTTGAGTGAAATCACCTCAATCTGTCGCTGAATTTAATATTTCCAATGTGGTGTAAATTTCTGTAACATTTGCCGATTCTATCATTATCTCAATTCTATTGATTTTCACACAAATTTGCGATAAAAACTATCCATCATTTTATAACGGTGCTGTGAA
The DNA here is from genome assembly GCA_951751655.1 of Ophion costatus. Lineage (NCBI taxonomy): Eukaryota > Metazoa > Arthropoda > Insecta > Hymenoptera > Ichneumonidae > Ophion > Ophion costatus. Next base: position 22,165,554 of record OX632362.1, on the reverse strand, counting down.
TCCTCATTTTCACGGTCCCAGGTGTTATTCCGATAATTAGTTGAACCGTACCTATCTTTTTATCTCCGTAGTTGCCTTCTTTTAGCTGACATGAAAAATAAACTGAACAATTATCGGGAGGTTTCTATAAGCTCAACCCACGAAATACAACGAGTTTTCGATTTTTTTCTGAAAAATGGTTTCGTGGACCGTACCCAAACTGCACAGGATGATTAGCAAAGGGGTATATGCTTCCGCAAAAAAAAATTAGCCCGGCAGTAGCATTCGGACCTGGGACTATTGTTATCATTAACAAAGGAATAAATGGTTATCACGAACAAGGGAATAAACGTCCCAATAATACGCGTTTCTATTTTGAATGGTGTCCTGATAACAACCCTTGGATCTATCAAAAATGTCCTGATAACAACCGCTTCCTCTGCGAAGATTTCCTGATAACAACTCTTACTTTGGATAAAACTTTTAATGAAAATAAGTCACAATCAATTATTATACCTAATTATAAACTCGACTAAAGGATTTCGCGCAAATTTAGCAGATGTAAGCAATTTAACATTTTCTCTGCAAAGTCACTGCTACGAAAATTCTTCGGCTAGTCACATTTTCCCAAGTTTTATCAATAATATTTTCTTTAAACATTTGGTGACCCCCGTTTATATTGATGTGACGAAACCTTTAGAACTTTTTAGACGCGCGAACGATTTATATCGGGCATCTAGAGTCATTTAGTGTTAGCCAACCATGAGCCAACCATGAGCCAATCCCTCGATAGAACTGCGCACGTACAAGGGGAGGTCGGCTATTCGTCATCACCGATTTCGTCCAAATTCACAGTATATGTAGGGCTTGATTAGAAACAAAAGTGATGGCAAGTGGGAGCTCCAGATGGCCAAGCGTTTAATAAATAATAAAAAAATTCGGCGATTGGTCAGTACATTTCGTATACGTCTAATGGCAGTTGAGGGGCTGAACGAACAAAGGAATAAATGTCCCAATAATACGCGTTTCCGTTCTGAATGATGTACTGATAACAGCCGTTGCTTCTATAAAAGATGTCCCGATAACAACCGTTTCCCCTGTGAAGATGTCCTGATAACAACTGTTACTTTGGAGAAAACTCAACAACAAGCTTGAATTTGACTTAATAATCGGTTTAAAATAATTAACACATCCCAAGAAGACTCGTTATTAACATTCGTGATTGTAATTGAAAATAGTGTGGTTTTTGAAAGTTACATCATATGATTTCACTTTCGTCTAATGGTCCCTTGTGACCTCTTTATATAATAAAATCTGTAACATAATTTATCGATATAATTCGGCAAGTAACAGGAGTGACCTCGAATAGATAAACGCCGACAAGTGTATTGAACTTGCAACGGAAGAGAGCATCAATGGTATTAGCAACCAAGCAGGCGAAGATGAGAACCCATCGCCTAAAAAAAACCCACGACCGCAACCTGACGAAGGCTGTCATTCTAATATACAATAATACAGGTGGTACCTACACTATATGTAAAAAACGAATGCATTATTTTAAGGCAACAACCGAAAAGGTAATTTAAGGTAACAACCTTAAAAAGGAATGCATTATTTTCAGGTAACAACCTCAAAATAATGCAGTGCGTTTTTACACCTGTGCCACCTGTATTATTAGAATGACAGCCTTCGTCAGTTTGCGTTCGTGGGTTTTTTTAGGCGATGGGTCCTCATCTTCGCCTGCTTGGTTACTGACATATTTGGTGTTCTCGTCCGTTGCGAACTCAATATACTTCTCGGCGTCTATCTTTTCGAGAACACTCCTGTCACCTGCCGAATTATACGAATCCGAAATCATATGATGTAACTTTTAAATACCACACTATTTTTAATTACAATCACAAATGTTAATAACACGTCTTCTTTGGGATGTGTTAATTATTTTAAACAGATTATTCAGTCAAATTGAAGCGTCTTATTGAGTTTTCGCCAAAGTAACGGCTGTTATCAGGACATCTTCACAGAGTCAACGGTTTTTATCGGGACATATTTTATAGAAGCAACGGTTGTTATCAGGACATTTATTCCTTTGTTCGTTCAGCCCCGCAACTGTCATGAGACGGACCCGAAAAGATAATAATATCGGTCTTGGAAACAACTTTCTCGTATCACAAATACTGAAGGAATTTTTGAAATAATTTAAAATGATATATTTCGCGATGTCATCGCCGAAAAGAGTAGATGTAACTGGATTTAGAGAAGGCTTTATATTTACGCTAGCATACGCTACCATACGTTACGAACTAGCATACGCTAGTTCGTAACGTATGGTAGCGTGTAAAGTATCTTTACACGACAGTATTGTTTATAATCGTGCAAATTATCACAAGTTCACTGATCTGTGGAAATAATGAATACAATATCAATACCTCTGAAAATAATAAAATGTCCTAACATCAAAGGTAGTATAGATATTCCGATTAGGATAGGTTGTTGTCGAGGCACGTCTTGAAATTATACGTTCGCGGCAGGAGAATACTAAACCTGTTCAGTACAATTGTCAGGAGTGTCCTGAGTAAGACCTTTCTCTGGGAAAAAGAACGCCTATGAAGCGAATGAAAGTTATCGAGACATGTCCTGAGAAACACCTCCCTCTGGAAAAAGAACGCCTAAGTAACGTATGGTGGTTATCGAGACATGTCCTGAGAAGAACCCTTCTTTGTGAGAAATAACACCTAAGTAGCGGATGGTGGTTATCGAGACATGTCCTGAGAAAAACCTTTCTCTGGGAGAAAGAACCCGTTAGTAGCGGATAGTGGTTATCGAGACATGTCCTGAGAAATACCTATCTCTGGGAGAAAGAACACCTAAGTAACGGATGGTAGTTATCGGGACGTGTCCTGACAAAATACATAAGTAAGGAAAGCTTGTCAGGACTGACCCGATATGCACCAACTGTCCTGACATCATCCATTAAAGCACTGAAAAAGACCTGACATCAACCTTTTGACATATATATATATATATATATATATATATATATATATATATATATATATAACTTGAACCTAAATTGAACATGTATGTTCAATTTAGGTTCAAGCACTTACTCTCCCTCTCTCTCTCAGTCTCGTGCTCCTTCTCATCAGTTGACTTCCTTATCTGGTTCGGATCCCTCGCTCCCAGGAGAATATTACACATGTAACTATGAGAACCGGAGAGGCGTGCTCCGAACGTGCGAGGCTTAATTAATTATGCGACCTAGCTGGATTCTTATACTTGCAAGAATCAAACGCGCACCGTCACACAACGTTTTACGACAGATATAGATCTTGCGCCAGAATTCACACGAGTAAGTCCATAGGAAGCTCTTGTACTCGACATTCAGCAGAACGTATCACCTACAAACGATATATTAGGTGCAGTAAAAAGAAATCCATTATTTTTGCATGAAGTTGAAGGAAAAAATAGTGGATTTCTTTTTACTACATCTAATAATTGCTATCTATTTGTCTCTCTTATTTTTCTGATTATCAGCTTATACGTTTCCCTTGCCACGTTTTTTTATCGCCATTTTCATTTCAACCAACCGCACTAACTTTTCTTTCCACTTTGACAAATTGGACGCGATATAATATTACAACCGTAGATATTACGCGCAGTTGTTTCCTCAAGTGCTCACCGGATTAGAATATTTTCGAATTTTGAAATAAGTTAAGCGATCGACAAAAAAGGAAAAGTTTTGAGAAAAAAAATAGACAAAAAATAGAATCGCGTGACTTTCGGGTATGTACCGTAAGTATATCGAAGCGCGAGCGAGTATAATAAAAACAAATGGCTGCGGGTTTGTTCGAACATCGAAAATGTGAAAGAAAGTGCCAAAAAGGTATTCGAGCGAGTTTCCTCGCCACATATTCTCGTGTTAAATTTTTCCTCCTTGTTCTTTAGCCGGCAAGTGCGCCAAGTGTTGAACTCGCTTTACGCTTGCTTGCATAAACATTAGAGCACGTATATACGCACGAGAAACATTGTGCCAAGTTCATAGAACTCGCATTCGTTTTTTTTGTCTTCATCGCACAACCTCACGGAACATTAATCGCGTGTGATGCGAGCGCCTGGATATATAAGTTTTAACGATCGTAGTACACAATTTGTACATGCAAATTCTGTATGCACGTGTGTCGATGTAATGCTTATTTATCCACTGAGGAAAAAAATTGACTGAGTGGGTAAAAAAAGAGAGAGAGAGAGAGAGAGAGAGAGAGAAGAAAAAGGGCCGAGTATGCTCTCTATAGTCGACGTATTTTAAACGCGTGCTCCTATAATTTTATTCTTCCATTCTCTACCCTATGTACATACCTGCAGAACGTTGTCTTGAGAGCCACGTCTTCACCACTCCCCCGAGTATTCGCGCGCATATTGTTCGAGTAATTGCAACTCCACGCAGGCGTGGATCCGCACAGTTGTAAAACAAACTTTGTAATATATATATATATATATATATATATATATACATATATATATATAATACGCGCAAATAATAATTTATATGTACTCCCATGTTGAGCATCAGTTGTACTCTTTTAAGGAATTTTTCGAGCCTCGAAGAACAGAGAGAATGCGCCTGTTAAACTCACATATATTTATACATATATCCTATATACCCTCACCCCTTTTTCGTCCATTTTTCAAGTGCCCCTTCCGGGAAAACTAACCAGATATCTGGATAAATCTACGACCATTCTCTGAGGTTACCAAAATCCTTTTCGGAAACCCCTAATAAGTCTCCGTGACTGAAACATAATCGCCGCTACGGTTCTTTGAAGTTTCAGGACTTTGGCGATTCTGAAAAAGTTACCAAATGGTTCCAACATTTTTTGTTTACCTTTACCGTTTTTTTAACGGATTTATCGGGATGGGAAACGTCCCGTCCGTTACGAATATCACCCAGGTTTTGTGGGAAAGTCGAAATTAAGCCGGCTAAACGCGAAAAACCTGCTTTTATACGCTTTCGAGAATTTTCAATAGTGTTTGAGGGTTCGGAGGGAAATGAATGGTGAATTTGTATTGGGGGAGTATACATACATCGATAGGGACTTATAAAAACAATATTAAAAATACAAACACTTTTCGCACTTCGGCCGAAAAATAGTTGCTTTACTGAATCGTCGATCATCTCTTTTCTGCTTCGATATTTGCAACTCCATGATAGCTGGTAACTCTTTTTGTTATCATTTGCTCTTTGAAATGCCCTTTGATTTATGGAGAAACGATTATTTTTCGATTTTTGGCAGAATTTCAAAGTTGGACCATAGATTTTCGCGAACTTTTTCATTGTACCCTTTGCCTCATTTTTGGTCACTTTTTCGAGGGTAATTTCCGGAAAAACTAATTTAGATACCGAGACAAAACAAGCGGCTTGCTCTATCCCTCGAATTCCCTTTCGAACACCCCTCTAATCCCCAAATCAAGTTTCTGCCACTCAAACATAGCCGACGCTGCATGACGTTGAAGTTTTCATCGTTGGAACGCAACGATTAGTCTTTTATTTTTTACATCTTCATTTTCATCACTATCCCGAACCTGTTTTTTCGTAAATTGATACCAAAAATCTTGAATAAGAATATGTGAAAACGGTTTAGCGATTTTCACCGCCAAAATTGGCCGAAAATAATTAAATCCCTCGTGATTTAACATGAACATCATGACACTACGACCGGTCGAAATTTCGTAATTTTTGTGATTTTGAAAAAATGACAAAAAATATTTTTTTTCGTTTTTTATACCATTTTGAGGATTTTTCGGATGGGAAATCTTCCGCCTATTACGAAAATCACGGAGTTTTTTTTCGAATGCTCAACCATATACATGAGTTGCGGCGAAATCAAAGGCGGTCACCAAAGTGATGTTCCTTGTCAGATAACGAGCAAGAACGGAGCAGGAAACAAAAGTCTGACGAAATTTCGTTCGTCGATTCTGAAGTAGCTTTTTATTCTGCGGCGATGTTTGCTGCAAGACCATAACGTAGAAGTTTGCAGCATTGGAACCTAATGATTATTTTTTTTTTACTTTACACTTCTCCATTTTATCACTATCTAAAACCTTTTTTTGCAAATGTATGTCCAAAAACCGCACATAACAAATCCGTAAAAACGTGTAAGCGATTTCCACAGTCAAAAGTGACGAAAAAAATTAAGCGAATTAAAAAAATTGGTCTTTGTTGCGTTCCAACGAAGCAAACTTCAACGTCATGAATCCGGTCTCTTTGTAGGCTGTCAAAATTGCGAGAATGCACAGAATAAAAAATAGTTTATGTACAGGGGCCAGATCATTGTTCCTTTCATAATCAATCAATCTTTCGTTAATGAATTCGTTCAAACGATTCATTGTTCAAGGGGTCTTTGTCTCACGAATTGTTTCGCGAATCTAGTACAGCACTCCAATCTATCATCGTTTTTTGTTACTTGCGACGAGGGGTGAGCGAGGGACAGAAAAGGAGGCGGAAAAAGTGTGCTATACCGCGGGAAGACATACCATAACTTTTGTATTCCATCCCCCATTACTCGGCGCGAGGGAGAATAAGATAAAGCGATTCTGTGCTGTATACTTTCACTATCTCTCTCTTTCTCCCTCCCCCCCCCCTCTCTCTCGCTCTCTTTTCGCTCTCTATCACTTGCTGTCTTTCTCCAGGCTTTCTACTCCCACCTCCTTTCTCTTTTGTCACTTCGAACTGCCAAAGTTGTAAACTAGCGTCCCCCCCCTCTCTTTCCATCCCCTCTCTAGGAAACTTTCAGCGCTGTCGCCGTGGGTCAAAATTGTCTCTGCCGCGAATCTAAGCTCTCGTGAATTTCCCTGGGCTTCTCCGACTCGCACAGTAAGCTCAAGGCGATCGTATTTATCAGCCACACCGGAAGTACACCCTCGGCGCGCCAAAGCGTACGTCTGGGCAATATCTCAGTTGTACTTGTAACACGGTCATGATGGCACATTTGTCTACGGGCAATTTCTGATCGGCAACGAGAATTTGAAAAAACACGAAAACGAGACTCCCGAAATACTATTTTTGTAAAAGATTTGTATATATACAATAACATAAAATATTAATCTATCACGATATTTTTATTTTTACTATATTTTATTTTATTGTAAATATATTTTTATTATTATTATATTACGATAAAATATACTACTTTTATATTATTATTTTACAGTGTTTAAAAAAGTTTTCATCGTGGAATTGTTGTCACTGTGACATTCTTATGTCTCATTTAGCATGAAGATCGAATCTTACGCTACTTTGAGGGGAGAATCAAACCTTTCGAAATAAAGAATCAACGAGGAGGGAGAAAATATTTCGAAATAAAACAAATGAAAATTTACAAACAACTGTTGAAATGAAATATCAAAGAAAAACTTTCGCCATAAAGAATATGTGTATTTCTCGTTATTTTTAATCTTCAAGAATTGTTCACCGACTATTTGCCGTGAGCAAGTCACTATATTTTAATGCGCTTCGTGCAGGGGCGAAAAGTTTAGTGAAATGGCGAAAACTGCGAGGTTGAGCGGCTTTCCGATTTTGAGGGTTTCTGCTTTGTCGTCATAAGTACGACGAGCATTGAACGTAAAGTGGTGATGGTACAGGGTGCATATCTGAGGAATGAGGGTACATTTTTTCCAGATATCTGTCCCGTCATAATTGGAGCAGCAAAACAAAACTCAAACAAAAATATAGTTTCCGGAAATATACCGAAATACGAACATATATATATATATATATATATATATATATATATATTTTTAAGCAGTGAACGCTGCAACCACAAGTTTCAATAATGATAACCGCAGCCACAAAACAGCTTCTGTGTTGTATGCGATGTATGTGTGTATATATATATAAGCTGAAATGTGTACCACTATCACTGTGACGAGTATTCGGCTTTTCGTAGCGCAGCTACGTCGTCGAAACTTTATTGCACCTCCTTGTGTCAAGGACTTCAGTGGAGCATAGATACCGCGGTCTATATTCGTACGGAAAACTAGAGATTAATGTAGCATTGTGTGCGTGCTCTCGTAAAATTTTCGGCCTGATAACGAAAACGGCAATAAAGTCCGCCTACACTATGAAAAAACAGCACGCAGAACAATCAACGAAAACATTGACTTGACAACGTTAATTTAAATATCTCTCCACGATATAATAATTGATGTCGTCTTGAAAATAATTGATTTCTTCGTCAAAATAATTGAATTTCTGCTCTAATAAAATACCGTGCCTGGGGCAAAATATCCGAGTCACTTCATCCGGTCACCAATAATTTACGGTTGATATTACATATGTTTGTCTATATTTTCATCCCAGTGATCCAATTTCCACTTCTTGGAGGCAAGCTTTTCCAACGCCTGCTCTCTTTTTACCGCGCCGAGACGCCGAGCTCCTCGACTGACATTGCGATCGGTGAATCATGATGTACTTGTAGTCTTTCAGCTCACATTTGTGTGATTTATTTTCATAGTTTCGAACAGGACGGCTTGCATTGCGCAAGGTAGCTGTCGGGGTTTCTTGCGGTTAAGGTGATATAATTGAAAAATGACAGAGCCATGAGGCCTGTCTGTTTCATCTAAAATATACCCTACACACATACGCACGCACCCCCCCCCCCCCCCACACACACACCCACACGAACACACGCACACACATCCATGCCCACCAACCTACACCCACACACCCACACACACACCTACACCAACACACACACTAACACATCCATATACCCGTACACTCACACCCACACCCACACCAACACACACACTAACACATCCACAAACCCATACACTCAAACCCACGCCAACACACACACACACACACACACACACACACACACACACACACACACACACACACACACACACCACATTCATCCACACTTCATCTAAAATATACCCTACACACATACGCACGCACCCCCCCCCCCCCCCCCCCCCACACACACCCACACGAACACACGCACACACATCCACGCCCACAAACCTACACCCACACACCCACACACACACCCACACCAACACACACACTAACACATCCACATACCCGTACACTCACACCCACACCCACACCAACACACACACTAACACATCCACAAACCCATACACTCACACCCACACCAACACCAACACACACGCACACACACACGCGCGCGCGCGCGCGCACACACACACCACACATGCCTACATTAGCAAAATGCAGCGAAGCAAAATTGATACCCATTAACATTGCAAGAATTTTATTGCTTATGCGTATTACCTTTACACAATACAGAGAGCGAGGGTGAGCAAGTTCCATCTTATCGTCACCAACACTTCGCTAGAAAATGTCTTGGTTTATCATGAGCCTATCTGTGTCTAAGGCCGTTCAGAGAGACAGAATAAGAGTTGGGCGCGATAATGTAAGTTCCTTGTTCACCTCATACCGACCCGTCATGTCTCCGTCGTTACCTTTTTATAGAAACGTGTCCATGTGTTTATATATACATATGTATGTGTGTGAGGTAGTGTGCAGGTGTGTATGGGTATAGTAGATACTCCATAATGGTAGAGACAATCGTTTTATGATAGTGCCCCAGTGAGTGCCTACCTGAACAATCCATTTAACCTGATCTCGCTCGAGACTTCAGTGTATCACGGTCCACTTCCCAAAAGGTATATATAGGCCTTATTAAAGCTATCAAGCAGTGCCGTGCATATCTATATATTTATCTATGTACATAAATTAGCCTCTGTTGATCGATTTGCAGTGGAGAGCCTGGAGATATAGAAGTTTACCAAGTGAAGCGAAAACGAGAGAAATTAAAAAGATGTTGATATTTCATAAATTGAGGGTGGTACGAGCACGTGCTTGATTATTAGATTACCGCGGAACGTTTTTTTGAACGCCATAGATGATGCACGTAGGTGTGGGATTAAAAAAATTAAGCAAGGCCGGGGTTTTTGGAGTTTGCGTATTTAACGTAATTTTTTATGGAAAAAACGTCATGATCGTGATGATATTTAGTTTTCTCGGTGTTGCGCCATTGTAAGAATAGAGGAACCAAAAATGTTGCGTGTTCCAGACATTTTGCGATTGGAATGATATTGGAGTAATTGCGGTTACCGGATGGTTCAATGGGAATTCAGGATAGTGGATTTATTAGATATGCTAGGTCGTTGGGTGAAAACAACGATCTGGAAACATATTAAAATCCGTGAAACTCGTGCGCGAATTAATCAATTGCAAATTTACGGTCGGTCGTAAAGTTATGACAACAAATATGCTATGCTCAGACGCATTTTACAGCTTATGTTTACGAGTCCAATTTTTCTGCTAGTTAAGGGATCATCACAGTGTAACGGGTCGAAAAATAGCTGATTTTCGCGATTTTTTTTCGATGGTCAAAATACGCTAATCAGTCTGATTTTTTTACGTCAAATCAAAGGGCTCGTGAAAAAGAGAAAATGAATTTTTTAACATGTATTTCTTTGCATTTTTTAACGGTTGAAAATATCTTCGAAAAAAAGAGTTCTCACGGTGTACACGATTGTGGCCGTAAATATTATCTGAAATGAAAATTGTAAAAAAATGTTTTAATCTGGGTAAAAAAAATTCAATCAAATCCACAAAATGGCGGAGGTTTGGAAAAAAAGTATCGAATTTAGCCTATTTTTCGACAGTTTTTCGTTAAAAAAATATGAAGATTTTATGTTAAACAGAAAAAGATTCGATATCAAGATGAAGAATGGCGTGAAGAATGTTGTGTAAAAATTTGAGACGTATAGCTCAAAAACTCTTTTGAGAGTGTACACCGTTTTGAAAACGACATTTCAAGGAAAACACGTTTTAAGTTTCGAGTGCGGAATTTTCCTATTAATTGTCTACTCACTTTTATTCCAAGTGTGTTAACAGCATGTTTATAACCGTCTATTCTATCGGGTAATGCAAAAAAATCGATTTTTTGAACATTTTTGCACTTCAATGATCCCTCCCTGAACGGGTCGGCATGGGCTACGGGCCCAAACGCCAGCTCGATTGGAAATGTATTTTTCTGATAAGAGTACTGGAATGAGGTCAGGATTTTACACACAACTGATACATATACATAATCTTGCCGAGTTTGAGCTTATTTTTTGTTGAAAAATATTGATAAATATTGAGGTTATTATTATTTAAATAAAGTACTGCCGTTGCTGTGTGACTGATCTGTGTCGGTGAAAATAAAAAATAAACTTATCTTTAGTATTGTGATAAAACTTTAATTTGACGGATATAATTCTGAAATTTTAACAATTACGAAAACAACAAGCTGTAGAAAGAAAAATCGATTTTCGGCCAAAAATCAACTGACACTTGACAAATATCGTCATAACTCGGACAATTTTTGGAATTTCAACAGTCTTTGTTGCAAATTAATGTTAAGATCCAAAGCTATGAGACAGCAATAAAAAATCTTATTTTCGAAATTTAAGCTTATGCACACATCACTGTGACGAGCGGAACGAAAACTTCGTTTTTTCCGAATTTTTTGTGTAGATTTTCCGAATGTTTTTTGTAAATTTTCCGAATTTTTGGTGTAGATTTCCGAACTTTTTCTGTACATTTTCCGATATTTTCTGTAGATCTACTTGATTATTTATTTGCGATATGATAAAAGATATGTTATTGAGCATACGTTGAACTTATTGCGTGTACATTTTTATTTTTGAAAATCTAAAGTTAATACAGTTTTTGATGTACAATAGGGCCTTCGTATAAACAATGTGGTCCAACAGCCAAATCGACAACTTGACAATGGTTGGTCTGAAAAATAAAAGAAAAATAGTTTTACTATATAGTTTTATTACCTATATAATTGTAGTTGTCGTTGTACGTTGCAGTTTTCGACCAAAAAATTACGCAATGCTGAGTGTTTAAAAAAAGTGTAATTATAGCGAAATTTTTACTTACACATCGGGGGCTTGAAAAATATTGAATTTCAAGCAAAAAAACTAACAACGTACAACGATAACTACTGCAAGTACGGAAATTTTTTTTTGGTTGAAAATCGGACAGTCATAGCTAGAATTATGATACCGGCAAGGCGGAGAAATCTCGAGAAAAACGCGATGGAAAGTTCTATAAACGTAAATTGCGGTAACTTGGTCAATTGTCTGTAACTTGGTCAATTTTCAATATTTGAACTTCAGCGTTTTTCACATATCGTTGAAAATGTACATTTTGAGAATTCGCAAAAAATATCTATTTTTTAACCGACACAGTTGTGCCCTGCACTGAAAAAAAAATTCGTTCATCCATCCGAAATTCAGTCGGTTTAACAAAATGTATCTTTAAATACGTTCAACTTGATTTTTGAGTGGCATAACCAAACAGTATAGTTGGTGGTGAAACAGTATAGTGGTGTGAACTGTAGCTTATTTAGCATGTCTGAGCAAACTGTTAAAACAACAAAATTTCGAGACAACAAAATGCATTTTGCATCCTCAACGATTTCTTTTCTCAGTGCGTCTTAATTGATACGAGTCAAAACTTGTCCCGCCTCAATATTTTACAGATCGTAAAGCATATAGTATCAATTGAATTTAAGCACACATAGAATAATACTTTATCATATTACCTCTTTTTCGATATTAAAATATAGGGGTATTTACACATTTTCATAGTGAAACTCTCTTTTGACTAGCTAATTTTAATTTAAAAAATAAAAAACTTTGCCCCCTCGCAATTGGCCCAATATTTTCTCGCCGTATACCGTGCTCTTCAAATTAGAATCAATTTCTCGGGTAATTGAATTCCGATTCGAATAATGTAATCAATTTGGTTTGAACTTGCAAACGAGAGGACATGATAAATGTATAGGGTGTTTCAAAATCACCTGATATTTTAATTTATTAATAAAACGTATTATTTATTTGAAAAGTACAAATATGTTTATTTTAATACAAGGTACCAACATGTAGGTTACGAGTGGAACACAATCGTGCAATTCTCCATTACTAAACCGATACTTCCTGATGCCAGTTGTCAAAGTTTAGTACTCTATGTTCGCCAACAAAAAAAAATGGCGCGCAATTCAAAATGTCCGGTCATTTTGAGACACACTTGATAATGAAATATTATTATATAAAATTTTTAATGAAATATTATATTATAATTATTTCGTGAGAACCTGAGGGTCGAGCATCACAGAGACAACTACACGTTCCCGTGGTTGCAGAAGCAATATCGAGAACACGAAAGTGTCTTTGTATAGAGGAAGAAAGCTAAGAGCAATACAGCGAGGGAAAAAAATCTAAATAGATCCGATTCATGTGCCCACGCCTCCACTGCATTCGTGAACGTTAACGCAATTTCATTCCGAATAGCAGTATACACGACTTTACTGGCGCATGAGAAGAGGACGTCCCAGCCCGTGCGTGATCGCGTGAAGCACCGAGCGAATAAAGATTGTCCGAGATTTGCATGAAAATACGAACGATATAAAGTATATATTTGCAAGGCGCTCGCGAACAGACCGAAAAAGATATTCCGCATGAAAGTGCAGTATATACGAAGCTTCGCCCATGTGGCATGCAAATTCGCACCCTTGGAGGAATAAAATCGCAGGTGGCACAGTATGCGTCGATGATGAGCTTCGAGCGCACCACGACTGCTCGAAGAATCGTCTTTGATATTTATTCTGAGGATAATATTTTTGAAATTGCTAAATTTGACGCCAATTGCCACTGGTTGACAATATAAATAAAAATTACACTATTTAACAAATGTACAAAAATACACCCGGTATATGAGAAAAAATAAACTTTCCTTTATTAGTAAGGCGGGATCACCACTGTGAGGGGTAAATTTAGTTTTTCGCGTTTTCTTCAAGTATACATATTCAAGAATATGTGACAAAAATCCAGATTAAAATTTTTCACTTTTATCTTTTACCATCTATTTTTACCAACCATTGTTAAGTTATCGATTCTGGCGTTCACATTTTTACACACACGCTCTATCACACCTCAATAACGTTGTCAATCTTTAATTTATTTTAATGAAAATTCACACGAAATGAATTCGATGTAGACCTTTTCCAAATAGACCTTTTTTCAAATCCCAAATAAATAATTCACTAGAGAAAAAATGCGGAAAGAACGAAGATTATTTCCTCTTTTTGTAAAATCGTTTTTGACCAGCCGTTTTTTATTCAAGCAGTGATATACGAAGGATTCGATTGACGATACATGAAAAATAAACAATGTAAATCAAAATTTTTAGAAATCGAAAATCAACAATGAAATTGACGATTATTGCTTAAAAATTGGGCCCTTTTCGCAAAAGACCAGCCTTTTTTATTCTGACCATATTACACTTAGGATTCGGTTCACGGTATGTAGAACAAAAATAACTGTAATTAACGATTATTTCCTACCAATTCGCCCAACTTTGCAAAACCTTCGTCAAGTCTTTTTTTTTATTCAACAAGTAATATACAAAGGATTCGATTCCCGGTGTACAAAAAAAAATTGAACAGTATTTAACGACTTTGCCCTTCCTTGTTTTTCTCTCTTTTTGCACACCCTTGGTTCAGTATTTTTGTTCGGACAATAACACACAAAGGATTCAATTTCCGAGATATTTTCAATAACCCGGAGCGATAAAATCGATCGCAACCCTGCGGCGAACTATTGTTCAAAATAAAAAATCACAGCATCCAAAATAAAACTCTAAATACGATAGCAAGGTCCGCAATTCCCTCGAAAAAAAAACAAAAAACAATATGGAATATTCACGAGACGAATACCCTTCGCAGCTGTTTTACTCAACACTTTTATCTAGGGAACAAGAATCCCTTCATTTAGATTGATACGGTAGGCCTCCCGTTGAGCGCGCGATATACATCCACGCACGCTCTCTTCATATCAAATTTCCATAATCGATAAGCGAAAAAGATTTTGCATAGCGTTTTATTCTTATCGTTGGGAACATCCCGAGTAGAAATCTTGCTCCGGCTACAAGAAACTCCTGATCTACTGATTTCTTCTTCCGACCTTGATCAGGATTTTTTATCAAGCCCTGATTATTTTCGAAACGCAATGCCTGACTTCGCCCTGATCTGGGTTAAAAATGAAGGCCTGATCAGGGTAAGAAATGAAGGCCTTATTAGGGTGAGAAATAAAGGCCTGATCAGAGTACAGAATTGAAGTCTGACATGCAGTTCGAAGAGAGAAGTTCGCTGTTGCTTCGGAAACTACTATCTCTTCACATTCTTCATTGCACTGTCGACATTAAAAAAAATCTAAATGGCATCTATTTAAATCAAATTTGGTTTTTCCTTGTCCCACGGCCTATTACGATCGTATTTTTTTTAAATATATTTTCTAGAATATAGAATACACAAAAAAATATTTCATAAATCCGAAACAAAAGTAAATACTTAATTTAGAGTTCTACCACAATGATTTTGTATCATAATTCGTCATTCCCTGGCCTTTCGAAATGTTCTTTTTCGAAGAAAATATTTCGCTGCCTCCATATGGAAACGGACTTACAACCTACCTACCTATAGCTACGTACGCTGCCCCTTCGCTACCGAGTGTTTATAGTACCTTAGTCGCAGATATGGCATAAGAGACCACATGCATTTCTATAATTATTTGTTGTATCACATAAATGATATCAATAAGTGGATATCATTGTGATAATAAGAGAGTTTTATCGTATATCATGCTATAGATTCTTCAAACATAACCTATATATATACCAGGTGTAAAAGCATGAAACCGGAATTTCCCTATAGATGGTGCCAGCCATCAGTTTAGGGACCGTAAGACCGCTTCTGCAGCGCCATCATCTCCCTCTAACAGCTGGGTAAGATTTTCAACACACAACAACCCAAGTTCTCTACACCGGTATATTTTTCTGTAACCTTAAGGATGTTGAGTCCCAAATCGTAAATGATAAAATTCTGAAAATTTGGTATGTTTTTGTATGAAGTATTTCAGAGGTCGTGTAAAAATTTCACGACAATTAGGAAGCTCGTTATTGAACAATTAACGATCACAAATTAAATGTTGTTTTATGGAAACTGATGTAACTTTGCAATAAGTTTTTTTTTTGACCTCACAATTTTATAATATCTACAATATACTGAAAGCAACGGAAACAAAACGAAGTTTATTGATAAATTTTTTTTTATTTCTTTTAAAAATTGTTCTTAAGAAAAAGTTAATTTTTTAATAACGAGCTTCCTAATCGTCGTGAAATTTTAACACGACCTCTTGAATACTTCATACAAAAACATACCAAATTTTCAGAATTTTCTTATCATTTTTTATTTCAACCCTTAAGGAGGTTGAAGTAATGATCATAGAATTCGGAAAATTTGGTATGTTTTTACACGAAGTATTCAGGAGGTCGTGTAAAAATGTCATGACGATTAAGAAGCGATTTATTGAACAATTAACATTAACATGTTTCATAGGGACTCAACATCCTTAAACATGTCGAGTTTTGTGCCTACGAACTACGATTTGCGGACAGCATTCGTTTTGTGTTATCATTTCAAGAAAACTGCTGCAGAATCGCATCGGATGCTTGTCGAAGCTTACGGTGAACATGCTTTTGGTAAAACACAGTGTTTCGAGTGGTTCAAAAAATTCAAAAGTGGTTATTTTGACGTGAGAAAAAAGCGCGTGGGAAACCACCGAAAAAGTTCGCAGACAACGAATTGCAAGCATTATTGGATGAAGATGACACTCAAAGTCAACAAGAACTTGCGGAACAATTGAATGTGACGCAGAAAGCCGTCTCAATTCGTTTTTATCATTTTCAAACAACAAACATCTCATTTTTACAAAAAAAATCCGGTTTCATATTTCTACGCCTGGTTATTCCTCTCTCCCCCTTTGAGCCCTCCACCCCGTCGATGTGTGTATTGCAATAAAGGCTGACCATTACTTCAAGTAAATCGAAAAATGTTTATCTCTACGAAAATTCCGTTTCATATGAATTGTTAAAAAATTAAATAGATACATTCAGTGTATGCAATCAGATTATTTTTGGAACAGATGAAACCGAATTCCAGATTTATTAGGAATGGATAAAATATTAGGAATAATAACAGATGTATGCACAGAGTGGACAATATGTCTCGACATATTGACGACGATATATATTTCGCAAAGGCGCCAAACTGTATATAGGTTATTTACTTTAGTTACCTTCGTTTACTTGACTACCGCCTGAAATTAGCCGGGTCAGACAACTAGAGACAAATGTAAATCCGGTCGTCTGACTATCGCCTGAAAGCAGCCGGATCCGGCAAACCGAGGCACGCCGTAAGTAAGGCTTCCGTACTACAGCGTGATCAGGTCCGGATCGAATGTCAGGCCAGCCTGACAATATTTCTACTCGGGACGTCCGCACTGTTTGCGTTTTTATGTGCATTCGCGTTCTCGTTCAGGATCAATACCGTACACGATCGTGGATAGCTGTGGAAAAACGGTTTCTTTTTTTCCCCCTCGATACTGCTGACACCCTGTATGTGCTCTGCCAGTGTGTACAACCGCCTCACGAGTGACCCACATACGAGGGCCGTGCCAGATATGAGAGAATAATACTCGCACAATCGTTATCTATCGCTAGGCGGTGGCTCTCGGTTCGGCCTATCTCCTCGTGAATCACCTTTCCCCTCTCTTCATCTCCCTTCGTCGCTCCCTCTGTCCCTCAACCGCAAATATTGCTCCGTATATGACACTTGCGGTTCGTTACCTCGAATTGTACCCGTTTGACCGATTACCGATACCATAATCCACTTTCTCTTATCATTCGTGGGTAGCCACTCTCGGTACACACAAATTTACAACCGATCTTTGCTCACCTCGTCGATTTTGCAAAAGGACTACGCTGCGACCTCTTTTGTCGGTACCTCCACAGATGCAACAACCCCCCCCCCCCCCCCCCCCCCCACTATGTGCCTAATATCGATCAGTGTAGTGTATGGTGTAACGTCAGGCCCTAGCGTGAGGCTCGAAGCATGCTAGACAATAAGAGATAAGAGGACTTTGGAGTGGTACTGCCGTCAGCTACGTCAGCTGCGCAGAGCCAGCTCGAGTGGGTGGTGCCCAAACACCATTTTTGCAAGTAGATGGGGAGCCGATCCCGTCGCTGTGCCGATAATAGAGGTCGCAGTGTATATGCACTCAGCCTCACGATAGGCCTCCCATTATCTTGCAATAATCGAAGTGGTACTTCCGGTGCGCTTGAAAGCCTGAAGTCTTGTATGTATAGGCAAGCTTCAATTCGTGGATCGACGAAGACATTCGATAGTTTTAAAAGTTTTCGGAATTTCACACTTTCCGAAGAAAAATAAAACAATTTATTTCAATTACTTTTTTAATATTGTCGTAGGATTAGTTTTGCCGAAATAATTATGGAGTCCGAACTGCATCTCTAGAGTGAACTATCTATCTCTTTCTCTCTCTCTCTCTCTCTCTGTCGCTAGCCCCCTTCTCTCTATGTATATATATACAGAGAGGGAGGGATAGCGACAGAGAGAGAGGTAGAGAGTTCTCTCTTGAGATGCAGATATATATATATATATATATTACAGGTCTATAAACGAGAATAAGCGTGGATCCTTGATGAAGACGCCGTTGCGACGTCAGCCCAATTTTTCGCTCAATTAATTTCAAATGAACGTCGAACCTCCCCTGAAGAGCGACGAGACATAAGCCACGCACCAGCCACTCCTCACACCGTCTCTCAGAGATTTTCTTCATTAGCAAGGGCGAGTTTTGAGCCCACTCCATTTCTCCCTTTCTTCTTCTTCTCTTTTGGTTTAATCCGTACCCTTTTCGCTTTAACGAACACACGAATCTAACGAGTCAGTAGCCGAAATCGCTCACCAGCGTGGCTTTATTATTATTATTTTTCCCATCTTCGCAACTCGACGAACAATTCAAGACTGGAGAAGACCGGTGAACAGGAAAATTACTCAACGCCTCTGGTCAAAGAACCGCGCAGATCGTTAGATCAGTCGAATGAGAAATTAAACTCCCGTGCAGGGATGAGAAAAACGTTCCAGCAGGGATCGACAGTCGAATACGTATGTCGATAATCGACCTTGACTGGCGTGAAAACGCGGTTTTCCAATTCGAGATTTACGCTTACTCTATCCAGCGGTAGCGATATTTGTTAATGAAAATGCGCGTTCATATCCGTGTTATTGCACCGAGACGTCATTTCCTCCTATCGATCGAGAAATGTTGCGTCCGTGCTGGAATTGCTTAAAATACTCCCATGTGTCCCTATGCACGTGTATGCGGGTAAATAAACCTAAGAAAGGCACAGCCTCGAGGAAAAGTTGTGCCTGATGTTGAGCTGAACGGAGAACTTTTCCTATCGTATTTTTATTTAAAGTTTGCTTGTTGCTTTTTTACTTATCCTGTAAATGGTCTCAGTATTTCCTCGCTTTGCAACATACATCTTTACACCTGCTAAAACCTTCGTCTCCTCAGCGGTGTGTGTGTGTGTGCGCGCGCGCGCGCGCGTGTGTGTGTGTGTGTGTGTGTGTGTGTGGGCTTGGGTGTGTGTGTGTGTGGGCGTGGGTATGGGGGTGAGGGTGTCTGTGAGGACATGGGTGTGGGTGTGTGTGAGGATGTGTGGTGTGTGTGTGTGTGTATGTGTGTGTGTGTGTGTGTGTTTGCTTTGCCGGAGTCAGAGTTACTCCCTAGATTTTCTCGGCTGAATTCTCTGCTACAAAAATCTATGAACACATGCCAGTTGCGCCACGCGACGACGAAAGGGTTGCAATTTTATTGGTTGACCTACAATTCCCCAAATACGATCGCTATTTCGTTATATCGCGGTTTGCTGCTCGCTGTACACGATGCAGAAATTGTATTGTTTCATACGTATACCAAGCTTCCACACCAATATCCGTTACATGTTCCAGCTTGGGTACCAGGCAACTGTTGGATGATATCACGTTTTCTGTTCTGGAAGACCCGGGTCGCACGCCTAGTGACACGAGAGTAAAGTAGTGACAGTGAAACAAGAAAGCGAGTGATGAAGACGAAGAGTTTTCGTGATGATGTATTTTTGAGTATCTTTTACTGGCGTATCGATTGTACCGAGGAACAGGTGTACACTTTATAATGAGGGACGTTAGAATTTGATTTTTGAAATAATTACATCGCCAATGTTGGTTCGTACGCCCTTGCGGGCTGGCACGACTCCGTCTACGTCACTTTTTTGCCACTTTTGACACTGCTATTTCCGGTCCGGATACAAGCGGCCGTATCTTACTGGGCTTCCGGTTTTGTTGCCATCGGACATTCAGCGAGCTGCTGCCCGCTCGGGAGCCGATGAGCGAGGCAGTGCGCGACGATGCGGTCACCCATCCAAGTTCCGGTGCAGAAAAGTTCCGCTTGGCATGGAAGATGGCTGATAATGACCACTGATTGTTACTCAGAGAAAAAGAACTGGGGTTAATGAGACTGTTCATTCATAGATGGCCAATCAACTATTGAGATGAAACACTAAATATTTTGGTATTCCGAGTATTTGCTAAGTCGATGGAATAAATCATTCTTAAAGTAACATAACATGACACTTTTACAATCGATATTTCATTGGTATCCCCCAATAACGGATTTAGACGACCCAAGTAATATTTTTCCATATATACGGGGTGAGGCAACATCTATTAGCAGTGGAAAGATTTTGTAGCCTATCCGACTTATGGGAAAACATTTTCTACAGAAGTTGCATAGTTCGAAGGGGGTCATCGAGTAGCAGCTACGAGGTTCAGCCAGGTGGAGGCGCTTCGGAGATTTTATTAAGGCCACCTTCACTTTTTTTAATGGCCCACTATCTTTGTCACAATTTTATTAAGAAACGTAAAATAAGTTCCCACACCAAATTTCAAGATGATTGATCAAGATTTAGTATAAAAAATCTATCGAATAGAAATTTCTATCCTCTTAGTCGAGAATCGATTCAAAGAACTGTGTCTTTCAAAGTCCCATATAAATAAGGTCCAGTGCCGGCAAGACCGGTCTTATTTGGTTGATAGACATTGAAATTTCATTTTGATTGATTTTTCATGCCAAATCTCGATCGCTTATCTTGAAATTTGGTGTGTGAACTTATTTTTAGTTCGTTGATAAAATTCTGGAAAAGATACTGCGCCCATTTTACAAAAATAGAGGTGGCCTTGAAATGTCCGAAGACTATCACCTGGATAAATCTCGTGGCCACCACTCGATAACCCTCTTCGAAGTATGCAACTTTTATACGAATTTCTTGTCTTAAGTCCGATAGGTTAGAAAATATTTATTCTGCTAATATTTGTCACCCCGTGTATGTGTGGATGTATATATATATATTCATTATATTAATTGATGAATGTTTTATGTCAATGCAGTTAGACAGCGTACCTTTCGCTCAATATGGCAACCGTAAATATATAAATCTGTATATATATATATATAGATATATATGTATACTCGTATATAAATGGTTGCAGCATAAAGTGGGCCTCTCCTTTTCCAATTTCGTCCTAAGGGCACGAACTTCGAAAGGAAAACAG
This sequence comes from Ophion costatus, assembly GCA_951751655.1. NCBI lineage: Eukaryota > Metazoa > Arthropoda > Insecta > Hymenoptera > Ichneumonidae > Ophion > Ophion costatus. The sequence continues at coordinate 22,143,970 of OX632362.1, read as the reverse complement.
TTTCAAGCTTTTTATCCGATACATACTATTCAATGCAATATCGCTAAGGGAATATCTTATTGATCGTCCTTACAATTCCCCATCTCGAAGGATCTCAATTCTTCCAGATGCTCAAACGTATGACGGGCGTACGCAGTGCGATCTCCCAAAGAGACGAAAGTTCTCGAGTATCGCGAATTTTGAGAATGATGGAAAACACATTCTTTCAAAGCTTTGAAACCCAAGCACTCTTTCAATATTGCGAAAAGCATCAAAGCTGCTTGCTGTGTACATGAAAATGCGAGACAAATAAGAGAGAGACGGATAAATAAAAATGAGAAAATGGATTCGCTAACTTGCAGAATCGAGCAGGTCGCATTACTTGTAGCCTCTGAAGGGAACATTTGTTACTTTACCGCTTTATCTACCAGAGGGCTGCTTGTGCCAGTATATGCTTTATCCTCGCAGACTTTTCACGAGTACATTCATTCGTCCCGCACTCCGACAAGCTCTATTCCAAATTCAGTTCACGTGAAAATTCGGGCACTCGAACACACACACACACACATACCCAACAAACGTAGCAGCATTGCCGTACGGACACGAAGCTCATGACTACTTCCACTTCGTGATTTACGTTGCCTCGTATTAACTCGTTTTACGTTTTTACGTAGTCAGAGGAGCTTTGAAAATGTCTACATTCCCCGAACATTCTCCTCTTTTACAATTGCGCGTGCGCTTTTTACCCTCTGCATTGCTGCTACCATTTTAGCAGACCTCCCAATTTTTGTTCGTTTTTAAGGCTGACCCCAGACTACTCATCGTAAATAGAACTCTGTTAGTGCCTAACTTGAATGATGCATTTTTAATACAAGCTTTGTGAAGTAGTCAAAAGATGACTTCCCTGTTCTCATGATTGATCCAGTTGTCCAGTAGCTTCCATCGGTATTGACGAATCTATGGACGAAAAATAATTTGCGCCTGTTGCCGTGTTTCAGGCGAGGAACTGGTAGGCGTTTCGGCGGGGGTGGACGAGGAGGACGATTGGGCGGTTCAAAAGCTCCTGGGGAACGACGATCCCGGTGGAAACCTGATCTTCCGTCGTCCACAGTTGCAAAACGTGACGGGACAGAAACGTCCACGTCACCCGGCGCCGCCGATACCGGTGAACTGCAAGATCAATGCCAAGGACATCAGCAAGTACTTTGATTATCCGAACAAGGAGAACAGCAGTCCGCCGAGCAATGGCCTGAACGACCATAATAGCCGTCGGATCGAGCAGGACGAGCCAAAGCAGGAGCGTCAACGTATCGAGGCAAACGAGAACGAGATGGGCTCGAATTTGAGTCGACATAATGGGAAAGGCCTGACCGGACGTCGAACACAATCGTCCGGTAATCTGTGTGATCCCAAGGGTAAACTCAATCATGTTGGAAAGATCCTCGTACCCTGCTCGAGTTCACAGAGAGAAAGGTTAGTCGATACGACGCATTATTTATTTTCTTCCTGTTCTCTTTTCTCGCGGGCTAAAACGATTTACCGACTAAACGATCGTGGCCGTGTCCAAGTCCTCCGTGAGCTTTTCGTACAGAGAAAGCGTCTCTAAAGATCAGAGAGAAGAAAAATATATGCGCACGTCTGAGGACCATGCTGAGTGAGGAGTTAGGTGTACAGAGACATGGCAGGAAGAACTACGAGACAACAGTCCAATGTAGCCATTTGACCAGCTAGTCATCCCCAAACATCAATCCCACATCTTAAAATTCCGGTGTGAAATCTGCGTGAAAGCATCAAACTGGTAGATCAATCAGGTTAAATCTCTGCCTTCAACATCGTCTAGATGAAGTTCTGATGCATCAAATTGATGGAGATATTCATTAGCATGTCTGATGCCACTACCTCTCTCGCAATCTTGGGTAATGAAACTAAACTCTATGGATAAAGAAGTTTTGGTTAGCCTCCAGGTGAATGGTCCAGTAGCGATGTGCTTCGCTAATCATCCATCCCTTGAACGATAGGCTTAAAATGGTACTTTGGCATCCGCGTGAAGGAATCAGACAATTAGTAAAACGTTGGTGCGGTACAAGTTAAATCTTTGCGTTCAATATCGTCTAGATGAAGATCCATGGAACGAAATGAATGGGAATGCTCGGTATCATGCCTGAAGCCACTGCCACTCTAGCCAAGGCGCTACCAGGCGAATAGTCAAGCAAAAAGTGAGTCATTGATCACTGACGGAACCTTGCCCTCTTACCAGAAAAACGTATATACAAGGTCACTAGGCCAGGGAGATCAGATAATCAACTTATGTGGCACGAGTGTTCCGCGACGACGAACAAAAGTGGCCCATGAATCAGTAGGAGTGCCAAAAAGGTACCATTTCCCAAGTTTCATTCATCACTTAAGATAGTGATTCTCGACCGGGTGGCATTCGCGGGAGGGAAGTGAGATCTCGCTTTTAGGGTTCGAATGCTTTGGGAGAGTCCCAAGAAGGCATGAGTCAAGAGGAGAGGAGCAAGAATGAAGACATGTTTTCGCTGGACATTGCTCACCAGTGTCCGTTAAACGTGGCCTCATTCGTCCGAGGTGGGAAGTCAGTCTTTCAATCTATTGCGCGAAGAGCAGCGCGCCATCGTCGTCGTGGTTTTTTTCTTTCCGAATGAAAGGTCAAGAGTAAAGAACTGCCAGCTTGCGTAAACAGCAAGCTCTCGAAGCTTGGAGGATGAGTAGTAGTGTGCCGACCATATGGTTAGGGGCCGAAGGGTTTCCTTCGGCCGGCACTTATCCTCTGTCGCGACCCTCGTTGTTCCGCCCTGTTGGCAAATTTATATCTCCCTTCGCGAAGCCCGCACTACCCCTCAACCTCGCTTTTACACGTACGCGACGCTCTCATCGGCGGGCAGCACGTTCGGTCATTTAATTCTCGGCCTTCCCGGTCCTCGTTCGTTCGGCTTTCCGCATAATCTCCGGAGTTTCGTCCCGGGCAGGATCAAACCTTCTACTTCGAGTATCCCTTGCACACCCCTAAGACCCTGGACGAATTTGCATAAATACTCCGTGTACTCGATCGATTCATTGAAAACTGGCTCGATTCGATGGTGGAAAAATGTGGTTAGGAATCCTGCAGTTCATTCATTATGGACGATAATCCGGCCAGGATTTATGGTTCGATAGGCTCGGAGCTGTTTTCTTTTAGATCCGTCTAATTAGCATCATCCTCTTCGAGCGGAAGGCGATCCTATCAGCAATCTCGTCTTTTCGTAGCAGCAATTTTAATTGCTATTACACAGTTGCATAATTGCCTTTAAAATTAACATTCTAGAACTTGTCGCGATGAACCTTGATCACTGCTTCAGTGAAAATAGTTATCCATTAGGAATTTCAAAGACTTCGAAAATGCCTGTTCCACCCAGCTTTTTCAATCATTTCCACTGGCACGGACAATGAGGCGTATTGAATTCATGTTCTCTTCCGTGAAATATAATCCTATCGTTTTTGCATCAAAACCATCACCCCCGAATGTAATATTGCCCGGAATTGGAGTTGGTGAGAGTTGTTCATGAAAATTCTCGACACTTGCTCAATCGATAATCACTTTCATTAAGCGTATGCATTCGGGTTTAGATAATGAATCGGCTTTTGCTCGTACAGTGGCGTTTGGTACCTGTCTTCCGTTGTCTTTTCCAGGAATCCTCAAATATATATATATATATGCAAATCCGAAATTAATGCTGCACCTGTTTTTATTCATTAATATTTGCGGCCCCGAGAACCGGTCCGATGTGTACATGCCATATGGACGCGGCGGGCGAGTACGGTATGCTCTTGCCCATATGGTATATAACGAACAGAAAGGGCAATCCGTGCGACAATTCACAAGCTCGCGATGCACAATATTGCAAACTCTCCCGTCAAGTGGACTATAAATTGTTGTCCGGAAAAGTGTCACAGGAAAATGTAGCCAGACTGCGCCATCGAGATGGGCGAGCAGTGGTGACGAAAGAGTTGCAATAAGCAACGAAAAAATAATTACTATCCGAAAAACATCAGTGTATTGTGGGAGACGAGACTACGTCAGAACGTATTATTCGAAAAATGATACCATAGCATGCATCTTAAAGAGCCTTCATCACTCGCTGTTGACATCAGTCAAAAAAGATCGTTTCAAAAAATAGATAGTGCAGTTCCATATCAAAACAGAATTTTTAATCCACATTACAAATACCACGCAATGGCAGAACATAATCTAGACGAAACAATTCCAAGTGGGCTCTCAGAAGTTTATTATGCTCGGTGACGTTAAGCATCAAGGCCGGACTAAATTGAATTGCCTTCTGGTTATTCATCTTTGCTTGCTTTTGTGGCGAAAATAATTTCGTAATCATTTGCGCGGTATGACGAGAGCGTAAAGCTTTTCCGGTCCCGCGGTCGCGTTTTTTCCACGGAATGATGAGGAAAAAAAGTGCCGGCTCAAAAGCCCAGCGAGCGAGGCGGCGCGCTTTCCCATTAGGCGCCACACTGATGAGCTAAAATATTCAGGACTGTCACAGGAGGCAAGGTGGAGTTAGAAGACAGCTCCAAGGACGGGGCTTGCACTCCCTGATTTCATTTGCATAAGTGCTCCCCCCTGCCAGTCTTAGGCACAAAATTTTACATTTCCAACGCCTCCAAATGGGGAGAATATCGTCCAGTGAGCTACTGCGGCGGGATAACGAAAAATAACGTGGCGGAATCATCTCGCATAAGAGCATCGAATCTGACAGGTTTTTTTGTAGAACTCGGCATTACGACGGCACTGCATGGAACAAAGAAGCCGGTATTACGATGGTGTTTTATGGAATATGGAAGGGCATAGGCCACATAGTGATACTGGAGCTGGGTTCCTATACTCCATGTCCATTTCAATGATGAAATAAAAATACCACATCATACCTAGCAGGACTCCCACGGCAGGCTCACCCCAATGGCCCTTGACTAGGCTTATTCATCGTGGATGAAACAATGTATATAAATTATGATTTCCACTTCGGGATTGTTCGTTCGTAGGTACAAGATTTGTGGATCATTGCCCAACCATCTGGACGACAAAGAGGGCCTTGAGGACGAAGATCGAAGGGAGAACAATAACGTCATATCGGACACTATGGTTGGAAATCTCGGTGGCACGTTACCCCACAAGAAGCGGGCATTGGGGGTGCATTTTTCGGACACTGGTCCAACAGGCACGTTGGATCTCGTCAAGCATCGATCTCAGGACTCTCTCGAAGGCGATCCTTGGAGGTACGTATTTCAACTACGAAGAAGAGGCAACCTCGCGTATCCACCAATCGATCAATAAGCAGCCAATCAGTGTTCCCACGCCACAATCATCACAGCCTCCAATCTTCCATGCCCAACTTCAAGTCCTCTTTCGCCTTGAATTCATAACTGCGTGAATGGAGAGAATCGATGTCAATAAACACTTTTCGTGTCGCAAAATCGGATGCAGGTATCAGGACGGTGTCGATTTGGACTTGGTGAGGTGCAAGCACGGCAACTTCGATTTGGTGCGGAAGAATCAGGGCATTGATAGCGTGGACGGTGACTCGTCGGGGCGACGTTACGGCACGACGGGGCGTACATCCGACGCCAGGTGTCACCGCGGTGCCGATCTGGATCTTGTCGGTACGTTACCAAAGAGAAGACCCGGCGATTCGAAGGGTGCAGTGCTCAGACAGAATCGATCGATCGATCGCATCGACGGTGATCTACTGATGAAAGTCGCGCACAAACCGGACTGCGAATTGATGAAGCATCGCCAGTCGGATCGCGTAGTGGATCTCAAGCTGACCAGGCTCATCAGTGGCGAGCCACAGGATCAGGGATACGCCTCGGAACGTTCACCTGAGGATGAGCATCCACCTTCGTTGCCAGGACAACACTTTCCAAACGTAACTCCCGGTAAGTACGCGAAAACTTTTTTCCCCTGTGGACCTATCTGTCTCGTTTTGCACTTTTTTCCGAAAATCCACCGCGGTGAAACATCAATCTATGTGTATGTCTGACGACTGGTTCTGTTGGGCTCATGTGTTTCAATGAAGAAACAAAGTTGCCAGACCGCGATCATCGTTCGTACCATGCCGTTGAGTCACGTAAGGGAGTGTATCGTTTGTTTCTCTCCTCCGGGATAATATACCAGTTTCAGGGCACGTTCCAGTCTCGTGTCCAACTCCAACCCCTTTGCCTTCTGATCCGCTGGCCAATACCCAAAAACTCCCTACACTGTTCATTTCAGCCGCGGGTGTTTCCATTCCCGTTTGAACCTCGACGTTTCGGAAGATGTAGGCTTTGATCAGTATTGCCAACAATACTGAAAGTCTTTTGTCCTTGTTTCTCCCTCTTTCTTGATTTTGGGCGGTACATAATGAAGGGTTCACGGTGAACTGACTATTGTTGTGTCCTGCAAGATCGATTCAAAACTGCTGCATCTGCTCTGTCTCCTGGTGGGTATATCTGCTCCAAAGGCTTCGCGGAACTTTTCGGTTTCGCGTTGAGGCGGGAGATACATTCAGGCAAGGAAAAAATGCCTGATTTACATAATTTTTTGTAAAGGAATAATTCCTTCGCTATTTTTGAAGCTTAGTTTTATGAGACTGTTTTATTATTATTACTACTTTTGGTTGTTACATGGTATTTTTCTTATTTTTGATCAATCTTTGTAATTGATGGAGGTATGGCACGGTCTTCTAAACTGGTTGCGACTGATCTTTTCAGACGCCGTGACACGCAGCATCGTCGGGATTAATCTTTAAAAAAACCGACGGAGGTTTCTCTTTTATTGACACTCATACGCAGAATATGAACCAAGAAAAAGTGAGAAATATTGAAAATCGATTAAATTGTAGGCTTTGAAACAAGATTGAATTTTCCGATTAAAAAATGGCTACCGTTTGCAATTAAAAGACACGTTTTTATTTTATTTTCCACAACATTTAGGCTCACGTGGACGATAATAATTTAGAAGATTTAGAAGACCGTGTCATACTTCCGCCATTTTTAAAGATTAATAAAAAATCCATGTAACATCGAAAAGTAATGGTAAAACACACCCTAAGTCTAAAAAATGGTGAAGAAATCGTTCCCTAAAAAAAAATCACGAAAATCAGCAAATTTTTTCCTCGCCTCAAGGTAACTCCTCCCTTAATTAAATATCGTGAAAAAGTGAACGCGAGGCCGTGGCTGCGGCATGTCAAGGCCTTGCACAGCCAGCTGCTTTTTTCACAACCCAAGGTGATTTTAAACACCCGGAAGTAGAAATGCTGACCGTTCTCGAAAAAGGCTTTCCGTTGCGATTTGTTATGAAAAAAAAAAAAAAAAAAAACGGTACGATTCATAGCAAGGTTGTGTACCTGCGGCAAGTGAGAGATGCTATATTTTTCCCTCTCTCTTTCTTCCGTCACATCGAAACTGCAAAGTGCGGCTCGATGTCGCACCACGTGCGACCAGATCTAGGATTATACGACAATGATTTACGCCGGCAGAACGACTCGTTGCCACGTCTCTGTCTGACGGTGCTAATTACCCGGAGTGGAAGTCACGAGACACTAGAGATGTTACCCGCTGGGCTTCCGCTATCCTCTTGCAGCTTCCGGCAAATTTAATGTGCATCAACATTGCTGGTCCTACCAGTGTCGTTACCCGTGTAGCTCCAACCTTACCATTTTCTCTTGCCCTCTTTCAAACAACTTTGCTCCATTCCCTGCACGCCTTTTCCATTCAAAACGTCTCGCTGTGTGGCGCACAAAAGCCACCCTTCCCCTTTATTTCGCCGTCGTTGAAGCTCTCGCGCATCTCTGGCTCGTGAAAAACAGTATAATGTCCCTCCATCAGCATAGCGTTTTTATCCATCCTCCCATTTGCCACTTCCCCGCGATGAATCCAGCAACGACAGCGGCAGTGTGCCACAGCTGTTCCGCAATTTGAAACGGAGTTGGAAACGTCAAGAGACACATCTTGCCAGCGTCGTGCACACTCCGTTGAAGATGAAGAAACGTTCACCGAGCTTTGTCCAATCTGAGCAACAACACTCGGCCAAGGATAATATTAATTGCGCACGGTGCCTATGCGAAGCCTGGCAGAGCTCCGGAGGGCTCGCAGGAAACCGACTACCATTCTCTCTACAGGAAACTCTCTACAGTCTTCATGCTCGCTACAGTCTTCATGCTCCCTACAGTCTTCATGCTCCCTACAGTCTTCATGCTCTCTACAGTCATCACGCTCCCTACAGTCTTCGTGCTCCCTACTGTCCTCATGCTTCCTACAGTCTTCATGCTCCCTACAGTCTTCATGCTCCCTAAAGTCTTCATGCTTCCTACAGTCTTCATGCTCCCTACCGTCTTCATGCTCTCCACGGTCTTCATGCTCCCTACAGTCTTCATGCTTCCTACAGTCTTCATGCTCCATACTATCCTCATGCTCCCTACAGTCTTCATCCTCCCTAGTCCTCATGCTGGAATAGAGACGAAGCGGGAAAACAAAGTCGTTAATCGGATTCTCTTTCGTGGCCAGGTTGATGCGATATGATAGAGTGGAAGTGGTCGATCAAAAAGAGACCCGGACGGAGTACATATCTCGAGCATCGAATGGGATGTTGGGTTGGAGGTTTCGAAAAGATTCCCGCAACGAAAGGACTTCCATGGCGTCACAGAGCCTGGTCGTCATAGAACATTGGCCGCAGGCTACGAATCAACGATTGCTTCTCAAGCATGACAGCTCGAACGTACCATCTCATTGACCATGGTGATGAGTCACGGCCACCCACTTGCCTCAGCTCAGCACCACATTCTTCCACAGACTCCCTACGGATGTCTCGTTCCACCGTTGACCGTTTTCCTCGGCATTGCTTTTTCTACACCAGTGATCCGTTATCACAGAGACGATCCTTTGTGGAATGAACTTTTCTTATCAGCCCTCCGGCACATTATCATTTGCATAGCGCAGGTCCTTTTCTCTGGCAAGGCTCGTCGAAGCGAAAACGAAAACGCCTCCGCGATTTTGCATACGGAACGGAAGAGAATGGACTGCTTACAGCTCTGGAGATAATAACATCCGCGGTTAATTTTCCTGCCTTCGCGCTGCCCGCTTCAGATTTTTGTGGCACTAACTGCGTATTTCACGATTCACATATATTGCTCCACATCAATACGTCGTCGTCGCGGTGACCGTCGATCGAGCACTATAGTGAACGAGCCAACGTGCATGTCTGAGGATCGACAATTCGACGTGAACGGAACGCAACGAACTCGCCGTTGGTACACAGCTGGCAGATCCAATTATTCGATGTCGTCAAACATTCGATACCTTTTAGCACCGGATTTTGGTCTGCAAAGTTCCAGCTTGTCGACCCCGTAACCTGGCTAACGAGTGCGCAAACGTGTAATTGCAAGTGAAACAAACCAAATGAGAACATCCACGCGCAAATATTAGTTTTGACAGATTCCGTCCTTCTCGTTTATTCAGAGGAGAACTCCACGGGAACGACAGCAGTCGCTTTGATCAATGAGTGAATCAGTGAGATAATTGGTCTCGTTTATCAGCGAAATACGATTTCGTTTTACATTTATGCATCATCGCGTTCGAGCACGTTCCAATATAATCCAAAGACATATTTACCATTGAGAAATATCACTAAACAATTGTGCAGCGTGTTTCTTGCTAATCTACTGACCTAATCTCGTCGCAATTTGACTCAATGCTTTCCTAACGCGAATCTCAGCTCTCTTCTTTGAAATGGTTCATCATTTACGGCTCGTCCTGTACGAACAAATTATTGACTATCGCTCGTTGCGATACTTCGATTCTCAACACCCGCAAAAATATTCCACCGCCCGCTTCAGTTCATGCCACTGCGCTAAACAATTTTCGTATTTCGCACGTTCACCCGCAATAATTCGTGCTACTGGCATTTTGCCCCTATTCGACCTATATACAATTGCGAAGCATGCGTGAGAGTGGTTATTTAATTCGCGGGAAATTCCATCGGCACGGTGCCCACGAGGTTCCGAATGGATAAACCGCGCCGTTTATTCATTACCGCGAGGGTAATTATTTTGCCAATTAAACTGAAAACAATATCGACGTTAACGAATACACATATCTATGCATGCAAATTTACTCGAACAATCGGGTTCATAGCAATGCTCACTTCTCTCTCCGACGGCTCGAACTGACACTCTCGAGAAAAATTCACGATTAACTTTGCCATTCGCGCGTGACAGAAACATCGTAATTCGCAGGCCGTGCTGCTGAATAATACATCGTTCCGTTTATATCAAATTTCACAATTAATTTAACACGTACCTCGGAAACTGTATCATCCACGTGCAAAAATAAATCACATCATCCGTATCCCGCTATTCCTGTGTTGAGGCATTATATACCTTTGGGTTGACAGAAAACAAGGTTTTTTTGGGAATTGAAAAAAACTAATATAACAATCTAAATGGTGTTTAAAGTCATACGAACAACAAATATATATATTTTTAATAATCTACATGAGTTTTGCTAGCGAAATACCCACGATTACTATAGAATATGGACTTTTGCAAATTTGACAATATTTTGAAAAAAAGAGTCACATTTTCGACGGAAAAGATGCTTCTAATTGGTTCGTAAAAAATGGCAATTGTAAATGTATTGTTAAAAGAATGCGTACTTCGCTTAAAAAACTATCTAATAAGCTAGAGGTGACATTTAAAGTCACTCGTTTAATAATTTTAGGACCTACGAGTCCGACCGATTGTGAAAACATGGTTTCAAGGAAAAGGCGTTTAAAGGTCTAAAACCATTTTGGTAAGTGTCTAGAATCGGGGCGCCTGACCAAAAGCGTCAACAAAAATTGTTTTTTGCCATTAGCAGCTTCAATTGGTCTCCACTAATAACATTTCGTCGGCGGAGGCTAGCAACTTTTATTGATGTTATACATTTTGGGTTTTTTAAATTGGGAAAACATGCGACGAAATTGCGGAGTTTAAACACTACGACGTGAATATTGAGGTCAGGAGGTAGGGCGCGCGCGCACGCACGCATCCATCCAAAAACCCAAACAAACCCAAACCCAATTAAAAAAAAGCCAAAAAAGTCTTTGAGGGTTAAAATAAGGATGAAAATTGTCTTCCGCCCAGTTGCATACGCATAAGAGAGTACCCTAAAAAATATCAGCTCGGTGACAAACTGTTCAACCTTTTTTCGGTCAAGAGCCCCGATGCTAGACATTCACCCCATTTTTATTCGGACCATATACTGCTTGGGATGTTTCTACATATCAACCACATCATTCTTGAGATGTATATACACATCATTTGAGCCAATAAAAAAAACGATACGTTTCTTCTTTTCGAAGGTATACGAGGCCTTAATTCATTGATACGTTCTTCATTACAACCCAGCCTGTGGTTGAATTTTTTCAATCAGCTGGCACTCTCGTTCGGTTTTCGCAAATCTTCATTCCTAGTGGCTAGCTAGCGATCAATGCTCCAGAATTTGGAAAAAGTTGACGAAAATTGCCACGAAAAGTGATGAAACGAAATGTACTTGCATCGATGATGATTAACCACGGCCAGTTGATTCGCTAGAACCGATGTAATAAAACACGAGGGAGGCTTTGCAATAACGACCATGAAACAATTCCGATCTCAAGCAAAAGCGAAGCAAAACACTCTAGATGTGTTTCTTCCAAGCGATATTCCCTCCAACCAATTACGTACCACGGGAAATCTCGTTCAGCTCAGGGAAATGAAAGGACAACAAAAATACGCGGTGGATGATGCCCAGAGCTTCGGAATGTAGATTGGGGAACACTGTGAGAAAAATCCGGTATGGGGGAATCTGGGCGTCAGTGGATTCTCGTTATTATGGAAATTTGAGGAACCCAAGAGCATGCTGGAGAGACAAATAGAAAGAGAGAAAGAACGGAAGAGAGAGAGAGAGAGAGAGAGAGAGAGAGAGAGAGAGAGAGAGAGGGAGAGAGAGAGAGAGAGCTCTCGAAGCTGAAAGCGAGAGTTGTCCACGCTGGAAAAGTGCAATATGCAAATTCAACAGTTGACGGAATTAAAGAGGGCTTTATATGTGTGAGTTTGCGCGAGTGAGTTATTGTCCTGGACAAGTTGCATGCTTCGATGTACGTGCGTCCGATAATAAGCGGTATGGAAAGTTGTGGACGCAAGATAACTGTGATTGCACAGGTTGGCCGTGTAACGGATTATGACCATTGTATAAGATATATATTACGACCGCCCTTAAGGCAGTATTCTAGTCTAGAAGCCTAAATTTCGGGCTTGATGAAAAAAAACAGTTTTAACATCGATTTTTTACTGTCTTTTTATTGATATTGCAACAAGGTAAAAAATTGTGCAAAGAAATTAAAATTGTACAATTTATGGGTCTTTAAAGATGACCGTAAAAAAGGGAACGGTTGACATGATTCCAAAGATCCCATTCGTCTAAAACAGAAACGAAACGAATTTTCTTAATCAGTAAGAATCTCATTACGGGAGGTACTAAAGAGAAAAAAGAAATTACGGGCGACTCTAGACAACAATACTGCCTTAAGTTTGAAAAAACTAATGACTGATTTTGCCAGCAGGGTCATTCTTGACCTCTGTACGAATCGGCTTACATTTATCTACAGATGATATTGAAGCCATTGGAGTTTGCATAATGGAGGACAGTTCTCGAAGTCGTATGGCTCCAAAATCATCCTGCCCCATATGTACACAATATATGTATGTACAAGTCTGATTAAGGGGTCTTCTCACTTTAGACGCTAAAAAAACTATTTTCAAAATTTTTTTTGATAGGTTCATGTTATAGATATTGATGTAAAAGTTGTTACATTTAATAAAAACACTTTCGAAATACATTTTTTTAAACTTTTTAATGCATTTATGTAACTTAAACAAACTTCAAGTCTTCGCAGCTACCGAATTAATCCTTATGAAATGTCAACCATAGATTATTTACAACTATAGCTACAGCGTGTATCAGGGATTTCTTTAAATTTTGATATTTACTATTATTTTTGCCCAAAACGGTGGAAAAACATTTTTTTTTTGCTTGTTTTCGAAAAATGTCCTCTATTTTGTTATTTTTGCATATATAAAAAATCGTCTGAAAATGAAAATACTGAATCTAAAACCGATTGGTTTTTTTGTTTCGGATGACCCATCTCCGAGATTTCATCAACAGCCTAGACCTACAATTTTTCAAGGCCGCATTTTTAACTCCCATTTTCGTCTATAAATAGTGACTTAAGTATATTTAAAACAATTTAATGTATTTGAAAGGTGTATTTATTAAGTATAACAATTTTTATATCAATATCTATAATATAAACCTATCAAAAAATTCATGAAAATAGCCTCTGCTAGCGACTAAAGTGAGAAGACCCCTTAAGTTCGAAGCAAAACTGTCTACCGAATGCGATGTTCAGCCGAGTCACCTATGCGAAACCGAGTAACGGCTGTCACCTCGGCTTAGTCGTACCGTGAATATCACCCCGAGCTCACTCTCGTCGCACCAACCTCGGGGAAACAATTTTTACCACTAAGGGGTTGTTATACAAGCGCGTCAGCTACTGCTCTCGGTTTGATTTTTCACCCCCGTTTTTTTTGCACCTACCCTCGTCAAGCTTCCTGCTCCACTTTCTCATGAAAATGGCTTTGTTCTCGGGTGATTATTTGTCTCTGCGGGTTCTCCCACACCGGTAGCTTCGAAATATTTGCCGGAGGAGCTACTACGTATGCGTATCGAATAGACAAATGAACGTGAGCGAGTTGCTCGAAACCCAAAGGGTTCTCTACATTTTGTGGAGAAACTAGAGTGATACTGGGGTTTTTTTGCTTTCGAGGTCTACTTCGGAGAAATTTCGGTTGGATCGCTCGCTTGGTTTTTTGTACTGTAGACTCTGAAGGGTAGTTCGCACACTAATTAATCCACTCATCTTGAGGCACCCAAGTGGCGTGGGAAAAGGGAGTTTCACTATGAAAATCGACAGGTACCAGTATTTCAATGCTGGACTAGTTGTAATATGATAAAGGATAATTTCACCTGTGATCGCTTGATTCTACGCTTTGTAATCTCTGTAAAATACTGAGATAGGACGGCTGTACTTCGAGTTAAGGCCTTAGGCTATAGTAACCGGTATAAAATCATGTGCAAATTTTACAATTTTTTTTTCGTATGAAAAAGTGAATCACTCATAAAATTAATTACACTCATATTTAGTATGAATATCAATCTGTTAGAATTTATTTTTTTCGATCTACAAAATGGCCGACTACTAATATTCTCTTTTGTTATCTTTTTTTTAGTCGCCTCGCGGCGTGACATTTAGCATCCACAATTTTTTACCTAGAACAAAAAACAAAAATTCTCGTCAATCTACATTAGAATACCTAGAGAATTACGTACGGAATTAAACAAATATTGTTTTATTCAAAAGTTGTAGGTATTTGAACTTAAGAAATGAATTTTCAGTGAAAAATTTCGTTATAACTGCTCTAAACTGCTCATAAAATGAAAAGTTTTCGATTAATCAGAAATTCCGTACGTACTTCTCTGCGAAATCCAATTAGAAACATAACTTTCAAATTTGAAGTAAATCGAACGAAAATTGTTGAAGTTATTTGTCACGCCAATTGGAAAAAAGCTGTTTCGAGAAGGTTCGAGTAGTCGGCCATTTTGTATATCGAAAAAAATATATATTTTCCAACAGCTTGATATTCATACTAAATAGATGTGTAATTAATTTTATGAGTAAATCACTTTTTCATTCGAAAACAATTGTCATATTCGCACATTATTTATACCCGTTACTGTGGCCTGAGGCCTTAAGCAGCGTTTTGCATGGGCGATACTCGGAGCGGTGACCGCTTAGCCATGCAGCGATCTGTACATCAAGACAGTGGAAGGCCAATACTCCCGAGACCTTCGTGTAGATAGTTGAGAAAAATGTATGTGCATCAGAGAATCAGAAGAATTTACCTCCGGCTTGGTGTAGCTTGAAGCAGGACATCGCTGTGACGGGCCGAAAAAAGGTCGTTTTTTTTCAATTTATTTCGCCACCGGATTATTTATTTGGGATTTAAAAAAAAAAGGTATTTCATTAAACATACATTGAACGTATTTCCTATGAACTTTGATTTGAACAAATAGAAAACTAATAACGTTATTGAGGTATAATAAAGCCACTGTAAAAAAATGTTAAATCGGTGTAGGTAGCCGTTTTTCGACAAAAAAAATCGCACCGTGGCAGGCCTCGAAAGAAAAGTGTAATTTTTGCGGAATTTTAAGTTACACGCGCCCGTTAAAAAAATTCAATAAAGGAAAAACGCTACGTAAAACTACTGCCATTGCGGAACGGTTTTTTAAAATTGAAAATCGGGTACTTTTAGCTAGAGTTATGATTTCGGCCAGGCCGAGAAAAGTCGTTTCGCTCCCTGCTCTCACTGAATCGTCCGTAACTTGGTAAATTTTCAGTGCTTCAACTAGAGCACTGTTTCACGTATCCTTGAACATGTATACTTTGAGAAAATACAAAAAAAATCGATGTTTTACCCTGAGAGTATGTCCCTTAAGAAACTTTGAGAAAATACAAAAAAAAATCGATGTTTTACCCTGAGAGTATGTCCCTTAAGATACTTTGAGAAAATGCAAAAAAAAATCCATTTTTTGCCTGTCAGAGTATGTCCCTTAATACGGTTGTTGACGCAACAGAACGTTAGGTTAGGTTAGCCAAGCGCGGGTAGAGAGTGATGGGGAAGGATTCAATTGAGAAGGGTAACACGTAGAAACCCGCAAGGTACTATATGCACGCATGCGTATACATCAATCCATGTTGAATCACCCATCCAAATAAGTAAATGACAGTCTGTAAATTGATAATTCGTCTACACTGATTGTCAGATCAAAGGCATGTTCATGTTGAAGCCCCTATACTACCTACATTCGTCCACACTGAGACAAGCCCAAACAAACCAAAAACACCCATCATCAGAAGAGAGTCCAATTCAACTGGCAGTAATCATACGGCAATTGACAGAGCAATTAAATAATATGGACAATACAAAACTGTACTACCATGTATCTGCCAGTAAACTGCAGTTAATTTCCCCATGCTATCTTTAGGTATATAGGTGTTCTTTGTCAATACCATGGACCTACGTCTCAGTCTGTGTATACGTTATTGCTGGCAATTGGCCGAACGTGATTTTCCATGAAGAACGATTCGCTACCTTGTGACGTTCCCATTAAATGTTTTCCTGCGGCTCTTGGATATAAACGCGTCAATGAGTATATATATATATACATGTCGTTCGGGGGCACGCGGAACTGGGAAATTACTCGTCGTCGTCGGCGGCGTCGTGACACTAAAAACCAGAGAATCATGAACCCGAGGACGAGGAGGAGTGAGCGAGCACGGTACGAAATTACTTTGAGTACACGTCTACTCGCCGGAGCACGTTAAATGGTTACGTTTGGTTGTAAAACGCGTTGAGGAGAAGGGAACGTGTTACAACTCTGTCCGTTCGTGTCGTCGTCTCTGTTCTCTTCGTCGTCCTTATTCGAGAGCATTTTTCCCGCAGGACTGGCATGTACGTCGCGTGGAAAATAAAGTCCACACGTGCATCTCGCGGTTGTGTAATCATGAAGAGGGAAACAAACGACGCGAATAAAGAAAGAGAGCGGCCAATTAACGTTGAGTAAAAAATGTTAAGCACGCGCTTCGTTGCGCATGATGTTACACCGCAAATTGAACAAAGACTGGCAAAGACTGAGCAGCAGCCTTTAGAGGTCTCCTAGAACTGTCTCCTTTGTGTCTTTAGTCATCGCCACCACCCCAGTCTCAATTGGATCCGTTTGGGTTGGGTTGAGCTTTTAGTCAACTTTCCAGTGTCTTTTTATCATCCATCGGAGACTTCTGTTGCAACAAACCCCTACAAACTCAATGTAAGCGCCTGCATGAGCAGATGATGTTTTTTACAGGTAGGGTAGACTGGGTACGGTTCTTACGATTCTGCTTCCATGGCCCGTAGCATAGTCGTTATATCACCAAGCTTCGAAGGAGACACAGATATGATAGGGTGTTTATCTATCGTCAAATATAAATTCCAGGTGCGATGCATTTTTAGTAAAATGCTTAGTTTTACAAAATTGAAATTTTTTAATTATTATAAATTAAAAATTAATTGCCCTACAACATTAATTTGGAAACAAGCCTGCCTCTGTTACAACCGACGTACGGGGGTCAGTTGTAACAGACACAAATGACAGAGACGAAATGTTTTCGGTATAGTTTTGTTATACTTAAGGAGGTACGATCATTACTACGAATCCAACTTTCGGATTTGTAATTTTTGTATGATTTTGACGAATACTTTTTGCGCCTATTGCCAAAACTTCCGCTATTTTGACCGTTTAGTTTTTTCGCAATAAAACCGCAAAGTCGAGCACTTTGAGTTACCGAAGCACGTCGTCTTACGGAGACGGTCAAGCGGAAATGCGGTGATCGTGGTTTTTCTGCTCACGTATCCAACTAAACCCGTTCGAAAACTGAAATTCGATAGATTAGATAAAATAGATATTGTAAAAAATAAGAAAATCAATCTTCACCGAGTAGTTAAAGCACTACATTACAAGAAAGTTTCAATTTCCGGTCGAAAATGGTCAGAACGACGAAATAGCACCCACAGACTTAGCAACGGCGCGAGTAACAGCTGATGCGTTTGGCGAACATAACCCAGCTTTGTTTTGAAATTAATTTGAATAGAAGCCGCCACAAAGTATGCAAACAACAATTTATGGAGTTTTATCATTTATCACGTATCAATAATATGTATAATTATATTCTGCCTATCGTGTTAATTCCGCTGAGGTAATTCAAGCCTATTTTAATAGGTTTCCCGCTGATTATTCTGGTCTTTGTAGTCCGTTTTTGTGGTGGATATGTTAATATTATTATTACGAAGATTACTACCGAGTCGTTGAACATCTAATTTGCCAGTTTTTATTTGTTCACGTGCAATAAATTCATCATTTGCCACAAAATTTGGCACACTATAATCAATAATACGAATAATCAACACAAATAAACATCAATCAGAGCAGCTGCGGGTAAAATAAATGTAGACTCTTTTTGGCCCCGTGGAGGTGATCGTACCTCCTTAAATCGCAGAAAAAAGTGTTTCTTATTATTTTATCGCTGGAATTGTACACTCTTTACAATGTTTAGAATCACTAAACAATAAACTAGTAGCTAACGCAACATTCAAGCTCTCTCCTAACCAGAAACGAGCCCAATGTGAAAAAAACCGACTCAGATAAGATAAAACTTTTTTATATGACAAAGAGAAGTTATTAACATAAAATGAAGCACCTTTGCTAGGACTGATTGAGAAATGAAATCTAATCAATAGAACTTGGAACATCTCCACGGTACAAAGGAAAAATAAACACTTTTGATATTAGAATTTGTTGAATTGGGTTACGGAAAGGATCAATCTAGCCAACAATCATAGCATTAGCACTTGGGACTATCGTCTGTGTATTCTTCGTCAGCCCGAAGTTAGCAGCTTATATATTGTATCCATTTTTCAGACAGCTTCCTATATAAGATGCTACACACACTAATCAGTATTACTCCTTTCTTCCGATTATTCGGTTGAGATGTTAATATACTTGTGGTATCTGCTTGAGTCTCTTAGCAGCTGGAAAATCAGACGAAAAATAATATAACCTTACAAACGTATCAACAAAAACTGTTTCACCCGTACCAGCCGCCCTTTTTAGTGGAAAATAATTCACACTATCAAAGCCAATGATCTTACACCAATACTAATCACATTCTTTTAACTTTTATGCTCTCATTCCTAAGCACGTAAAAACTCAATACTCTACATCTAATATCAACAGAGCTGAAAAAAAACTCCGATCAAAATACTTACTTTTGCTTACCAAAACACAATAGGGCCATCTACAAGCAGCTACAACGCGCTTTCACTTTGTCAACATTGGAAACACAGCTCGATGTGCCCAGTCTATCTCACTTCATTCTTTTTCAATTCTGTGACGATGAACGCACTTTGAAAATCGTTTGCAAAAATAAACATGCTGTATATCGGAGCACCTCGAACGTGCCTTCATCCTAGGTGTAGGACCTTCGTGTTCAACATCTGCAAAGTTTTGTTCAAGACTGACATACACTAATGGTCCTTTTGACAAACGGTATTTCCCTATTCCCTTCCCAAGCACTCTACTATTGGCCCTTTTCATAAATTCCCATTAGATCCTTATCATCGTCGAGTTTGTCCGGGAGTTTGGTCGTTGTCATACCTTATGCCGCGCGCGGGGCTAGAGGAGTATGCCGCGTTAATCTCAAAAGCTCGCTTGGTGGATTTAACCGACGGGCTAAAGAGGACGAGCACAAAAGCCGCACTCACACGACCGAAATTTTGCTGGGAAAATTCTTACTCAAAGGCTATATGTGTATATATATATATATACATATAGCGCCTTTCGGCTCGTGTTGCGACCACGTCGTTTCGGCCAGGATGATAACGAGCCCGTTGATGGTTACTTGTATAACTTCTTCGTGTATGTGTGTGCTACCCATTTGTAATTCCGTGCATTTTCCCGAACGAGCATAATCGGCAAGACTGCGGAAACTTGCACGCGCGTGCCATAGTGGGTGATACACTACAAGAGGGCAACACCATTAAACGTTATTTTAAGGCTATTTATTTCTCTCTCTCTCTCTCTCTCTCTCTCTCTCTCTCTCTCTCTCTCTCTCTCTCTCTCTCTTTCTCGCTCTTTGCGGCTAGCGGTATGACTAATTATCCGTCTGAGCTGTCAACTCGCTGGGCGCTTAACAAATTGTCAACCATTATGCGCCATGAAAATAATTGAAACGACGTATGTATAGCGATCTTTTATGCAAAGGCGAATTGAAGCGATTTGAGCCAATGTACCAGTGGAGGAAAAAAAAATTCGATAGCTTGTTAGCGTTTTAGGATGCCATTCATCCGGTCACTTTCATTCCACACTTGCCACTTCACTATTCTCAGATCCTCCAGACAGTATTGTGGTCTGCAAGTTTGAGAAAATCGTTTGTTTTTTGTTATTTTTCTATCCTACATACCTTTCTGGATACGTATGTGAAAACCTTTTAATGATAATTAATGAATACATTTTCACCTAAGAAAAAAGTCGTGTGGTTGTTTCGAACAGTGACAAGTAAGGGTTACATTTTTCTCATCACATCTCTTGTGAAATTGGAAATAATCCATGAGTAGTTCTCGAGACATCATGTCCACCAGCTGTGAAAACAGTATCATCTGCCGGCGGCCATGTGTTGGTTATATTCGTTAAAAAAAATTGCGTGTCTTTGCCATCAACCGTTTCCCGGGGAAAAACAGCATTTGACCATTTTTCGGGCCTCTAGGTAGACCCGAAACTACCTGGAGCCTAGAGTAGCCCCTTAAGGATTACCGGGGTAGAGCTCGGAACAATTTTTTATGGCTGCCCAATTGATAGAATGAAAATTCCATTTGGTGGCCTTTATTCCACACACTGTCAAGTATCTTTACAAATTGTTTCACAAGATTTCATGACAAAATGTGGCAAAATGACGCTGCACAAAAATCGTCACAACTCGGCCTATTTTCGACATTTTCACCGAATCTCTGTCCAAAATTAAGGTCGATACCCTTGGCTTTGAAACTATACAATAAAAAATTGTGATTCTCGAACTATATGCAAAGTCCCACAGAGCTTTACTCCACACTTCGTGTACCACCACACTTCGCGACGAAGACTATACCATATATATTCCGTATAGACTGCAAACTCGCGAGCTTTTCCGACGTGTGATTTATGCGGTGGTAATTCGCATAATCCCAAGGAACGGCAAATGCCCTCCATCGTAAGAATAAAAGCGACCTGAGCAAAAGACAAGGGAAACGGAGGACTCGATCAATGTATCGGGAAGTCCAGCCTTTTTGCAAACAGAAAAAAATGGAGAAAGCGTGAAAAAAAGAAAACACCCAACGCTGCATCGCAAATTGAGTTAGCGGCTCTTATCGCGTTAGCGCTGAAGAGCCAACGTAGTTTATAACGGAATGGAAAAAAGAAGGTATACGTTGCCTATAGCCAACAGCAAAAACTGCAAACTTTCGTACGAACATTGTTGGGTGTTTGTGTGCGTATGAGTGTGGGGTGCAAAAAATATGTAGAAGCAAAATCTCGTTGTTTCGTCGATACCACTAGACTGTACATCACAAATATATATACATATAAGCATACATGCACACATATATGACATAGACATTATACGCTCTCGTGCACGTTCTCAGCCCTCGTATTTTCTTGGCTCATCGTTTCCCGTTTACTCTCATATATACAATACGAAGAGGTTTACCTGCCTCGAGAAGGAAAATTCTCCAGGGGAAGTCTCCAAGGAATAACAAAAGACCAAAGACGGCCTCTTCGCCCGGTGAGAAAGGGATATATCGTGTAATTGTTCTGTCCCAGCGGATGTGTAAACTTCCTATGGTATACAGGCGAAAAACGGATGAGCGAGGCAAAAAATAAAACGATCGCAGTATGCAATGATTACGACACGGGTTATTCCACGCGAAAAATGCACCTGCTTTTGGTGGACGATGTGCGTGTGTTTTTTCGTTCATTTCTTTATTTTTGGAGGCAATAAATTACGATGGATCGTAAAAGCGGATTTTATCCAGTGTGCGAATAGTTTAGGTGATTTAAGGAGTGAGATGCAGTCAGAGGCGTAAAAAAACGAGTATTTACAATAATTTTTTTTTTATAGTAATTAAGTTTGTTTTACAAAAATGGTTACACAGACTTTTTGTGTTATATTTCAACTTGACTTGTACAAATTTTCAAAGAAAAATATGGATTATTTATGAAAAATATCGCCATCGTTGTCGGACCCCCTTCGGCATGTAGTGCTTTGCGGTGACCACTATTATTCAAAAACCACTCGATGGATTTTGATGAAATTTGGTGTGCTTATTGATAGCGTTAAAAACTAGTCCTTAATCGGAGGATTTTCATTTTTGTTGAAAGTTTCTATTTTTTTTAAACAATAAACGAGCGATTTTTGTCGAAAATCGAAAGTTATCTGTCGGAAGCCGCCATTTTGTTCATTTTTGAAAAAATAGAAAAGCCCCGATTAAGGACTAGTTTTTAATGCTATATAATAAGGACACCAAATTTCATCAAAATCCATCGAGTGGTTTTTTAATTATTGTGGTCACCGCAAAGCACTACATGCCGAAGGGAGTCCGACAAAGATGGCGATATTGTTACAAGTAATCAATATTTTTCTTTGAAAATTTGTACAAGTCAAGTTGATATATAACATAAGCAGGCTGTGTAACCACTTTTGTAAAACAAACTTTATTACTATTAAAAAAAAAAATTATTGAAAAAGCTCGTTTTTTTCACGCCGCTGACTGCATGTCACTCCTTAAAAAAATATCAGATGAGTGGGCGCGTGAAAGGACGAGGAGGGGAAATGTTTGAATAGATAATTAAAAATGTTGGGTAAGATTCCAAAAATCTCCACCCTCCGATCGGGCTGAAATTGTGCAGAAACGTTCCTTTTAATATTTTAAGACAACCCCTAAATAGTTTTTGGATTTGGGTTTGTTTGGGACTGTTTGGGTTTGTTTGTTTGGGCGAAACGGAGTGCGCGATAACATATACAGGGTGTCCCAGAACTGAGTACGTTCCCTGAAATGGGGGGTTGGGGGTGAAATACCGAGTCGATTGATATTGAGCATGGTGGGTCTCAGATCAACCCCAGAAATACTATTGAATTTTAACGGAGGGTGCACCTGATTGGCCCGCCTTACAAATGAATACTAATTCAGGGGTTGATCTGAGACCCAAACACGCTTATATCAATCGACTCGGAGTTCACCCCCAACCCCCCATTTCAGGGCACGCATTCAGTTCTAGGACACCCTGTATAGGTATGAACGGAGACAGCAGATATAGATTTAGTTAACGCGCGTAAGAAAAAACTTAAAAATTCAAAATCTCGAAAACTATTGCGAGCCGCCAAAAATCCCTTTGAGGGTTGTTTTGAAATATTAAAAGGAAGGCTTGTGCAAAATTGCAGCTCGATCGGGAGAGGGAGGGGGTTCGGAATCTTACCCTTAAAAAAAAACTTTAAAATTCAATATCTCGAAAACTATTGCGAGTCGCCGAAAATCCCTTCAGGGGTTATTTTAAGATATAAAAAGGAAGATTTGTGCAAAATTTCAGATCGAAGAGTGGTGGTTTTCGGAACCGTATCCAAAATGATGATTTGATGCGAAATTTCGTATATGAGGAGAAACGACATTTTGAACCTGTTAACCTGTTATATCGAAGTAATGTTGGCTATCAGGACATCCGGCTGTTTCAAGGGCGACCTTAAATTCTTTGCTCAAATTGTTTAAAAAATGTTCAAATTGATCTACAGGGGGGTTTGAAGCTTCGAGGTGTACATGAAGTTGAGTATGGAGACGATATACTGCCAGGATGATCCTCGCAGTCCAATGCCTCCAAAATCGCGTTTTGCCATGTATGAGTGTCTGTGTGTGAGTATCACGGGGAAGAAGGCTCGGGGCAGTTGACACCAGTGAGAGCCAACCCACCGAAGATCCTGAAGGCTTTGAGAAGATTTATATCGTTGTATAGATCATGCATATAGCGAACGAAAGTTTTTCGTCGCCACCGTCGTCGACGACGGATTTTACCTGGGCGATATACGCAAAAGTGGAAAAATGGTAAGAAGCGAAAACCTTGTAAGTCTCGTTTCGTGGAGAGGAAAAAAAAGGAAAATCGTGAAGGTAACTGTATCGAAGGTCTCCGTACCCCAATATCATCACTTAATCCAACCTATAACACGTAAAGGTATAGATGTACCTATAACACGTAGGTACACTCTCCATCATTCTTTCCGGCATGAATCTTCGCCTCTCTTTTCGCGGCCCACCACGTTCACGAGCTTGGGCTCCCCTTTTCCAAGCAGAACGCAAACTTTTCCGGTCTTCCGCGGCGTGGAAATCCATTCCTTTTTCCTGTGATATCCCGGCTCGCGGTGACACGTTATTCACGTTTCCACGGTCGGTATTGAATTTCCATAGGGCGTTGAAAAGTTTACGCCTCAGTGTTCGCTGTTTGCCGAGGGAGCTTCTCGTTCTGTGTACTTTGGAAAACACCTGAACAGCTTTCGGGATGTACTCGCGTATCGCACGTGTATCGTACCACCGGAATGTTGTTTGCGAGATTTTTTTTGTGTTTGGGAAAAACGGTATAGGGGTAATAAAGGGCGGGTATTGTACGGACGAGTCTGGTGCGAAGGTGCGTAAGGTTGAAGTTGGAACGAAAAAGATAGGGCTACCCGAGTCGAAATTTAGACCCTTCTTTAAACCTCCTTTCGATCCCAATTTGTCATTCAATGGAGGTTCAAGAGATTCAAATGGAAATCTCAAAAACATGTATATCAGAACTTACTGAACCTCCAAAAGTGGCAGAAATTGGACTTTTTCACTCAAAGGAGGTTTAGTAGGTTCATCTGAACCTCCTTTAAACCCTAGTGAGCCTGATTTAATGCTTACGCAAGCCTACAGACCCTCTTTTAAACCTCCTTTCGCCCTACTAACTCTCCTTTGACTCCTTTCACCGGTGGCTCGCAGAGCCTCCTAGCCCTCCTTTAAACCTCTTCTGACCCTACTAACCCTCCTTTAAGCCTACTTCAATATGCTGCCCTCCGCTCCCCCCCTTCTCTCCCATCCGCAGTTCACCGATATTCCAAAGAAGGGATAATTATAATTAAAAAATATTTTCAGTTACACGAAATAATTTATAGTTGTGACAATGTATGGATATGTTTCGAATTAATAAATCAATCTTATAATAAATAATCAAACATGATATTTTGAATTCACACATATAATTTATTTTTCAGATATAGCTTGACCCTACAGAACCTCCTTTGGATCCAATCTTTCATTTTCCTTCTGCTTTGGATTCAAAGGAGGTTCTGTAGGGTACATATAGGACCAAACGCGGTACATATGGGCCAAAACGAGGTTGTGTAGGTTCACGCAAGCCGAGCCCATAGGCCTAAAGGAGGCTCAGGAGGTTGAATAGAAGGTTCAGTAGGGCTAAAGGAGGGTCGCCAACGGTGCAAATTTCTCCATATAGGTTCAAGGGGAGTCAAAGGAGGGCGGCGGTCTGTGCGTTACAAAGGAAATAGGTTCTCGAGCATTCAAAGGAGGGTCTAAATTTCGACTCGGGCACGGAATGGTGATTTTGAGGTACCCTGGATTGGCGTTACTTTGATCCGTGGGGTTTCTTTGATAAAAAGTTTTGTTTTGTTAAGGCCTCAGGCCACAGTAACGGGTATAAAATCATGTGCGAAATAAACAATTTTTTTTCGTATGGAAAAGTGATTCACTCATAAAATTAATTACACATCTATTTAGTATGAATATCAAGCTGTTAGAATTTGTTTTTTTTTTTCGATGTACAAAATGGCTGACAACGCGAAACTTCTCGAAACAGCTTTTTTCCCATTGGCGTGACAAATTACTTCAACAATTTTCACTCGATTTACTTCAAATCTAAATGTTATGTTCCTAATTGCATTTCGCAGAAAAGTACGTACGGAATTTCTGATTAATCGAAAACTTTTCATTTTATAAGCATTTTGTGAGCAGTAATAATGACATTTTTCAATGAAAATTTATTTCTTAAGTTCAAATACCTACAACTTTTGAATAAAACAATATTTTTTAAATTTCGTACGTACTTTTCTAGGTATTCTAATTTCGATTAACGAGAATTTTTGTTTTTCCTTCTAGGTAAAAAAATTGTGGATGCTAAATGTCACGCCTAACAAAAGAAAATATTAGTAGTCGGCCATTTTGTACATCGACAAAAAAATTCTTACATCTTGATATTCAATGATCGATTTCACCCCACTCGTTATCTTTATTGCTAGTCTCGGAGTATTCTCGGAGATTTTCGTCTTTTGATCACTTTTAAAAATGTAGGTTCCAATTGTAGCCAATTCTGCAACTAATTGTAACACAAAAAGTATAAAAGTGTTATTTGGTATTTTTATTCGTGTTGTAAGTCGTAAATTGTAAGACAAAAAATATCAAATTGTTATTTCATATTTTTTGTCTTACAATTAATGTGATTTGGTACGTGCCCTAGTTGAAGTGAAACACGTTCCTAATGAAACCGACGTGATCTCGTTTCGTGATTTAGATACCTAGGTAGACATAAGTATTAAAACCTGTTTTTGCTAGTTTTATCATGTTTCGAAGTTTATGGATGTGTTGCCGCACAAATAAATATATAATACCAGCTGCTTATCAATAAAGTGAATTTTAGAAAGTAAAGTTGTAATATTCGTTTAATCAGAGTATCCCCAAACAATAAAAATCGCTGTAACTTTCCATCGCGTTGACCGTTTTTTTTCTTCTTTAGGAAAAATGCTCCTTTATGGGGGTACTTATGATTTTCATTAAGAAAAAGTGGGGTATCAAAGTAACCCCAACCTCACTATAACTTTGATCACGACTCATTATTTTTTTCTCGTGCATTTTAAAATATTTAAAATTGTAATTTGGAAGATAGAAATACCAATAAAAGTTGATGTTCCTATTCTATAATTTTATGCAACATTATTTGAAGAAATATATTGTATTTTCATTTTAAAATTGATTAAAGTAACCTCAATCCACGATATTCAAAAAACCCGAATATTTAACTCTAACGGATTTTCATCTATAATCGAGTAAAAATACATTCCAGTATACTGGTAAAATTTCAAACGAAGTTACCGAACTTTTAACTAAAATTTACGACTCGAAACATCGTCTCATTTACACGGCGCTTTATGGGGATGACACGCTGGCCACATTTTTATCGAATAATTTATATTTTTATGGCAATTTCCGATTTTTTGACGTCCGAGTTAAGTAGGGGAACTGTCTACGAGATGATTTCCCTAAGGGTAATCGTAATTTCAAAGATATTCAACATAATTAAGATCCGAAAGCGTTTACTACTGGCATATTTATCGATCTTACGATTGGCATATTCGAAATATTCAATTTATTAGGATTTCAATAAAAAGATTTCCTTTTTTTAACCTTACATAGTGATCATCTTGAACACTGTGGTGTTCAACATGATCCCTAGGGTATGGACGAGATGATTCCCCGGATCATCTTGCCCCATTTTGGATTTTTTTTATTTCGCAGATTATTTTGGGATTAGGTAAATATAATTATTTTGGCATTAGCTAAATATAAAGAAAAAATTGCTCGAGTTTACAACACCTTTATATATATTAATCATCCGTATACAACATAAACCGAACTTACAAGTAAAATTACTTTTATATTATAATTTTCATCTCACCCAACTAGAATTAAACTAAACCAGTCTTCTACAATCAGTCTTAAATCATTCAGGTATATCAATTATTATTTGTGAGATCAATCATACATTAGTAGTGTAGTTTGAATATAAATAGACAATCTATTTAATAAAAGTAAAGTAGGTAGGTTATTTGTGTACAAGACGATCCCTAGGAATTTCTTCCTTGCCTAAAGCTATCCTCCTCCTTGAACAATACTAAACGTTCTCTTGATTCGAACACGTAAAATATTTGACAAGCGATCGATAGAAAAGATCAATTAAATGTTGTTATTGGAGGGTAAAAGGTTAACTCGCAATGGGTACGATAATTCGTGTCGTGGATAGCCGAGATAGCTACAGTGCACCCGTCAACACAGTCGCAGGTTTCATTTCCAATGTGCCTCGAGTTTGCAATTTGCAATTGACGTGCCGCAGTATCTAGCGGGTCTCAAAAGCACGTGTCCTACAATGGCGTATATATTTATAGAGACGCCGCGTCGTAAATTGCGTGCAATTTCATCCAATCGCGAGAATTTCCACCGTGAATTTGTGTATCGTTGATGTTACAGGCGTAGAAAGCAACACAGAGATACGAGGAAAATTGAGTACGAATGGCAATGAAAAAACATAGCGAGGGACGCAAAATGAGACGACTCCACGATGAGCCTCCGATTCACATACCATGCAAACGAGCTCTCCTGGGTCGTCCTGTCTCGCTGAAGAAATTTATTCTCGTTTGCTTTTCAAAAGCCATTTTCTTTCTGCCATTACTATAGCTGCTTTCTTCAGCTCATTAGGAAAATAAACATGGTGGGCGACATGACACTGCCATCGGGGAAAAACATTTCCTTTAAGGTCAAAATCCATTTTAAATCAACGTATTGAGTTTAACGATTTTTCAAATTAAATGGACATCCATTGTCCATTTAATTTGTCCATTTTATACTATATTGCATATAAAAAAATTAACTGAAAACAATTAAAAAATTAAGCTGTGGTAAAAATAAAAAATATTGAAAATTAATTAAAATATTAGATTAAATATATTTTGTCAATATTTTAATTTATTTTCATATATTCGGTTACATTTCCAATAAAGCGAAACCAATTGAGAATATTTGAACAAATAAAATAAAACTAGATACGTCAGCATGTTGATTTGTTTCCACGCACTCGAAAAGAAATCTCGAATATATCGAAACAAATGTCAAATATTCAAAAAAATGAATGAAGTGACAAAAAATGTATTTCCATCGCTGACCTTGGAAAACCTCTATTGGCCGGACTGAAGCCGAATCTTCAACCAACAACAAAAAATGTATTTCCCCATTATTTGCGTATATTTCCATGTGCTCGAATCTATCTTGTAATTAATTTGCAGAAACGTTCTTTTTTCTACTAATTCAATCAATAATTTTTCAACGAGTTTGTTTTTTTGGGTTTGTTCGCTCGAGCCTAAAAATATTGTTTCTTTTTTTCACCGCAAAACTTTGGAACGAATTTGAAAGTGC
Source organism: Ophion costatus (assembly GCA_951751655.1). Classification (NCBI taxonomy): domain Eukaryota; kingdom Metazoa; phylum Arthropoda; class Insecta; order Hymenoptera; family Ichneumonidae; genus Ophion; species Ophion costatus. The sequence continues at coordinate 22,114,991 of OX632362.1, read as the reverse complement.
ACTGGAGTTAGTGATTCTGGTTTTGAAATTCACGTGCACAGTTGCGGCGGGGGGGGGGGTGGTTGCGGGGATAAAAGTTTCCAATCAGGAAAATTCGTAACTAGAGGGCAAGTTTCGCGAGCACTTGGTTTACAGGATGGCCAGGATGCCACGGGAGGGAAGTGCAGCGAGAGGTTTAAAGCCACGGTGGAAAATGCGAGATTTATTACCTTCGGTTCGAGATTACTTTGGCATCCCTCGCGAACGAAAGGAAAGCCGTGTTACTTTGAATGCCACACAACGAAAAAGATTTTACCCGCAGGATGGGGGATGGGGTGTTAACCCACTTCTGTATACTCCAATCTAAATAATCCGTATCAGAGTATCCTCCTCTCTTCGGTCGATTCGACCACGTGAAATTCTACTTCGCCCCGTCCAAGAAGAATAACTTTCAAAAATTTACACGGTCGCCCACGTCAGGAAAAATCATCGAGAGAGAGACGAGCGTCGGCATCTTTTTCAATGATGAAGAAAAAAACACGCTCGCGACTGATTAACGGGGAAATTAAGACGAGGTGGATGAGAAATTTCTTGCGTCTTCTTTGGGAGAAAATATCATCGTCGGTATTCAAACGAGGATATTGCAAGGCGACGCGACCAAAGGAGTCTCGTTCATTCGGGTTTAATCAAGTAGAGATTATCTCGACCATACTTTTAAACCAGCTTGGCTCAGCACGATATCCTCCTTCGGGCATGCCTTATCGATCAAGCGAAGCTCGATTGGATTCTCTCTCTCTCTCTCTCTCCCCCTCTCTCTCCCTCGCATCCCTCTCATCCCTCTCGGGCTTTGTCACAAAATTCCTATATTCCGTTCACATTTTTTCGATGCATTTCAGGATAACGGGTTCGAATATCGACGGTTTTAAAACGACGGCAACAAATCCGTAAAGTTATTATTGCACATTAGAATTCTACTGATTTCTTGCGATATCTATTTATTATGATGGCAACGTTCATTTTTATAAGTATACTAAGCTAGGACACCACTGTGACGGGCTGAAAAAAGATTTTTTGTCCCAATTTTTTGTCCACTAGGTTATTTATTTCCAATTTGGAAAAAAAAACATGTCTTTGAGCATACATTGAACTGATTTTGTGTCAATTTTCATTTACCCAAAATAAAACGTTATTGAGAAATTGAGCCTCTGAAAAAAAAAGTGACGCAAGGGCGCGATCGATAACTTGACAATGGTTGGACTGAAAAATAAAAATAAAAAAGGTTTATAATCTATACAGATGTAAAAATTCACGCAATGGCAGTTGTTCAAAAGAGGGTAATTATGGAAAAAATGGCTAGGTACTACGATAATTACTGCAATTGTGTAAGTCGTGTCGAGAAAAACGCTATTGAAAGTTTTGGTATAACGTAAAGCCAGCAAAGAGTACGTATTCTATGAGCTGTTGTTTCTAGAAGAATCAATTTTGACAATACACTTTGTACTTTTTATTTAAATTAAGCTTTGGTCATTGAAGAACATTATTTTGAAAATAAATCTTAAGTAACAATCTCGAAAAATATTTTTAAAAAGGCCAGAACTTACAAGAATTCGTCCCGTGCGCACTCTTTGTATGCGTACTCTTACCAAATACGTGTTTTTAGTCTATGGTCACTATAGTTTTCGTAAGCAAGCAAAACAGCGACATAACCTCTGAATAAAAACAAAATTTGTATAACAAATTTCAAGTATAATACCATTCGCTAGGTACAATTTAATCGCAAACCTTACAAAACTTGTTCAAAATTGTTAAAAAAATAAGATCAAACACGTCGAAAATCTATTATGAGTCAAAAAATTGGAAATAAATACCTGAACGAAGGGAGTTGTTGTCCAACATCTCGACATGACATATGCCACTCACAGATTAGGTGGTGTTGCCAAGACAAGAACAAATGGAACAAATAAAAGCACTGAGTATTGTTTGATAGTGCGCACTCTGCTGGCTCTACCCTACGTAAATCGCTGCGCTACTAGCTCTCACTAAATCATCTGTAATTTGGTAAATTTTCATGTTTTAACTTGAATTTTTTCGCACTTATTCTTGAATATGTATACTTTAAGAAAATGCAAAAAAACATTTTTCACTCGTCACCGTTTCGCCTGAATATATTTTTATGCCACTATGTAAATCAACCAAATTTTTTTACCCCACATAAATAAATAAATAAATGAATATATATATCTGTATGAATATATTTATGGAGGCATATATTTGATGCATTATATATATTATATATTGTTGTTTAGAGATGCAATAGCATAACAGATCACCGAAAACCAACACGCGTCATTGAACATCCAGCGCGTTTACTGAGTTTGATAGCGTACTACCCTCGGGCATATGGTCACTCTGCATGGGCACGAGAGCACTCTTGATGCCGAAATCGGCTTAAATCTCCAATTATTCACGTTCGGCCCCAATTCGGTGTCGAGAATTTCATGGGTTTTTCGATACTTGCATGAAATCCTGTTGATCAAAATCAATCAATGTAGAAGCTCAACGCACCGATATTAATACTGGTCAGTCTCGTCCGATAAAATCCTAGCGTCACTCGGAAAATTCCGCACGCTGAAGTACCATCGTAATGCGCGAAAATAAAAAATAAATCAATTTAAAAAATATAACTCTGTGTCCTCTGTATCATGATTAAATATCGATACCGACTAATCGTCTGCTCAGTAACGAAGCATATTCAGCCCCATTTGGCGACCGTTTTCAGCGTCAAATGAGCACTCGTCATATTTTCAGGTGTTACATCTGTGAGTAGCAAAAAAAAGTTTGACCTTTTTATAAACATCACAGGAATGATATACGAAAGGAGTTACGCGCGAAAGTTTTAATTTTTTCATTTTCAGACCTCATTTGTGAAACGCCTCCAAACGCTCCGAAATGCACGAAAGAGCCCAAGCTGGTAGATTTGGAGCCGTTTAGTCTAATCGCATAAAAATAGAAACAACCCAACAACCAAGAGACTACTATAAAAATTCCGCTGTGGACTAAATTTTAAAAAATTCGTGCCGCTCAGTTTTCAACGCTTCACAACATATATAAGTACCAAAATCGAAAAACGACGCCTGAGGGATGTCCCTTGTCAGTACCCAGCCTACCTCAACAAACATACACAGTTCTAAAAGCATTTTCAACGCTCAAAAAAATTCTTTAGTATACGTCAACACATGTAGAATAAACCCTCCGAATCGTATTTTAATGGCTTTTATTAGTGATCTCAAGAAAATATTCCAAGTCTCGTTTCTCGGTGGGCAACATAGATAGGCGTTAAAATCGTCGATAAAGTCTGGGCGATTTACGTTTATCCGGGTAGTCACGTGTCCAGTACGTGTACACTTTGTCGAGCGAGAACACATCGGAAATAAAAGGGGGCTCCGGACATTCGTGCTCCGCTGGGCGCGTAGGTCCCGTACTCGTACAATGAACGGTCGTGCGCACTGATCTGCGAGCCACTGAAATTCAGAAGGGCGTGCGGACCAGTTTTCCATGTCGAATTAGATAGGACATAGGGGCCCAAGACTTATAGCCGGACATACATACATCCATACAATACATACATACATGCATACATACATATATTTATACATACATACGTACATATATATATATATATATCTGCACCCGAGTATGTGGAGGAGGTTTCCCTAACCTCGCCAATTTAATCGCGCACTTCGACGTTCAACCCTCGTCCTATTACCGCGTGGCTATTGTACGTATATGTGGGAGTCGAAACGGAGCGAGGGCGTACCGAGGCCCGACGTCAAAGTTACGCAGCAACATGCCCGGAGCACGTTTATTACCCTTGCATCGTTGGCTCTTAGTAGTTTCGCGCATAGTAGAGTGGAGGTTATGCCGACAGAGAGAAACCGGGATAGATAAATCGAGAGAGAAGAGAGGAAGAGAGAGAAAGAGAGAGAGAGAGAGAGGTCCAGATGGCTTGGAAGCTGCACCCCTTCGGATCCAAAGGCGAGTCGACTGTTATCCTCGTGCCCAAAACTACGGAACATCAGTCGCCCTCAAGGACCTCCTCATGTATTGTCACGAATGGCGAAACGTATCTAAGCAGCTCTTGTAACCGCGTCCAGCAACAATCCTGCAAGACTGCAAGCCGAGCTATCTTGAAAACTAGAGAACCACTTCAAAAATCACTCAAAATGATTACTACGATGACAAAAAGAAATGATGATCCTTCTTCAACAAGTCGACAACAACCCGCAATAACTATGTTATCTCTGGTAGAATCCTCGCTACGGTTGAATAAATTGCTGTTGGAAATTTCGTAAGCTCGAGGGGCGTTTTCCAACAAATACAACAATTCATGGAGTCTCCGTCATTCTCGAAGGAACTTGACAAATGTACCCATTGAAATACGATGCATAGGGCGCTACTGCAAAAAAAATTGAAACGATAGTGCTTCTCGCGTGTACCCGAGTTGAACCAGTATTGGAAGCTCTTCGCGTTCGTCACATTCCCGTATTTATACTTGAATACCATATTCTGTATCCCTTGGTCAAAGCTTCGGGGTCAGTAGTTGAAACTTTTCAAACGGGTCGTTGATTCTGGCGACAGGACACTTTTTGGAATGGCCTCTGTATACAAATCCTTAAATTCACAGCTGATTTTGAAGACATTGGGGTTCAGGTCAGTTTGTGTATAGGAATAGGATAGTCTTGTAGGGTAGTCTTGAAGGCGAGCGTCTTCGAAATCGTCGTCACTCATTTATATATACAGCGTGTCTTGTTATGAACGGATAATCCCGCAACTGTCGATAGATCAGATCATGTTTTACCATATGGTGGAATTTCAGTTCGGTCAAAGTCCCACGGTCGTCGAGATAAAAATCATCTGCTTTTGATTTTTAGGATGCCATTTCGACAAATGATAACTCTTTTTGACGCGATTAAAAAAAAATACCCTTGGTGGTTTTATCTAGAAAACTCTTGTTTTTAACCGTAAATGTTAAGGAAACTTTATGAAGGAGGATCTTATGCAGAATTTCATACAAACCAATTCGAACATCTGTCTCGAATAGCCTGCGGTGTAAAAAAAATGTACTACACATATCGTCCCAATTACTTTGAAAAGTTGCTTAGTTATTGTCGGTTCATATCACTTGCAGAAATGGCGTGCGGCAAACCGAAAGCAGATGATTTTTTTTTTCAAATAACATAAAACCGGATATCTCGAAAACAGTGGGACTTTTACTAAACTGAAATTCCAGCATATAGTAGGACATGGTCTGACCTATCGACAGCTGCAGTATTATCCATTCATAACAGGATACCCTATGTACATACATATATATATATATATATATATATATATATATATATATATATAATAAAAACAGGATTATATATAATATAAAAACAAGAAGTATATATATATATGTATTCCGGATGTGGTCTGGACTCGGTAAGTGTTCCATTCAATTTTCGGACCTGGCACCTCGACGGTGCGACGAAGCGAGTCCACCAAAATGCGGAGCGGCGGTGTTCGGGAGGGTTGCCTTCGGTCAATCTGCTGTGCGCTGAGCGGAAGAGCAAATGTGTGCAAGCACGAAAGAACGGGAGAAGAGATAAAAAAAAGACACAGAGAGAGAGGGAGAGAGAGAGAGAGAGAGAGAGAGAGAGAGAGAGAGAGAGAGAGAGAGAGAGAGAGAGAGAGAGAGAGAGAGAGAGAGAGAGAGAGAGAGAGAGAGAGAGAGAGAGAGAGAGAGAGAGAGATACAACGAGAGAAAGAAGCTTTGCGGCCATCGCTTTCACGACCGCAAGAGCAGTAAAAGTATACGTCTTAGAAAATCACCCCCGACCATCCTTTTTCATTCTAAGCTCCCGAAAGCCTCGCGCCATTTCGCCGTCCACGTTAACGCGACAGAATAGTTCGCTCGCGTTAAGCCGACCCCGCGACGCAACCCCCTTCGTGCCCTTAACCGCCTGGCGATCACTATTCTTCGTCGTTGATGTGGGGAGTCGAAGAAGATGCGGGCTGAGCGTGGCTTTATTCAGAACTCCAACCCCTTCGCCGTTTGAGAATTTAAAAAACCAAATAAAGACAAAAAGAAGGAAAGAAAAGAATTCTTGAGTGTGGGCGGATAGGAGGAGAGATTCAGGACAGTGATAACAAATAGGAGAGATTGATTGATTGATCATTTTTTTTAAGCCTTGGTTAAAACCTTGAGGCAAAAGAACAAATCAGGTGAACTGGTAGTGCAATAAAAATAACATATATGTTAACTATATAACGTCCCATATAAGAGCATGTTAATGATATAAATGAGATGAAAAGCAGTTTGATCAAGTGCTCAGATCATACGTAGGTGCATACCTACCTCAAAATTCAGGCGCTAAATTAAACGCAAAAATCGATGTCGAACGCGAAAGTAAACGCAAAAATCGAACAATTTATAATAATCAAACAAATCAGACGCATTGTACCACCACAAAATCAAGCACAAAAATAAAAATCAACGCAAAATCAAACAAATCATAAAAATCGAATAAATCATAACATATAACCACTGAAAAAATTAAACGAAAAATTACACACAAAATTCAAAACGAAGAGAGAGAGAGAGAGAGAGAGAGAGAGAGAGAGAGAGAGAGAGAAAGAGAGAGTCCAGGAAAGGGAAGACGAGAGATTGAGTCAAGAATGCACTATTGATCGTCGAGACGTACACCACACCGTCGCATTACCCACGTACGAGTGCTCTCTACTCTGTTCTCTCCTTATTCGCAAGAACTAGGCCAACTTCGACGTGCATAGTGTGTTTGCGCGTCGTGTACCGCGCGTCCGCGATGCGTCAGTCGCGGCTCTTTTCCCTCGAGCACGGACTCGGTCACGTCAATTAGGCGTTATATTTTATCACGTGCTCCATAATACCGTTGAAAGGTGTACAGCACACCACGTGTTCCCAGAAGATCCACGTGTGATATATGACGCTTAATGCATGTATTCACAGGCGTGCGGATGTTTCCGCGGGTGCTGGCGTGAACGATGAATCTGTTGGGGAGAACCGTCCGACCTTAAATCTCGACCCTTCGAGCTCTCAAACATGCCAAGGGCGGGACACGATCATATCCGCGATTAATTATTGCGGGGGATCGAGGAATTGTTTGAATGTGTGTGGGAGGGTACGTGAACGTAGAGAACACCAAATAGCAAAAATCATACGAGGCTTTTACCTCCGAGAGAAAGAAGGGAGGGAGGGAGAGAGAGAGAGAGAGAGAGAGAGAGAGAGAGAGAGAGAGAGAGAGAGAGAGAGTTCGAAAAAACCAGAGAAGCGAAATTCTCGTTTGAAACGTATAAAAACGAATTTCAACAAAATCTGTACCTATGTATTTTTTTATGTCGAATTTTACGTTCTGGGAATCCAATGAATTTCCTCTTCCGGAATTTTCTTTTTCTCGAATCGCAAAATGAATTTTCATCTCCTCGAAACGAACGATTTTCGTTGAACCGAACATGCAAGAACCGTGTCATGGAACATTTGTCAAAAACAGGTACACCCTTTTCAGGGAGCATTTATCTCGTGGAAAATCAATTTAAAGGGGGGAGTACCTTTAGGCGAGGAAAAAAATTAGCTGGTTTCATGGTTTTGTTTTTTCATAAGGAAAGATTTTTTGCTATTTTTGAGACTCAGAGTATGTTTTATTACAACTTTTGGTCGTTACATGGGTTTTTTTCATTATTCGTGAAAAATGGCGGAGGTTTGGCACTTCTAAACGGAATGCAACGGATGTTGGCAGACGGCGTGACACGGAGAGTCGGCGGGATCAATCTGGAAAAAACCAACGAAGATTTTTCTTTCATTAACTTTCACATGCAGAATGTGAACCAAGAAAAATGGAGACATGTTAAAAGTTGATAAAATGGTATACTTTGAAACAAAAAGATTGAATTTTCCGAGAAAAATAGCTACGTTTTGCAATAAAAAAATACTTTTTTTTTTTATTTTCAAGAACATTTAGGGTCATGTGTGAGACGATAAGGTTAGAAAGATTTGGACCACACTTCATCAGAATTGGTAGATTAGTTTTTCAGCTATACGTCACGCCAGCTTCGAAAATGCAGTTTGGAAGATAGTGCCATACCTCCGCCATTTTTAGAAATAAATAAATACTATGTAACATCCAAAAGGAGTAATAAAACATACCCTGAGGCTAAAAAATGATGCAAAAATCTGAGCTTAAAAAAAATTATGATTATCAGCAAATTTTTTCCTCGCCTAAAGGTACGCACCGATTAAAAATACTCTACGGACGTATACACGTACGATTGAATATTTAAAAATGGGTAATTCTTTAGATAAGTGATTTTTCCGAAAAATGAGCCTAAAATGATCTTTTTTGCTATTTTCTTATTTATTGGGTTATCTACAATGATATTCAGTCGAGAGAAGCTGAAATTCGCCCCCCCCTCCCACCCCCCGCCCCACGAGAAGTTAATATTTTAACTTATAATAAATGTTTTAATTAAAAAAATTGGAAGATAAAATAGGGCAATTTTTAACATTTCGATGTCTATATTGGGTTTCTTTCGGTTTCTCGTTTGGAACTAATATTTTTCGTTAACCAACTTTTTACGAGCATAAAATCGTTAAAAATGATTCCGAATTTTCCGAAACCCAAACAAACCCAACATACGTGTTGAATTGTTAAAAAAAAGCCCTATTTTATCACGGGTTTTCGCGAACTTCAGAACCTCACAACTTTTTATGGCGGCGATAGGGGTAAATTTCAGCTTCCCCCGACAGAATATTGTTATTTATAACCCAATAAATGAGAAAATAACAAAAAAATAATAATTTTCGGCTCATTTTTCGGAAAAGTCACTTATCTAAAGAATTACCTTAAAATGTATTTAAATCGAGAAGTTCATGTTACGATCCAGTGGAATATGATTTCAGTGGGTACGATGATTGTCAACGAAAAAACTTTTCGTGCGCATGCCATTGATAACGAATTCCTTCATGGAAAGTATTTTCCATCAGGGGTAAAAGCATTTCTCGACGAACTTGAAGAGAACTCGGGCAAGTACCACGCAACGAGTGTCTTAGACGTCGCTGCCTTCAAGTACCTCTCTCTCCCTCTCGACGTCGTCTTCGTCTTCGTTGTCTCAAAGACGAGCACCATATTTTCGCTTGCTTTCAGTTAAGCCTGACGGCGAACTTTAATTATTCCAAGCACTTGGCTCCATCTTCCACTCTTCCACGTTTACTCATTAGCGCGTTAATCTTCGCAGAAAAATATATATGTGTATGTGTGTAAAAAAAATCATGGTAATCCACTTGCCTCGTTGCACTTCATTTTTCCTTACGTCAAACCCTCCCGTGTTCGCCTAACTACTCGGACTTCCGTACCGTATTTTCAACGCTGAAATATTGCGGAGTCAATACTCCCGCGAGTTTGCTGAAGGAACATTGTAGTAGGAAAATAAACGCTCCGAGAATGTGCCCGCACTTTGTTTCAACTGGATCCGTCAAGTGGAAGCTGGGAAAATGCGATTTTCCTTTCGCAAGGTCTTTGGCGCACTGAACGCAACAGTATTTATTTATAAGGAAGCTCGTCAATAAATATTCAATTTTGAGCAGTTTCATATGCTTTGACCATAATCTAACTCAATTTTTTGTTTTTTTATCTCGCTGGTGTATGTGATTATGAGTATGTATCGACAGGCCTGCACGAGCTTGGAGCCAAAAAAAGGTCGATTCCCATGACGTTGAAGATTGCATCGCTGGAATGCAACCAAAGTGATTTTTTTTTATTTCCCAAATTTTCTTCGTATTCTTATTTTAAATATAGGGAAATACATGTTTTTCGAAATATCCATTAATACATATGACCCTAAAATACATTTTTGACATTGGCGTGAACCAAATGTCGAATTACACGTCCGGAAGCTCGATGGCAAAAGGTAGTAGGGAATAATGTGACGTATAGTTACGAGTACGATAATAATAACACTCCACAAAGCTACAATATTTATTTCAATGTATCTGCCCTCAAGTGTAAAAAGTAGGAAATTTCGGTCCTTCTGAATATTGATCGTTCAAAGTTCCGATCCCCATCCGTATCTGCTTTTGATTTTTCGCATAGCTTTTCTACTAATGATACGAATCGACAATAACTAAGCAACTTTTTAAAGTAATCGGTGCGATATGCGTAGTACATTTTTTTACACCAAAGGCTATCGAAGTCAGATGTTTGAATTGGTTTGTATGAAAATAATGCATAAGATATTTTTTCATAAAGTTTCCTTAACATTTGAGGTTAAAAAGACGACCTTTCTAGATAAAACAAACAACCACGAGTATTTTTTTTAACCGGGTAAAAAAAGTTATTATTTGTAGAAATTGCATGCGAAAAACCAAAAACAGATGATTTTTATATCGAAAACCGTGGGTCTTTTACTAAACTGAAATTCCAGCATATAGTAGGACATAATCTGACTTATCGAAACTTGCACGATTATCCATTCATAACAGGGCAGGTGTCCTGTTGTATATATATATGTATGTATATATATATATATAATCTATAATTTTATTTCCAACCAATTCTCCCCTAGGGATACAGCTAAACTCATCTTCTCACCATCAACAACTTTCAGAAGCGTAATTTCGTTTTTCCATTGACCCCGTTACTCTTTTTTCCTACCTCCCTCCTTCCCTTTCTCTTCCTCTTTCTATCCGTCCCTTGGGATTTATCAGGCAATCTGGTTCGTTCGTTCGTTCGATTTCTCGCCGCACATAGTGTGGCGCAGTCGCAAGCCGCGATGAGAGGATCACGTAAAACCGAAATGAATTTACAGTGGCAAATGTTTGCGAAAGGATATATAAAGTGCGGTCTCCCTTTTCACGGGCAGCTGCGAATGAAATGACGTGGGACAGAAGCAGAGTGAACTCGACCGAAAACAGATTATAAAGTCCTCCTTGCAACAGCTTGCGCAACGTTATATTTCATTAACCTTTAAAAACAACTTCAATTTATTTACGGAGCATGCATATTCACTTCCACCTTTCAGTATGAATACCCTGGCTCTCTGCATGTCGACCGCCTTCATATATGTGTATGTAACGTTGGGCGAGGAAAAAATGGTTGATTTTCATAGGTTTTTTAAAGGGAAGATTTCTTCACCATTTTTTAGACTTAGGGTATGTTTTATTACTACTTTTGACTGTTGTATGGTGTTTCTGAAAAATTATTATTAATCTTTAAAAATAGCGGCTGCATGGCACGGTCTTTTAAAGGGGTTGCGGCGAATGTTGTCAGACGACGTGAAAACAAGTGCGAAATGTTGAAAATCGATTAAACAAAAATATTGATCTTTCCGAAAAAAAATAGCTTCATTTACCAATAAGAACAATCTTTTTTTCCTGTTTGTCAAAATATTTGAGGTCATGTTTTAAACAATAAGGTTAGAAAGATTTATACCAAATTTGATCAAAATCGATCAATCAGCTTTTTAGCTATACGTCACGCCAGTTTCGCAAATTCAGTTTAGAAGACCATACCAAACCTCCGACATTTTTAAAGGTAAATAAAATACCATGTAACAGCCAAAAGTAGTAATAAAACATACCCAGGTTTCAAAAATGGCGAAGAAATATGCGAACCAACAAATTTTTTCCTTGCCTCAAGGTGTCACCCGCTTGAAATGAGCTTAAAATTTGAGTAGCGTAAAAGAAAAGAATTTCCGTTGGCTCATCGGGTAGCGTACAATTGCGTACGTCGGGTTGATATTAATTTTCTTACTGACAGATACAGCGTTGCAGATGGCCCCAATGTGTGAACATTTTGCAGGTATCGGAGTGCAAATGAAATCTCGAATGAATTAGGATAAATTTATTGCGGTAGGTACACGTCGCATGAAAACAGAGAACGATTTTCGTTCCACGAGAACGCTTGCATACGTATAATAAAAATATTTGGCCCAATCAGCTGGTGTTCAGTCGTTCGCCCGTGAATTTAGAGATGATTTAACAATCAGTAGTCATCTGAAAATGCACATTCGAACTCGCATGATTGGATAATATTTCCCGACAAAATGTTTATCGTAATGTAAAGAATTGACGATAGTGGGATATTCTGTTTTGACAAATAGTTTGGGTTTGTAGAAATATAAAAATGGTTGGACTATTTTTCTTCGTCAAATTGCTTGGATTTGTAAAAATGGAAAATCGTTTGGACATTACTTTCTGATAATCGGATTATCGTGATCTAAAAATGGCTAAGTTGTTCGATAATTATTCTTCGCATACTTTTTATCGTAAGACACAAATAGCGAAGCAGTCGGACACTACTTTTCGTCAAATTGTTTATGTTAATGTAAAAATGGGAGAATTTCAAAAGACATTTAATTTTCCTCTTCATCTCGATTCCTTTCCATCTACTGATAAAGTGATGAGTCTCAATCGGGATTTCCATACTGCTAAGAGTCTCACGACAGCTCGACCGAGACGCCAGAGTGTTCGAGCCTCCTGCTTTAAAATCCCCGCGAGGACTGATGCACCCCGTTAATTCGGTTCTTGAGGATTCGGAAACCCGTGGCGTGCTTCTGTTGAGCTGTCTTCGGGAAAAAGAGTTTCGTTGTACTACCCGAGCAAGTGAAATAAGAGAATTTCTATCAGTATTCGTCAACACGAATCTTCGAGACGCAAAATATGCAAATTCTTCTCTTCCATTGTATATCATTCCTCGCCATCGTATAATTTGTCTCTTTGGGGCTTGTGAAGGTCCAAGAACTGTATCGAACGATCTCCATTATTTTATAGAGGGATTTTTGCATTTTATCCACTAATTAATCGTTTAAAGTTTGCGTTTCTAGAGGACTGGGAAGGGTGCTTAAATCAGATTACGAAGCAAGGAAAGTCGATGGCGATCCTGAAAGGGAAAAGTAGGCCAAGATACAACGTCTTCAATTTCCAGATGAGAAAAAATATAAAAATACTTATTGGTATCGTATTACATTAATATTGGTGTATAATAAATAATAATTAAGAATAACGTATAATAACGCACAATAATTACTAATTATGTATAATAACGTACAATAATTACTAATTATGTATAATAACGTATAATAATTAGTTATACACGTTATTATATTTAAAATAATATTATATTCATGAATGTATACAGTGTTGCAATTATAAAGTGGCCATGCGTTTTTAAGGGTCTGACGTGGAAATTCTGCAACCGAGGAAAATATGATATTTAATAGTTTTTCAAGTCACCGACACTGGTCGATGGGCGGTCGGGGTTCGGTTCTGGCGTTACTGCGAGTTAAGCAGCATTGTGCGTGGCTAATACTCGGAGCGGTGACCGCGTAGCCGAGCACTGGCAAGCGCATCAAACAGTGAGCGGAAGGGCCAGTACTTCTGATACCTTGGTGTAGATACTTGAGTGAAAGTCTGTGGATCAGAGAATCAGAAGAATTATAGGACCATCTATACCGTTGCGGGTTTTCCGCAGTTTCCCCGTACCCTCGGCAAATGAGGTATAGTGTAGCTTAAGGCGTTACCCCCACTTGTAGCGCAAAAAAGGCCTTTTTCATGAATTTTTTTAAAGAAAACTACAAAACTTTTTTAATCGATCAATATACCATCTTAAAGAACACATCTTGAAGAACTTTCAGTAATTTTTTTATTGAAAGATATTACATTGTTTAGTGGCAAATGGCCGTCAGTGAAATAATGTTATTATATACACGGTTTGTGGTGACCAACATTGCGGCGAAGTGGATCACCTGAAAAAAAAATGCGGATGGATTTAGTCAAATATAAGTATAAACTAGTCTTTAATCGAAGGATTTTAAAATATATTCATTTTTCACAAAATGGCGGACAGTCAAAGTTAATGGTTCGATTTTAACGAAAAAAAACGGCCGTTTTTTGCCTATAAAACAGCCATTTTTTTTCGAAAAAATAAATCGAACGATTAAAGACTACATTTTTATGTATTAAATAAGCCTGCAAAATTTCAAGAAGATCGGTTCATTAGTGTTCGAGTAATCTTGGTCACCGACTTGAGAAATGCCATTTTGAGAAAAACGCGTTAAAGTTTCAATTTCAGTTTACACGAAGAACGGATTCTTCTCTTACAACGCTCATATCTCAGTCAATTTTGTTCGGATCGACTTGACATTTTCAGGACATATTCTCAGATACTTATACTTCAAAAAAATGCAATAAAAAAAACGATTTTTTCAAAATCGCAATTGGGGGTAACCCCTTAAGACAGCTGTGGGCGCAACGGAAGTTAGGTTAGGTCAGCAAAGTGCGGGTAGGGAGTGATAGGAAAGGCTTCAGCTGGGAAGGGCTATACGTAAAAAGCCGCAAGGTTTAACGTTGAAACTCAGGAATTATTCGAGACTTCGAATGGTTGGTAGATTTTCCCCTCCAATAAAAATATAGCGTATCTTTGTGATGATTAGTATTTGCCAGAAAAAATTGAGCATGCTAACAAAAAACTTTTATTCCATTTTAAGTTTAGCAGAATGAAGATAACTGAATTCCGAATATGAAAGACTCCTAAAAAATCTTTTTCAAATTCAATCAAATTTCATTCAACCACTTTAAAATGCATCTTTGATCGTTTTTTTCTCGATGACGAGGTGCACAAATTAGTTTCTCAGGAGTGTTTCGGATTCGCAATTGAATTATCTTCATTGTGCTGTCCTCAAAACGGAGTTTGTATTTTTTTTCCAGTATGCTGATTTTTTTCTGGAAAGTACTACTCATTCTGAAAATAGGATGTATCTTTTTCGAATAGGACTCCGAAAACCATTATAGACCATAATTATGTTTCACACACACGCGTGTATGTTTTTATACATTTTAAACGCCCGAACAAACTCCTAGAGAACTGTCCGAGAGAAAATACGGTGCGCTTCTGGGCCGGGATTCGAACCCTTTCGATTGTCGGTCGACTGCTCCGACCACTGAGCTACGCCAGCCCGCTTACCTCACTTTTCTCGGGTAGTCTCGATATTCGCAACGCAACGTTATACAACTCCCCCCTGCCAGAGTCGATCTGCTTCTGGAGGGTTGTCTCGAAATTTTTCCCAAACTAAACTCAATACGTAACAGGTACTATTCAAGAGGATTCAACGCGGGGATTGTCCGAGGTACGGAAGGAAGAGAGGTACTTACAAGCCATCCTGGCCTGCGGGCAGGGAGGGGCCTAGCTCAATGAGACTCTTATCTCAGGGTGCGGAATCTTTTCTACGGCAAACAAGCATAATTCTAGCTCCATATATTCTTGATTGGGCCATGAGCCCCACCTTGAGCGCCATTTCTGGGGCCCCGGAAAAAACACCACGAGACTATCGTGTGGTCGACTGCCCTGACCACTGAGCTTCGCCAGCCCGCTTACTTCACCTTTATCGGCTAGTCTCGATATTCGTAACGCAACGTTGCAACATACATACGTAAACTGGGTTATATATATATATATATATATATATATATACACAGACATATTAAACCGCATAAAAAGAGGGAACCGTATCCATAACTCGAATGTGCAAAGTAATTGGGGCGGGCGACCGTTTTCGTGCGATATTTAACGCTCTTTTCTCTCTCTCTCCCATATACTCACATAACTCTTCCTTCATATGTCGGAAAAATTGCCCTGATAATTTTCGCGTTTTTCCCGTGGAACAAACGAAAGGCGGGAACGCAGAGAATGGCCCCGGCGGAAAATTCGAAGGTAGGAAATAATATAAGAGCGTGCAAGGAAGGCAGGGAACTTGAACGAGGCAGAGAGAGGAAGAGGGAGAGAGAGAGGGGGGGATATAGAGAGGAAGCGAAGGAGAAGAATGCTAATGGAGAAAAAATGGAGATAGTGGAAGGTGTTCTCGCGATCTGAGGGAGTAGAAAAGAAATGTGTATGAATATATATATATATATATATATATATATATATATATATATATATATATATATATATATTCAGACGAGAGCAAGGTAATTGGAATATAAGGTAAGGGTAACAAGAGCAAGGGAGAAGAGAGCAAGCGGGAGCCGAATAAAAAGAACAATGCGGTTGGCTATCAAAGCGGGAGTACTTGTGGATATATATTATCGTCCGTGCACAGAGACCTATCGCATTTTTCCGTATGCTTCTTTCAGCACAATTTTCCACCTGATACATTCACCTGCAAGAATTCCTTTAACCCGTAAAAAAAACACGTAAAGGCGAATGAAGGGAGGACACCACTGTGACGGGCTGAAAAAAGCAGCTTTTTCCTAATTTATTTTTGTCTACTAGATAATTTATTTAGGATTTGGAGAAAAGGTATATTATTAAGCATACTTTGAACTTATTCCGTGTGAACTTTTATCAAAAGAAATTAAAAATGAACAACGTTATTGAGGTATCACAAAGTCCAACGACCGGATCGAGAACTTGACAATGGGTGGTGTGAATAATAAATAAAAAGGTTTTATAATTTTTTTTTTCGTGAAAATGTTTGACGCCATTGTAATTCAAAGAATGATATTTAATGCATTACACATAAAATTACATGAAAAACAACTATTTTTACAATCAAATTATCATCTTTACTGAGGAAAAATTTGACATCAAAATATCAAGTACCTAGGGTACGATTATAAGCACTTGACCAGTCTTATCATTATCATTAAATCAAAATCATCTTAAGCAACATTATAATAAACTTGAACAACAAATTTGAGCAACAAGCGAAAAAAACAGACATTTAAACCGTAATTTGGTACTCTGTCAAAAGAGCCCCAACGACTGTCAAAGTTACCTTTAATGTCAATTTAACCCAGTTTTACGTATTCGTACAGATGCTTCGACTATGGGCGTCCATCCGGGGTATCCGTTTTCCACTTAGATATATAGATATCATGTGTAGTATACGACTACAGGTATGCATGTACACAGATGTCGGTATGAATAATATCACATCGATTGCTCGTATACCGCACACAATTTGCGGCGGAGCTTATTTACCCGATCGATCGACTGTGGCCGACGATGAAAGAAGAGAGATAGAGAGTGAGAAAAGGGGAACCAGAGGACGAGAGTGGAAAAGAGCGAGAGAGAGGGGGGGGAGAGAGAGAGGGATTATTCTTCATTGAGTTGGATAATAAACGGAGTCAGGGTTCTCCACAAGCACCCCACAATAGATGTAATCTCTGTGCGTGCATCACGCGAAAATCCAAATAAGTCCGGGAGAATCCACCCGCACGTTGCGGATAGCCCTTGCCATCCACCATTGTGAAACGGAATGGTTACGAGGCTGTAATCGCAAAAACTTTGTACACTCGTATGCCGGTCCTCGTATACCGCGGCGCTGCTCGCCGCAATTTTATGCAAAAGCCGCGAGTATGCACCCACGCGGTTGGCAAAGTTTTCCGGCGCTCTATGCACGTTCTCGCACCGCAAACTCGCGCGATCCATCTTCACGTGTTTTTGCATGAGGCTGAAGGGTCACGTGATATGCAAAAATCGCGCATATACATGTGGGGATGGTAAGTTTTACGGCTGTGGTAAAGATCGTTTTGGAAAACGTTCATCTTGGTAGCTTCGGGTACGTGTGTATCGATTGAATTTATGATATTAGGGTGTATTAGAAAGAGGTTCAATCTTGTTGGGTCTTCCACATTTTATTGCAATTGGAAATAGTCGCGATGGTTCTCGTAAAGCGAGAGGGGTGTATCTTCAGGAGGATGGAGCGGTAGCCAAAACCAAAGATTGAATTTAAAAAAAAATATATGTTATTGCACAGACTACACTGAGAATTTACGAATTTTTGTAAATTTTTTCACTACCAAACAACAGAGATAATAAATAGTTTGATGTTTGTGGCTTTGGGTGCGGTTGGATGGGCGAGACGTTCACGCTATGGGGGATGTTATTTTTTTTGGCTACTGAGTACGAAAATAAATCATTTCTAACAATGGATTAACGAAAACTAAAAGTTTGTAAACATTTAGAAAAAAGGCCATCATGCTTATCATAAACCATATAAATCTTCAATGTGGAACCATCAAGGTTTTCAAGTTGGCAGTAACACAAAAGATTTTCTTATTTTTACGTAATAAAAATGTAAAAATGCATAATTTTGCCGCTCCATCATATATTTTATGAAAAATTTGCATCGACAAAATAAATCTATACCTACGGTGTAGGCATTTTTTAGAGGTTCGTTGAAAACAAAAAATGATAATCCGTTAATAAATGATAAGACCTCCTTAAGGGGTGCCTGCATGGATAAAAAGACTAAAATAACGAGGGACCCTATGCAGTTGTTTTTTTGAGCTCACCTTCTTCGAGAATTATCGCAAAATTATAATAAACTTTAATCACGGATGGAAAATAGCTAGTTTATTGCTGCGTCCTGAACAATTTCAAAATCGCAATGAAAACTGGGAGATCCTAGCGAATGTGTAAACGTCTTTCAACTCAATGTAATACACATTCCCATATCTATTATACAAATATATTCGGTGTAGTAAAAAGAAATCCATTATTTTATGCAAAATCAATTTTATGCAAAAATAATGGATTTCTTTTTACAATACCTAATATTAGTTATCTGAACAAAAAGAGTTGCGATTTTTTTCAAACATGCTTATATTTGGGGAAACAACATTTTGAACTAGTTAGATGTATTCATGAATCGTTGGCTATCAGCAGGTCTGGCTATTTTGCGGAGAATTCTTATCCTTCTGATCAAACGAAGTCTTACTGTCAGGAACCGGACAGGCCTTTTCAATGACCTTTATATCAACTAAATTCAAATAACGTTTAATTTAATTTATATCAAACAATTTCAAGATATATAATATTATTTTATTTATTTATTGTAAAGTGGTCTCAATTAATTCCTCAGTTTCAACGTGTACCCTTGGGGGTTTGTACGTTATTTCAAGATATGTATTCATATATGAGGCATTCCCCGTGAATCCGGTGGACTTTTTTCTGACCCTCGCCAATTCGATTAATTTTTTTAATCTAATTCCATTGACTCTAAAAAACACCTTGAATTTATTTTACATTTTTCGAACCAACCCTTATAGTAAAAAAAAAATTTCCGAACAAAAAAACGCATCGATTTAAAAATCTGAAAAAATTCCCAAAAATGCGTGATTATATGGAACAATGTTCAAGCTATCACCTGCAGTGGAAGTATGATCTTTTCTGCGCTGAAGACGACGTCAATTAAAATCAATACCAGCACTTTTCGACTGCTAACTGTTCAAGGTCCATGATTGTGATTTGGTTATTCAAAAATGGTAAAAAAAATTCTTTGTGGGTATCAAAATATTTAAATATCCGTCCGAAAAAAATGGTTCTTGAATTTTTCGGATTTTTAAAAAAGTTAATCGCTCGAAAAGCACAGAAAAAATCGGACTTCCACTGCGGGTGACAGCCTGAAAATTTTTACATATAATCACGCATTTTTGGGTATTATTTCAGATTTTTAAATCGGGGCGTTTTTTCGGAAATTTTTTTTTCACTAAGGGTTGTTTCGAAAAATGTAAAAAATTCAGGGTGTCTTTTAGAGTCAATGGAATCAGAAAAAAAAATATATCGAATTGGTGGGGTTCAGGTAAAAAGTCCAACGGATTCACGTGCAATACCTCATGCCTTGAAATCATTTCGACGACACTCTTATTAACACAATTGTTGAGAATAAGAATGATCCTGGAAGCCGAATATCTTCGATATCATCTTTGTCTATATACACACACACACACACACACACACACACACATATATATATACAGGGTGTCCTGTTATAAATGGATAATCCTGCGACTGTTCGTAGGTCAGACGCCCTACTATATGCTGCAATTTCAGTTCAGTAAGAGTCCCACGGTTTTCGCGATAAAAATCATCTGCTTTTGATTTATCGCCCGGCATTTCCACAAATGATAATTTTTTTGACCCGTGTTTAAAAAAAATACTCTTGGTTATCTGTTCCATCGACAAAAGTCTTCTTTTTAACCTTAAATGTTAAGGAAACTTTATCAAAAAAGTTCTCATGCAGAATTTTCGTACAACCCAATTTGAACATCTGACTTTGATAGTCTGCGGTATAAAAAAAAAGTACTACGCATATCGTGCCAATTAATTTAAAAAGTTGCTTAGTTATCGTCGATTGACATCATTTGTATAAATGGCATGCGAAAAAACACAACCAGGTGATTTTTTTCCAAAAAATAACATGAAGTCCAAAATCTCGAAAACTGTGGGATTTTTACTAAATTGAAATTCCAGAATATAGTAGGACATGACCTAGCCTATCGACAGTTGCAGGATCATCCATTCATACCAGAACGCCCTTTTTTCTATATTTATATTTATATTGGGGGGCGAGTAATGTAAAGCCGAGACGCTTACTGATAAAGGTCGTTTAACTCTTCCTGATGGGAAGGTTGGGAGGTTACCACTAAAATCCTCATACGTAATGACTTTATGTACACATATAATTGAATGCAAATATTTATCTGTATGTGTATGTGCGAATGTTTGCATGTATGTAAATATATGTATGCACACACTTGTGTGGGTGCGTAAAAGCTCTAGAAGTTCGTTAGCGCCGTTGGTGCGGCCCTCGGCTGCGGAGAACCGCGTTAGACCCACGGCTTTGTACGATGTTATTGGGAGCATGCTGTTATCGGAATGCGGAAGAGAGCAAAAGAGAGAGAGAGAGAGTGAGAGAGAGGGCAACGGCGAGACGGCTAGAGGGAAGGAGGCATACCCTCTCATGCACTAACGCCACCTCCGATAAAACGGTCGAACGGAAATCCTGCCAGCGGTGTTTCAGGTGTACGTATAGTCGATGGCGCTGACGGCTGGCGAAGGGGACCGGGGGTTGGTTCTCTGTGCAGCGCGGTAATTCATAGCCTCCTGGCTACCGTCTCGCCCGTATATATATATATATATATATATATATATATATATATATATATATATATACACATACCTCCATACAATGGGAACTCGTCCTCGTGCAAAGCGTCTGTCCAGGGCTCTCGTGTTATCGTGGCTTAACACCCCCTCGATTCGTTTCGCTCTTGCTTCACCGTACCCGGATTTTCGATCTTTCACTCCCCCATTCTCTCTTTCTCTCACGCTCTCGTAGACTCTCGTAACGATTTTCGCATGTGCGGTCATCCATCTTTGCAGGCCTGGGCGCTTCCTGCAACACCAAGAATCACTGTGTATATCTTTGTATTCGCATAAAACGGAGGAAGTTATTGGCAAGGGAAAAAAAGTAGCCTCGAAAATATGAGAAACATGAAAAAGCTCCGCTTCGCACGAACTTTTCCACTCCCTTTTTATATTGCACTCTCTCCGTCTCCCCCTCTTTCTACCCCTCTCTCTCGCTCCTCTCTCTCTCTCTCTCTCTCTCTCTCTCTCTCTCTCTCTCTCTCTCTCTCTCTCTCTCGTGTGCTAGCGCTTGTATGTGTAATCCGCTCATCTATTTTTGTTTTCCCGCTGCCAAACTTTAATAACCGTCGGATGTTTTCTTGCGGACGAAATCTTCCGGCGGAGAAAAGTGCTTGTGTAAGAAAGCAGCAGGACTGCGTGTACGTGCATGTGAGAGAGGGCAGGAGAAAATGAGGGAGGGAGACAGAGAGAGTGAGAGAGAGAGAGAGAGAGAGAGAGAGAGAGAGAGAGAGAGAGAGAGAGAGAGAGAGAGAGCGGGAGAGAGAGACTGGCGAGTAAGAGCGAGAGAGGAAAAAAGAAACAACAAAAAAGGAAAGAAGAGAATATAACGTCGATGAATTTTCAGCTTACGCGAAACAACGTAATTTGTCTCTTTCTCTCTCTCTCTCTCGCCCTCTCCCTCTCGTTGCTTCAGCGTATCGAGAAGCCTGCAAGCAATAACGCGCGTTTCACAAGTGTCAGTAACACGCCAGTGCAACGTCAACTTTTAGTAATAAAAAGTCGATGCAGCTGCTGGTATGATGGGGAGCTAGAGTTGTAAGTATATATATATATATATATGTTATATTATATACAATGGAGTGTAACATTAGTCTGCTAGAATCCGCTTACAATTTAACGTCCGCTGAAGCGATATGAACGGGTTTTTTTTCCACCGGTAGCTTAATGCTCAGCATGGATATGGGATAAATCGCGATAAGTAGCTGGGGACCCAAGAGTGACGTGAAACGTGGGAGGCATCGGTGAAAAGAGGCAAAATTCTTTACCTTCTATATACATAAATATAGGAGACCGGCAAGACGTCGGGCGTTACCCAAACAATTTAACACATTTCATGAGACAGTGACGGTCCTACATTATATATATATATAAACATACACACAATTGAACCTCGATATAACGAATCTCAAGGGAAGTTCGTTACATCGAGTTTTCGTTATATCGAGGTTATATCCGAGGATAGATAAGTATATCCAGTATACACATTGGATGTTTAGAATGTATATAATTGTTTTGAAAATCTTAACTGCGATAATCGTTGCCCGCAAAAGTATAGTGAATAAAATTAAACAAAAATACTTGTATTGAAAATACTGGTGGTCCCCTCTGGAAGCAAATCGTATTGTGTTTTGGTGAATAAAGCAAAAAAGAAAGGGAAAAAGTATGGCAAGCGAGAGAGAGAGAGAGAGAGAGAGAGAGAGAGAGAGAGAGAGAGAGAGAGAACGAACAGGAACAGAAGTTATTCGAAGTGATCTCGAGAGGCTGACACTTGTGTATTTTTCTCGTTTCCACAGTTATCTTTCCCACCCGGATAACGCGGGAAATTCTTTTTCTTGCTTTAGAGTTCAAAGAGAGAGAGAGAGAGAGAGAGAGAGAGAGAGAGCAGAGTAAAGGGACAGATAGGGACAGATAGGGAGAACGAAGGAAGATAGGGGCAGTGAAAAGAAGCTTTTTCAACTCCCTTAAAATCCCAAGGCACAAGGACGGTCGCATTCACGAGTTTTCTTATCTCACGTATATATACGAGCTTTTAAGCTCTCGTCCTCGTGCTCGCTGTCATCGACTTTTAACTAATCGTAACTTTTTCATTGCCCGCTCAAGCTGCATCCATCCTCGTATGTGAGGCGAACGCTTCAGCTGAATTTTCATTCCAAATATCCGCAGTCTTGCTGAACTTTGCGGCGCTCGAAATTTTCCGATGCTGTACTTTTATGCACGTTAAAAAAATCGACTGGGACAATAACTGCGGAAAATAAGTCGAAAACAGCATCTATGCAAAACGCCAATCAATTTTTTCGTCAAAATTGCTCAATTGTATACCTTTTGGGGTAACGAATTTCGCGCGGTTTAAATTTTTCACCCGTTCGAGCAGATATCCCGTTGCTGGTATTCGCTACGTTGGAGGCTGATGACGACGTGCGAAAAAATGGACAAAAAAACTCGTCAATTCCAGACACCCGGGGAAGATAACGAATGATCAATCAAGCTCGTAATTGACATCGAACGAACCCGCACGGTATATTTCAATTTTTACAGGTCACTTGCATTTTGTTGAAAAAAAAAATTAAGTGTTTTCTTTTCAACGACACAGTACTCTAGGTGTTGTTCGAAAAAAATAGTCGAGTTCGAAGCTCCCGGATGCAGGGACACTTTTCGTATTTGAGTGTGGACCCAGCTGCGCATCTCCTGCAGTTTCAATTGCTTTTTCATTGTGTTCGAGGGCCAAACAAATACGTTTGAAACCTCGTATTTTATTGACGCGCAAAAAGCCACCGGTGGATGCATTTTTCAATGGAAAAAACCGGGGCTCGTGGCGAAACGCGAATAAATGGTTTCACGAAAAGGCGAGAATTTCCTGCGTGCGTTTGCGTTCATTTCCGCATGTCCAGTGACACTTGGGCTTGATGTTACCGACTGGAATTGAAACGCGCGAAAAATAATCCGCGCGGGAAAATGTTAATAAATCACGCTAATGAAGGGGTGACGAAAATGACGTTGGAGTTTGCATCTTTGGGGTGCAACGAAAATGAATACATTTCAATTGGTCTATTTTTTTCTGGTCGGCTCAGGCAGCCGAAATCACTCAAACGTCTTCACGCATGCTTATTAGATACTTATGACTTCAATTCGCAAAAAATAGAGGCTTTGGTAATGGTAAAAGTGAAGAAATAAAAATAAAAAAAATATCGTTGCATACCGACGATGCAGACTTCTTCAACGTCATTTACGAAAAAATAACTGCAATTAAGTAATGATTTTTTGTCTAAAACAAATTAAAAAGTGCACTTGTCAGGAGGTATATAATGGTTAGGATGCTTCTCCGCTCATTATCGTATTCATCAATAATCATTAATGATTAAATATTGAGGGCGGACACTTCTGTGACGAGCTGAAAAAAGGTCATTTTTTAAGAGTTTTTTCCGGCTAGATTTATTATTTGGATTTTCGCAAAAATATATGTTATCAAGCAAACATTGAACTTATTCCGGGTAAATTCGTATTGAAGAAATATTAAAAAATGACAACGTAATTGAGGTATATCAGAGCCGTTGTATAAAAAATGTGGCTCAACGGCCGAACTGGTAACTTGACAATGGTTGGAAAATAAAAATGCTTGAAAAATGCTTGAAAATGCTTGAAAAATGCTGAAAAATAAAAATGCTTTTTTTAAATCTATATAAATGTAGTTCTCGTGGCACGTAGCCGTTTTTCGGAAAAGAATTTCACCAAATGACGGGTGTTCAAAGAAAGTGCAATTTTGGCGACACTTTTACTTATATTCGGGGACTTCAAAAATATTAAAGGAAAAAAAACAGCTACGTACCGCGATAGCTACTGCAATTACGGAAATTTTGATTTTTTAAATAGACAATAGAACAATTTAGCTGGACACATTATCTATCACTATATCTCTATCTATCACTATATCTTATAGAAACTTTATCTTATCAATCCAAATATAATAAGTATTTTCCATTATTCCAACACAGTCCAATACACATTTTTATTCGTAATTTCAAGTCAACAACATTTTAGCATGATTATTACTTTAAAAAAATATATATTGGGAAATAAAAATTATAAAAATGGTATAATACAATCGCGCGGTTAATTCTTAAAAATGTATTCACTGGTCAACGATCGGGAGGACATCGAAACTTCACTCAAATATGATCTAGCGAGGTGGATCGAGTTATTCGCTCAAAAACTTGCCGAGATACCAATCAAGTAGGTGGGACTGGTGATACGTGACTTGAGGCGCAATGCATTCGTTTGCAAAGAGGCGTAGGGGCGGGGTTGTATAAAGTAGCTAGCTGCGGTATCTCGCTTCTGGAATCAAGAGCACGCCGGGATATAAAGCCGCGAGCAAGCCAGCAAGTCATATAGAGTCTAGAATTTCGCCCTAAACGGCACGAGGAGCTTAGCTGGATGTCGGCTCGTCTTAGGCCTCTAACTAGATTCAGCCGAAATTCTCCGGTCGGTAATCAGTGCTTGGATCTGCAATTAAAGCCCTTTATGTACTGTGAAGGGATGGATACGGAGGTCTCAAAGTACAGAGCTTCCGTATGTGGGAAAAATTAGCGTATGTGGTCCAATATGGAACGCACGCAAATCTTTATACATATATATTTGTATATCTTTAATTATTCTACATATTTGTGCTATTCGAATAATAATACATACAGAGGGTTAAAAAAGTATTTTTACATCTCACACGAAACTGTTGTTAATTTGGCTTAATTTTTTTGCTCGTCTTGTCCCAAGGTTTTTGTAAACAGACACCATGTATATTTCGGATGAGCTTTCCAGCATAGAAACTTAATGAAGCATTTTATTTTTTTCGTACAATAATTTGAAACAGACGACGTGTACAATCACTTTTTTTACCCACTGTATGGTATAATTCTACACGAATATATTTTTGTGCTACGCTGAATTTATCTGAATTCAAAGAGGTTATTAATAATTCAAGATTGAAAAATATATATATATATATATATATATATATATTATCGTTTAGACGATACTGAGTCTTTATAAATTAAAAAAAAAATTCACCACGAAACACCAGAGATAAGAAATAGT
Source organism: Ophion costatus (assembly GCA_951751655.1). Classification (NCBI taxonomy): domain Eukaryota; kingdom Metazoa; phylum Arthropoda; class Insecta; order Hymenoptera; family Ichneumonidae; genus Ophion; species Ophion costatus. The sequence goes on along the minus strand of OX632362.1, from coordinate 22,088,919 downwards.
TTAATGTGTGTAATTGTATGCCACTTGTGATGTAATATTTTTGGCTATTTAGCACCAAGATTAACCATTTCTAACAACGGATTAATGCAATCTAAATCTTAGTAAACATTTAGAAAAATCCATCTAGCCCATTGTACACCATAAATATTCAATATTGAACCATCAAGGTTTGATAAAAGATTTCGAATCTTGGCTGGCGACTCAAGGGCAATACTTAATATTAACTAATAATTATAATAAATAATTTCATGACATAAATACAAATAGGCATGATTATAAATTACTAAAAATGTCATTAAGAGTTGTATAAAACATACACTGATACAGTCTTTTCATAATAATCACTGATAATGTTATACTTCTTCAAGCTGATAGTATCGCGAAAGTTTTTCTCATACACACAAAGAAAATATAAGAATACATAACTTCGCCCTTTAATTATATGTTTAAGAAAAGTTAGTATCTACAGGCTAAATGTATGCATTTTTGGAGGTTCAATGAAAAAAATCGTTAACTTTTTAAATGTTTAACAAATTTGATAAATTCAGTTTCATTGACCGTATTTACGTTGGCACAATAGCAGTTAGGGAAATTATTCTTATATGTTTATACTCAGTTTCAGGATTTTTATTCAAGAAATCTAAGGTTGTTTCACAGGAAATTAAATACAGTTTATATGTTAACGGATTTATGCAAATTAAAGATTATATGTCTTACTTTGAGAGTACATAATTCTGTCGTTTCGAAATCTTTGTCGATCTATATTTGGTCATTGGACATTTTGACCCCCACCCATATTTTTTACGTTTCAGTCTTTAGTTTATTTTACTAGTCAGTTACTAACAGTTTACTAGTTTCCGAGTTTGTACGTTAGACACATGGAATGCTTGTAAAAAATAACAAAGATTCTTATTAGGATTGAACTAACGACTAAATGCTGCATATAAACTTTTCACATGCAAACACAGTCGACTACGAATTTGTTTGTATATGTTAGTGAGATTTCATATGGATGATTTTATATCGCTAATTTTACGTGAAAAATTGATAATTTTATGGATATTTTTTGTTGAATCATGCATTCTCACCTTGTAGATGCATTTGTGCAAAATTTCAGACCTCCAAGTAGTCAGGAAGTGGGTGAAATGTCGATTTTTCGTTTCGCATCTCACAGAAACTCAAGTTAAATAAAAGCTTGTAAAAAAAATCATGAAAACAAACCTATTTTGGATTGGATATTTCGCGTAATTTAAAATTTGACACATTTGCACGAATTATCTCTTATGTTGCAACGGGGCGTAAGGTAGTTCGAAAATGAATCAAATTTCAGCGTGACTCGTGGCGGAAAGCGTTTCGATCTGCGAAGCGCGAATAGCTCGTATACGCGCCCGCGGCCAAATTCGATTTCTCCGTTGATCCGAGCACGCCCATAAAGCCCAGATATATACATCCTCAAAGGAAATTGGCTGGTTCGAGCTCAAGGCCCTGTGGTCAAATACCCTTCGAATTTAGCCCAACCTCATTAGCGAATTAATCAATTTCAATATGTGCCAAATTGCGGCAACGTGATGGGGAAAAGTGCAGTCAAAAGGGGAGGCCAAATGTGCCAATGCTGCCAAGATTGATTCGCCCTCTTCTTTGCGTGGGCACCTCTCGAACTTCGGTCACGTAAAAAATGTCACATCTTTAAAATAATGGCCCCGTACGAGTCTTTGCCAAAACGAAATAGCTTGGAACAAAATCGAGTACCGAATAACCGCGACCCAGTCCGAAATACCAGACATGCTTATTTCATTCTTTTTTATCTTCCACAACAAATCCCTGAACACGATTCGTCGCGGTTCTTGCTCGCGCACGCTCCGTATACGAACTTTCAAACGAAGTTATTTGTCCCGACACAAGTTTAAGGGAGGATATAGCTCTACGTATAGCGCAAATGGGCAAAGTGCACACATGGCAAGGAACAAACTTTGCACTCGGGAGATTCCAATAGGACATGCGCGATCGTCGATCGCAATCGAAAATGGTCGATTGTGAAACTTTTATATACGCGCCGATAATCAAACGCCGAACTCGGTTCGTCCGAGAACTTCTCGTTTGCATAAACATTTATATGTATACAATATATATATATATATATATTATATGGGACATTCCAGGCCATTTCGCCTAGCCCGTGACCTCGACCATTTTTTGTTTTCCCGATCTTTTTTGTAAAATTGTACTCCATCGAAGGAATATCCACACCAATTTTTAGATTTTTATCTCTTCTCTTTTAGGAGGTAGATTTTTCGAAAAAATGTCGATTTCGGAAGTCTTAGAAACGTTTAAACGCTGATAACTCCTGAACTAGTTGAAATATCGACAAATGTCGTATATAACTTTTTTCATTCTGAAGCATATTTTCGTTAGAAAATATGAAGTGAAAACTATTTAAAAAAAAGTTGATTGCCTCTTTTTATTTTTTTTCACAAAATGTTCTAAAATGGAGTAACCGGTTCTATGACTTTAAGACTAGTCTCAACGTGGGCCCATTTCTCTTTCTATTTTTTCGACTCAATAATATTTTTTTAGACGATTTTTATCATTTTAATCTCCAATAATGCTATCAATGATTTTGTAATTTCCAACTCCGCTTCGACAGACCTGAAACGGTTTATTCTTAATTTGTGCGGAATTATCGAAAAAAAAATTATTTGCAATAAGAAATTTTAACGGAATTTAACGAAAAAAATTTCACAATCGTTCAACATGTAAGAACAATGAATTGAATTTTAGTTTTAAGGCTTTCACGGCTCTTTATGTAATTTGAAGAGTATGTGGCTTCCGGATGGAGGCCGTGTTGAGAATCAGCGTTAATCGCACTAATTTTATACTTTTATCCCGACAGAACTTCCAACCCAAGTCTCCTAGGAGACTTGTGTTGGAGGAAGCTCCAACGTTGTCGTGAGCCCGCCAATCTTAGACTGACTGTCAGGGCATCTTAGTCCCTTTTTATTGTTCATTTGCGGGTGGGGAGAATCGCTGATGTCGTGGAATTAGTTTCGTTGCTTTGTTCCCACAGGCGCGATCTTGCTGACACTACACTTCATGGAAGAGACTGCGCTGCCCGGGACTTCGGTAATGCAAACCTCCGATAGCCCGGGTCTCGGGTAACCCGCGAGTCTCGCGATAGCAATACATTTTCTACGTTCTTGTGATAATTTTCATGAATTTAATGTTCGCTACATTTATAATAAACTGGGTTGAGCCAGGACGTAACACCTCCCCGCTTTAGACGGATGCAGTGCCGTGGCTCTGCATGCGCGAGGCGTACAGCCGGGCCGAGAGTGCTGGATCAACTCCAGCCAGGTTCCCCGTTGGTTTCGTTAGTGGAATCTCCGGTGACGTTGATTCGACGCCGATATCTTCCAAACGCCGAGAGATATTTTCTTCCTTGTTGTCGATGATTTTCCCTTTTCGGTGGCCAAGATGAGCATCTTCGAATGGTCGGTCGGTAGGTCGTCGCCGCAAACAAGATGTTCCGATTTTTATGTCGAAATTCCACTAGTCTGCTGGTGTTGGTTTGGTGGTTGGTGTTGTAGTTCTCGAATGTCGTTGCGTCGTTTCGATGTCTCAGTGGTCCTGTAGACGTGTCCTTACGTTGGCTCAGAGGTTTCTCGTGGCACGTGTCCGACGGAGGCTCAGAGGTCGTGAGGGCGTGTACAATCGTCTTCGATCGCTTTGTTAGTTCGAGGACTTCGCATCGTTACTTGCAGCCGTTATGTCTTTGCAGCAAAGTCCTTGGGCTTCAGCTGCAAACCAAGTCGAATGACTAGTCTCATGTACAAGACGACAAGTTGTCTCGTCCAGTTCGTGGCGGTATTTTGGAATCCATTTTGGACTAGTGAATTATACGAGCGTTTGACGATGCGGGAAATTTCGATCTTTCATTGAACTATCACAGTATTTGAGAGTTAGGATACTTAAAGCCGTTGTGTAAATGTTGGTGTTGGCTCCGGTTTGGTCGAGGGGATGTCACCTTCCTTCACGTCCCTTAAGGACAAGATTTTGACGTTTGATGTTGATCCTCCACAGTCGTATCAGACAAGAGCCTTAACCTGATGTACCCCGCCAATCAGTGCGAGGGCGACGATTAGACCAAACTTTATCTGAACGTCCAGTCGGCTCGTCCAAATTTTGCCATGTACGTACAACATTCAACACACGGCCGATCCCGCGAATTCCTATCCAGGTCTGGTAATTTTTCCTGCCTGGTGGCCCGCGTGGACTCTGACCTTTTCCTAGATCTTGATTGAGGAGCTCGCTAGCCACTAAGGTCGCCGTCGAAACGGTGAGCTCCACACCCTCTCTAGGTGTGCTAAACGCTATCGGCACGTTTATAAATGATTTATTTTTAATTTCTGTCCGAAGTTTATCTCCATGTTTTATTTAAAATGTTCCGTGTCAGGGGTTCGAGGGACACGGTCGTCTGTCAATTCAGAGGTGCATTGCTTGATCGCAGCGACTCGTTGTCAGACCTTTCGATACTTGCACGTTCACTTTATTTCACTTGATAAACTTCGATTTTTATTAGTACATTGATTAATTTTTGTCTCTGTCCGAAATTTATGAATGCGAACAGGTTTCCCAGTCGTTTTTGCACTTGATTTTTCACTGCTGTTTATAATGTAAAGTTCTTTTATTCACTCACTTTTATTGTTTATGTTTCGAAACCCTTTTTTCCGATCAATTTTTTTTGTGACACCCTTGTGACCTCCAACCGATGAGTCTTGGCATTCTTCAATGATGGCTCTTCTTTCATCTTCGAGAGGAACGCGTTCTTAATCGCTTACGTAATATTTACATGATTGACCGTAGCGTTCCGAAGTGATTCCATCAACTCGCTTAGGTCTTCTTTTTTTTCGCGACAATGGCACGTAAGCAGTTTTATATGTTCAATTGCGTTACTTAAATCTAAAATTTCTCGGGAATATGGAAGAGGTCGTGTGCGTTCTTATTGGATCTTCCTGCACATACCCGCTCTTCGTCATTAAGGTGTTCGAGTCTAAGCAGCGATCTTATTTTTAACATTATTTCGTTTACGTCGATTTGGTTTGATTTTACCGCGTCTATGCTTTGGTCGTGCGCACGACATTCGACACATGGTCGATCCCGCGAATCCCAGGTCTGGTAATTTTTCCTTGCCTGGTGGCCCGCGTGAATTCTGACCCTTTTCCCTGCGTTTGGATTGTGGAGCTCGAAAGGCTCTAAAGTCACCGTCGGAACGGCGAGTGCCACATCCTCTCCAGTTGTGTTGACTGCTCTCATATACGCTACGCCCTTTTTGTTACTCATGCGGTTTTGCCTATAAATATTCCCTTGCTAATTTTTAAACGCAGGATATATCCCCTTTTAAGATCGACATTTTTTGTTTACGCTAACGTAATAGACGCTACTAGATCTAGCCGGTATCACTATCGCATTTTTCATTCATTTTAATATAAGAAACAATGTTTCAATAACCAAATTTTGATTTGGTTTTATTGTTTGATTTGATTTTGTTTTCATAAAACATTTCTTTTTCTTTGTCAATAACTAAAATTTTATTTGTTTCTAGTTGACTTTATTATACTTTCGTAAAACTATTTTTTCTTTTCCAACAACCAAATATTCGGTTTGGTTTTGGTTGATTTGATTTAATTTTAACATAAGGAACAATGTTTCAATAACCAAATTTTTATTTGGTATTTTTTTTATTTGATTTTATTTTCATTTGATATTTTTCCTTTTTCAATAACCAAATTATTTATTTGGTTTTATTTTACTTGCATAAAACATTTTTCCTTTTCGATAACCAAAATTTTTACATGGTTTTGGTCGATTTTATTTTATTTTCATAAAATATTTTTTCCTTTTTCAATAACCAAAATTTTCATTCGGTTTTGTCTGATTTGATTTTGTTTTCATAAAACATTTCTTTTTCTTTTTCAATAACTAAAATTTTATTTGGTTCTCGTTGACTTTATTATACTTTCGTAAAACTATTTTTTTCTTTTCCAATAACCAAATATTCGATTTGGTTTTGGTTGATCTGATTTAATTTAATATAAGAAGCAATGTTTCAATAACCAAATTTTTATTTGGTATTGTTTCATTTGATTTTATTTTCATAAAACATTTTTTTTCTTTTTCAATAACCAACATTTTTATATGGTTTTGGTTGACTTTATTTTATCTTCGTAAAACAATTTTTTTTCTTCTTCAATAACCAAATTTCGATTTGGTTTCACGTGATTTGATATTGTTTTCATAAAATATTTATTTTTCCCTTTTTAATAACCACAATTTTTATTTAGTTTTGGTTGATTTTTATTTTATTTTCATAAAACATTTTCTTCCTTTTTCAATAACCAAATTATTTATTTGGTTTCATGTGATTTGATATTGTTTTCATAAAATATTTATTTTTTTCTTTTTCAATAACCAACATTTTTATATGGTTTTGGTTGATTTTTATTTTATTTTCATAAAACATTTTTTCTCTAACCAAAATTTAGATTTGGTTTCTTTTGACTTTATTTTAATTTTTTTTGATCGATTTTGTCTTCATAGTTCGATGTTTTTTTTTCTAATAATCGATTTTCTTTTTGTTTTGTTTAAAACTAAATAAAAACAATCCTTCGATTTGTTTCATATTGTTTTTATTTTATTTGTGGGTTTTTGTTTTTAATCGTAACACATCTTTTCGATTTTGTGTTTTTGTAAGATTTTATTTTGTTTTATTTTCTTTTAATAAAACTATTTTTCGTAACACATATTTTCGATTTTTGTTTTTTGTACGATTCTGTTGTTTTATTTTCTTTTAATAAAACTATTTTTCGTAACACATATTTTCGATTTTATGTTTTTTTGTACGATTTTATTGTTTTATTTTCTTTTAATAAAACTATTTTTCGTAACACATATTTTCGATTTTATGTTTTTTTGTACGATTTTATTGCTTTATTTTCTTTTAATAAAACTATTTTTCGTAACACATATTTTCGATTTTTGTTTTTTGTACGATTTTATTGTTTTATTTTCTTTTAATAAAACTATTTTTCGTAACACATATTTTCGATTTTATGTTTTTTGTACGATTTTATTTTGTTTTATTTTCTTTTAATAAAACTATTTTTCGTAACACATATTTTCGATTTTATGTTTTTTGTACGATTTTATTTTGTTTTATTTTCTTTTAATAAAACTATTTTTCGTAACACATATTTTCGATTTTGTGTTTTTTGTACGATTTTATTTTGTTTTATTTTCTTTTAATAAAACTATTTTTCGTAACACATATTTTCGATTTTATGTTTTTTGTACGATTTTATTTTGTTTTATTTTCTTTTAATAAAACTATTTTTCGTAACACATATTTTCGATTTTGTGTTTTTTGTACGATTTTATTTTGTTTTATTTTCTTTTAATAAAACTATTCTTCGTAACACTCATTTTCGATTTTGTGTTTTTTAAATATTTTAGGCTGTTTTGATTTTACTTTTGTTTCGAAACAACAATTAGAACAATACTTTGTTATGTTTCATTGCTTATTTTGTTTTGTTTTGATTTTATTTTTAAAACAACAATAAGAACACTATTGATTTGTTCTATTGTTTATATTCTTTTTGTTTTGTTTCAAAACAACAATGAGAACAATCTTCCGATTTGTTCCAGTGCTTATTTTGTTTTGATTTTTAAATACGTGTTGTATTGAATTTTATTTTTAAAACAATTTTCGGAACTCGCGTTTTAGTAATAAACCGTTTACCGGAATTTACACACCTTTTTCGATTTCTAAAGGTTTTTATTTATTTTTATTTTTAAACACGTGCTCTATAAAATTTTGGTTTTTTAAAACAATTTTCGGAACTCGCGTTTTAGTAATAAACCGTTTACCGGAATTTACACACCTTTTTCGATTTCTAAAGGTTTTTATTTAATTTTATTTTTAAACACGTGCTCTATTGAATTTTATTTTTAAGCATGCGTTTTATAAAATTTTATTTGTTTAAACACGGGTTTTATGACTTTTTACAAACTTTTATTTTGAACACTTGTTAAACCCAAAACCCCCCTTTTTGGAGAAGAGAGACAACAACTTCGAAGTTTGTATTTCTTTTATTATTCGAATACAGTTTTGTTTCTTCGATTAGTTTTATAAATGTCGCCAGACAGAGAGATCCCACCGCTGTCACCAAAAATGTTACGTCCCGGGTTTGTGCTTTTGCAATGGCACAGGATGTAACCTCGTTTTGAACGAGTTAAATGAGTGTTGCTCCTTTTTTGGGCCCGTAGGCACGGACCGGGGACAGGAGCACACTGTGCTGGCGACCTTTTATAATTTGATTATGTGTAAAGCACTTCACCTACCTATCGTTGTCTATTGAGAAATAGATTTATCCCTCTTGACGTTTTCGATGGTCGTCCGTCGACAGACAGCAGTCTCCACTCACACCGTGGTCGCCCTTGCGTTTCCCGCTGACCCGGAAACGTAGGATCTGCTGTCGCGGAAGACGGGAGGATCGTTGCAATGACTCAACTCGCGGGGCTCTTTTGCATTTAACACGTGTGATTATATTAAAGTAAACTAACCTAGTTACAATAAAATTTAGACAGTTTGATCGAAAAGCCGGGTCTCCCTTTGAAGAGACTCCGGTAAGAGAGAACTAGAGGAGTACCCTCATGAGACGCGCGCAAAAGACTCTTTGTCATTTTTAGGTTCGCACTAATTTTATACTTTTATCCCGACAGAACTTCCAACCCAAGTCTCCTAGGAGACTTGTGTTGGAGGAAGCTCCAACGTTGTCGTGAGCCCGCCAATCTTAGACTGACTGTCAGGGCATCTTAGTCCCTTTTTATTGTTCATTTGCGGGTGGGGAGAATCGCTGATGTCGTGGAATTAGTTTCGTTGCTTTGTTCCCACAGGCGCGATCTTGCTGACACTACACTTCATGGAAGAGACTGCGCTGCCCGGGACTTCGGTAATGCAAACCTCCGATAGCCCGGGTCTCGGGTAACCCGCGAGTCTCGCGATAGCAATACATTTTCTACGTTCTTGTGATAATTTTCATGAATTTAATGTTCGCTACATTTATAATAAACTGGGTTGAGCCAGGACGTAACAATATATATATATATATATATTTATTTATTTATTTATTTATTTATTAGGGTGATTAAAAAAAATAATAATTTTTTTCGCGGTACTCAACGGAAAATGTTACTTCGTTATGAAAGGTAATTCATACAAAACTTGAGAGGTCTAAACATTTTTTTAGGTAGTGTTCAAACGACTTTTTATTTTTTTTCTCGATTTTTCGTCAATTTTTTTTCTTCACCTGTTTTCTTACTGCAAAACAACATATTACTAAAAAAAAACACGCATACTCAAATAGACGTTCAGTGATGTGAACATCGTATTCTTGTTCATCAAATGGTTGATATCATTTTCACAACCGAATTACATATATCGATTCTTAATCTGCAAATACAAATTGTTTATGGTGAAAAAAAAATTTTAATAAAAATTGTGTATTGTTACAGAAAAAATTAAATCAAGACTTACATTGGATCACGAACTAACATTTTCTGCATCGAGATTAAAAGAGAAATTAATACTCCGATAATCAGGGGGAAAAACATGAAAAAGGCGTTTGAGCACTAACTAAAAAATTGTTTAGAACCCTCAAATTTTGCAAAACTTTCATTTTCTGAACATACTTCAATATTCCGTTGAGAAAAAAATCTACATTTTTTTGAATCACCCTAATATATATATATATATGATTTCGGTCAGTTCACGTGTCAGGGTTTAATCGAGCCAATCGTTTATCGCTAGCAACTATTTGCTTCCAAATTGTGGATCGATTTAGTACACAAAGTTCGCTCCGCTTCCTCCCGTGATGGGCACTTGCAATATACTTGTATCTGTACGAAGATCTAATCTCAATCTCCGTATACGTACGTAACGGAAGCCTGCCCGGTCAAAATGGAAATTAGGTTGCGCTTCTCATCGCCCAGCTGATAGATCTTGTATGGGTGTAAATCTATATATTGAGGTCTCTTGATGTGCTTATATATGTCTATGCGTACGTACATGTTGTAGATACCTCATGCCTACGCATGGGTAAGGGGAGTGGAAGAAGCAAATTTCGATCCGGTTACATCTACGTCGTATTGGTTATTAGCACGACTGCCTGTTTTGAAAACGGTTCTGACGTTTTTGTGAATACACATTGATTTTGAAAACGGTACAGGCAGCCGAGTATCTTCGAAATCCACTTCCATTAAATATATATATATATATATATATATATAATGAAATGATCTGGTCAAAAGTTTTCGATCACTTTGAGCAGCTGCAAAATTATATTATTCTAATATGATTCATTTTATTTCTTATTTTACGAAGACACTTCATTGCTCTACAAAATGAATGATATTAATCTATTATTTTGTATATTTGGTCATTTGGCAGTTATCCAACAACTGATCAGCAACTTTTGACCCGTACTGTACATGCTTATATATATATATACATGTGTATACATCTATTATGTTATATAATATTGTATTTGAGTATATAGTATTATATTATGTCGTAGAAAATTCCAATACAATATGTTATTATAAATGCAAATCCATACATTACCCCGAGCAAAGTCTGTCTGAATTTATATATATATATATATATATATATATATATATATATATATATATATATATATAGAGAGAGAGAGAGAGAGAGAGACAATTATAAGGTGGCCATATCATTTTCGAGTGTCTTATGCGCCAATGCTCTACTTCGTTTGACTCACCTGTCAGGATAATTCGTCGCGAAATCCCCCCCCCCCCCCACTACGGCTCATTTTACTGAGCATGTCAATTAAACCTTGCACGTTAAATCACGCGGCTTAATACAAGGGTATTAAATTATCCCCGGACGATCTCCTGCTCCATCTATGTACTCAACAGACGTATTCAAGGATGTACACAAATGTATATAGATATATATATTTTTTTTTTAATTGAATTTCGCGATATTATTGTTGAATTATAAGATGGAATTTCCCAAATTTGATATTTACTTACAGACTTAAATTTTAATGACTAATTATTGAATTGCAAGATTGAATATCGCAGAATTGTTGTAAAATGTTGTAAAAAGGGAACCTAACAGTTTTGGGTTTTTATTGAGAGCAGTCAAGTGAGCGGAAGACGTTCGGGGAGAGGGAGGTCGTGTATATTTTTTTTGCGCGCTCTATATATCTCGCAATCTATATATATATATAGATTGACTTGTGATATTGTCGATCTTCGCGAGCTCTCGATCTTGATGGTCTTACTTATACGTATACAGGAAGATTCAAAAAAGGATAACGCGCGTCCTAGCATAAAGAGATGGGCAAAAAACTGCCAGGGCCCTTTATAGCGTATTTGAAAACGTTCCACACTGCGACGAAGCTGAATAGAAAAAAGGGGCATGACGAAATCGTCAAAGACACGTACGAACATACTGCAAAACGGGGTTAAATTGACATATAGTAAAGGGTAACTTTGACAGTTTTTGGGGCTACTTTAACGGAGCGTGAAAATACGGTAAATGTGTGCGCTTTTAACATTTTTTTTTTTGCTCAAATTTCTTGTTTAAGTTTATTATAATGTTGCTAAAGTTTATTATAATGTTGTTCAAGTTGATTTTTATGTCAATGATCATTCTAAGACTGATTGAGTGTCTATAATAGCACCCTAGGATACTTTCTTGTATAACATTTCCTTAATAAAGATGACAATTTGATTGTAACAAATCGTTGTTTTTCATGTAATTCTGTGTATAATGCGTAAAATATTAATTTTTTTTTATCAAAATGATGTTGAAGTGATCATTAATCTTTGACATAAGGTGCATTTTAATGCCTTGTCAAAGAAACCCCACACTTGAGTTTACTTTGACACATTTGAAAAAAAAAAATATATATATATATATATATATATATAACTGTGGGGGCGGGGGTGAAAAAAGTATATAAAACCCCACACATGAGGTTACTTTGACACTTTAAAAAATATATATAAAACTGTGGGTGCGGGAGTAAAAAGTGTATATAAAATCCCACACATTAGGTTACTTTGACACTTGAACACAACTATATAAAACTGTGGGGTCAAGGGGGGGAAAAAGTTGGACTGTAGGGTCTTAGAATAAAGTTCCATACAAAAAACTTCCAAAACTTGTTCATAGTTACCACATTTTACGGTACTGCTCCGAGTTATTAGGGGGTGGGGGGAGGGGGGGCATTCGAAAAAGCAACGATTTCTCGAGTGGTTCTTTCGCAGATAACGTTAAAAGTACCTGGAGGAGGTCTGGTGACGAATGGGAAAAAACGCCACAGAAGAAAAAACTTCATTGTTGCTCTTTCCGGCCATGATAATCCAATCCCTTGTCACGTGTCAATCAGGCATCGTGCTTATTCTGAACGAGCCTGTAGCACGTACGTTTTCATCGAAGACTACGGGATAAAAAGGGGAAAAGAGTTAACGACGGGAAATTCCTATTCTTCCACTTGGATTCGTTTGGTAGAAAAGAAAAAACGAGAAAGAAGAAAAAGGAACGTGCCTCTTTCCACGAGTTTTCTTTTCTCAGCGTCGAGGAACGCGAACTAACGAGATCTTGGGGGCGTTTCGATACGATGAGAAAATATCACATGGCCGTTATTACCACCATAGAAATGAAAGTCGGAAAATTGCGACCTTGCGAACTTCATTGCCAGAGAACTTTGGTCTATCGCAAAGTCGGGATTTTTGCGCGGACATACAGAAATATAAACGATCACAGCATCGAACCGGGCTTCGACAATTAAAATACACATCATACCCGAATGAAAAAAGATCATCACTTAAATAATAAAAGTTCCATTATCGCAAATTGGGTATTCTTTATTATGAAGTATCGATAATATTTTTTCTTGTTACTACATAATATTGGCACTGTTTGAATTATTATCAATGATTCATAATTATATTTTACAGTTTATATTTTACATATTTATATTTTACACAATTATATTAACATAATTATATTTACAATGCCAAAGAGGAATTTCGCTCAATCGAATGCTTTTCGATTATTTATAAAAAATATTATATAAATAATTATATACATATACATTATATAAATAATAATATAAATATATCAAATTATAAGAAAGAATATAGTTTAAGAGATATATTATGTATTTAATTAAGAGATGAGAGTTAATTATTTAGAGATAAGAAATAATATGAATATACGAAATAAATTATATAAATAGTTATATAAATATACATTATTTATGAAAAGACACTACTTTACGTTAAGGGGCAAAATACCTTGCGCCGAGTAAAAAATTGCTCATTTTCATGACTTTTTTTTTTAAAAGGAAGGGTTTCGTCACCATTTTTAAAACTCAGGGTGTGTTTTGTTACTACTTTTGGCTATTACATGGTATTTTTTTCGAATTTTCCGAAAAAAATGGCTCCATTTTGCAATACCATTTTTTTTTATTTTCAAAAACATTTAGATTCATGTTTCAGACAATAAGGTTATAAACATTTATACGAAATTTCATCACAATCGGTGGATTATTTTTTCAGCTATACAGTTTCGAAAATGCAGTTAGAAAATCGTGCCATACCTCCGCCATTTGTGAAGATTAATTAAAAAAAACACTACGTAACAGCCAAAAGTAGTAACAAAACAAACCCTGAGTCTCGAAAATAATGAAGAAATCTCTCCTACGAAAAAAATCATGAAAATCCTCAAGTTTTCGACTTCTCTAAACGTATACAAAGAATTAAGAAAAGTCTCCACATCTTGCTGACCGGGTGATATTTTTTTATCGCTTCGCCGTTATATTTTCCATCCTCGTGAATCCCGCGACTATAAAGAAATGGATCATATCGCGCTCTGCAAGTCTTGTCTTCGACTACGCGATAAAAAAGATCGACTGCCCTTCCTCCCCCGTGCGCTTTGTCTGGACTTTATTCTCAACTTTTATCCTCTAACCCTCTTTTCAAAGTCTCGTCTCATTGGTATTTGGCCGCGTGCACCGGAGAGTACATTTCGCGAAAGGTTCGCTTTGTCTCCGCGCAATCCTCGATAAAATTCGCTCGTTCGAAAAGCCCGAGTTTAAGTAGCGAAGGAATAATATCCCCGTAAGAATGGGCTTCGCTTGTTTCGCAAACTCCCCCGCATCCCCGGCCGTATACGTGCCGATACGTATCGATCTTGTAACTACACAGTGCTGTGCATAGATTACACGTGAATCTACAATCGTTCCAAGTACGCACCAATGAAGTTACCGAGGCTCTTACATCTCGTAAGCCGGACCAGCAAGAATACTCGGCGAACTTTTCTCCGTGGATTATTACGACGATATAACCGTACTGCAATATATACATTTTCGTGCCCTTTCGAGCTTTTGCGTTATTATCCCTTCTACGTTTACCTCTCTTAACGTTAACTTGTCACATTATAGTTTAAACTTTATAGTTTTACAGTGCTTGAGAGACCGATCAGAGCGTATTGGCTGCAGCCACTTTTCCTCATTCACTGCTTTATCGCATTTGCACGAGGGCACAGGGAAACTGAGAAAAACTGTGCTAATGCGGGTGACTATATTTTACTCACAAGGATCATCAGTGTTCGCCGTTGATTGGGTTGAAAAATGTGATAAATCATTGAAAACTATCAGACACGTATTTTTTTAGCCGCGGAATAACGATTTGAAGGGGGGGAATCACCCTTCAAAGAAAGACGTTTCGGGGGGTGGTTTTGCAGTTTCACCCACGAGCAGGCCACCGATTTCAATTAAACAAAAACCAAAACTCTTCTCACGTAACGCGATGAAACATTCACTATAGAATGGTTGAAAAATAAATCAATTGAGGGGTAACACGCCTTTGTTCGAGGGGTCGTTTCTCCCTTTAGAAACGTTCGTCCGCAGATTAAAAAACACGTGTCTCATAGTTTTCACATATCATATATGAGTTTCAACTTGTCAGTTTCAATTGCATTGCCATTGGAAGCTCCGCGAAACTGCCTTCCGCTCATTAGTTGGCGCGCATAGCGGTCGCCCATCCAAGTATTGGCTTCCGAATGTACCTATATGTAAATATAAACACATAGTATACAATAATTATATAAAATTATATAATATTATATAATGTAATATTACATTATATCATATTATATTATATTATTATTATATTATCATTATTATATATCATATATCATATTATTATATTATATTGTATTGTATTGTATTGTATTGTATTATATTATATTATATTATATTATAGTATATCACATAATTAAACATATGTACATGTATATTCTTTTACGCGTTTACGACTTAGGCATGCAATTCAAAATCCTCATATAAAAATCGTTTTTCTCTAATAAAAATTACCAATCACAAAGCGCAACCCACGAAAGTTATATTAGCTGGAACCACTGAAACCGCCCGAATTCTAGCAAGCACCACACCATAAATAATTCCCCAAAATAAACTGATTTCCCTCGATAAGTTCCGATCGGAAGAAAAATGCATGCTCTTTTAACCGAATAATTTCATTTTCCTACAGTGGCGAACAGTTTTCTCAAGGAACACGCGCGGCAAAGCGGCTTACGCGTACATTTACTCAACCGGTTTTTCTTTCGCCAATTCCCCCCCCCCCCCCTCTTGTTTGATCGTTACATCAGTGGGATCAAACTGACGGGCATTTTCCATTTTATTTTTCGCCCTCCGATGTAGATTTTTAAATAAACGAAGCTAGCTTGGCGAGGCTTGCGCTCCGAAAAACGACCGCGAGGAGAGTAAGGAAAAAGTAATTCGGCGTCGAGAGACAGAGAGATAGAGCTTTTCGATCTTTTTCACTCTCCGCGATTCATTTTGCGCGCTTAGCGCGAAAAATCGGGAAAAGGAAGAACAGACGCAAAGGCTTTTATTGGCTCTTCCAGTCTGGCGGACACGCGAGTGCTGCTGAAACCCTCGCGAAACACTCCAAATGGATACGCCGCGCACACACACCCACACACACACACACACACACACACATATATATATATATATGGTATATGTGTGTGTAATGTGTTAAAGGGATCAAGAATTGAGAGCGACGAGAGGAACGTGGTCGAAACACAGAGCCTTGGCAGCTCTTCAACTTCTGCCCTCGTCGCTTTTTCTTTCCATTCCGTTTTTCTCTTGCGCGCGATTGCGAGGCAAAAGCGGCGATCAGCCTTCTCTGACCCAGCTACACGCTATGCCATACGTATTCGAGGCTATATATGTTTGGCCACACTCGTACTCTCCTTATTGCTCATCTTTGGGCTACACCCGAATTTCTTTTTCTCGAAGAACATTAAACGAAGTTCGTTCGATAACATCATGAATCGATCGATACGCGTGAAAAAGATGGAAGAATATTAAACCTCGGCGGACGGGTTTGGGAGAAAATGAAAAGTTTGTTCTAGCTGTTAATTTCGATTTATTTACAAGTGAATCAATGCTGCTGTCGAAGGGGAAGTTCTGGTAGTGTGCAACCGTAGTGTATATAGGGCATTCCATACTAATTCGACCTGGGTCTGACCCTCGACCCCTCAAATCTGGTTCCCGATTTTTCCTATCATTACTCTCACTCTATCAAGCAATTACAATTTGTTTCTTTTTACAATTACAATTTTTGAATTTTTTTCTGAACAGCTCGATGGCCGTAATCGAAAAATCTGAAAAAGTTGCCAAAAATACAGTGTCAGATATAAAAAGTGTTGGTGTAAAATACATAATTTATGGGCTTTTGCTTCAACCCGTTTTTTAGCTTTTTGTCAACCATGATAAAAAAAAATCGAAAATTACAAAATACACTTTAGAAAAAACGGAGAAATTTTTTTGAAAACCTGGTATTATGCATACAAAATTTCGAGCAACAGTTTACAGTAAATTGACCTCTGCTTCTTGTTTTTTTTCATTTTTTTTTGCTCAAAAAGCTAAAAAACGGGTTGAAGCAAAAGCCCAGACATTATGAATTTTGCACCAACATTTTTTATATCTGACACTGTATTTTTGGGAATTTCTTCAGATTTTTCGATTACGGCTATCGAGGTGTTCAAGAATTCATGACGCGCTCAAATTTATTTTGACAAATCTGAAAAAAATGGTAATCGCTTGATAAAGTGAGAGTAATGATTAGAAAAATCGGGAACCAGATTTGAGGGGTCGAGGGTCAGACCCAGGTCGAATTGGTATGGAATACCCCATATATATATATATATATAGGTGATTTATAAAAAGTGATTTCAAAGACATTTGAGCATTTCAGGGACCATCAGTGTCCCTTGAGAAGGCTAAACATTATCAGGAACCAGGAGCAAAAGGGTTAAACATTCTTTCGGCAATGCCGCGTCTTTTATATCGTGAGGCGATCGCTGCGTCGCGTCTCTGGCATTTACCGAACAATTCCCTCTCGGGGAGAGCTTTAAAGCGGATATAGCGCGAGAAAAGTTTGAAACATTGCGGGCCTCAGGGGAAAGACAGTGTGAAGGGTGGGAGGGAGTTTCCTCGAGGGTGAGAGCTCGCAAGGAGGTCCCAGTACGCCTTAAGGCTATACATCTGTCGACGAGCTTCGTTCTCTCTCTCTCTCTCTCTCTCTCTCTCTCTCTCCCTCCCTCCCTCTCTCTTTCTCCCTTCGTCCGAATCCCTAGTCAAAGCAGCGCAGAAAATTGGCACACACCGAAGTGACTTTCACGGCAAGGGGATGCCAAAAAAAACGAAGGAAGCTTAAAAAAAAGGAGTATTCGCTGAAAATTCGTCTCGACGGCACATTCCCCCCTTAACTCTATGACCGAAGTCTACGGACGATGGGCAAGCAGTTTGTGACGTGTGTAGAGCTCGAGCGTGTATCTGTTTCTTTCTTTTTTTCGCTCTTTTTCATCTCTCGAATTCCCGGCGTATACGTACTCGCCTTTCCATGGGCTTCGTACTTGATTTCGAAGCCATTACCGGCGTGACGAGAGCGCTCGACGAAAGGGCAAGCACCGAGAGGGTGATACTCGATTTGATCTCCGCGTTTTCGGTTTTTGTTTTTCTTCCTTTAAGGGGCTACAAATGTTCTCGACAAAACAGAGTTTGCACGCGTTAACGAGCTCATTCGAAGACAATGTGAATTCAACTTTTTCTCACAGTTCATAACGAACAAATTTTCCGTTTTTTATTGCCCGAGCGCTTGTGATTGAACAGACGAATGTGCAACTTTCGCGGCACTACGTACTCTCACTCGATCAATTGATTCGCTGATGTGTGCAAACGAAGTGCCTGTGAATAATATACTCCGTGTGAAGCAAATCGAAATGGAGGCTATGAATTTGTTCCATTTTTTTCTCCACGATGTGCCGATATTGCCGGTGACAAAAGTTTTCCAAAAGAAGGCGATTTACCACGAGTGCCAATTTCAGCGGTGGACGATTAATTGAATGAATGAATAAAACACCATAAGCTCGAAACAGTACCGCCATTTTTGCAGAATAACACAATGACAGAGACCAATCAATGTAGTCTGAATATCCGGTTGTGTATTTCATACACCGGGGATTCGAATCAAACTGATGAAAATTTTTATAAACTCGCGCTCTCTGCTCTTCATTTTTCCCTCGCGAGAATTTTTTTTTTCGTTTTTTTTCCATCTCTCTGCTCGAAATTCACACATATACACGTACCTACTCTCGTTGATATTGTGTTCCACGCCATTCCTGTTCCATTTCGCGGATCAAAGAACACCAATCGTAGCGGCACTCCCGTCACACACGTCCCGACGGGAAATCCTCTCGAATGAGAGAAATCGCGAGCGCCACGGAAAACGAGAGGGAGGGACAGAGAGAAAGATTGGTGTAGTACGTAAATTACCATTTGTAAACGACTACCTGAATAGAGAGAACAAGTACCTGGAAGTACCATCCATACATTACTATGGGTGTGGGGGGGGGGGGGCTAATTGGAACATATGTAGAAATATATAACAATGATGATAGTTATAGACATTATGTTACTTAATAATAAGAATTATTCATGTGTATATATATATACACATAAATAATTCTTACTATTAAGTAACCCAATGTCTATAACTATCATCATTTCTATATATTTCTACGTATACATTATACATACATATAAGAATTATTGATGTATATATATATATATACATAAATAATTCTTGTTGTTAAGTAACATAATGTCTATTACTATCATTTCTATACATTTCTACATATGTTCAAATTGACCCCAAATACATATGTATATATGTATGTATATGCATATGGATATGTATATAGTATATCTATATTACTAACATTACTATAAATTGAGTAACTATAGAGAAAAAGGAACTATACTTTTTGGGAATGGTGCATTTGGATATTACTTTACCGCACCGCTGCAACCCGTTGCTAATTTTTTACACGTAATTGCCCTTTCCACCACTCTGAACATTTTAAAACCATTAAGGCGGTATTATTTCCTACAGCACTGTTTTGGAGTTGATTTTTTGAATAAAAAAACGTTTAAATTGTTCGAGTTTTGTCTCTGAATTTTTCTACACAGGTCTATTGATCTATTAACAATATGTGGAAATAAAAAAATAAATGTTCTTTTATGTACTTGTGTACGTTTGTTCACAGCGGTGGGCGGAAAACGCCCCTAATTGGCGATCGGTGTTGGGAAGTTGTATGAATTTGAAAAAAAACCAAATATATTCTCAACCTGTATGAGTGTTCATGTTTGGTACCAGAAATACAAAAAATCTACAAAATCGAGGCATGCTAAACTCTGATCATCAATTTTCCTATTTATCTTATTATTAAAAAAGAGTTATTAAAAAAAAATTAATTCGACTCAGTTCTGCTACCATGGTTGGTGAACAGTCTACTGAAGGCGTATGCCAAATCTGTGGTTGCCGATTTGAAAAGCATAGTTTCGAGGCAAACGCGTTTAGAGTTGCTGCGTCTCGGGTACGCTCCTGGAGCGTACTCCTCATCATTTCTATGACCCGGCTAATTTTATGAGTATCATTAGGAGGATAAGATACCTTTCGACGAGCAAAACATCGCTGATTTTCATGGTTTTTTTTTAAGGTAAGATTTCTGCACCATTTTTGAGACTTAGAGTATGTTTTATTCATATTTTTGGCTGTTACATCGTATTTAAAAAAAAATAATCTTTAACACTTATTCCAAAAACATCCAAGGCAAGTTTCTTCTTTCATTAACAATCGTACGTAAAATATGAACCAAAAAAGTAAGAAATCTTAGAAATGTATGAAATTGTACGCTTTGGAACAAAAAGGTAAAGTTTCCCGGAAAAGGGCTACATTTTTTAACAAAAAAACTTCTATTTCAATTGTAAAAAAATATTTAGGTTCGTGTTTCAGACAATAAGGTTGGGAAGATTTACACCAAATTTCACCAGAATCGGTGGGTTAGTTTTTTAGCTACATGTCACGCCAGTTTTGAAAATGCAGTTTAGAAGATCGTGCCATACCTTCGCCATTTTTGAACGTTCATTATTGGAAAATACGATGAAACAGCGAAAAGTGGTAATAAAACATAGCTTAAGTCTCAAAGATAGTGAAGAAATCTTTCCTCCAAAAAAAGAAATCATGAAAATCAGCAATTTTTTTCTTCGCTTAAAGGTATCTCCTCGTTCAAACGGTTTTCACAGACGTATTCAGAAAGGTCCGTAGAATAATAAAATAAAATGCAAAAAATCGTTTTTTTTTTCAAATTTCCAGACAACAATACTGCCTTCGTTTAAAAAAAGCGCACTCGGTAACCCGATCGAGGCTCTCCAATTGTGCCAGTGGAATATTCCGCTCAGCTCGCATTTAATAGTAATTTTGAATCGCCCGGATTGAAAAAGCAAGCTACAATTCCAAAAAAATCCTTCCTGGTCAACTTTGACCCCGATCGACCTCGACACAGATAAAAATATTATGTTCGTCGACAGCGCAATCCGATTTTATCCACTGAACACGCGACGACGTTTTACTAAGTTTGCGATTCAGTTGACCGAGCGTTTCGACACTTTCGCGCAATTATTGCCTCGCCGGTATTCCCGGGAATGTTCAGGGCGTTTTTTTTCACCCAAAGGTACGACGTTAAAAAGATTTTTACGGCAAAGTTTTACGATCGCGAAATGGATTACGCGCGCAATTACGAGGCGGCTTTTATTTGTGCAGTCGACGAGACCAATGATGCACGCAATTGTACAGTTAAACTGTTTTGCGTGAATTATCGAGATCCGGCGATTTGTGAAATTCCGTATTGACAAGCCAGCCAATTTTCCTGGTCGCCGCAGACAGAACTATTTTTAATGATCGTTGGAACAGAATTCTGCGGTAACCGTCGCGTTTGTATAACCGATTTGTTTTCTCGCGCTATCACTTTCGTGCCAATACACTCTATTCGATTCCTGCGGCGTTACGAATAACGTTGATTGTAACGAGTCTGTGAGCCTTCCATTCGGAACTCGAGCCGAACAAATAAAATCGATTTGAGTGTCCAATTTCAAGACCCGCGTTTTGTAAACCGACCAAATATTGTCACTCGTTGCCGATGGGTCGTTTTATTTGAGCCATTGTCGTGACCAAATAGAACGAGAAAAATGATGACGTTGAAGTTTGCATTGTTGGAATGCAACGTTTTTTAGTTCATTTTTTTATTTTTTATTTTCATCATTACCGAAAGCCTTTTCTATGCCAATTGAGGTCGTGAACCTCTAATAAGAATGCATAAAAGCAACTGAAGGCTTTCCACATAGGAAAATGGCAAAAAAAACCGAACAATTAAAAAGAATTATTTTCCGTTGAATTGGAACGATGCGAACTTCAGCATCATGAAAAGTTCTCGCTTTCCATCATCCAGTTCCATGAATAAAACTCCCAATGAATGATGTTATTTTTTCCGGAATTGTTTCAGAAAGTACGTTTCGCGTCATTCTACAGAAGAGCAGCCGCGGTCTCGGTCTGAGCTTGTCGGGTGGCGGTACAGCCGGTCCAGTTAGGGTCAAAAGGCTCTTTCCGCAACAACCGGCGGCTCTCTCCAACAAACTTCAATCCGGTGACATTCTACTGGCGGCGAACGGTATCCCATTGACTGGCCTCACCAACTACGTAAGCATACTCTCATCTATGACTCGTTCGCGACAACCCGCCTGGCCCTTGAGCTCTTCGGCACGTCACGCACGTCAATTCAAGCACGAGAAATGGAAAATGTTCCACGGATCTATAGACCAGACGCCCGAAAAGCAGGGCCTGTCCTCTCCATCAGCCATTGGACATTGCACTCGAAAAATGGACCCATGCTTGGTTCGATTGCTGCAAAAGCTCGTCTGATGCGCAATGGAAGCTGCGTAATACAGTGATCTGCGAACTTTCCGAATCGCAAGATTGGATGTGCGCTCATAGCGACCTCTGCAAAAACAAGTGT
Source organism: Ophion costatus (assembly GCA_951751655.1). Taxonomy (NCBI): domain Eukaryota; kingdom Metazoa; phylum Arthropoda; class Insecta; order Hymenoptera; family Ichneumonidae; genus Ophion; species Ophion costatus. Next base: position 22,066,379 of record OX632362.1, on the reverse strand, counting down.
GTTGTTTTTATGCACTTTACGTGTGTAAATGGGTGTAGACACTTTGTACACATTTTAACGTGTGTAAAAAAATGACGGTGTATAAATAACACGGATATATGCGTCCAAACAACACACTTACGTGTCTTATTATCTTACACACGTTAAAACGTGTAAAAAGTGTTTGCAGCCATTTACACACTCAAAGGGTGTAGAAACAACACACTTATTTTCGCAGTACTGCATACACATGGGATGCGTCGGAAAAATTAATTCAGTGACAAAGCTTTTCATCGTCTAAATATATGTATTTATTGAAGATTACTTATACATTACGCTGTGTTGATGGTATTAATTATATTAATTGTAAAGTTAATTATATATTTACAGTTTTGATAGTTGTCTTTTCTAAATACATTATGATGATGTAGTATGATGCGAGTAGACACACGATGGATTTGTTGACCATGGGTTGGGTATTTTAACCCGTATATTACAATCTGCTACCACAATTTTCATTATAGAGCTTGTGTGTGTATACTAAGATGTTAATTGAATCCGTTAACCGGTTAATTGAAGATTAAATGTGGTCTTGTTAACCGGTCAATCAATAAATGTCAAACCAACCAACGAGTATAACGTGATGGCGTAACCAAGGTAATTTTAAAAACATATGATCAATAACTCGCAATTAACACACGTAAACTGTGTTGCTTTTTCCCGTGTTATTTTTGCTCGTGTGTTGCCATCAATGTGTATTGTTTAGTTCAATGTGTGTAAATATGCGTCTTGTATGTTGATTCTACACACTTTATGTGTGTTCCTCCAATAAGCGTGTTGTTTATAGGGACAGCGACGAAGGTGTGTAATAATCTAATGCATAAAAATTGTACACTCACGTGTGTAATTTTAACGCATTAAGTGTCACCAAATGCATAAGTGTGTAGAATCAATATATGGCAACGCGTGTCTCGCCTTTATGTTGTGTTACTTCTACCTACTTTGAACACACGTCGAACACGCCTAGTTTTTGCAGTGGCCGGGAAAGTTCATTGAATAACTGTTTGACAATGGCAGGAATGGTGCAGAGTCGTCTGATATAGGGTACAGATGCCGGCAGATCAGAGATTGGGCTCTGGAGTGCTTCTTACTCAAGTGGAGCGGAAAACGAGTGCTATATGCGTTCCCACGAGGCGTTTGGAAGAGCATGTATTTACGAAAGACAGAGAGAGAGAGAGATTTAGGTACCTTATCAGGGTATATTCAAGTAAATCGAACAATTGCCCGATTTAAGCATCCTCAGGATCACCGTCCTCATCAGCCATGCGGAACTTTGGCTAATACGGCAACCCATGTACCAAGGTGTACCAGGGTGGTGGTATACCAAAGATTCTGGGCTTATACGCATAGGATGGGCGCGAGGAAGCGAAGGCCAGTCTACCAGTCACGTGTTTGCTTATTCCTCCTTGCACATTCCGATGGAGCAAGGAAGACAAGATAGGCATTCTGCATTATCCTCGCTCTCCCTCGTTCGCTTCCTTTTGTATACCGGTGTTGCAAAGATTTACATGAGATTAGCATAATGCAAGTCCCGATGGTGTCTATAAGCGTTGAACGGAACATTATCCGCCAGCGCGCATTATTGGGTCGATCCAAACAACGCTACGTTGTAGCAAACATCGTCGTGCCGCTTCGAGCGAAAGGTTTATCCCGGGAGCATGCCCGTACCGGAGGAATAATACAGTAACCATTTTCCCTGTATTCCAAGGCTTGCGATACAGCCCTGTCGCGAAAGAATGAGGAAAAGAGGCGAATCGACAAGCAACAGCGTTCCCTTCCTAATCTCATTCTCCATGCTACTTGTTGCAGGAGGCTCTGGAAGTTCTACGAACTACGCCCAGCACGGTCGAGCTTGTTGTCTGCCGTCTTCCCGGTGACGCGAGTATAACGCCACCCGGTGCACCACCACCGCCACCCGCGAGACGAGAACCACCACCGTCTTTGCGGATTCTCAACCCTCTGCCACCGCTTCAGATTGAACCCTGTGGGGTACGTTTGTCTTTCCGATTCTCTCGTTCTCGTGCACGACACCCTCTGTAAAATTGCTTCACAATGGTCGACAGTGGCCTTTGGTGAACGGCGACTTAGGAGTTTCTTCGTAAAGGGGAGTTTCCGTTGTTCATCCGGGGAGAATCAATTTACCGGTCCATTTGGGCTTCGAAGTGATGGACTTCCATAGTTCTGCCTTTGCTTATTAAGATAAATCGTTGATGCTGCAAGCTCGGTGGAAAATGTCGAAGTTGATGAACTAATTGCTGGAGTAACTATGCAATTCCGATCGTCTTTGTTAGTGCTTTCCAAGGACAGCTTGCAGGGTTGAACGTAACTATTTGCAAAAGCGGTTTATTGATGATTATGACAGATGTGGGGATGTGGTATGGGATTCTGGTTGAAAGGAATGTACTGAATTCGACGACAGTTTGGTATCCCACTAGATTGCTTTCTCTGTAAATAGAAGACCGGAAGAATCCTGCCAGGATGTACTTTGTGGAAGGATCTTTGGTGTTGTCCGTTCAAAAGAAGTCACATTCGCCACTCTTTCCCCGTCATCCCGTTAATGTTGCTTTTTTTCGGTCTGTCGGAATTCTACAGGAGTTCGACATAGAAATGACGAAGGTCGCGGGTAGTCTGGGCTTCACACTGAGGAAGGTGGACAGCAGTGCCCTCGGGCATTACGTCCGGGCTTTGGTGCGGGAGCCGGCCTTAAGCGACGGCAGAATACAGCCCGGCGACAAGATCGTAGCTGTGGACGGTGCAACTCTGTCGCCAATGAGCCACGAGGAGGCTGTCGCTCTTCTCAGACAGTGCGGTCCAAGGGTGAAACTGCGTTTGTATCGTGACTTGGCACAAACTCCGGTCTCCGCGCTGTCCCCGACTGAGCCGGATCATCCACTCCGTCCACCACGAACAAGTTTGAGGTAAGATCTTCGCACTCTCCTATCAAACTCCATCACTCGCCCTTCCTCTCGACAAATCACCCAGTAGCTGTTCCCCACAAGAAAAATTCACATGCTCACTTGTCTCACGGTCCGCGAGATAAATCCCCGTCCGAACTGGCACGGAACTTTTGTCCAATATCATGGCTCTCGCCACAATGGAACTTTTTCGTTGCTCGCTGGTTTCTTTAAGCATGAAAAAAAAACGCACGAGCAGAGCTGTGGGGCCGCTGTCCGGTGCAGTCGATGAACAGTAGTGATGGTGAAAGGTATAGATAGTTGTGACCAACAGTACCATTTGTCTGAAACACCCCAGGAAAAAAGGCACGTTCGACATTCCAGCGTAAAAATGGTACTTTTTCGCGGACAGTCTAGCGTAAAAACGGAACTTTTTCGAGGACATTTTGGTGTAAAAGTGGTACCTTTTCTGAGACATTTCGGCGTAAAAACGAAACTTTTTCGCGGACATACCACCGTAAAAACGTTATTTTTCTAGGACATCCCGGAAAAATTGTACTTTTCTAGACATACAAAGATGGTTTCGGAGTTGTCATATTCAGTCAGAAGTCAGTAGCGATGGTCATAGGTATGGAGGGTCGTGATTAAAAGTACCATTTTTCCTACCCGGATCAATAATATTTGATGTGGAAGTTAATGTCTGTACTTCGTACCAGAGCAAAGTAACATTTAGATGTTCTTTTCTTGAATACCGTCAAGCAAGAAAATGGTACCCCGCCCAAGTTAGCTCCGCAATGCAAACCAGTCCTCGACAATAGCGTGCCTCAATAGACTTCGATCTAACGTAGCGGCGAATAGGGCGCTCCTTTGCAACCTTATATCCAAAGGCAAAAAGTGAATTCCTGTATACGATGAGAAGAATGCCATTTATCCATGGTAAACTCGGTATATCTTCTGCGGATGGCTACGCTCGACTTCCGTCATTCACGGTTTCATTCAAAGAAACTTCCATTCCCTGCTTTGGTATGCTGTTGAGAATCTTCAGATTTCTATCTTTAAACGAGACGCGCGGGCCCGAGTTTCGTTGAGCTCGAGCGACGATTCACTCGCATACATGCCTGTGAATAGGAAAATATTCTCTGTGCGGCACCCGCGCGCGAGTCGTGAGAAATAATTGTAATGACGGAAGAAAGAGAGAGTGGGATTCACCTCCGTGGAGTCGCGCCAAATCTTGGGACCCCGTTGACAATGGAATATAAATAGTTATAGCACTCGCGAATGGCTATATGCGAGTGGAGCAGACGGTGCGCAGCCATTTTGCCTTTATGCGTTCAACCAAACCGCGACTTTGGCGGTTCTACACCATTGCAGGCAAGAAGCGGTAGACATGCTGTGCGACCTTGCGGTACGTAAATTGTCACCCGGTACGTCCAACGGATCAACGGCGATCCAAACTTCCGGCGGATCCTCCAACTCGCCGAGGAGACTTCGAAGGCCAGCCTCCCGAACACCCACAGCTAACAATGAACACGGTACGTCACAGCTGTGCCATTTTGCTCCCTCGAAGGGAAAGCTCTTTTCATGGATTTTTTGTTCTTGGCATTCCAGTGCAAACTTTGAAGTTTGGAATATTCCAAAACGACGATTAAGGGACCATTCCAGTGTGAAACGCTTGAAAATTGGTGTTTTTCATGATGTTTGCTTTTTTTAAATGAAATTCGAGGTAAAAATACGGAACTGGCGCTCCTGCTAGATTAGGCTAATTTTTGTTTGGGTTTGTTTGGGATTGTTTGAGGTTGTTTATGGTTGTTTAAGGTGTTAAGGTTATTCGGAGTTGTTTGGGTTTGTTTTAACCCTAAAAGAAAATAAGCTTGATTCTAGCAGGAGCTGCACTTCCGAATATTTACCAAATTCGATAATTGGTCCGATTTTTTTCTTCCATTCAAATGAATTATGTTGTACATGAATATATTTTTTTAAGTTTTAGTTTTATTTTTTATATAATTTTTTTGGCCACTGCAAAATAATGCCAAAAATAATAACGCCTGAAGGTGGAGAGTCCTACACGCCTCTAAAAATTGTCTGGAAGAAGAAAGACCAAAAATATTATTTATCAGTATGAAAAACCGTCGAAGCGTACAGAGGATTTTTTTCGATGACAATTAACAAAATGGTGGCCATTTAAAAATCAAGTGACAAATTCTGTGTTTTTTACAGGGTAGAAAAAATGTGTCATTTTCGAATTTAAAAAACGCATTTGCACGACGTTAAAGAATAGCGTGAAGAATGATGTGGAAAAATTTGAGACGGATAGCTTGAAAACTCTTCGTGTAAAATCTTCGACCGTTTTCAAAATCGTCTCACGTATCTGGTTGAATCCCTTTTTCTAAAAACGGCTGTAACGACCGGAATAATCCGAATGTTTATGAAACTCCATTTTTTTCGGATACTGAAAAAAAACGATTTTCAAAAAAATATACACTGGAATGGACCCTCAATGGAATTGCGAAAAAAAGTTTGTTAGTACTTGCAAAAACTTGCAGTTTGTGAGCTACCTGGCTGAAGTTTTGCAAACCGATAGTGCATCATAAGACGTATGTTTCGAAAAGATTCAGTGAAGATCGGTATAACGCTTCAAGGTTCTGAAGGATCTTTCATTTTCTGCAAAACGTTTTTCGCACCGCCACTTTTCCATTTTTTTGTACAGCTGGTTGAATTTTTGTACGGAATCAGAGTACCGTGCAACTCATTTTTGGACGAAAGTATGCAAAAATTGCCAAATCGCTGTAACTACCGCGATAGTTAAGCATGTTGAGTCCCCAATCGCTAATGATAATAGAATTCTGAAAATTTGGTACGTTTGGTAAATTTTGGTAAATTTGGTCTTATGGAAACTGTGTAACTTTGCAATCCGTTTTTTTGACCTCTCAATTTTGTAATATCTACAATATACTGAAAGCAACGGAAACAAAACGATGTTTATTGATACATTTTTTTAATTTCTTTTAAAAATTGTTCGTAACAAAATGTTAATTTTTTAATAACGAGCTTCCCAATAGTCGTGAAATTTTAACACCACCTCCTAAATACTTCATACAAAAACATACCAAATTTTCAGACTTTCCTTATTATTTTTTATTTCAACGCCTAAGGAGGTTGAAGTAATGATGATAGAGCTCTGAAAATTTGGTATGATTTTACATGAAGTATTCAGGAGGTCGTGTAAAAATTTCATGACGATTAAGAAGCTATTTATTGAAAAATTAACATTAGCATGTGTCATAGGGACTCAACATCCTCAAGGATTAACATTAACATGTTTCATAGGGACTCAACATCCTTAACAATTAACATTAACATGTTTCATAGGGACTCAACATTCTTAAGGATGTTACTGTTAGTTAAGATTGTTGTTGATTGTTGTGACTGTTAATTAAGATGAAACATGTTAATGTCAATTGTTAAGGATGTTGAGTCCCTATGAAGCATATTAATGTTAATTGTTCAATAAATAGCTTCTTAATCGTCATGACATTTTTACACGACCTCCTAAATACTTCATGTAAAAACATACCAAATTTTCAGAATTCTATCATCATTACTTCAATCTCCTTAGGGGTTGAAATAAAAAATGATAAGAAAATTCTGAAAATTTGGTATGTTTTCGTATGAAGTATTTAAGAGGTCGTGGTAAAATTTCACGATTAGGAAGCTCGTTATTAAAAAATTAACATTTTGTTAAGAACAATTTTTAAAAGAAAAAAAAATGTATCAATAAACTTCGTTTTGTTTCCGCTGCTTTCAGTATATTGTAGATATTACAAAATTAAGAGGACAAAAAAAAACTTATTGCAAAGTTACATCAGTTTCCATAAGACAACATTTAATTTGTGAATGTTAATTGTTCAATAACGAGCTTCCTAATTGTCGTGAAATTTTTACACGACCTCTGAAATACTTCATACAAAAACGTACCAAATTTTCAGAATTTTATTATCATTTGCGATTTCGGACTCAACAGCCTTAAGATACTGGAATAATTGTATGCACGGGAATAGAGTATCGCACAGGACATCTTGGTATTGAGTTTCACGAAAATCGGCGAGACATTTTCGATTTCGAGGGAGTATGAATTTTCAGATATGAAGCATTTTGTCGCTTGCTTTTGTTTGGGTGAAGAAAAAATGTGGTTTGCTCTCGGTTCACACGAGTTGACGCACATCCTTTCAGTTGCAAATGCAACTCGATCCTACGAAGTTCGATACGCGATTGCAGAAAATCATCTGACGTTCCATCCGATGCATCCGTCGTTGACGATCCAAACCGACGGTTCGGAGACCGATCAGTGCTCCATAAGAACCCAAGCGACGAATTCCCAGTCCGAAACACCCTCGAACGACATAATCGATCCGCCACCCTTGTACGACGTTTGCGACTCCAGCGATTCGTCGAAATTCGCACCTAGGCCGAGCTTTCTCAATCTCGTTGCGCCATCCGAGAAAGGCCACTTTCAATTCAGCCTCGAATCCGACTCGGATTACACCGGACCCACTATCGTCACCGAGAGCGACTCCAACCCCATCGGCGAGCACGATTACGAGGATATCCGAGCGAAGAACACGACGACATTGTCGAGCGACGAACAGGACAATAATCCACCAACCGAACCGGCCTCGATGCCACCACTCTTGTCTGCAACGAGAACCGTCAGCGGTGTTTTCAGCTACAAGAATCCGGCATACCAGAGCGCCAATCCTACCTGCGGCGGTATCGACAATAGTGCCAAGAACAAAGCCGCTCATTCGAGCGATCAAGACATTCCAGGTGAGTTCCCTCAACCTTTCGTCTAAATGAACCCCGCAAATGGATCATCGTGTTTTCTATTCGATACCTGTCAATTTCGAAATAACGTGGGTCCTTGAATTTTCTCAGTACCACTCGCCAGCTCGGTCAGGAAAAATTACTTATTCGTAATTCTATTCAACTCTCAATTCTCAATTCAATTCTGCAAATTTTTCCTCAAACTTTGCATCTCGTTATTCCTGTTTACTAAGCAATTTTCGCATATGGGCAACTGCAATTTTAATATGATACTTGTAATTTTCGAACTAACGCGTGTCCTTGAATTTCCTAATTGGCACTCCCGAGCTCGTTCAAGAAAAATCACTTATCCGAAATTCAATTCAACTCAGATGAAGATTCGTGTGCAAACGAGAACTTCTGTAATCTTTTCCTCAAACTTTGCTTCTCGACGTTCCGTTATCCTAAGTAAGTTTAGCATGTGGGTAACTGCAATTTTAATCTGATACTTGAGTCTTTCGAAATAACGTGTGCCTTCAAATTTCCTCATTGGCACTCGTGAGCTCGTTCAGAAAAAATCACTTATCCGCAATTCGATTCAATTCAGATAAAGATTCACGTGCATACGAGAACTTCTGCAAGTTTACCCCAAACTTTGCTTCTCGACACTACTTTTTCCAAAGTAAGTTTCGTATTTGGGTAACTGCAATTTTAATGATATTCGTAACTTTCGAAATAACGCGTGTCGCGAAATTTCACGAATTGGCACTCGCGAGCTCGTTCAGGAAAAATCACTAATCCGAAATTCAATGCAACCCAAATGAAGATTCGCGTGCAAACGACATCTTCCGGGATTTTCTTCCCAGTTGTTTCACAATTCTTCAACTATCTGGACTTGTCCGGAACTCGGTAAAAAACAGGAGAGATGAGGTACAAAAACACTCGGGAATCTCAGTGCATCAAAGTTTGTAGATTGCAGAGTCGTTTGTACGACAATTTTTCTCGAAGCAGACTTCGCAACTGCGTCGAGTCGATTCAGCTGGTGTTATTCGCGGTCGGTTGCAAGAGAGCCCCGCGCGGGCGATAAGAGCAGCGGCTCTTATCTCGCTGGAAAGATAAGGCGATTTATAAACAGCGCCAATAAAGCTGGAGTTTCCGTTTGCCCGCGTAACTGCAGGCAAAGTTCTAGGCGGCGAAGATCCCGTGGGAAGCAAGGGTTTGCTCAAGTGGAAGGGCGTCATGTTTGCTCCCGATGACGATGTTGACGAGGCATCCAGCGAGAAACCGGAAACGGAGAACACCTCGAGAGACTCCAACAGGGAGACCGCGAGGCGGCAAAATACGGCGGACGATGGAAACGAGGTGGGTGAATGTTTTATAGCTCTGGGGAGATTTGCTTTTGGGCCGAAGGACCAAGGACTTTGGACGGAAAAAGTAACGAGTTTGCGGTTCTTTGAAAAAATCTATGAGATTGTCACAAAAACTGCAGCCTTTTTGATACTTTTTTTCGCTCCTGATAAATCGAAAATTATTTATTGAAAAAGAGGTAATACATTTGTTGGAATATCGTTTTTTGTGCAATACGAAAATTCAACAAAATGATAAATTCAATAAACTTTTGCTTTTCAGCGAATTATAATGTATTTAAATAACAAATTCATGAAAATATTGTTTTCATAGAATTGCAATGATTCGAAAAATTAAACATTTATGCAAATATTTGTATTCGATTTTTTTAAACAGTTTTATTGACAATTTATTTATTTTTAGCGTTTATTTATTATTTTTGATTTATTTTAATTGAGTTTGTAGTTCATTTCGACTACGTCATTGTTGGAATAATCGAGAATTCATACGAGTTCAATTGTGACGTTTGATTTCGCTAGGTATTTATGGTGGAATTAACACGGGGTTGGAACAGTCGGTTAGGATTCAGTCTACAACCTGAGGGTAATTCCACTGTGATATCCGTCGTCCATCCCGACAGTGTCGCAGCCAAGGACGGTAGGCTCAGGCAGGGTGACGTATTGGTCATGGTGAGTTATTATAATTCATAATTATATCAATTAATAATCATAATATCGATTATTATCACGATAAATACGCAAAATAAAGCAAAATTCTTCCAAACACCATTTCCTTTTCGATCATCTGTGAAATTTCGAATAATCTGGCCGTAAAAATGAAGAAAAAAACTCCAAATAACCGAAAATTCGATGACTGCCAAACGTTAACAATTTTGCGGTTTCGAGCAATAAATACAAATAAAAATATTTACTACCTCCAAGCACCGAAAGTGCTCCTGCAAAAATTTTGCCACAATTTTAATTCGAGCGTAAACACCGACAAAAAGCTAGGCAGCAAAACATTGCCGAAGCTCTCTTCCAAGTCGTTCATAAAATCTGTACTCATTTTTCCGAATCAAAATTCTTCCAAATACGATTTCCTCCTCTAACATCTGTGAAATTCCGAACAATCCGGCCCTGAAAAAAGCTCCGAATAACCGAATACTCGATGACCGTCGAACGTTGACAATTTTACGGCTTCGAGCAATAAAAAAAAGAACGGTGAAATTCTCGTGTGAATTTCGAGGATCGTTCGACCTGGAATGCCCGCGGCTCTGATGGACACTCGTTAATGGATTTTCGCAGGTGAACGACGAGAGCGTGGAGAACATGGCGACTGCAGAGATAATAGACTTGTTACGGAAAATTCGAGGTTCCATAGGTATAACGGTTATGAGGAAAAACAAAACAAAAGCCGCGGTATCGTGATAGAGCAACGGCGTCTACGATTAACGGGACAAAGATAGAATAAAGTGAAAAAGACGAAAAAGCGATACAGCTGAATTATCGAACTCGACAATGAACTCGCGGGCTTGGCAATGATAATATGATCGACGACGAGCGAACTCGATTAGCCGTCGAATCACTGGCGAGAATGGAATTGTCGAGGAAGAAAAAAAAAGACAAACGAACTGCCGATATCGGCGAGAGGGCGGTGGAGGGGGGGGGGAGGGATCAATGGATCTGCATAAACAATGGAAAAAACGAGAGCAGAAAAAAACGAAATTGCATGCGAGAATGCACGATAATTATTCCTGATTGTCATTTGCAAAATGATCGAGGAATCAAAAAAGAGATATGTGTGAATATATATCAGGGTGTGACGAGAGAAATAAAGTTCTATATTTACCCCGTAGTTGAAAAAAAACCGTTTTTCATACAGTTTCAGAAACTTTTCTTTTACAAGGAAAATCGCGTTTTCTCAGGTTCCAGTTGACGGATCCAAACGAAGCGAAGTGCTGGGACGTTTTGGATACCCTTGTTTTCACATAGGCAATATTCAGGAAAAAAAAACGATTAACCATTTTTGACGTTAACTTCGTTCAAACGGACGACGAAATTTCCAAAAAATATCAGATATCGTCTCAGCATCGTATTCTAACCCCATCAGCTTTTGATTTCAGCCTGGAAAAAATACGAAAAGGCACTACAATTCATTTATTTTTGCACAAATCCCAGCTGTTAGAAAACCAGATCAGTCAAAAATAAAAAATGTTCAAATAGCTGTAATTCGTGCATAAATAAATCTATGTAGATTTTTGAAAATGTATCTTGCACAGAGTGATCTGTTTTTTTTTTCGTGAAAATCCTATCGGGAAATAAATAAACCAGCCCTTCAACTTGAGTTGAGAAAATTTGGCGTGAACTTTTTCGGACCTGATAATATTGATTTGAGGGAGGACACCACGGTGACGGATGGTCTTGAAGTTTGCCTCGTTGGAAGGCAACGAAATTCTTTTTTACATTTTCATTTCCTCATTTTCATCATTATCCAATTTTTTTGTTTCCTCTATCTCAATTCTGGATCTCCCATTGGGCGACTGGAAAGATTATCGAGGTATTTTCGTAACGAAGATTCGTCAAAAGGAATTCGACGGAAAATAAGAATTTTCATTGCTTACCAACGATGCAAAATTCAATCTCATCTGTGATGGGTCAAAAAGGTAATGGTTTCCGAATTTTTTTGTCTACTGGATTACTTACTTGACATTTGGAAAAAAGGTTTGTTATTGACCTTACGTTGAACTCGTTTCGTGTAAATTTTTATTTAAAATAAATGAAAAAAAATCGAGTCGACAATTTGACGATGGTTGGTCTGATAAAAAAAAATATTTGGTAAATATTTGGAAGTGGGTCTCCTGCTAGAATCAGGCTAATTTTTGTTTGGGATTATTTGGGGTTGTTTGGGGTTATTTGAGGTTGTTTAGGGTTGTTTGGGATTATTTAGGGTTGCTTGGGTTTGTTTGAACCCTGGACGAAAATTAGCCTGATTCTAGCAGGAGCCCCACTTCCGAATATTGACCAAATATTTTTTTTCTAATCTATACAACTGTTGTTTTCGTTGCACATAAACGTTTTTCGGGGCTTAAAAAATTGCAGGTCAATTTTCAATATTTCAACTTGAATTTTTTTCACATATTCCAGAAAATGAATAATTTGAGAAAAAAGGAAACAATTATTTTTTGGACCCGTCACAGAAGCGTCTTAATGATAAGAGTTGGATTTTTTTTCGACACACTTCGATACGTGTATACTTGTTATAACGAATTTGGACAATAGAACGTGAAGATTCGCGCGACTTGCATTTATTCACACGAATTACGCTGAAGTTTGAGAATTATATATATATATATATATATATATATATATATATATTTATGCCACGTTCGTCATCGTATCGTCAAATCCGAGCAAGAGGGACACGAGTGACAAGTTCGTCTCGTAACTTAGGAGACATACCCTATTAATCAAATAGTCAATCAAAAAGAAAGAAAAATAATAGCGTTAATTCCTAAGAACGTAATAACTGGTCAAGCGAGAGTTGTAGTCGATTGACTAATGTGGGCGGCCACGCACGTGTGTATTATGATCACGGTCCATGACTGTACCGGCACGAAAGCCAAGCTCCTATCTTCGTCCAAATCCCACACACCTGTTTTCTCACTTGTATCACTGCACCGAAGTAAAATTACGTATCGTAAAGAAGAAAATAATAAAATCAGAGAACCGCAGAGACATGAGGTAAAAACCTCATGACGGAAAGGACTTTTATTTTCGAAAATTCCACGTGCGAACCGAAAATGGGTACTGCGTATCCCGGTGAAAAAAAATGAAATCATTTTTCATCCAGTCTGAATTCGTGTCGCACCCGTTACCGGGCAAACTATTCCTAGCCGTGGGCAAAAAATGTTATACTCGCTAATTCATAGAAAATTGCGATTGCGCCGTTTTGATGACGCCACTTTCGCGAACATCGAAAACATGGTCGTTGCACGTTTGCATTGTTTGGGGAGGTTGTGCCTATTTATTTCGTTCATTTCGACCACTACTGTACGGAACATATATATATATTGTGATGTTGAATAAGTTCTCGCTGTTTTTTTCGTCAAAATGAGTACTTTATTTTTCAAAATAATTCCTAATGCTTTCAAACGTCTCGAAACTGCTGTGTGATCAACTCGTAATGATTCTGCAAGTTCAGCTAACATCTGACATGAGCCTTCACGAAGTAATGCCTCCAATTCAACACATCAAAATCATTATTTTGCAGATTTTTTAATAATAAAGTAGTGCAGTAAAATTCCCCACAAATACTCTTTTTCGGCACAAAATATGACATGTTTAACACTGTGAAAAAAAAGTTGTTTACATTTCGGCGAAATGACACATTGAATTTCAAGCTCGCTTATAATACTTCTTTATAGATGCGTTGCCGTCTTACACTACATGCACGCAGTTCTGGTAATGCCATCTGTTGGAAAACAGCGAAAGCTTATTCAACGTCCCAATATATATATATATATATATATATACCGTAGTTACCACACAGGTGCAAATTTGCACCACCTGAAATGTCTTGCTCGTTCTCTGTAAATTTTTGTTTTCATTCTCACGCGATGTCACCGAATAAATATTATTTTTCGCATTCGAAACCATCGAATTACCATTGGATTGCTGGGAAATGTTTACCTCAAGAAACACTGGGTATCGAATACTTTTTACTGATTTATACGAAAGTAATAGTACTTTGAAAATGCGAGATCCTAAATCGCACTAGAGTGGTTTGTATGAATCCTCAATCGAGGTGTGGTTACTACGGGATATATATATATGAGATACGTTGAAAAGAATTTTTTTCATCTCTTAGGTCCATACTTCCCCAAAACGATGAGAGATGTGCAAAGCTAGGAAAAAGCCACCAATCAATCGTTGATTTCACGTCCATCATAGCTGAGCCGGGCAATTCTATTGGTTGCTTTTTTCTAGCTCCGCTGATCTCCTCTCCTCTCCGCTTTCGGGGATTATGTCCCTTATCCTTGCGAACAATTCTATCACGTATAGCTAAAACTCATGCCAACCTCAAGCTTTCCAACTCAAAATTGATAACCTTTTTTTTAAATCAACCTTTTTTTGTTTGCGCCCCCAATTCGCTCTTTACTCTCAAACTTGGATAACTGAACAACAGGTTGACATTTCTCATATCCAGTTGAAGATTTGTAAATCAGGTCCTGACAGATTCGAAATTCTTTTTCAAATTATTCGATTATTTTTACACAAATTGCTGCTATTTGAAGAAAAAAATGCTTGCCTTTTTCGGCAGGGATCTGTGCATTTTTCAAATCGCTGTACTTTGCATTGCAATAATGATCTCGAGATTTTGAGCAGAGCTTCTTAGAGCTACGCGGGTCAGACTTGAGAATCTTCAATTGGATTCGAGGAATATCCATTAGTCGCTGAGTCATCGAAAGTTTGAACGTCTAAAGTGCTCGTTATGATGAATCGGAGGGAAGACAATGTCTAGTACTCCTACTTAGATTTGAGTTGAATAGCTCGAATTTGGCATGAACTTCTCCATACCTGATAATGTCGTTTGAAGTAGTAAAAGTTAAATGTTCTATTTCGACACACCCTTATATGTATAGGGTGATTGGTAAGTGAAATTATTCCTTGAAAGCGATTATATTAGAGATCATTTGCAACAAATTAATCCTTATCAACTAGGGGTCGAAAATGACCCAAGAGGGACTGCAGGGCATGCTTCTAGGAGATATGCTACCAGCTCAAGATATTGCGTTTTTTCACGACCTCGTGAAAAAGTCGATAACACTTATACCTTTGTAGAAAGCTTGTGAAATAAGGAACTTATTTTCGTGATTTGTATGCTAAGTGTTATACATTTTTTTGGAGTAATATTCGTCGATTTTTACAAAATCTACAAAAAAATAATCATTTTTGTGACGTGCGGGGTTAGGCTACTGTGAGGTTCCGAAAATCAGGGTTATTTGAAAAAAATCGTTTTATTTTATTATTATTTAAAATGATATAAAAATTATTTTATTAGGTATAAGATGATTGAAAAATTGTTGGGAATTGACATAGTTGTGCGCCAAATTTCATTTAAAAATATTACTAATTGAAGAAGTTATAAGCAATCTCGCGGACCTTTCTGAAACAAAACAAATCAGTTTTTTCTCAAAATATATAGTATTGGCTAATACCTGACCGAGGGTTTTTTTTTTTGTTATCGCGTATCAATCATCAAAAACAAAATTTTGAATTCTTTTTTCGATTTTTCAAGGAAAAATGATATAATTATTATTAATAACCAATTTTAAAAAACTATTAAGAAAAACGCGTTTAAATTTCCACTAGCAGGTCTATCGTTGCAATCACGAGTTTACATTGAACCTGCGATTCCTGCACCACATGTTGGACTCTCCTTTCCAATTTCGGTTGCCTCAAGCGACAGTTTTCACAATTTTCACAACAGCCTAACCCCTCCAGATCTTCCATTTCTAAGTCGTGGGAACTTTGGACATGCATTTTTTCAAAGTGGTAGTTCATCGACTTTCAGAAAAGTATCAATTGAGTGCCCAGAGTGGAGCCCGTTTTTCTTTACAATCGTTTGTTTCTGCTAACAAGACTGAAAAGTTCCGAAAGAAACTTAAGGGTTCATCACAGTGTAACGGGTCGAAAAATAGCTGATTTTTCGCGATTTTTTTTCGATGGTTAAAATACGCTGATCAGGCTGGTTTAAAATTAATTAAATTGAAGGTTTAAAAAAAAATTAAGGCTGGTTTAAAATTAATTAAATTTAAGGTTTAAATTAAAGGCATTTTTTAACGGTTTAAAATGTCTTCGAAAAAGGACGTAAATATTATCTGAAACAAAATTTGTAAAGAGATTATTAATCAGTATAATAGAAGCTTTTATACCGATTAATAATCTTTTTACAAATTTTGTTCCAGATAATATTTACGTCCTTTTTCGAAGACATTTGTAATCGTTAAAAAATGAAGAAAAAAAAACGATGAACGTTTAAAAATTCATTTTCTGTTCTTCATAAGTGCTTTGATTTCACATTTAAAAAAGTCAGACTGATCAGCGTATTTTAACCATCGAAAAAAAAATTGCGAAAATCAGCCATTTTGCTATGGAGATTTTTAAAATCAAAATTGATAAAATGGTGGCAGGTTGGAAAATAAGTATCGATTTTAGACTGCCTTCGACAGTTTTTCGTAAAAAATAATGTGAAGATCTAAAAAAAGCTTCCATAGCAAGATGAAGAATGTGTGCGTCAAAATTTGAGACCGACAGCTTAAAAACTCTTCCTTTGAGTATACACCGTTTTGAAAAACGAAATTAAAAAAAAAACGCGTTGAAAGTTTCAGGCGCGTAATTTTCATATAAATTGTCTACTTACGATCAGTCGGCGATGTTTATAACAGTCTATACTATCGGATAATGCAAAAAAAATCGACTTATCGAAAACTTTACACGTTGGTGATCCCTCGAAACCACCGTGACTCCGAAACCACTCGATTTAAGGCCGGAGCCTGAATAGAGGTTTCGAAAAAAGCGTTTTTTCGGGATTTTTTTTAGAAGGGAAAAGACAAGTGAGCCCAGTAAACATTGAGGTATCTTTTCAGATATATTTCAAAAGTATTAAAAAAAAAATTTCAACATGAAACAATAACCGACTGCAGATTTATCAGCCTATTCCATGTGCGTCTTGCTACTGCAGTGCCCAATCGGCGGGAAAGATGCAGCTAGTAATTCTTGACTAAAACAAAAAAACCAATAAAATCTTTGTCATATATTTTTCTCCTGGGTGAACTCAGAAAAAGCTGCAAAAAATGTGAAATTATAATTTTTCGCAGATTCGAAAAAAACCACTTTGACGTGCTATAAAAATGATGTAAAAAGACTTTTTAACGACTTCTCTAGCCAGAAGAGATTTTCATACTAAATAAAATAAACTCTACTAAACCATTTGGAAAAATCATGAAAATGAAAACTGAAAAACTCGCTTCGAAGTTTTCAAATTCTCACGCACCTGCTCGATGCTCTTCTGCTGTTGGCTTTGTATCTTCGTAAATATTTACAATTGGCCCCTGTAACTTTGTAAATATATTCTTGGATAGTTTATCTATCGATTTAAGCAATTGAAAAAAGAAACGATTTTTCGGACCTTCTAATTCAGGCTCCGGTTTTAAGGCAGCATATCAGTGTGACAGGCTGAAAAATGAGGTATTTTTTGGGATTAAAAAAAAAACGGCTCGATCAAATTATTTGAAATTTTGTGTATTAATTATTGAAGTAATGAAGCATACAAGGAAATCTTTTATTTTATTTTTAGTACATTTTATTAAGCAGAGGAGCGGTCGCAAAATGGCGTCTTAAAAAAAGACTCCCCGACGGTTGACAGCATAAGTGCCACAGCAAGCATCTGAAATCGAAAATTCAGAAAGATTATTAAATTATAATAGTATAGCTATCGCAGCATCGTAGGAAATTTGAAAATTTTGATTATAAAAAAATGGCGGCCATTTAAAAAAAAAATTCGAATTTGACACAAAAATTTTGCAGTAAATTGGTAATAAAAAAAGTAAACAATTTAAAAAAAAACTCTACGATGCGACGATAGCGATAAGTTTTCTAAAGAGAATTCTTTTTGAATGAAGTCGATTGGACAAAATTTGACAGCGTTACGCTGTCAACCTGGTCAAAAAACATGGTTTCGAGAAAAACGCGTTTAAAGTTTTGAGAGGATAAAATTGAATGATGTAACTTAAATATTAATATAAAACAAGTTCTTACCGATTAGTCTGCTATCCCTGGACCATACAGAAGCTCTTTTCCGCCCAGCAATGTCATGTCCTTTTTCACACTGATATTCCCCCTTAAGGGTGTTTATCATACATATCAGTGGCTGTATACAATCATTTTTTTGAAGCGATTAATATCAAAATGGCGGCTGTGCAGCGTTTTTGCGATGACGTCTCCGTTTTTCCAGAGTCCACGGTCGAACAAACAGCATCTGTAATTTTTCAATTAGTATGAGTCAATGAATGTTTTACGATTATATATAATAACTGCTATAGAAGTACGTAGGATTTTTTTTCTCGATATATTGATTTTTGGCCGAATGGCGCACTTCTAAAGTGGACAGTGAAAAATTTGCCTAAAAAATCGTCAGATAATTGTTAATAACAAATGAACACTCCAATGTAAAAAAAATCTAACGTGCTTCCATAGACAATGTATTTTTCAAGATATATTCAACATTTCACGTGAATTGGTTGAAAATTGTCTGAGTTGTTTCCGGCCACTGTCAAACGGAGACGTCATCCCAAAAACGCTGCACAGCCGCCATTTTGAAATAACCCGCTTCAAAAAAATTATTGTGTACAGTCACTGATACGTATGATAAACACCCTTTTTGTAATCTCGATTTATTTTGTAGTTTTTGCGAGAAAAAAAAATCCCCAAAAAGCCTATTTTTTCGGCCTCTAGAATGGCCTAAGGCCTTAATTCGTTGCAAATGACCTCTGGTATATCCCATTCGAGTAATATGTCGCATTACCAATCACCCTGTATAAACAAATATGTGGAAATTCAAACACGGCTTCAAGACATATCGCTGAATTGAGAAGCGGCTAAGACGCATAAATCGTCGATTAATTCTGACTAATTCCTCTCAATAAAATTGTAGCGAAAAAAGCATATATATATATATACACACACACACACACACACAAACACACATGTATATATAGAATCGTTGTCCGTCAATTTACCTTGAAAGGATATATCCTTCTTCGAACTAAACGGAACCACCACCGTTGGTAGCTCCTCGAATAGTGTACACAATAGTGAAGTTTTTTTTCCTACTCGATGGTTCAACGGTGACTTCATCTGCCTAATTGCGCCGCAACGCTGCAACGGGCGGGGCTGCGCTTGTATGGCACGTTACTCACGTTTACATAATAATCGCGAGCAACTAAATCGCGATAACGAGGGTCTATCGAAAATTATCTCGTTTCCCAGATTTGACTCCTCGTTGACGAGATAATTTCGTTTCTTTTCGCGATATTACCCTCGATACTACGCGATATTACCCTCGAGTATAAAAAAAAAAGAAAAGCACACGAACGAGAGAGTGAAAAAGAACGCGTGGGTCGTCTGGACGGCGGGGTATCATTGTGCGTACAAGTAATAATCGATAAATGTGATAGCTAGGCACTTTGAGGATGTTAGTCGTTTCAAATCTCTAATGAACGTTAGTACATATGTTACGAATATATATATATATATATATATATATACATACATAGTTATATCTATATATATATATATACACATATATACGGAATTTGAGGAAAATCGGTAAATACGATACCAAAGTAAAGTGTAAATAATTGTCAAAAGCAGCTCTTTTATCGTTACAGTTCTAAGCTTATTAAATTATTCTTAATACGTCTACGCGAAAGATGAAAAAAAACAACTAAATGAAATATGTAAATCATGATCGATCTGTTCACTGTCGATTTCGTCGATCGACCGAAAGCAGAACGAAAAAGTGTTGATAAATAAACGAAGGCAATGTTGTAATGTATATTCAATAATAAAAAAATCCGAATCTTATGAGACTGACTCATGGCCTGTTACCAATTCCTTCTATCCTTCGTGCATTTTTCTCGTTTTATTTACAGAGCAACGAGAAAGAGCGCTGGAGAACGGACGATCATCGGGAAGCTTAATTTATTGGTCGAGTACAAAAAGGAAACTGTTTTTTTTTAACCGCGTATTTACAGAGAGCCGCGGTCACTTCTCTTTGGCGTTAAAATCGTAAGAATGCAGGCACGAGAAGAAGCAAACTGACCCGACGAGGCACTCGCAGTGTCTATGGGCTTGAAGTTTGCATCGTTGAAACGCAACGAATTTTTTTACGTCTTCGATCTGAATTGGCATCCAAAATCATATTTTGTAGATTGTAGATGGCTAAATAGAGCCCAAAAGATAATCGCGAGATTTATAGCTTAAATGTGTTAAATAAAAGTGGGGAATTCCGTGAAAAAATATTTCGTTGCATTCCAACGATGCAAACTTCAACATCATGCGTTTCGCGGGAGGGTGGGGTCGGGGGAAAAGTTGGAAGATACGAGCACTCGGCAAATTTGCGATATTTGAGATCATTTGTGCGGATTGTCGTTCGACGTCGAATTGACGAGACGTTTGCGGAGTGGTCGCCTCGGTGGGTCCGTTTCCACCTCGTTCGACGTTTTCTTCCGCCCTCGTCGTCGCTTCAACGGACTATCGAGGCGCGACGCGGACAATTTTTCCACCTCCACTGCTCCGTTGGTCCGCTGAGTTTCGTCGTCTTTACGTTCCGTCGTTGTTGGCGTGGGTGCTTTTCGCACGTTGGATCTCGTCTGGTCGGTAGTGTCGACGTTGGCCAAGCGCACGAGGCACTTTCTCTTCCTGAGAGGGCGGTTAACGACGCTCGGACAAATCCTCGTCGGGCACGGAGACTCCTCGTTCTCCTTGTCAAGCTTCGGTGTATTCCCATCCACGTGCTCGTGATCTTCCACCGCAGGCTCGTCCCTCTTCTTATTTACAGTTTCTGATGTGTCAGAAAGAAAATGGAATGGTTCAATGAAAGGGGTTGGTCGTAATCGCTAGCGGAGAAACTTTAATTGTTCGGCGAAGGTTTCAGTGAAGGAAAATTCGCGAATTTTAATGGATTTTTATTAGAACGTTGAATAAGTTCTCGCTGTTTTTCAACAGATGGCGTTACTAACGCATCTGTACAACGAGGGTGAACAAAAAAATTCTTGGAAACACTATGGAAATATAATAAAATTCAAACAAAAATATTTTATTTCTCTACATGACCTCCTTCTGCTTCTTTATATTTAGAATATCGCTTTTCCAACTTTCTTATTCCTTCCTAAAAAAACATTTTTTCGACTGTGAAAAAACTATTCTAAGGCGGCCACAGCGGCGTCATCATCGTCAAATCTCTTCCGCCGGAGAGGCTCCGTTAATTGGGGAATAAGCTGTTTTTAAGACAAAGGTATTTCCTCACTGCACGTAACTCACTCTTCTCCATATTTGAGTATTTTGCACAACTGTTTGCACAAAATAATGAATAACTTAAAAACAAGACGATAAAATCGACTGAAACTTTAAATATATAGTGTGTGATTGACACTCCTCACAATAAATATTAAAGTAGCCCGAAAAATATTATATCGGTATGCGCTTCTCAAAACTTTTTCATTCACCCTCGAAGCAAGCTTGAAATTCAGTGTATGTCATTTTGCCGAAGTGTAAACAACTTTTTTTTTATCAAAGTGTTAAGGCCTTGTATACACTTGTGATGGTCAGAGAAATGGAAAATGTTTTGATTGCATATTCTTTAAGTGCAATATCTCAAGAATATTCTCACCAAATTTCATAAAGATCGGAGCATTGGATTCTCAGTTATATGACTTTTCGGTATTTCGAGCAGCAAGCGCAAGGAGCCACAAGAGAAGGAAGAATGGCTCGTAGGCAGTATCGAATCAATGTTTTAGAGGCTGCAGAGGATGCAGAAGGATTACTGTGTGGCCCTGGGATCGACGACTCCATATTAGTATGAATAAATTAACCGTTCGACTGCACACTCCCGCCACGAATCTCTGACTGCATGCGGGGTCGATCGGACCCCAGGTGTTTTTCAGATCGCCGTATTGCGGTAACTATGCATTTTTGTTTTGTAGGGACGTTTTTTTGTAGTCATTAATCGTTATTTTATGGCCCAACATTTACTCTCAAATAATAAAAAAAATTGAGTGCCTAGACGTTCGTTCAAAGTAGGAGGATGCGTTGAAAAATCGTCATCGTTGATGAGAGAAGAATGGGGTCAAAACGACCCAGTGTGAAGTTGAAGGGTTACCTTTAAATGTAAAAGAAACATACTTGAATCTTAAACGCGATTATCTCAGAATCGTCTTTTTTTAGAAACACCTTTGCGGTGGACACGATTACTAAAACAAAACTATCAATCCGATCCATACCAAATGTATACCACTTATTTATTATGATAATAGCTAGGGCCTGAACAAAGGATTTCGATTTATGTTGAAAAAAAAAATTGTAAAAAAACCGAAAATTTAGCACTTCAAAAAATGAATTTTTATTAAAATTATCGTTTTTTAAAAATCAAAATTTGTACAAATATTTTGTCCAGGCCCAAGCCACTGGAGTATACTAATGAAATCTTTTTCAAATTCTGGTTTCAGATGAAGCGTTCTCGAGTTATCATGTCCACCCCAACTGATGCTCAAAAGAAGGCGCTCCTGGAAGAGATCTGGAGTTCCGCCATTTTGAAATATCGTTCAATAACAAAAATTGTACAAATGCATGAAACTATGTACTAATCGATATTGTTAACAGTTTTTCAATAAACATTTACTGTCGCGTCGAAAAAAAAATCAAGAAAATCACGTCCTTTCGCCCGCTACGAGTGTATATAAGACCTTAACCGTGTTGAACTTCGTGCCGAAGAAGAGTATATGCGGGTAATTTTATTGCACTACTTTATTAAAAAGAAAATCTGCAGCTGAAACGCACAGAATTCTTGTTGAGACTTACGGCGAGCATGCTGTCGGAAACAACATACAGACATTGGTTTGACGCTTCAAAAATAATTATTTTGATGTGTTGAATAGGGAGCCTTACGCAAAGCTCAGCGCAGATGGCGCCACGTAAAGATAACGTAAACAGAAGAAGCTGTCAAGGCCCGCGCTACATTTTCACGGTGTCGGTCTTGTATTAAAATTATATGAATGGGCATAATGGACACTAATTACGGATATTTGACTACGATACCGTAATTGGAAAATCGGCTTCTACTCTTTTCCTTCTCTGTTTATCCTTCAAAGTTTCTTTTTTGCTCCAAACGAACAGGGACGGTATAATCCCTTTTTTCAATATTGTCCGGCTCAGTTTCATCACCGTAAAGAACGAAAATGAGATAGGTGAGTGATAAGTAATAAAATAATACCAGAAGGTTAAAAAAATGCAGATATTTCAAATAGAAACTTTTAGGTTATGATTGACTGCTTCACGATATACGTTTAGCAGTAAATAGCGTTAAATATGTCACGCTTACACACTGAGCTGTAACAAATCCTTCATTTCTACAGTCTGCAGATCTAAAATGATCAGAATATAGCCTTGAAAGTTTCGTGGCTGTAAAGTGCTGTCGACGCATTGCAATGTTTCATTGCGTGCGAAGTTTTTAGGAAATAAATGCCTTCGTTTCTGCATCCGCATTATTCACAATTCATTCACGACAAACGACAATATTTGAAGAAAATTCAACACTAGTTGTACAAAGACGAGCATAACCAAAGCGAATGTCACTACACGTCATGATCTGTTTAGGTTATGAAACAGTATACCCTCTAGCGGAAGAAAGTGGCAGTTGAGTTCTCTACTGGAGGCACTACTTCTCGAAGACTCTCGTCAGACTGCTGAACTTGCAGAATCATTAGGAGTTGATCACATAAGCGTTTCGAAACGTTTGAAAGCATTAGGAATGATAAAAAAAAATAAAGCATTAATTGTCACGAAAAAAACTGTGAGAAATTATTCAACGTCCCATTATAATACGAAATAATCATATGATGTTGGGTATGCAATGGAATTTGTGATATGGTTTGTATTATGCATTGTATTATAGAAACGCGTCTCCTGTATGATTCGAATGTTCGAGGATGGTGGGAGCTACAGCCGAGTTCGTTTGCTAACTCCCGTAACGGTACATTAGGGGCACTCCACATAGAGGCTTAAACGTGCATTTTTTTTGCCTAAATTTATAGTTTGAATCCTGTAGAATACGATGCAGTTAGTGATTTTGGTCAATTCTGAAGAGTGGGGGTCAAAATGTCGGATGACCAAATATAGAACGACAAAGATTTCGTAACGACAGAATTATGAACTCCCAAAATAACGAAGGTTAAATTATTCGAAATTTTATCCGTTGACCGATGACAAAATCGAATAACTATTAGACCAAAGGATTATTTATTCGAGAGCTCATTTGTTCGAGAACATATATTCAGATAGCCTGCAGTTTGAGTCATACAAATACAGATTCGAACAATCTACAACACTCATATCTTCGAAATAGAAAAAAAGCCCGTATCTAATATCCGTAATAGCGTCTACAGCAAAAGCCATAGATCGAGACTACGAACTTCGAATGTGTAGATCTCAGAAGCGCAAATGATCGATAGTACGAAATGGCGAATGCCTAAATGGCGAACACGGCATGGTTGCCCAACCCGACTGACCGCCAGCGTTATCTGCCAACTTCACTCTGAAGCGCAAGTAACGTACCTCTTGATCCATTGTTCCAATGTTTTCGCAGCCCGGACCGTTCGCTTTTTTGGCCCCTCGCTATTTAATTACCAAGTGTCTTTTACCAAGAGCATGTTCACCGTAAGCTTCGACAAGCATTCGATGCGATTCTGCAGCAGTTTTCTTCAAATGATAACAGAAAACCAATGCTGTCCGCAAATCGTAGTTCGTAGGCACAAAACTCGACATGCTTAAGGTTATATAAAAATATAGCGGTGTAGGGAACTTGGGTTGTTGTGTGTTGAAAATCTTCGTCAGCTGTTAGAGGGAGATGATGGCGCTGCAGAAGCGGTCTTACGGTCCCTAAACTGATGGCTAGCACCATCTATAGGGAAACTTCGGGTTCATACTTCTACACCTGGTAAACATGTTGCTGGCTGGGTCAAAGTGTGACATTATTTCCTAAAGAATCAACATTTTTGTTCTAAAGCCGCTTCTCCGCTTTAGTCAATTATCATTACTTTTCCAATATTAATGGTTCATCAAGTGACCACACGTATAAACTAATCAATTTATTGCGCAGACTGTTTCGGATACACCCTATAGAAACCTCGCGTATGGGATTGAAATCTTCGACTTTTATTACCTACCGTTCGCGGCTTCATTTCCAAGACTGTCATTGCTCGACGTGTCGAACGTGAAGTCACGAGCGATCGACATCGCCAATTTGTGTCCCTCCAAACGATCGTGCGCCGGGGGATTATCAACACTTTGCAATTGTGCGGACGTCAATTTGGCGCGTTTCGTCGTGCGGCTAGTCGTGGCATCGGGACTCGGTGGCACAACGTCCTCGTCGCTCGTTTCGTCGTCCGTCGTAGCCTGATAGACGTCGATAGTCCTCGAAACTTTGCCCCTCGACGGTTTGGTCCCCTGCTCGTTGCTCAGCGTCGCATTTTCACAAGCAGACGTCTCCGGCAAATTTTTCGCCGGTGAAACGCTGCCTTCGAACGTGGTCATTTTGAAGGATAGAAAGTTCATGGGATCGCCGCTCGCGTAATGTTGCAGAGGACAGGAAGAGTTCGAGTCCGAGTCGTGGAAGGTCGCCTCGTAAGAATTCATTGAGTAACAGACCGGATCCTCCTCGTTTCCGGTCGAATTGTTGCGAGAATCGTCCTTCGCGGTATCACTGGCGATCTCTGGGCCAATCATGAGGGTTCTTCTGACCGAAGCTTTATGCGTTTTGCCGCGTTCCTTTATCGCCGTGATGAGGTCGCTGTAGTTCTGACGATTCGATTCCACTGGAAGAGACAAAGCGGTCAAGTCGACGGCCACTTAAGGATGTTGAGTCCCAAATCGCAAATGATAATAAAATTATGAAAATTTGATATGTTTTTGTATGAAGTATTTCAGAGGCCGTGTCAAAATTTCACGACAATTAGGAAGCTCGTTATTGAACAATTAACATTCACAAATTAAATGTTGTCTTATAGAAACTGATGTAACTATGCAATAAGTTTTTTGTTTGACCTCTTAATTTTGTAATATCTACAATATACTGAAAGCAACGGAAACAAAACGAAGTTTATTGATACATTTTTTTTTTATTTCTTTTAAAAATTGTTCTTAACAAAATGTTAATTTTTTAATAACGAGCTTCCCAATCGTCGTGAAATTTTAACACGACCTCTTAAATACTTCATGTAAAAACATACCAAATTTTCAGAATCTTCTTATCATTTTTTATTTCAACCCCTAAGGAGGTTGAAGTAATGATGATAGAATTCTGAAAATTTGGTACGTTTTTACATGAAGTATTCAGGAGATCGTGTAAAAATTTCATGACGATTAAGAAGCTATTTATTGAACAATTAACATTAACATGTTTCATAGGGACTCAAAATCCTTTAGGTAGAACGAGCGCGGGCTCTTCATCTCTATAGATTTTGTTCAAATTTTAACCGGACATTGGTCATATTCATGCTCATATATTAATACTTATATATATTCATGCTTGAGTGAAATTTCAAAACACTCGACTATGGGGGCGTACATAAATTACGTAACGCAAGTGCGAGGGGGGGTCGAGGTTTGCGTTACGTCGCGATTTTAGAACTGCCAGAAATAGCAAAACTTCTGCACGTTTAAGTGTTTAAATTTTAAACTCATCGTTCAGAATAAATGAGGTGCAAGCTCTTATTATTTTGAGAAATATAACAAAGGTGAAAAACCGCCATATCGCCCGCGACTTGATACTTTAATGTACGTATCAATATTCTAGAAAAAAAAACATAACTTTATATCAAGAAAAACGAAACGAAAACTTTGATCGCGATTTTCTCGAAACTACTTTTTTCGACCTTGTCTCAGCGAATACACAAAAACTTATCAACCGATGTTCAATTTTTTTTAAAACATTTTTGTAATCGCAGTGACTAAGGTCGTACGTAGCCAATTTTTTAAATATTGATCATTACTATTTTTAAAGATTGCTTGAGTACAAAAAAGGGCCTTGAAGATAGAAAAAAAATGTCCAAACTGTCGCCATTTTGTAAAAAAAAAACAAAATAAAAAAACGGCTATGCATAACGATAGCTACATTTGGATAGATATCGATAAATTGTTAACTTTTTATTTACAGACAAGCTTTCATAAAGATATCGATGGGACAATGAAGAGATTCTTCTTTCGACGCCCAATCAGTGTTAATTTTTTTTTTATTCATAAAAATTGGTATAAAACTAGATGAATATATACTTCACAAAATGAGAATAAATCCGATCCTTTCATAATTAGTTATTTCTTTGGAAAAAAACGCAATTATTGACGACAAAGCATTTTGACGAGAAATTTGAAGAGAAAGCTATTGAAGAGAAATTTGAAGAGAAAGCTTTTTGAAGAGAAATTTGAAGAGAACGCTTTTGAAGAGAAATTTGAAGAGAAATTTGAAAATAAGTTTTGCGTTACGTAATTTATGGACGCCCCCCATTTAGATTGGGAGATAATGGGTTTTGAAATTGCAACTTTTAACACTGCAGGGTCTGCATTGACCGAACGTCAGGTCACATAATTCGTCGTACCATTCTATTGTGTTTTTAAATTTTGACAAAAAATTATGTTAAGATAGCAAACTAGTCAGGGAAAGAGTGAAAAAAGTTTGGATTGCCTTTACTATTCAGTTTAACTAAAAACGTCCAGTAGATACAGAATAATTCTCCGTGAAAAATATTTGTCCCCTATAATAAGAAGACATATAGTAGCAGCGCAGAACAGTATCATATTCAACAGTTCAAAATATCGAGAAAAAAAAATGATCGCGTTCCGATAGTTAAAAACTTTTACTATAAAAAAACATTTGCGTTACGTAAAGTGTTGGTTTATTTAAAAGTGTAAAAGTTTATATTTTAAAAGTGTTGGTTAATTCATAGGTAATTTAAAACTTTGTTCGATTAAAAATTACTTCCAAATAAAAAATTGTTTTGCAGTATTATTTTAAATATTCCGCGTAAACTTACGTCAGTGAATACGTAAAACGATGCGTGCCATGTCTTCTTATTATAGGGGACAATTAATGTTTACGGAAAATTATTCTGTCTAAATTTCAATGCAGACCCTGCAGTGTTAAAAGTTGCAATTTTAAAACCCCATTATCTCCCAATCTAAATAAATCTAAATAAATCGTTCTGAAATTTCACTGAAATATGCATAATAATATGAACAATGTCTGGTCACAATTTGAATCAAATCTGTAGAAAGCAATAGCGCGCAGTCGTTCTACCTTAATTTCAAGGATGTGCGGAGAATACAATCCCAGGCAAAGTAGCCGGAATTTAAAGTTCTCGTATCAGTCATAAATGGGTTGATATGCAGATACACCTTCATATTTCCGGTTGAAAGTTTTTTCCGATTTAATAATTCTTTTCATGTGTCTGCTCGTATTTTCGTTGATTTTTTTTCACACCAATTTTTTGGCCATCCAACTGTTTATCGCGCTGCCATACATTTTGACTACGAAACATGGAAGAGCGGGATAAGGAAGGTTTCCGAACGTTACTATTTATCACACTACAATTATTCAACGAATAATTGCAAAATTTTCCGAAAAGTTTCTTTCGTGCATAATTTACCCACACAAAAAATCTAAAACATTCTATATAATTTTTTTCATTATGTTTTTTCTCATCGTATCTGAGAGGGAAACGCAGTCTTATGAGAAGAGCCGCAAAACTACTGTAGATCAAAACCGTTACTCTTCTTCGGCGAGTCAGTGTATTGATTTTTAATTTTGCACACGGGCTTAGAACGAACCAAGTGATAAGGCATTTAATTTTCATCCTTTTGGGCAAGCTTCTGTAAGAGTAAGTACATTCTTGAGGCTTTTCGTAACTTGTGGAATACGCGCATTATTGCAACATCGAATTGAAACGAAACGACTTTCGAAATGTTTTCAAATTAAGAAGTTTGGCTACTGTGAAAATGACGAAGGCCCGTTCGTCGTTTGAGGCGACTCAAATTGAAGAGGAAAGACCAACATATGGTGCGGCGATATTTATCACGTATCAAAAATATGTATAATAATATTCTGCCTATAGTGTTAAGGGGTTACCCCCACTTACGATTTTGAAAAAATCGATTTTTTTATTGCATTTTTTTGAAGTATAAGTATCTGAGAATTGGTCCTGAAAATTTCAAGTCGATCCGAACAAAATTGACTGAGATATGAGCGTTGAAAGAGAAGAATCCGTTGTGTAATCGACCGGCTAATTGAAACTTTAAACGCGTTTTTCTCAAAATGGCATTTCTGAAGTCGTTGACCAAGATTACTCGAACACTAATAAACCGATCTTCTTAAAATTTTGCAGGCTTAATTAATACATAAAAATGTAGTCTTTAATCGTTCGATTTTTTTTTTCGAAAAAAAAAATGGCCGTTTTATAGCCAAAAAACGGCCGTTTTTTTTCGTTAAAATCGAACCATTAACTTTGACTGTCCGCCATTTTGTGAAAAATGAATATTTTTTAAAATCCTTCGATTAAAGACTAGTTTATACTTATATTTGACTAAATCCATCCGCATTTTTTTTTCAGATGATCCACTTCGCCGCAATGTTGGTCACCGCAAACCGTGTATATAAAAACATTATTTCATTGACGGCCATTTGCCACTAAACAATGTAATATTTTTCAATAAAGAAATTACTGAAAGTTCTTCAAGATGTGTTCTTTAAGATGGTATATTGATCGACTAAAAAAGTTTTGTAGTTTTCTTTTAAAAAATTCATGAAAAAGGCCTTTTTTTGCGCTACAAGTGGGGGTAACGCCTTAATTCCGCTGAGGTAATTCAAGCGTATTTTGATAGGTTTCCGGCTGATCTTCTTATCTTTTTAATCCGTTTTTATGGTGGATATGTTAATATTATTATAACGAAGATTACTACCGAGTCGTTGACAATCTAATTTTTCAGTTTTTATTTGTACACGTGCAATAAATTCATCATTTACCACAACATTTGGCACACTATAATCGATAATACGAATAATCAACATAAGTAAACATCAATCAGCGCAGCTGTGGGTAAAATAAATTTAGACTCTTTTTTGACCCCGTGGAAGTGATCGTACTTCCTTAATGAACGGATCGACTTGAAATCTGAAAGCCGATTTTGAAAATATCGATTTATGACAAAATGGCGGACGTTTGAACATAAATAGTGATTTTTGGGCCAAAAACTAGTTATTATTTTGCGTATAAAACAAAAACTAGGTAACGGAAAAAAAAGTCTATGACAAGTACTAGATAATGGTGTATAGAATAACCACAAAAAACCTCAAGGCAATCGGTTCATTTGTTTTCGATAAATTTTGGGTACCGTTTGTTTTACGACGCTCCAAGGATCGTACAAAATTCTTGTATATTTTTGATATTTTTAAATAAATAAAATTGAATATATTTTTGAATGTATATACTTTTAGATAATTAAAACCCCAACCGGAAATTTCAAATAGTTTTCCTTGAAAAAATAAACAAAAATGACCTTTTTTCCGGCTCCTAGGTGCATATCTGCCCTTAATCTGTTGCACGTTGAACAATGGCATTCCACAAATATCGATCATTATTAACATTCAACGTGATAGTTTTTCGGAGTTTCGAAAATATGGCGCACCGAACATTGCCACATTGAAAAAAAAACAACGTCTTTATTCTCTGAGCTTCGAAAGGAATTGTTCAACAGTAATCAGCCTTGAGCACTCACGGTATTTTTTCTGAGCCTCCTCGATAACGGTCTGTTCGCAGTTCCGAGTGATTTTCAATCGCTGAAAAAAGTGGAGTGGATTAAAAATCGGAAAATGTAAATACACGGAAAAATCGGCGAATAGAAAGAGACATTCACGTTCGCAGCATGCGCAAATTTTTGCATCTTCTTCTCCAAATTTTCCTCGTTCTCGCACTGTTTGAGCAACTCCTCGATCGGCCTGGGATCCCTCTTGTCGCACTCCGCGTTGTAAAGTATCGAGTAACGATGAAAACGCGCCTCCAGCGTTTTTCTATCGCCCTGCGACGGCAAACCGAGCTCCCGCATTTTCTTTCGCAGCTCCGCATCCTTCATAAGACTGAACACCAGTTTTGGCAGCGGCTTCCGCTTCGGCGCTGGATTTCTGGTGAAAAAAAGCCGAAGTAAAGCCAACCTGTGACGGTCAAGGAGCAACTGAGCGTTACGTGCGAAATGCGATTGTTGAATTTTCTAAATACTTAGGAACTTTGTTTAAATTCTCGCGTTTAAAATGTCTCTCGTATAATTTTTTCGAAGGTTGTATTTGCGAGAAGTTGGTTGAATGAATCGGAAACTTCTTAAATACGTGGCGGAGTCTTTCTACAAAATAAATTTGAAAAAATCGCGATCGTGTATCCGATTCTCAGAATGGTAGAGAAAAAAGAGAATTTCAGAAACATTCTCGGAATATTTGGGCAAAATAGAGATTCAAAAATAAATCACTAGTATGCTGAAAAATTTGCGAAACAATGGCGCAAGAATTTTTCTACCAATTATTCGTTTAAACTGTTAATTAGTAACTTTTGGGCATTATTCTTATTCGGAATCCATAAAAATCGGAGCACCTCCCGCAAAAAACAAGCTTACAAGAATGCAATGCTGTCACCAAGAGAGATTTTTTTAAAACGGTTTCATACACGCTACGAAATGCGAGATGACGTTCTTTAGTTTTCCGATTTACTTTTTACACGCGCAAAAAATTCTCAAAGCGTTACATCTGAGTAGAAAAAAAATATTGACCGTTTTGTTTCATTGGCTTGAACGATGTGTAAATATCCCAATGATGAAGAAAAATAATTATACGCGACTTCGTATTTTATTTATAGAGCATATTTCTACCGAAGCACCTCCGGTACGCTCTGGACCGCACGAAACAGTCTAGACGACGAAAGTAGCAATTTGGTGTCGTTTAGTCCAGTTGTACAAAAAATATACGACCTAACAACTGAAGACCTACTACCGAGATGCCTTCGTGGGTACACACAGAATTCAAACGAGAGATTCAATTCCGTCGTGTGAACGATATCTCCTAAATCGGTTTTGAAACGTCAAACGCGTTTTTTTCGAAACAACACTTGCGAAATTAGGAGGGCGCCTGATTCGAGCAGTGTTCATCCAATTTACTTGAAACTTTAACTGCAGCTTTTTAGATCGATTCTCTAAACAAGTTCACCTAATCCTTACGATTCATCAACAATTTTCGTTTTCATAGAAAAAATTGAAGCCGCTGTTGTAGCGAAAAAAGAAATGTATTCAAAATTATGCCATTATGCGAAAAAAGAAACGTATGTTTTAATACTGTGTACTTCTCCAGCAAAACCAATGTAAATGACGACATTTTTGTTGTTGCTCTGAGTGCTGCCCCCCAAAAGTTCTGCGTCCTCCCACAGAGTGCCTAAAAACGCTCTTAGCTACGACTGAGACCCTATTTTGTATTTTTCGTTTATAACAAAACGTTCTTTTCGTTTGTATTAACACATGTAGCCCTCTAAAGCTCATTTTTATTGCTTTTTTTACTATTCTCTAAAAAAAATGCCCAAAAATAGTTTAGTTTTTGTATAACGGGCTGCACCTATCTCGATAGGTGATAAAGTTGCATTTTTTAATAATATTTTTATTCGCCAGTGTCGCCTTTCAGCTATATTCCCTGAAAATGTCTTCGAGATATTCATAAAATTGAACGAGCTACAGTTTCCAACAGTCGGCCGTGCAAGCGGTAGCAGCCACATACTTCGAACTTCAAGCGTATTTTTCTCGAAACACTTTCCAAAGTCGGTGAACATTTTATCTCGCGAGCAATGAATTGTTTCCAAATCTACCGGAGATGCAACGAGGCACATTTAACGGTCGTTGACGATCTCACTTTTCAAAAATCAATCTTCATTTTTTAATAGTTACGTAAAAATGTCGACTTTTTTTCATAAACTTTGCATGCTCGAGTTTCAGCTCATCGCCACGTTGTTAAAAGAAAATCATTTTGAAAATCAACCAATAGTCAACGACTCGTATTTACAGTAAGCTTGAATAACCCGTTTGGTTTTTAGATTTCGGATGGACCGTTTATTTTAAAGGCTCTCAATGCAACTATGTGCTTATAAAAAATGCGTTTTTTACCAAACGTTTACCGGATTAAAAATTCGGAATTTGCTTGGGTCCGTTTGGGTCTCTAGGTAAATGTAGCCCCGTAAGCTTTGAAACAGGATG
This sequence comes from Ophion costatus, assembly GCA_951751655.1. Classification (NCBI taxonomy): domain Eukaryota; kingdom Metazoa; phylum Arthropoda; class Insecta; order Hymenoptera; family Ichneumonidae; genus Ophion; species Ophion costatus. Next base: position 22,033,195 of record OX632362.1, on the reverse strand, counting down.
ATCAAATAATAGGGTGCCTGAAAAAAAAGCCTTGACCATCACACTCAGGGTTTCCCTCCGAACTCGTCAGTTCAGAGTGCGTCACGTATTACGAATCACCCTGTAAATCAGGTGTAGAAGTACGAAACCGGAATTTCCCTATAGATCGGACTAGCCATCAGTTTAGGGGCCGTTAGTCCGCTTCTGCAGCGCCATCATCTCCCTCTAACAGCTGACAATGTCCTCATCGTACCTGGCTGCGTGTTGCGTCGCAGTCTGCCTCTTTAAACAAGCATCCAAGTGTTTGTTTATGTGCAATTCGGAAACGTCGACCGCGCAAACCGGACATGGCACGGTTTGCCCAGTCGTGGCGGCGTTTACCAAATTTTTCTTGCTCTTCGGTGTGAAAAACGTTGATATTTTGGAAACGCCGCTCGTGCTCGGACTTGACACTGCTTTTTCGTGCTCGGCCACGAACGTACCAACGATCTCGCTTTTCGTCACATCGTCAGCGAGCGCTTCCTCTCTCTTGGTGGCAACTTTAGGCGAAGCTCTCTTCGCACTCTGATTCGTTCGCGCCGGTCTCACCGGCGTCGATCTCGTCGATTCGTCAACACTTTCGTCGCGACGTTCCATGCCGGCGCTGATCTTCGCACCGGCGATACATTGCGCAAGCTTTTCCCTTATCTTCCCGAAATAAGACACGATCTCGTCCAGTATTCTGTTGGTGTGCAAGTCCTTCTCGAATGTCTTTTCGAAACACGCCGGGCACTGCGTCTTGTAGTGCAGGTACTTCCTGATGCACAACGAACAGTCTGCAAAATTCGCGCGGAAAATCGTTTGTTAATTTGGGGAGTAAGGAGTGATCTTCTTGAGGGATCAATTTTGAAAAAAATCGATTCTATTTTTGCGTTATCCGAAAGTGTAGACGGTTATAAACATGCTGGTCAATTTTTGGCGCGAAATTCGAGTTACTTCGGTTGCTATGGCCTTTCACAGAAAAAGGACTTTGACTAGCTGCGTGAGACCTTGCGCGGACGGACGCGTTTTTCTCGAAATGTCGTTTTTCAAAACGGTGCACACTCTCAAAGGAAGACTTTTCTATTCGTCTCAAATTTTGACACAGGTTTCACGCTGCTCGTAGTATTGAAGTTTGCATCGTTGGGACGTAATGAAAGTTCCGTTTTACATGTGATTTTCCATATTTTCATTATTTTAGGCGAACTATTTTGTGGATCTACAATGTAGATCGCTAAATTAATGTCTTTAAAAATGGTTGGGAGAGTCTCGTAGGCGAAATCTTCAAAGAAAATTAAATTCGTTGCAGTCCAACGATGCAAACTTCAACATCGTCGCTATTCTCTATCTTGCCATGGAAGTTTTTTTTTCTGAAACCTTCATATTTTTAAACGAAAAACTGTCGAAAAAATAGGCTAAATTCGATACCTTTTTTCAACGCGCAGCCCTTATGTGAATTTTTATTTTTTTGAAACCTCCATAGCAAGATAGCGGCTTTCATACTGATTGATCATCTTTTTACAAATTTTAGCTACAACCGTAGACACCGTGAGGACTCGTTTTTTTCTAACAAATTTTCAACCGTTAAAAAATGTAAAAAAAATAAGAAAATAAACGTTAAAAAATGTATTTTTTGTTCTTCACGAGCGCTCTGATTTGATATAAAAAAATCAGACCATTTGATATAAATCAAAAATCATTTTGATATAAATTAATCATCGAAAAAAAAAATCGCGAAGATGGGTTATTTCCCGATTAACTTCTACGATGCTGAAGTTCGCATCGTAGGAACGCAACGAAAACTCTTTCTTAGTTTTAGTTTCTCCATTTTCTTCATCATCCAAAATCGTGTGCTGCAACATTTCGGCCACACATTTCTCATGAAGATTATAAAGAACGTTTCGGACATCTTCGTAGACCACATTTGTCGAAAAAAGTTCGGGCTACGCAACTTTCGTTGCGTTCCAGCGATGCAAACTTCAGCATCATCAATTTCTTGCCTAATCGATATTTGGTAAATATGTGGAATCGGGGCTCCCCTCCCGAAATCGGTTGGAATATCTTAACGATTTTTCCCACTTTTTAATGATAAAGTAATTAACATTGCGGAGGGAGAAGCCCGACAAACGGTTACAACTATTGTTACGGGGTTGAAGTTTGCACCGTTGGAATGCAACGAAAATTCTTGCCGATTTCTAGTTTTCATTATTATCGAAAATCATACCAATTGCCAATTTCTTATTTTCATTATTATGCAAAATCATACTCTGCAAATTTGTTGTAGACCACTAAATAAGAATCGTGAAAAAAGTTTGCGTGGTTTTTGTAGCTCAAATGTGCGAAAGAAAATTTGGAAAATTAAAACACGAATCACTTTCGTTGCATTTCAACGATGCAAGCGTCAACGCTGTATGATGTGTGTAGAATACAAACCCAAACGAACCTGCAGTAACTGCTGCTACGGTACACTTAATATGCGTGGCGTTGAAGTTTACATCGTTGGAATGCAACGAAAATATATATTTTTTTTCCTATTTTCGTTTTTGTTTTTAGCACACTTAGGCTACATCCCAATCGAAACAGTTTCGCGACTCCTTATTAAAAATTTGTAATCAACAACAGCAATGAAAAGACTTGAGATGACAATAAAAATAAAGAAATAAAAAAATCAAGAGGAATTTTAGTTGCATTTCAACGATGCAAACTTCAGCACCATCAGACTTTACTGAATGTATGTGCAACGTCAATTGCAAGGGCAGGAAGTCCAGGACATTTGTTTCATCGTTCAAGTAAATTGACAAAAAATAGAGGACATTCGTTTCATCTTTAAGGGGATAAGTTACTGTCGCGGCCCAAATATCAGGGTTATTCAAAAAATGTAATGCTGAACGAATCAGCAAAATGATTAAAAAAATAGTTTGGACATTTATTTTGCACGATTGTCAGATCTGGAGTCTGCCAAAGGAATTTTGGAAAATAAAAAACAATTATTTTCGTTGCGTTCCAAAGACGCAAACTTCGACGTCTTACAGAACAAATACCCAAAAAAATCTTGTACGATTATTGAAGAGAAACAATCGAGTATTCTCCCCCGAAATAAAGCTTTGATCAGACGGAGATAAACACTTTTGTGATCTCCATTATTCGATTGCGAGTGCAATAAACATCGGTCCGTTTTTGTCGTGTTGAAGTATGCATCTTTGGAATGCAACGAAAGGTCTTCTTTATTTTGTCACTTCTTCATTTTGATTACTTTCCAAACTTTTTTTGCATGTGTAGTTCACGGATCCCTAGTGAGGATGTTTCAAAATATTACGGTGATTTCTGTGCGCTAAATATGCCGAAAAAACTCGGTTAATGAGAAAAAAATATATATTTTCGTTGCACGCCAATGATGCAAACTTGGATGTCATCCGTTTTTACAATGCGAGGGCCAATTAAATGCAGTAATCTTACAATTGTGGGAGCAGGGCGTCATGACGGACGTCTCCATGTACTCGTAACAAATGCCGCAGAGCAGTAACTCTTCGATTCTCTGTTAAATGAGATAAATAAAGAAAACACTTATCAGATCAAGTATGCCAAGGTGTGAATCATGGGTCCAAAGTTTGTACCCTTGCGATCCAATGGTTTTCACTTTATTTGTTTCAATTGTTAAAGTTTATAGTATTTTCTTGCACATTTCAGCTCTACGTGCGTAACAAATATCGTCGAATGAATTTTTTGTGTTTTCGACCACCGGAACGCGCCCTTATCAAGGGGTGAATTTGGAAAAGAATCTCATGTTCCGTTCGATCAATATGATCCCTTCTTTTATTGGCAATGTTATGTGCAATGGCCAAAAAGAAGCCCCTTTATTATGCAAACTTCAGACCCATTGTGAATCACGAATGAAAAAATAAAATAAATGAAGACCGTATAATAATTGTTTAGTAATAATGGGCGTTGGCATTTGGCTGGACCGTATGAATAGAAGCATAGTGAAGTTTGCATCGTTGGGATAAAATAGAAATATTTGCTTTTCGAATCGCTCAATTTTTTTTGCTCATTCACGTTATAAAAAGCACTGAAAATTTTTTTAAAATCCCAATTAGGTTTCTACAACCTAAACTTGGAAAAGAAGAATTTAGATAGTGGTAAACATCAAAAGATTGAAAAATGAAGAATTTTTGTAGCATTCCGATGCAAGCTTCAACGCCATTAAGTAGATTCATTTTGTTACTTGATAAATTAATTATCCGTATGTGTATGTGTGTATAAATATTTTCACACATACAAACACGAATAAACTATTGTATGTTTATTTTATTTATAATTTATTATAAACATAATTATTTATAATTTTATTGTTTAATAAAGCATCTATTCGTATGTCTGTGTTATTTATTTATAAAAGAGAATAAAATACTAAATAAATTATGGATTAGTTCAACGGAACAAATGACGACACCGCGTTGAAAAAATAATCGTGCACCGAAGTTGCGACGAAATAATTCGATAAATTGATACTTTTTCGTGAAGGTCAAGATCAGGTAGAAGATATTTTTATTACTGGATTTTGCATGTTTTTGTATGGAGAATGTTACCCGCAGTTCCGAATATTCTTGAGGCCATGTTATTTGCGCGAATTTTCCCATCATTTGTAATCTCCCGATCTGGGAAGGAGCCGTACGGAGGTTAGGATGGACACGACACGCAAGTTCTTGATACGTGCGCCGCGCACGCCACTGTGTATTTTGTTGCACGGGAGGACAATATTGTAATTCATTTGACACACGTGCGCGATCCGAGCATGAAAACAATCGACAGGACAGGAGATTGTAGGGCAAAATAAACAGAACGGAAAAATAATTGTTAAACGTCAACAAAGAGTACTGGTCGAACTGGTGAAGGGGAAAAAGAAACCACTAACTACAGGGCGACGGAAGAGAAGCAACATGGTGGTGGTATTTTTTCGTCCGTAAATTGCGACGGATCGCCGGCAGGTTGCGACACGCCGCTGCAGTACCAAATGCGAATAAGTAAAACATCTACTCCCATATTTGTTACATTTTCGGGAATAGATTTACTGTGAATTCGTTACGTACTCGGAGGCAACAACTATTGTAATTTTTGGCTGATTTGATTGACTCAGCTCAATTTTTCGCCGTCTATTTTTGGATTTTTCAAGGATATTTTTGGAATGGTTCAAGACAAAGAAACGAGTTTCGATCGGTAGAAACGTGTCAACACCGATTTTACCACCCAAAACATGTTCCCCATCGACACAAAGCATTCGCTTCAGTGACCATTCGAATTTGACGCTACAGTGTAATGAATTAGGATAGGTAATGCAGTTCATGTCCATACCGATCGTAACTTGAACAGTGGCCTTATGTCCATGTACCACATACTTCGAAATGTTGAGCCCTTTTGAGTTGAATTTTGACCACACGATACAATCAATTGAGATGAAATTTGTCGTGTACATGCGTTATTATTGCAGAAAGAGTCCGATGATCAACATTTCTACGAATTTTGAAAAAAACTTTACAGATTGTAATTACCATGGGATAAATTGTGAATGACTAACTGATGCACCGAATTCGTCCACATTTCGAGACCGCCAGGCTTTCAACAGTGAAAATATACATTTTGAGCCTCGTTTAAATTGATTTTTACAGGAAAATGGCGGAGAAATTGGTGTCAAGAGTTTGTTTTTTACATAAAACTCGCAAAATTGTACAAACGAAGCACAAAATATTATCGACAATGCTGAAAATCTAATCCATCAGTTGACTCACTGGCGGCGATCCCGAATGGTATTGTGCATGCGTTATACCAACCCCTCTGACACTGGCCTACTATTCCTATACGACAAACGAAAACGCGTTTGTCCCAGCTTTTTAGTTCTCGAAAACGCCACTACCTAGCGTTGGTTCTTACGTGACAGCCTTCGGCTCTAAATACTCCGACTAGCTGAACGATTCGATACTATCGTGGAATATTCTAAGTTGCTAACGCTAAGCTGAATAATTCAATTATGCGGACATTTTGCGAACAGCAATTTTCTACCACTGTCAGGCGGCTGATGTACACGCATAACGAACAGCCTTGCAGCAACCGTTGCCTATTGGGCCTCTCCTATTTTCCGTAGTGTTAAAAAATATTATAGAGAAAAGTTATTGGGTCTCTAGGTCAGACCTACTGAGCCAGGAAATAATCAAATTTGCTGTAGCGTGCCCAGTGAAAGGTTGCTGCGACATCTGGCGGTAGTTCACGGCGGCTCGTAGCTAAAAACTACGATTTCTGCAATACCGTCGTGACCAAGTCGACACTTCGCACCGTATGATACATGGCCTCACAGCCGAAAAATATATCGATCGAGTCGCAAGGTGGCGCAGAAGTTTCCGACATCCGTCAACAGATGTCAGCACGTCTATCATTTACGAGGCCATAAAGGGGAATCCCCTCATTTAGGACCCCGTGACGACTGCTGTGTTACGCACGTTTACCTTAGTACAACCGACTACAATTCTTCCCACGTTCTTTGATAGGACCGCCGTGACGGAAAAGGATATTCTACACGTTATGTCGGTGAAAGGCTCGACCTTTCTTGACTCCATCTACGAACCTAACCTAAAAAAAACGGCCGCACGTGGGAGTAGTTAAAAAAAAATGGAAACCAAATCCTTGGTACCCAATAGTTTGCCGATTCGAGCAGTGAATTGCACAAAATATGGAACGTACGTTACACGGTAATAGAAAGGAAAGAGGAAGGGTTAGCGACGTATCTCGAGGCAAAAGTAATGTAACAGGAGTTGGCGAAGAAGAGTAGGAGGAAGGGTCGGCGGGGGTGTACAGGAAGGAGTAGGTACAGGAGAGTAGAGGAGTCATGGTTCCCGAGATAAATAACCGGGCAGTAATTGCGTGCGGAGCGATACCATATTTCATACGCGCTATAAGCCATAACTTAGGAGGCAATTACCGTGAGTACGTCATTTATCATCGCGCGCCGGCGGAAGCCGTGACGGCCGGTGGCAAGGGCGGGTACACGCGGCGGTTGGGGGGGGGGGGGCTTTCTTCCCTCCATTCGAGAGCATTGGAACGGGACATAGTGCTACGGGCTTCTGCTATACCGTACTCCCCTACAGAATCTCGCTTCTGCGAGAATACGAATTAGCACCTATGCTTTTTCAGCCTGTCGCAATTTTTCGGCCACGCCAACTTTCTCGTATAACCGGGAGACGAATTTCCAACATAATTTGTTCTTGAAAGGATAATTGATGGTGCCATTACTCGGGGTTGGAAAAACTCTTCCTATATTGACGATACATATTATTCTTAATCTTAGCGATATTGTGAAATTGCTATCTGTACATTTGTTTCTTCAGACTGAAATTGAGCTGGTCGGAATATGTTGCTGAGAAGAAATCTATTATTTTCGAAATTTTTGTCTGTCCGTCTGAGCGCAGCTGGCGTGGAAATAGCTAGAGCTTTTTTTGTTGAAACTTTGGAATGTGAAAAAAATCGGTGCCGAAATTGCCTTGGGTTTTGTTTTATCCGGATCCGTTGAGGAGAGACTTAGAAGATGTGATTTTCCTTTTAAAGGGTTAGGCTATTGTGATAATCCGAAATCAGAGTTATCTAAACAAATTAATTTTAGGGCGAGAAGTAAGCTGATAAAAAAATTGATTTGACATTTATTTGCACGTACATTAGCAAAGCTGCATACCAAATTCCAGTAATGAATATCCATAATTAAAGGAGTTATATCTCCTGAAGGATTTTTACGGTGTACTTGCTTTTTGCCACCCGGTTGATCCAAAACAAAAAAGGAGTTGTTTTTCGTAAAAGAGATAATATTGATTAATACTTAACCAAGCTTTTTGTCGTTATCGCGTGTAAATCTTTAAAAAAATGATTTTTGTTCTATTTTTTAAGAGAAAAATGATATTGTTAATAACTTATGCAAAAGTTAAGAAGAAACGAGCCCGTCAAGACAAAGCTACTATTACACTGGATAAGTGTACCAAATTTCAAGTCAATCCATTCATTAGATGTCGAAAGATCGTGTACACCGTTTTGAAAAACATACTTTTGAGAGAAACGGGGTAAAAAATTTAGTAGCCGGTCTACTGTGTAATAAATAATTTACCTTCAAACTACGATTCCTACACCATATGTTAGACCTACCTGTTCAATTTGAGTTGCCTCAAGTGACGCGCGAGTGTTCATTATCTTTCACAGTAGGCAGCCCTTGACAAGACAGTTGTCCTCCGTACCCTTCAGCATCAACGAGGAAGCTTGTCAGTGAATCATTCAAGTAATACAGTTTCATTAGCGCCAATCATTATCCGACTGAGTTTTCCTTCAGATGATGTGATCATGACTATGTACTAAATTATAGAGAAAACGGATTTTTCGAATCCGTTCGGAAACGGATTTCACAAGTCTATAACATTTTATATCGCATGACCAGATTATTTTTCAAATATGTTTATCCATTTGCTAATAACAAATAATCACAGTTGTTTTTTTTTGTCAAAAAGGAGCTTTTTTTTCTATAACTTCCAATATTCATAACTTCCAAAATTTCAAAAAAATATCCAATCATAGGAAAGTTTTATTATTATACAGACATTCCTTTACGTGTTATTTAAAATTACCCTAGCTTCCAGAACCACCTACACCGATTGGCCATCCAGCAACGGTGGCACTTTGTTTAAGGGGTTACCCCCACTTGCGATTTTGAAAAAATCTTTTTTTTTATTGCATTTTTTTGAAGTATAAGTATCTGAGAATATGTCCTGAAAATTTCAAGTCGATCCGAACAAAATTGACTGAGATATGAGCGTTGAAAGAGAAGAATCCGTGAATTAAAGAACTGAAATTGAAAATTTAAACGCGTTTTTCTCAAAATGGCATTTCTGAAGTCGGTGACCAAGATTACTGGAACACTAACGAACCGATCTTCTTAGAATTTTTCAGGCTTATTTAATACATAAAAATGTAGTCTTTAATCGTTCGATTTTTTTTTTTCGAAAAAAAATGGCCGTTTTATAGCCAAAAAAAGACCGTTTTTTTCGTTAAAATCGAACCATTAACTTTGACTGTCCGCCATTTTGTGAAAAACGAATATTTTTTAAAATCCTTCGATTAAAGACTAGTTTATACTTATATTTGACTAAATCCATCCGCATTTTTTTTTCAGATGATCCACTTCGCCGCAATGTTGGTCACCGCAAACCGTGTATATAAAAAAATTATTTCATCGACGGCCATTTGCCACTAAACAATGTAATATTTTTCAATAAAAAAATTACTGAAAGTTCTTCAAGATGTGTTCTTTAAGATGGTATATTGATCGATTAAAAAAGTTTTGTAGTTTTCTTTAAAAAAATTCATGAAAAAGGCCTTTTTTTGCGCTACAAGTGGGGGTAACGCGTTAAACAACCCACTGTCTCTTCCTGTTTTCACCAAAAAATAACTCAAATTCAGCAAGACTGTGTGTTAATTTTGCGTAAAATCCCGACCTTCTCCCAATACTCCGACCACTTGAAGAAAATAATGAAAGTTGACCTGTCTTTTGGGTCCGAAAGTAATCGAGATCCGTTAATACGACATGTCCTCAAAACCCATTCCCGCCTCCTCAATTTTTTTTTATCCGGCCTCCCTACAAGTTTTCCATCCAACATTAGACTTAAGCAAGACAGACGGCTTACGAGCCAAAGAGTGAATCATTCGCCATGGAGAGCACCGTTTCAGACGACGCAATACAATGCGATCATAGTACAAGCTGAGTTCGTGAGAGCTGGAATCTTCTTGGAGCGAGGTGTGCAAAGCGATTTAATAACATCGCGAGCAGGTGTCTGTATATCGCGGTAATAACTGTTCCGGCAATAATAGCGCCAGTAGGTATGACCGCACGTACATACAGGCATTACAAGGGTCCATATCGCAGCGACTGGACAATGGAGTGCACTGTTTCGATGGCGAAAACGTGTAGAGGCCTCTGTATATCGTGTGCGCCCTCTCTATGGACATTAGGTCCCGAGGGAACTAGTGCCAGCTGAAGTGGAATCGGCCAGGTTCGGAAGCTCGCACGTAGCCAAGGGAGAAGATCGAGCAGCTCACCGGAGAATAGGGTTCACACGGGACAAACGTGTGTAGTCCGCTGCTGGTGCCACTAATGTTCGCCGCAAGCTCCGAGTACTATGAACTCATGCGGCCACAAGCGAAGCAGCCCGTTCCCTTTCTCTCCCTACTGATCTATTCCTCCCTCCGCTGTTCTTCGTCGTTCGCTCTCGAGCGTACTCCGATAGGACTAACCTACGTATGCACCACTGCAATAATGTAACGACAAGCATGGTAGCGGTGTTACAGTAGCTTACAAGCTACGCAGCAAAAGCTTCAGCGGTGGTAGTAGTCGCGATGCGGTGGTGTGTAAGCGGCCAACCGGCTCCGCAAACCGGATTAATTACAAAGCTCCGTAAAAGCCGGCAGCAAGGAGACCGCAGCAATCTCGCCGCACGACAATACAGTGTCCGCAGCTAATATTACTACACACCAGACTGGGGGGTTGTTACCGTGGCCGGTAGCACGTAATGCGCCTTGAATTATGTCCGTGAGCCAAATGCCGACTACTCAGCTGCCTCTCTCTCTCTCTCTCTCTCTCTTTCTCTCTTTCGCTCTCTCGCCATCTCCCTTGTGAACGCGTTCAGCCCCTGCGGCCCTCCTTTACTCCAACGGTACTGCATTTATACCATTGTTGGAACGTGCTGGCGCGCCGTGCAAATCCGAGTCGTTTCGCAGTCCTCCCTACTGCTCCACCGCTGAGCAGGAACAGTGAGGTGCATCCTAAGGTTTCGCGTGATCCAACCCTGCTAGTCGGAACGGACATATGTGGATGATGAGCTTTATCGCCCACTGATGGTTGACCAATGTTGACAGGATCCCTCATTCGGTCGTCCCGCACCCTCTTTCGGTTCGAAGAGTGTCCGCTTGTCGTAAGGACTCTTCAATGAACCGCCAATTGCTTCTGCGATGATCGAGTAATTCGTGAAACTACGGGCCTCTTGGCAGTCTATGTACTATCGTCTCATCTCGGCTGTAACAGCCGTACGTGTAAATGAATTAAACCACGGAAGATGAGTGAAGCAGGGAGTGACGTACTAATTGAGGAGGGCTGTCGCGCGGCCTGGTAGCAATGAAGACGCGCTGTCTCGTGGCCTGTAGAACGATTCCTCTTAATCTTGCTCATCTCTCATTTGCTCGATCTTCCAACAGAAACGATGGTGTGGGTAGCAGAGTGAGGGCAGAGCAAAGGAGATGAAGAGTGAGAGAGAGAGAGAGAGAGAGAGAGAGCCCGACGAGAACCTGAAAAGTCCAGACTTGCCGGGAAGACAAGCAAGCGTAGGGGAGAGCTCCAAGCGAACACACACACACGTAGAAGCGCTTGGGTTAGACACAAAAGCTGTTGTTTCGTGTGCCGAGCCTCTCAGCTGTCGTATCTCATGGCCATCATCGTAACGAAGTGAGCCTAATGCTCCTCAGCGCCGCGGGGATGTATTTTTAAACCACTCTTGGCAACATACAGTTTCATATTCTATTTTATAAGAGACATCACCAAGAGCACTCGGGACCTCCGCCGAGGCGCGCTTCTTCTCCTGTTTGTCCGCTCCTTCATCCTTTTCTCTTCTTCCACCTCGTCGTCATTTTTATTGCACACCCAGGAACGCATATCCTCTTACAGCAACGAGCTCAGGCGTCGATACCCTTTCTGGTACCTTCTCCGGCACAAGGATCAGTGGCTGCCTTCTTTCTTCTTCACGCTCTTTCCTCTACTCTCTTTCCCTGGGCGCGCGCGAGCAAACTCTGCCCTCCTACGGTAGAGGGTTTGTGCCATTTGTGGCCCCTTACACCCATCATCTTCGCCACCTCGGAGTGATACTTTTCCATCGTATGGACCGGCGGTATTCCACGCTCTTCTCTGCTCCTTCAGTAGCTCAACCGCATTGTGCGAAGGTAATGCGAGCCACCAAAGTGCTTCTGCCTCCACCTCGCCGCTAGCTGCAGCTTATCAATTCGTTTCGATGTCAGATATAACCTTTAGCGGCGGCTGATAGGGGATTCGCATCTGCGCGAGCTTTCTCGCCTTACTTCCACACTTTACTACATGGGCTACTTGTTATCCGTGCCAGCCGAGGTAGTCTCTTCTCCGCTCTCGTCATTTTCTTCCTACTTTGTCGCAGTCTTACGGCGCACGGGAATTCTCGGCGGATCTGAGATCACTCCCGCTCGGAAGATCCTTTACTGTAATTTCTTTCAGCCGATTCTGCGTGAGCGAAAGCTCGGCAACCGGACTCTCGAGAGTGACCAGCACTTCAGGAGGAAGACGTTGGATGAAGCGTCAACCGAAGGCTCGGCAACTGACGTGAAAAAACCCAGACCTACAAAAGCCCAAGCTGACGCCAATTTGACGTGTGGCGAGCCGTCATCTTCTTTTTGTAGCGTGCCAAGTGGTGGGCTGCTTCCTCCACAATGCCGGATTGCGTCCAAAGTTAATTAGGTGGAGAACCGAGAAAAGGGTGATGGGGGACAAACGCTGTGTCACGAAAAAAAACCAGGCTTTTTCTGGTCGGTGTGCTTGGATGCGCGAAGGCTTCCTGCCCGAGTGTGCCGAGGCGTTTCTGCCTTTTGGACAGGCAAGAAGCTGCCATGCGGACGCCGTTGATGGCATGTGGTGATGGCGGTTCTTCCAGACTGTGCTGAGTTCGCGTTGAAAAATTAAAGTATTTTGATCAAAGGATCTCGTTTTCTTCGCCGGTGGCTGTCATACCCAGGTATAGCGTCATTACGGCACAAGAGAGAGGGGGGGGGGGGGGTATGCAGCTCCTCTTTTCAAGTACGTTCAACGCGGCCTGTGGAATACACGCATCTGAGTATACCCAAGAGCAGCACTCCTGCGCTACCATAGCGCTGGTGAACCTCGAAGCGAGACTGTACCCCACCCTCATGCTCCACTGCCTCGTCCTTCGTTCCAGCGGTGGAAAACAGCTTTCCTCTCGCTCAACACTTCGAACGAGTGCTTTCACTGCCGCGTGACAGGTTAGTTAGCCATAACTTCAATTTCCTTTGCACGCGGAGGCAAGAGGAGAGCGGAAGAAATGGAGGCGAGAGGGACGAGAGTGAGAGAGAGGCCAATACGGGAGTCACCAAGTTTTGGATAGAGTTCACGTATAAAGGACGAGGACGAGAAGCTTTCGCGAGCGTGACACTACAGCGATAATAGAAAAGTCAATTGAAACGAGAGATGAGTCGTCGGATTAATTCAGCAGTCTCCCGATGACAAATATATTTGACGCCACCAAGAATAGAGAAAAACGGATAGTACACCAACGACTGGATTATCAACCTATGTGTCAAGATAACACTGATTTAACGCGCTCGTTACGCTACCCCTTAATCCTGTCTGGACTACTCCGCGATGGCGGCGAATTGATACCAAACAGGTGCAGAAACGGAGCGTCAATCGAACGACAACCAAATCGTGCCGTTCCGTCATAAATGCCCTTCTCGCAATAGCTGCTGCGCGTCATTATCGTCACCCATCGGCCCCCTCAGACATTAAGGAGGTTGGAGCGGTCCAGTTCCGTCGAATGACGGTTTATGATTTTTCTTTTTCAATGAACCTCAAAAAATGCATACGAGGTAAATATTTATTCTTTACATGCTAATTGTTCATAAAATATATAACTAAAGAGCAAGATTATGCATTTTTAGATTTTTATTACATCAATAAGAAAAACTTATGTGTTACTACCAGCTTGAAAAAGTATAACATTATTGATGATTATTATGAAAAAAATGCGTTAGCGAATGCTTCATACAACGCAAAATACAATTTTGAGTAATTTATAATTCTGACTATTTATATTTATGTCACGAGATAATTTATTTTTACCATTAATTAAAGTTAAGCGTTGGCGGAACGCGGCAACTTTGTGGATTTGAAGTTGGCAGCAATGCTCTTGATTCGCCAGCCAAAATTCGTAATCTTTCATCATACCTTGATGGTACAATGTAGAATACATATGGTGTACTATGAGCAAGATGGGGTTTTTTTTCCTGCTAAATGTTTACGAAGGTTTAGTTTGCGTTAATCCGTCGTGTTTATATTAGAGTATAGTATAGTTTATTTTGGTGCTGAATAGCCAAAGAATTACATTACACGCAGCGTAAACGTCTTGCACATTTAACCGCACGTAAAATTACATATATTGAACTATTTTCATCCCGGGTGTCTTTGGCGAAACAATTTCAGAAAATTCGTACAGTCTCGATATAGTCTAGGCAATAACATATAGTTAAAAAAATGTATCTTGGATTGTGTCTAACACTTCAACCTCCCTAAGAGACCAGACTATTATACTTTCCAAAATGATCTTCTCTACAGATACAGCTTGGTCGTATCGAGCTACCAATAAGCTACGATCAAAACAATAAAACTGAACAAGCATTTATATCGTATTTCATTTATGGATTTTTACACGTTGCCAATCCTCTGGCTTTATGGATATGCACTATCTTTAGTAGTTACGGTTCTTAGTCAACCTAACTCTCGAGCACTCGATGCAATATGTATTCATTATTTTATTTAACACAATCTGCGCTTAACGCAGGAGGAATTATTGTGAATTTCTTTCTGGCAAAGAGTGTACGAGTTTTCGATTTTTTTTTACGTTGAAGAGTAAACTTTACGTATCTTTTACACTTTTTGTATTGAAAAATATTTACAAATGTGATAGATACAATGTTTTGTGCAGACCGCCGTTTGAAAAATGTCCTCCGCGGTGACCACTGCTGCTAAGGAAAAAAACATCCGAAATGAAAAAATCAAACGCATTAAGTTTTTGCATGAAATCATCCAGTGCCTAAGCGGAAAATTCAATAAAGTATTGATATTGAAAAAAGGCCGCTATCCAAAGTGAAAATATCAATTTTTCGTAAAAAATGTAAAAAACGCGGTATTTTCGCTAACATAAGAAAATTTGTGCCCAAAAACGTCCGTCGTTCGAGCACTGCTTTTTGATATGTAAAAGAAGCTTGACACATCGTGGTCGCCGATTCGAAAAAACGTAATTTTGAGAAACATGCGTTCGAAGTTCGCCGGTTCGCGGAACCTATCTATAAACGCCCATATAGTTCTCTCAATTTTTAACGAATCGACTCGAAATATTTGGAGAATATTTTTGAAATGTTATATTTTGCGAACACGTCGAAAATAAGGAATCGGTATTGTCAAAATATTCAACTAGGAGTCAGCCCTTTAAAAGGGCTTCGATTCTACATTGGATGTGAGATGTATAGTTGATAATCAGGTTTGAGAATCATGAAACATTTGAAAAATCAATTTGTACGTTTTTCTCCCTCCCTCTCTTTATCTCTTTGTATCCCTCGTACTCTTCTTGCGCGTAACCGCTCTGTCGACTCAATCTCCTCGGCCTGTCATCGTGATAAACACGGCACGTCACGTCCCTCTCTCTCTCTTCCGGCTTTTCGACAGTGAAAGCGGAGCTCAGGCGTACTAGAATCCCTTTGTGCTCACAACCCACACACGCACACACATATATATATATATAGGGTGTCTGAAAATGACCTAATCCTTTAATTTATTAATAAAACGCACTATTTATTTGAAAAGTACGAATATTCTTATTTTAATATAAGGTACGATACTTGGAGGTTATGTGTGGAACTCAATATCCGATAAATGGCCACCGCCAGTTTGCAAACGTTCACTCTTTTCACGAAATTTTCAATAACATTTTGGCATAATTGCGGACTAATTTAATTAATGGTGCGTGCAATTGCTTCCTTGAGGTCCGGAATGGTCTGTGGATCATTGGCATACACTTTTCCTTTCAGAAAACCCCAAAGAAAGTAATTCGATGGCGTCAAATCGCACGATATTGGTGATCAATTCACATCGCCGCAGCGTGGCAGGTTGCGCCATCTTGTTGATCTTGTTGCGCCATCTTGTGGATCTTGGTGCGCCATCTTGTTGAACATCGATCCTTCCTGATGCCGGTTGTCAAGGATTAGCAAGGGCGTCGCCAAGGGGGGCAGGGGGGCAGGTACGCTCTCCCTAGATATTTGAAAGCATGTATGTGAGGGTCTAAAATGTCTAAAATTCGGATTTCCCCAACCCTCCCTTCCCCATCTTGCCCCCCCCTGGCCCATTAGTTGGCGACGTCCTTGAAGATTAGTACTGAATGTTCGCCACAACAGGAAATGGCGCGCAATTTAAAATGTCAGGTCATTTTGAGACACCCACATTTTGTGTAGAATGGTGATTTATAAGACTTGTTCTCGAACGTCCCTACTATTCGTCATTTAGCGTGGAGCGAAGGGACGCAAATCCTGCCAATTCGCTTAGGGAAACGTGTTGCTGTTGTGTTTTTTCCGTTATGCACTTGCACATATACACGTACCACATACGTAAGCATACACTTGTAAGCATATATCGAATATACACATCTGATGGGGCTGGCAAAAAAGTAGGGAGTGGTATGTTGTGCGCAAATATGCTCGGGTAAAATCAAAGGGATAAGCAGCAGGATCTGCGAAATTGTTTGTACGTATATCTCCAAATATTGGTTCACGCAAACATCGGTCTCCCTCTCTCTCTCTCTCTCTCTCTCTCTCTCTCTCTGGTTGTACGTCGTTATACAAGAAAGCAGAATAACAAAAGGAAAAAAAAACCCGTACGAGATATCTCTTTCGGCAGTTCCACGTGGACGAGACAGGGGTGATGTAGCGGTCCATGGGCGTTCATCGCAATAGCTGAAGGATACCAGGGATTCGCGGGCACTTTTCATCGGTACCTTGACAGGTTAAGTCGCGCTTGGTGAGCGGGCAAATTGGCTCCGAGATCTTCGAAGGCTTCAAAACACCAATGGTTTCCTTTTTCTGATCGCACGTGAGGGAGAAAATACTCTCTCGCGTGCTCACATACAAAACAGGGACATTTTCATCGTGGGGTATTGTTCCTCGAGAGCTCTGCTGCTCACCCGAAGACTAAACTCGTCGGTAGAGCAAAGCTGTTCGCTGTCTCGAACGAAGAATAGCTAAACGTTTGCACCACTTGAGATACACCACAGATTCGTACATATTGGGATGTTGAATAAGCTCTCGCTGTTTTTTTCGTGAAAACTAATGATTCCTTTTTAAAAATTCTTCCTAATGCTTTCAAACGTTTCGAAACTGTGATCAACTCTTAATGATTCTGCAAGTTCAGCTAGCGTCTGACATGAGTCTTCGTGAAGTAATGCCTCCAATTCAACCCATCAAAATCATTATTTTTGAAGGCTCTAAACCAATCTCCACATGGGGTTTCCGGCAGAGCATGGTCGCCGTAAGTGTCAACAGGAATAGTGCAGTAAAATTCGCTGCAAATACTTTTTTTTGGCACCAAATTTGACATGTTTGACACTATGAAAATAAATGAGACACTGGATTTCGAGCTTGGTTACGGTACTTGTTTAAAAATGCGTTACCAGCTTAAACTTTTTTTTATTGAGAAAAGAGGAATGCTATGGCAGCGCCATCTAGTCTCAGACGAACACATTCATATCCTTAGGGCGGTATTTTCGGCTTAAACTTGATATGTGAAATATAACAGATTCAACAAGATTATATTATAGTTGTGATAACTGTCTTATAGTAAATCACAGTTAATCTTACTTAACTAGTAGTGTTTCTTGTGGTATCGAGTGGTCCATGTACTCACTAACGATATGAAATATAGGTCTCTTCTATATACGAGAAGACTAGTTTTTTTTAAAATAAATATTTTAATAGAGGTAATAAACTTTGCTATAGATAATATAACTCTGTACTTCATAGAGTGTAAGAGGGATTCATGCAGTATGGGAGATATTCGTTTACTTTAGTTAAGGCCTTAGGCCACAGTAACGGGTATAAAATCATGTGCGAATTTGACAATTTTGTTTCGTATGAAAAAGTGATTCACTAATAAAATTAATTACACATCTATTTAGTGCGAATATCAAGCTGTTAGAAAGTATTTTTTTTATGTACAAAATGGCCGACTACTTAAAACTTCTCGAAACGTTTTTTTTTCCAATTGGCGTGACAAATAACTTCAACAATGTTCACTCGATTTACTTCAAATTTAAAAGTTATATCCCTAATTGCATTTCGCAGAGAAGTACGTACGGAATTTCTGATTAATCGAAAACTTTTCATTTTATGAGCAGTTTTTGAGCAGTTATAACGAAATTTTTCACTAAAAAATCATTTCGTAAGTTCGAATACCTACAACTTTTGAATGAAACAATATTTTTTCAATTCCATACGTACTTCTCTAGATATTCTAATGTACATTGAGGATAATTTTTGTTTTTTGTTCTAGGCCAAAAATTGTGGATGCTAAATGTCACGCCGTGGAGCGCCTAAAAAAAAGATAACAAAAGAAAATATTAGTAGTCGGCCATGTTGTACATTGAAAACAAAATATTTTCTAACAGCTTGATATTTATACTAAATAGATGTGTAATTAATTTCATGAGTGAATCCAACCAGGGGTGAAGTTCCATACCGGCCAGGAGTACATCAAACGGATACAAGCCACCCACACATGTATACGTGGACGAAAGCAGCAAACCGCGGTGCGCGACCTCCTCATCTCGCAATGTACGAGAAAACATTTGTGTGTTATCTGCCCGGCCTTGCCAAGTGCACATTACGTGTACCTGCTCATCGCCTCGATCTCGTAATGCATTGCGAAACGATTGCGGGCATGACGTTATTCCACTTTTAACGTTTCCACTCGTATCGGGGAAAGTGCTTCAACAATTCTAGTTTTTGTTCAATGAAAAATGCACGAAAGCGGCGCGCAGGGAATAAAAAAGTAATTATAATTTTCCAACGAAGGGTGAGTGGGTGATAGGGCGAGGGTGATACGGTGGTGATGGGATATGCGGTCTTTCACACACATCTGCATGTCCTCATTTATGCATACGTTTATACACAGCCATATCTATATATACACATGTGGAAAATAGTGATTTCGGAGACTTTCGACTTTGAGGACCGTCCTCACAGTGGCCTATTGTCCCCATACTCAATATTATGTAAGCCCGAATAACTTTAAAATCACCTTTCGATGAATGTGAACCTACTCATATAAAGGTCGTTTCAAAGAACGCCCTGTCCTCAGAATTGACGATTCGGTTTACAGTAATTAAGGACCGTCCTCAAACCCTCCGTTGGGCCGATACCCAACATGGATATAACGGATACCAAGTGACGATTTTTTTCTATATGTACATATATATAAATATGGAGGTATCAAATGGTTCCAGTAGCTCCAGACGTAGATGTTAAATTATGAATATGGGAAACGTCGACGGTGTCCAGGACGCGACCAGAGACCACATTTTTTCTCTCTCGGTCTCTGTTTTCCCTATACACCGTTTACATATACACACGTATATACACGGATATATTCACACATATACACGTATCAAGCAAAACCTTTATGCTGGATATATTAAAATGTATTCGCGTGCCAAAGGCACGGGGGAGAGTCCTCTCAGCCCTCTCTTGCTCCCTCCTCATCCTACTACCTTCCATTTGTGTATAATTAAAATGCAAATTAAAAAGCATTTCCAGACGAGTCCAATTATTTATGCACGTAGCGTTTTATTTCATTGTTGACCACGTCGGGCATCTTTTTTCTTCTTTTCTTTTCCTCTCTCTCTCTTTCTGCATATATATATATTGAAACGGTACGGTGAGTGGTGCAGTATGGCTGCGGGTGGTGGACGAGAAATTGTAGAGCGCGGTTAGTTTGTACGTGCATAGACGATGACCACGCGCGCAGGACGTCCTGGCCTCGAAAGTGGTGCCACTCTCAAAGGGGACGCGTTGAAGCGGATTCCTTTTACCGCTTCAACCCCTGTGCCGGGGTAATATCGCGGCGTCGGGGTAGTCTCGCCAATGTCATCGCGGAGCCTCCACTTTATTTTCTTGTTTTCTTCATTTTATTTTATTTTTTTACAATATGTATACAATCCCATATATATATATATATATGTATATATATATATATATATCATTATTCTCGTAGCTCTTCGCGCAATTTAAACGCGGTTTGCATCCACGTGGGAACATAAAAGACGACAGAAAGAGAGAAGGAAAGAGCGAGAGCGAAATGCACAGCGTAGTTTCATATGTTCACTGTTTTTTCATCATATCGCTAGAGACATGCCCGGCCAACAGATTTTCTAACGCACACTCGTCTTTCATTGTATAGTCCAGTCATTTCGTCCGAAAAAAAGGCAAATAAAAGAAAATGAATTTGCGCTTCTAATTTTTTAATATGTTGTAGGGGATACCTAGAAAAGCTTAACTTGAGATTGTCGACCAAGCTTTCCTAGGAGCTTTCGCCGCCATCTTGGAAAACGCTTAAAATTTGTTTTTCGGCAATAACTCGGCTATCCGATGAGATTCGAAAATTTTTGTAAGACACTTTTTGTAGCTTTCTTTGTGCTCTACAATAACGCCTGAATCATTTTTAGCGTATCATGCATCGTTATCGAGATATCGATCGATAAAGTCAAAAATTTAGGACACAATTTTTGTTTTTTCCTTTTTTTTTCTTTGGGTCTTAATAAATATGAAAAATTGTGGAATTCAAACTTGTAGAGCATATTCAGACCTACAATTTCCTTCTTCGATTTTTTTATGTTGGACAAAAATTACGATCTCCAGCGCGCCGCAAAGTCGGTGAATCCACGCTCAGCGTCGAGCGCGCTCAAGTTAGTATATCGTATCGTGTTGAGTTTTTGCTGTGCGTAGTGTAAATCGAGGGTTCCGATATTCTGGGCAAAAATTTCGATACTTTCGAGTTCAAACACAAGTCAGTTCTGGAGCACATTCTTTTCATTCACGCTTTTAGCGGTTGCGACACGACATCATCTTTCTATAACATCGGCAAGTCGAAGTTCATTAACACTCTCGAGAAAAATCCAGAGCTACGGTCATCGGTGGAATTATTCAAACAAGAAAAGGTCGATCCGGAGGTTCTCACTTGCGCGGGAGAGCAATTCCTTATCGCCCTATATGGTGGTGATAAGCACGAGAAGTCCATAAATATTTTGCGATTCCATCGCTTCGCAAAATCAATGACAGCGAATAAAGTGAATCACCTCTCACTACTCCCGCCAACCAAAAGCGCTGTGCGTCAACACATTTTCCGGACGTATCTCCAAGTTCAAACCTGGCTCGGATTTTTCAAGGATCCACAAGGATGGGGTTGGCGACAGACCAATCGAGGGCTCGAACCAATCACCAGCACCGCCGAACCCGCTCCGCCTGAACTATTAAAGCTCATTTCCTGTAAGTGTAAAGGAAATTGTGAGGCCGCCTGTGGGTGCAGAAAAGCGGGAATCAGTTGCTCCGTTATTTGCATGCACTGCAGTGGGCAAACATGCAGTAACGTCGCCAGAGTCGACATTTTGCTTGACGACGACGACGACGATGTCTGTAACGATGATGATGACGATGCTCTCATCGAATCAGCATCATTTCCAACGTTTCAACAGACACAACAACTCGAAGAGTTTACGGAGGACGAAGATCTTCAGCCTGGACCATCCAAGCGAAAAAAGACATGAAAAAAGTCCATCGTTCGTGTCTCGAGTGCAGAAAAAAATATTTTTCTTTCCGTTTATTTTGTTTTGTTTATTTTGTATTGTAAAAAAATAATATTTTTTACTGCACAAACAAATTATTTGTTTAATAAATTACTATTGTGTGATCCTTAATTTGTTGCTCTATGTACTTATTTTTTATCCCATCAATTTCCTGAACAATTTCCCATTCGATTCGACATCCAGACACAACCGAGCGAGCAGCTCGCTCGACGCTGAGTGTGGATTCACCGACTTTGCGGCGCGCTGGCGATCGTAATTTTTGTCCAACATAAAAAAATCCAAGAAGGAAATTGTAGGTCTGAATATGCTCTACAAGTTTGAATTCCACAATTTTTCATATTTATAAAGACCCAAAGAAAAAAAAAGCAAAAAACAAAAATTATGTCCTAAATTTTTGACTTTATCGATCGATATCTCGATAACGATGCATGAAACGCTAAAAATGATTCAGGCGTTATTGTAGAGCACAAAGAAAGCTACAAAAAGTGTCCTACAAACATTTTCGAAATCTCATCGGATAGCCGAGTTAATGCCGAGAAACAAATTTTACCCCTTTTTTCAACATGGCGGCGAAAGCTCCTAGGAAAGCTTGGTCGACAATCTCAAGTTAAGCTTTTCTAGGTATCCCCTACAACATATTAAAAAATTAGAAGCGCAAATTCATTTTCTTTTTTGAATGTACGTAATGACTGGACTAGTAAGCTAGCAACGCGCCGGGCTTACACTGCAAAAGGACAGGTCAAAGGACCCGTGTCTGCCTTCGTATAGGAGCAGTGCGGAAGACCGGAAGTTAAGGGGGGAGATATTTAGGCGAGGCGAAAATGGATGATTCTCGTGATTTTTTTTTTAAAGCAAGATTTTTTCATCAGTTTTGAGACTTGCCAGACGGCATGACGCGTAGCGTCGGCGGGATTTATCTGAAAAAAAAAAACGAATGAAGATTTATTTTTTCATAAACAGTCAAACGCAGAATATGAACAAAGAAAAAGTGAGAAATGTGGAAAATCGATGAAATGGTACGCTTTGAAAAAAAGATTGAATTTTCCAAAAAAAATGAATATATTTTGAAATAAACAAATACTTTTTTTTTCCAAAATATCTAGGGTCATGTTTCAGACAATAAGGTTAGAAAGATTTATACCAAATTTAATCAGAATCGGTCAATTAGTTTTTTAGCTATGAAGATTTCTCTTTCATTAACATTCATGCGCAGAATATGAACCAAGAGAAAGTGAGAAATGTGGAAAATCGATGAAATGGTACGCTTTGAAAAAAAAGATTGAATTTTCCGAACCAAATGGCTACATTTTGAAATAAATGAATACTTTTTTCTTCAAAAATACTTAGTCTCGTGTTTTAGACAATAAGGTTGGAAAAATGTATATTTTTATATGTAGTATATATATATATATATACATTTTCGAGTGCAACTCTGTACATAAATATAGATAAACATGAATAAAGGATGGATATTTATACGAGTTAGTGCACCCTGCGGTCATTGTATCTTTGCTCGGATACGCTCGTTTTTTTCCCTCCCATAATATAGCTCTATATTCGGCAATTTTCGGGGTAAACGCAGCTGTCGATAACGGACGTTCGATTGCCAGGTCCATAATTGTGTGACGATTGCTGCATGGATTTTGGGTAGGATGGCTCTTTGTACCCCCTTCCCTCTCTCTTCCTCTCTCACTCTCTCTCTCTCTCTCTCTCTCTCTCTCTCTCTCTCTCTCTCTCTCTCTCTCTCTCTCTCTCTCTCTCTCTCTCTCTCTCTCTCTCTCTCTCTCTCACTCTCTCTCTCCCTCTCTCTCTCTCTCTCTCTCTCTCTCTCTCTCTCTCTCTCTCTCTCTCTCTCTCTCTCTCTCTCTCTCTCCCTCTCTCTCTCTCTCTCTCTCTTCCTCTCTGGGCTTCCATAAATTCAAACTTTATCAGTGGTCTGCGATGTTATTCCACTTTTTGCGGCTCGTTTCAATTTTTCTCCCGCGTAATATAGTGGCCCGCGGCTTCGCTCGCATGTACATCGAAATATTGGTTCGTGGAGTATGTGGGGAATGGATTTTTGGCGTCATGTCGTTCTGTGGGTTGTATTCCAAAGTTATTATAGACAACACGAGCAAATACGGTTAAAAAAAACTCGTTTTTGTATACTTCAACGAGAAAATCTACAGATATAACACAAAGTGCAACTTTTTCATGGCATTGAACATGTAATCAGACTTTTCGGGTGATAAAAATAGGTACATGCAAATAAACTGAGTTGATTTTTATTGTATTTAAAAGAATATTGAGCGATTGAGTTATATAATTGGGTTGGTTTGCGTTTGCTTCGGTTTGTTCGGGTTTGTTTGGATTTGTTTTGGGTTTGTGTGTATAATTATACAAACAAATTTGTATCATTGTTATATAACTGTTGTAATGTATGTGTAACGTAAGTTTGTAATGAAATTTTGAAATTAATAGCAAGAATAGAATTGGTTGGGCAGAGGGCATTTTTCAACCAATCACAAACATCCAGCATGTCGCAGTTCCCTCCACTCCACTGAAACACAGTAGGAGTGGAGTGGGGGTAGCGTTTGTTTCGTATGAAATCCAGCTAACTGAGGTCCCTATACCCTACCTCAACAAACATCTACAGTTTTAAGGCCTTAGGCCACAGTAACGGGTATAAAAAAGTGTCTCACTCATAAAATTAATTACACATCTATTTAGTATGAATATCAAGCTGTTAGAAGATATATATTTTTTTTCGATGTACAAAATGACCGACTACTAATATTTTCTTTTGTTATCTTTTTTTTAGGCGCTCCGCGGCGTGACATTTAGCATCCACAATTTTTTACCTAGAACAAGAAACAAAAATTCTCGTCACTCTACATTAGAATACCTAGAGAAGTACGTACAAAATTAAAAAAATATTGTTTTATTCAAAAGTTGTAGGTATTTGAACTTAATAAATAAATTTTCAGTGAAAAATTTCGTTATAACTGCTCATAAACAGCTCATGAAATGAAAATGTTTCGATTAATCAGAAATTCTGTACGCACTTCCCTGCGAAATGCTATTGGGGACATAACTTTTAAATTTGTGATTTTAAATCAAGAGAGTAAATCGAGAGAAAATTGTTCAAGTTATTTGTCACGCCAATTGGAAAAAAGCTGTTTCGAGAAGGTTCGAGTAGTCGGCCATTTTGTTCATCGAAAAAAAAATATATATATCTATTTTCTAACAGCTTGATATTCATACTAAATAGATGTGTAATTAATTTGATGAGTGAATCACTTTTTCATACGGAAAAAAATTGTTACATTCGCACATGATTTTATACCCGTTACTGTGGCCTAAAACCTTAAAAGCGTTTTCAATGCCAAAAAGGTTTTTCGTATAGTTGAATACATAATCATGATCACATCACCAGAAAGCCAACAGAAAAAACTGATCCAGACAATGATCGGCGCTAATGAAACTATATTACATTGAGTATTCACCGAATTATTTACTGAATTTCCAAATGTTACAGATATTGTGTCAGCGCCAGCTTAATTTCGACCAGCTCAATTTCAACCTGAAACAAAAAGTACAGACAGACACAACGATTTTTCAACATTAGTGAGCTGTGTACAGGGTGTTGACAATATCGATGCAAAGCCATAAGAGAGTGGTAGGTCACCTCGTTAGGAACATATCTAGCCTAGGTTACCCTAGTCCAAAGTCCAAATATTTCGAGTTGTCACGGTAAGTATGATTTTTGGAAAATTTCCCAATATTAGGTACTAACTCGTTCATGATGTTCAAACATACAATAATTAGAAACTAAAAGCTTATTCGCGTCTTAGCTTAATGTGTATTCAATCGACAAACAGCAATACAATCATCTGCATCCGCACAACCAACTAAATGGGACGTGTTGAATAATTAAAAACTTGTCAAAAAATAAAAATACCTCTCATGTTAATGCTGTTTAAAAAAAATAGCATCAACATAAGTGGTTAACGAGAGTACCTAATGATTAGGCAATTTTTCAAATATCATACCATAACTCGAAATCCTTACACTTTGGACTAAGGCAACCTAGGTTTAATATGTTCCTAACGAGGTGAGCGATCGCCCCCTTAAGGCTTTGGATCGACCTTTCTGACATCCTGTATATAGCATAATGGATAAAAAATCAGTTTAGCAAAAATGTCTCGGGAACGATGGGGCGACGAAATAAAATTTGGTCATCGAAATCAAAGCTTGTATGGTTATGTGTATCTCTCATCTCGCAAGCGGATGCTGCGTGCATGTAACTCTCGCTGTCTCTCCCTCCCTCCCTCCCTCCCTCCCTCCCTCTCTCTCTCTCTCTCTCTCTCTCTCTCTCTCTCTCTCCCGGGCTTTATGCGTTTTGTGTGCAAATCGAATACAAAACGAGAGGCTTCGGGGCTTTGCGACAAAGCGGCCGCATGTCTGCCCCCACCGCAAACAAACATAGCGGGGAAATATATCGCGAGTGCGGAGCGACGAGAGATATAGGCGAATACGAGGTGAAAATGTAATTAGAACGTGATCACTAGCAGTTGCATGATCACACGCGGTGCTTTTATTTCACAAATGCATATGCATATGCGAAGGGACTACAAGGAAAAAAGGGCGCGGGAGGGAGCCCCGCTTGAGGCTCAGTCCTCGGGAGCCCGCGAGTTCTCTGTGCCAGAACTTACGCGTACGTTCGACAGTCATGCCCCAAAATGCACGCAAATAACGAATAGCAGCATCAGAGAGCCAAGGAATGAATTCATATAAATAAATAATCGCGAACTGTCAGATCATGTCTACTGGATATGAAAACAGCGCATTTTAAGGGATCATCAGAGTGTGAAATTGTCAAAAAGTCAATTTTTTGCATTATCAAGCTATTTGTCTCAAATTTTGACACACCATTCTTCACGCCATTCTTTATTTTGCTATTTTTTGGAAGCTTTTTTTTTGGAAATCTTCATATTTTTTTCAACGAAAAACTGTCGAAAAAGTAGGCTAACCTCGATAATTTTATTTTCAAACCACCGTTAATTTGTCAATTGTGATAAAAAAAACTCCATAGCAAGATAGCGGATTTCGTAATGATTAATAATGTTTTTACAAATTTTGTTTCAGCAAATATTTATGGCCACAACCGTGTACACCGTGAGGACTTCTTTTTTCCGACGACATTTTCAACCGTTAAAACAAATGTCAAAAAATAAAAATAAGCGTTTAAAAATTCGTATTCTGTTCTTTGTAAGTGCTTTGATTTGACATAAAAAATCAGACTGATTAGCGTATTTTAATCATCGAAAAAAAATTGCGAGCATCTATTTTTTGGCCCGTTACACTGTTATTATCCCTTAAATCCGATTTGGAAAATATGCTGCATGATAATCCCAGAGCTTTTGACATTTGGGCAACTTGGTATTCCAGTCGTTTTTACATTCGGAAATCTCCACGCAACCGTTCTTTATTTACGCATTGAAAAATTAAATAACGAATTACTCCGTTCAATAATGGTTCGATTTTTTCAATTTTCCGTCTCGAACTTATGATATACGGAAATGGAAATCATGTAACTTTCGTTGATCACACGACTTGCTGTTGATGACACGTTTATGCTTCGACAATGGAGGATCAAAAATCACCCTGTTGAAATTTGCATCGTTGGAACGCAGCGGAAATTCTTTTTCACTTCCTCTTTCTCCATTTCTATTATTATTCAAAACATTTTTCGATAGCGTTAGGTTGTATCCCTCTATGGGATCTCAAAAATTGTTTATCGAACGCTCGATCTGTCAAAAAAATGCAATGAGAAGAAAAAATTCGTCGCGTTCCAACGATGCAAACTTCCCTACTGCAGTAATTCAATTGTCCCAAAAACACGAGTCCTAAGCGACTTTAATTGCACAATTGCACTTCATTGTTTGTGCAGGGCTTCGATCACTTTTTGCGAGTATGGAATATGATGTGATGATATCACATCTCGTATCGTCGTAATTGGAAATAACGATGGGGTGATTCGTGGGGGGGGGGGGGGGATTATTAAAACGCGAAACCTCGTCAGGCTTGCCAGTGATGTACACACACACACACACGTGCCGCTTCACCATTATGTACATTTCTACCCATTTCAACCGTTAACACGAAACTTTATCGCGGAAATTTGGCTTTCGCGACTGCGCCCCGCTTGTGTAACGCATACGTTAATTAATTCCGTCGAATTTGCGCGCTAAACGTAACTAGTGTGACACACAAAGCCATCGACGGAACACGCCCGAATGTGCCTACAGGAGGCTACGAATGTTCGAGTTGGTTCGAACTCAACGCGCCCTCAGTTCTACCAGCCCCGACGAGAATAGCTGCATACGAGCCTTTCCAGTTTAAAATGACAGGTAAAAAACACAACTGAACCCAAAAACAAATTTCCGGGCTAATATTACTGTCTATTTATTTCAGATTTATATATAATGTGTTTCCACCAATGCTGCGCACGATGCGTCGGGTATCTACTACGCCACTTACCTTCCACTTTATGTCACAATTGGCAGTCCGGTATTTCTAGTTCCCTGGAGATCCCTCGTAGAGTGTTGCCCAACGCCACTCTTTTGGAATGCACTTCCCGGTAGCGTTTGCAGGAGGGCAGGGGGAAACTGTCGAGAAAGTAAAGTTTGAAAGAGAGAGGATAACAAATTGTGGTCCAGTTCGTGGTGAAGTTGTGAAAGTGAAAAAATAGGCAAAAGGCACCGCCACTATTTCGGAATGCACTTCCTTGGTCGCGTTTGCAGGAGGGCACGGGGAAACTGTCGAGAACGTATAGTTTTAAAAAGAGAGGAAAAAAATGGTGGTCCTGTTCGATGTGAAGTTGTGAAAGTTCAAAAGTAGGTAAAAGTTACGAGACTCAAAAAATCGGGCACCTTTGCATTCAGAAAATATTCAGAATTACGAAACTCGAAAGGAATGGGGAGCCCGTTGGATGAAGGTGGAACGAATTTTACATACAGCTCGAACTCGGCACAACGATATTTACCGTCCATGGTAATTGAATTTATTTACGAGCCAACGTGCACCATTCTCGGCGCTTAAAGAGGATCATACACGTATACATATACGTGTTCTCAATCTAGCGAGCTTCACGAGTTTTCCCTTTGACTGATAAAAACATGTTTTTTAATATCATCAAAAGGGATAGCGTACGTTGCAACTTTATTAAATATTGCTCAACTAAAAGTCCCCTTTACGGTGGTCAAATGATTTTTAATTCAATTACAATCTCCCGCTCGAAAAATTCACCGAGGCCGCTGGAACGCGGAGCCCAATTTAAAAAACTGGCAAAATATTTCCCCGTCGGTTTGATGGAAATATCGTTGCCTGTGACAAACTTCGTTATCGTCTCTTTGAGGCTTTCAACGGCGCAGGCAAAAAAGTATCGAGGAGCGTAAACGAGCAAAAGGTACGCACGGGTATTCCTCGCATATCGCATGCAATTTCCTGTAAAACTCAATTATGGAAAATTTTTAAATATTTTCGAGTCGGTTCTTGGCGCAGAGAATGTGTTGGATTTTTTTTTACAAAATTTTTGCTGCAATTTCAAGTTGAGATCGCAGGCTATGAAACTATTCAATCAATATCGTATTTTCGAATTTTTAAGCTTATACTGACCCCTTAAGACCATATATGTGATGCGAAATGTCGACGCGGTCACGACGGTATTGCAGAACCCGTAGTTTTTGCACATGTGCGCAAGTTGTTTGCAAAATTTGAAAAAACGTCGACCGTCAGGTTCGTTCTGCAACAATATCACATGTACACGAGAAATTTTATCTCAATTGATTGTATCGTTTGGTTGAAATTAGGGTTCGAGTTTTCGAAGTGGCCGGAGCAGGTGATACATGGCCTTAAGGGGTTACCCCCACTTGGTATTTGGAAAAATCGATTTTTTTTATTGCATTTTTTTGAAGTATAAGTATCTGAGAATATGTCCTGAAAATTTCAAGTCGATCCGAACAAAATTGACTGAGATATGGGCGTTGAAAGAAAAAAATCCGTGAATTGAAGAACTGAAATTGAAACTTGAAACGCGTTTTTCTCAAAATGGCATTTCTGAAGTCGGTGACCAAGATTACTCGAACACTAATGAACCGATCTTCTTGAAATTTTGCAGGCTTATTTAATACATAAAAATGTAGTCTTTAATCGTTCGATTTTTTTTTCGAAAAAATGGCGGTTTTGTAGCCGAAAACGGCCTTTTTTCGTTAAAATCGAACTATTAACTTTGACTGTCCGCCATTTTGTGAAAAATGAATATTTTTTAAAATCCTTCGATTAAAGACTAGTTTATACTTATATTTGACTAAATCCATCCGCATTTTTTTTTCAGATGATCCACTTCGCCGCAATATTGGTCACCGCAAACCGTGTATATAAAAACATTATTTCATTGACGGACATTTGCCACTAAACAATGTAATATTTTTCAATAAAAAAATTACTGAAAGTTCTTCAAGATGTGTTCTTTAAGATGGTATATTGATCGAATAAAAAAGTTTTGTAGTTTTCTTTAAAAAAATTCATGAAAAAGGCCTTTTTTTGCGCTACAAGTGGGGGTAACGCGTTAAGGCAGTTCTAGTCCAGAGGCCCAAATTTCAGTCACTTTTTCGGGTTTGATAAAAAGAAACAAAAAATATTTACACCATCCATTTTTTAGACTTTTTACCGATGTTTCGAGGACTTACAAAAAATTTGTGAGTAAAAAAACGAAAAATTGAAAATGTGTGAGCAAAAAAAACGAAAAAATTGAAAACGGCTACCAAGTATGACCGTGAAAAGAAGAGCTGAGTCAGCCGACATGATTCCAAAGCTTCCATTAATCTTAAACAGGAATGAAACCAATTTTATTGATTAAAAAGAGTGTCTTTGTGGCAGCCACCAAAAAAAAATTGAACGGCGACTGTCTCAAAAAAGTTAAATTCTGGCCCTATTTTGTTTCGAAGTATTCAATGTTTCAAATATAGTTCTAACAAAAATTTCACAATGTCCGAGGTAGGGACGATAGAGGGAAAAATACTAAAGGTCCATGCCAAAGTTGAAGTCAATCGGTCGAGCAGAACTCCAGATTTGATGTCGACCAGTTTAAAATAAGGAGTTTCGATAAAATCACGTTCAGTTTTGAGTACAATTCGAAACAACCGCAACTATTCAAGTGGTATAATGGCATATTACACTTACGTTACTTACGTTAGCCTTCCTCGACTTCGAAATGATTTCCAGAACCTCGTTCTTACCTACGAGCAAGTCTAGCTTTCTTAGAAGTGTCTAAAGTTTGTAACTCCGACCGGACGACCCGATTCTGGTCTCTTTTGTTGGCGTAAGTATTGGTAATTTCGGAATGTCCATTCGACGACACATCGTAAATAACATATACTTCAAGAAAATGGGTGGGGGTAAAAATGTCGAATGACCAAATGTAGAACGACAAAGATTTCGAAACGGTAGAATTATGAACTCTCAAAATAACGAAGGTTCAATTATTCGAAATTTTATCTGTCGACTGATAAAAAAATTGAATGACTATAAATCGAACCATTATTTATTGGAGAGCTAATTTATTCGAAAACGAATATTCAGATCGTCTGCAATTCGGAACATAAAAATACAGAATCGAAAAATGTAGAACACCCATATTTCCGAAACAGAAAATAGCGAGTGCCTAATATGCGTAATATCGTCTATGGCGAAAAACAATAAATCGAAACGCAAAATGTCGATGGCCCGAAATGTCGAACGCCGAAAGGTCGAACGGCCAAAATGACGAACGTGGTGGGGCCCGTCACGTGGGATGACTGCCTTACGATATTTTAGCCGACTGACCGACAGCGCCATCTCGCAGCTTTACTCTGAAGCGCAAGTAACGTATTGCTCGATTCGCCATCCGGGCCGTTCTACATTTTGACCCTTCGCGATTTTAACCACTCGACTTTTTGGCCGTTCGCTTTAATGATTTTCTGCATTGTGAACCGTCGCAATTTTTTTAATTCGGAGAATTGTCATCTCGAATTATTTGGTGTTATGCATACAGGCCCATCGATATTGTGTTTTTCGCTATTTTATTAAATCTGATTTTTGTTTTTCGCTATATATCAACTTCCGAGATGTTCATATTTGTAAGTGTTATTTTCGACTTTACAGACTCTAGTAAGATTGACCCATCTATATTCGAACATTCGGCATTTTCGAATTCGACATTTTGGCCCATCTGCATATCGATCGTTCGACATTTTTCCCCTCACCCCAAGAAAATGCCAAAAAAACGATGTTTTCGAATTTCTAGACTAGAATACTACCTTAAGGCTCATTTTGCATCTTCTGTTGTTCAGCAACTCTCCATTAACTCTACAAACAAACTGTCAAATATTGTAGAACGGAAGTAGCAAATAAACATATATAACATCAAATGAACCGCCACGAATTACGACTGTCCCGTCAAACTTGCTGATTTCCCAAACACGTTACAATCCTACCTAACAAATGTGCATTCCACCTTGGATATCACCTCTCCGCTTCCTTCTTTACATACGCAGTTACACGTTTCCGCGTTATAAATTTTCCCAAGCGAAGGAAAATGGCCCCTCCCTCCGATTACACCAGGGTAGGATGAACAAAATTGGTCGGCGAAACAATTACTGGCACAGGTCATGTATATGCCTACTCGGTTCAGGGCTACATGATAAAATTATATTTAATGTCGTGGCTCTAATAAATTAACGCTGACAGCGTTGCGGGGTTGGATGAACAGTTGCGAAGCATCAGGGACCGGGAGGGCGAGAGAGAGAGAGAGAGAGAGAGAGAGAGAGAGAGAGAGAGAGAGAGAGAGAGAGAGAGAGAGAGGGGGGGGGGGGGAGAGAGAGAAAGAGAGAGGCGGACAGAGAGCAAAGCGTGTGGCGCTGATGGATAGTTAATGAGGCGCGATGAGGGCCACCCTCAGTTCCTCCGGTACACCGCTGTGAACTTTCTCCCTCTCTCTTCCTCTCTCGCTCCGCCATATTTCACCGCAGGACTCCATTAGTGGCTGCCTAATTGGCCTCGCGGATAATTAAGTGGCCCACCATCTAGCTCGAATATACACGCTCACTTCGTTTTATGTGCCTTCTTTATACATATATACATATATATGTACATACACGTATTCAGTTATGAGAGTTAACGAGAGCAACGCGCACGCGTGATTCATTTTCATTTTCCAGTTGCGTGCAGTCGCATTCGCGAACTGTGAACACCATGACAAGTACACCGAAAAAAGTGTACGCGTGTAGGTACACCTTTCGCAAAAAGAGATTTCGGATCACGTGAATCGTAAAATTTTACTCTACTCAGATATAAGACCTTAATAGCAACAACACAATCCAAACAATAATAGCAATAATAATCATAATAATAAACTGCGAACGGCACGAATTCATTCAATTAGTTCGAGAGCAAAACTTCAATCACCGTCGTCCACGCAATGCTCTCGCTGCACCTGCGTATACGCCGCATTCGTAATTTTTTATGCGACCAAGCCAATTTCCGGCCCTGTAACCGAGACCTCGCATGTCGCCACCTTTAATTTTTTTTGTAAATGATATCTGTAAAAACGCCGTCCCACAACGCGCGCGCGCGCGCGCGTGTGTGTGTGTGTGTGTGTGTAGTTATGTAGGAAATTGGCTTTATTGCCTATATTGAGGTGGAGAGGGCGGAGCAGTTGACACCCCCTCTCTCCCCGTTGACACCAAACGTAATTTTGCAATGTATCAGCATATCTTAATATACTATCTCATTAATTATTTATAACAAGGCGTTCACCATTCCCACGCATGAAAAAGCGAGAAAAACCATGGTTGCCCTATGTCAGAGTACTGTTTAACTGTATCATTATATTTGAATGTACTATTTGTAGAGGTAATTTCGGGATGAATAAATATATGTTATTTATCCTGATACAAGTTTGTTGCGGTGTCAGGTAAAAGTGACAGCTATTTCACAACGGCGTTCAATGACCGTGAGCGTGACAAATGCAAACGCGCAAACTTCTAAGGCCTAGGCCCTAAAAGACCTTTTTTAGGTCCTGTTTATATGCACGAAAAAGCGAGGAAAACGGATTTAAGAGCTATCGCCGACACAACGCGATGATAGCTCCTAAATCAGTTTTGAAACTTTGCGAACGTTGTTCTCGAAGCCACGTTTTTTAAGCCGGGAGGAAGCATAATTCAGGCAGTTCTCATCTGATTGACTTGAAATTTTTAATGAAGCTTCTAAGATGGATGCTCTACAGTAGTACACATCATTTTTATGGCCCTTTAACAATTCTCGTGTTTATAAACAAATTGAGGCCGATTTTGTCAAACGAAACGAAAGTTAGTTAAAATGATGCCATTTTGCAAAAACACCATGTTTTGTAATAATCGTTCGTACTTATCTGGAAAAACTCTTGTAAATGATGACATTTTTTTTAAATCGTGGGTGCTCTTCCATAAAAGCTCTGTGAAAGTTCGATAAAAGCTCCTCGTCCTCCCGCGCATAAAAAACGCTCTCAGTGAAGCTACGACCCCACGTTCTGTATTAAAATTTTTGTGTTTTGTATACGTTAACACATGCATAATAAACCCTTCAAACCTCATTTTGATTGCTTTTTCAGTATCGTCAAAAAAAAAATTCGGTAGAAAGTCGCATTTTGCGGTGAGCCGTAAGCTGTCATTATCAATGATCCTTCAACATGATTTGCCTTTCGTATCAAATTAGTATGCGATTGTGTCGAATGTGTCTCGCCATGTGTCGATTTTTGTACCAATTTTTTAAATTCAGGCCAGCTCTTGCCGTGCTCGTGAACGAAATGTATAACGTAGGTATCGTAAAACGGCGAGGTCGAACAGCGCTGAGAAGAGGATATGGATATTTTTATCTCTGGCAAAATGAAGGGAAAGAATCCATGCTTCCCGCGTCGACAGCGATTTTTTCCTGGATGTGTTTTTTTTCGAAATCTTTTTATTACCTAGCGATAAAGTTTCGTCAGCGCGTAGAGAGGGGATGAAAGTCATCTCTTCGCCTCTTTAGGAAGAACCTGTCTGCGCGACCTCGTTATCCGGAGGCTCCGAAAATGTCCGATGTTATCGCCGCGTATAAAAGTATACCGAGAAAATAGAACGAACTTTCGCGGATGAAAACAGCAGCTCGAGAGGTGGAGTGAGGAAAACCATACTGCTGTCATTAAAGCCAGTCATATCAACCGTTCACGGTGACCTCGGGAAATGCAGAAATCAGCTAATTGCCTTAGGATGTGGCCCTGTACATATATACGAGTGGAGTGTGTCCTGTTATGGCTGGATAATCCAGAAATTGTTGATAGGTCAGATCATGTCCCACTATATGCTGGAATTTCAGTTTAGTAAAAGTCCCACAGTTTTCGGGATAAAAATCATCTGCTTTTGGTTTTTCGCTCGCCATTTCTACATATGATAACGTTCTTTGACCCGATTGAAAAAAAATATATAGTATTGATAATATACTATATTTATATATATTTATATATATAAATATAGTATACTATAAATACTATATATTTTTTTATAAAAATATATAGTATAAAAGATAGCCTGCGGTGTAAAAGATAAAAAAAAGATAAATAAAAAGATAGCCTGCGGTGTAATAGTCGGCAGTTGCAGGATTATCCATTCATAACAGGACACCTTGTATATAAATATAATACAGTATAAATATATACAGTATAAATATGGGCCACCTGATGTGTTTTTAAGCGTACCAGAGTCTCTAAAAAAATCAGGTGGTCCATATTTACACCGATCTTCTATATAGCCGATGCATATACATTTGTGCACGTTTCAATGTAAACCGCATGCACAAATCTTTTCGTGAATATAATAAATTTCAATATATATTCACATATGCGAAAGGTGATATTGAAGGAATTTGACGTCGAGAGACGTTCTCATTATGGCCCGTTCTCCAAACATTATGCGCCACAATGTTTCTAAAGCCACTTTTAGATAAATGCATATTGAAATAATGATATTTGAATAAAGGTAATTCATGCACCGTCTTATCCAGAAAACCAACGATTTGCTTAAAGGATCTGCAGAAGCTTGAGTTTTCGTAAAAAGTACCTATTGATTGCATAGTTATATAGCCTAGGGTCTTAACTTTAATTGGCAACAAAGATTTTGTGACAATTCTAAAAATTCACCGAGTTATGACGATTTCTCTAAAATTATATTTTACGCGAGGGTGTAAGTGCAAGGGTGTCGCGTGTCAAAATCGATTCTTCCGATTCACTTCAAATTCGGACAGAGCATAGTTGAAAACATTTTCTACCGTACGATCCAATGATTTTTGCATGTGTTCATCCATTTCTTAATAACGAATTATTAAAGTTGTTTTGTTTCTCGAAAATCGAAGGTTTTTTTGGTGAGCATGTCATTTTCGTAATTAAAGAAATATCAAAGGCGTATTCGCTCATAAAAAAATTGTATTATATATCATACCAAAAGTATTTTTGTTTTGCGGTCAGTTGCCAGAACCACCTACGCCGATTGGCTCTGCAACAACGGCAGTTATTGTTTCCATAATAACAACTTTATAGTTTATCGATATCTTCCAATAAAAATTGTACTAGAAGTATATTTTTTATTTTTTATTTCAGAGAGTCTAGTTGCCAGACTCATCTACATCTCCAGTTATTCAAATAATAATACCTTCATCGTTCATCATTATCTTTTGACAAGAAAAAAGCTCAAACTCTACGCGACTACGTATCAATCGTGTGTAAAATTCCGACCCCGTCATCGCAATACTGTCGTCAGAAAATAATATTGAAAATCGACCTGTCTTCCGAGCCTATGCAGGCCCCTTGAAGAAAATTCGAAGGATCGTCCTTCAAAACAGCCAGACATGTCGATAGCCAACATTGCCTAGATACAACGGTTTCAAAAGTCCATCCCCATAAATATCCACATGTATTCATTCATATCCGTCATTATCGATGATGTCAGAGCTTCCCGAAGAATCCTTTGCCTGCAGTCTTGAGACCGTTGGCGGCCCCTCATCTCAATGATAAATCTACCGAAAGGGCCCCTCGCGTTGACGTTTATTAAAGGGGAAATGATTAACGACCTCCGACGATCAGATACGAGACACTTAGCATTTCAGAATCAGTTATAGCGAGATGCTAGAGGATCCGCGCGAGTTTACGGATAAGCGACGAGGTCCGAAGGAAACGCGAAATGACGTACGGCAACTCGTATCGCGTATCAGAGTCCAGCCCAAAGGGCCATTCTCCGCGGGCGTATATATTCGATTCGTGCGTGTCCTATTACACGTAGAAGTACACGTTGATCTTCTCTGACAGCTCGATCTTTTGTCCGGTGTCTCACGACTTCATTTATCTCACTTTCTTCGATTACGTTCTCCCTATTCTCTCTTACTCTTACTCATGTCAGTATATATCGCGTGCATTCACTGAAATGTGCCGGCGGGTAAAGTGGTGCCGTCGCAACGGACGATTATGATTTACGATCGCCGGCTTAGTCTCGAACAAAGTACATCAATTACTCGTGTGTCTGCAGTGTCGTATTTGTAACAAACCGCCCCCCTTCTTCTTCGTCTTATTCTCTCGCTACGTTTTGGCCTCTCGCGCTTTCTTTGTCCTTTTTCCCTTTCTGCCTGTCCCTTTTTGTTTCTCTCCCTCTCTCTCACTTTATTAATTCATAACACTCACAATTAATTTTTTTTCGCGGTACTCAACGGAAATTGTTACTACGTTATGAAAAATTAATTGATACAAAATTTGAGAGGTTTAAACATTTTTTTCGGAAGTGCTCAAACGACTTTTAATTTTTTTCTTTCGGTTTTTCGTCAATTATCTTTCTTCATTTCTTTTCTTACTCAAAAACAACATATTACGCGAAAAAAATACGCACACTTGTTAGACGTTCAGTGATGTAAACACCGTGTTCTTGTTCATCATGTGGTTGATATAATTTTCACAACCGACCTACGTATATTGATTCTTAATTTGCAAATACAAATTGTTTATGGCAAAAAAATATTTAAATAAAAATGGTGTATTGTTACAGAAGAAATTAAATCAAGACTTACATTGGATCACGCACTAACATTTTCTGCATGGAGATAAAAAAAAAGTAATACTTTGATAATCATGAAAAAAAAAACATGAAAAAGACGTTTGAGCACTAACTAAAAAGTTGTTTAGAACCCTCAAATTTACCAAAATTTTCTTTTTCTTAACCTACTTCAATATTCCGTTGAGAAAAAAGTCCATTTTTTTAATCACCCTAATATATAAATAAAGTGTACAGTATAGTATATATATATATACATATATAGGTTGTCCTGTTATGAATGCATAATTTTGCAACTGTCGATAGGACAGATCATGTCCTACTGTATGCTAGAATATATATATATTAGAGTGGCACAAATGTGAGCTCTGTTTTTTCCCCTCTTTCTCACCATCCAATTATCTTCTCTGAAGAAAAAAACAAATTGTCGCGAAACCTGCGAGCCGTAAAAAAATATTTAGCAGTCGCTCAAGCCTCCTAAAAATTCAAATTTTCATTAAAAAATCTTTTTTTTCGTCCACTTCTCACCTATGAATTTTAAGCTTTATCATTTTTTAATTAACCCCGCGAAAAATCTAGTCGGCGTATGAATTCTTAGTGATCGCTCAAGAGCTAGGAAATTTCCAATTTTCGCAAACTTTTTTTTAGAATTGTCACTCATAAATTTGAAGCTTTGTAAAATTTTCAAAACGATTTATCCTTTTTTCTTTAGAAACAGATTTTCCGAATGTACCTCACCATGCCGGACCATCGATTTTTGTGAATTTTTCGGTACTCGGAACATCAATTTGGAGTTTGTAGAAATATTTTCTATCACTATAAACATTTTGAATACAGAAAAAATAACAGCAATAGGGAACTTCAAGTTAGGGGTGCGTAGCTCCTCAAATTTGTTATAAGTTAAAATGCAAAAATACGTAAACGTTAATTTTATCCCCCCTTCAAAGTATTGACCTTTCCATTTCATTGAACGCACCCCTTTTAAATCTCGGGGAGAGAGCGATGAATAAAGGATTAGTTCAGCTCTTATTTTTTTCATTGTATTCATACATAGTGGATTTCTTATAGTATTTCATGAGAAAAATGTTCGGTTTTTTTTCCCTGCAATCGGTGTACTGCTGCAAAGAAAAATGAACAGGTAGTTCCCCGAAAACTTTTTTTCCATCGCACTTATTTTTTTTACATCGGTGGAACAGCAAAATCAACCCTTATCATCTTTCACTGTAAGGGGTGGTCCCATCCCGTAAAACAGTTTTGCCGTCGATAAAAAAATCGTATCTGATAGTTTTTAATGATCTACCCTATGGGTTTGTTTCAACGAAATCGAAGGTGGACACTAAAGTGATGCTCCTTGTTGGTATTATCCTGCTTGTGATTATGTTGATTCACTCTCTGATTTACGTAACTTTTTTCTGTTTTCACAATCATTTTGTCGTTTTTGTGCAGATACTTTGTTTATGTGTATTCTTGTTCGCATAGATCCATATTATGTTAATGTTTATTCTTTTTCGCTGTACGAAATCTGTCTGGCGGTAATTAGTAAGACGAGCAATAAAATCTGACGATCAATCAAGCACTCTACTTTCACCCTGTTGGCCTTCTTATCTCATTTTCCCTCCTTCCCTCCCTCCCTCTCTGACTTGCCCTTTCTCTCTCTCTCTCTCTCTCTCTCTCTCTCTCTCTCTCTCTCTCTCTCTCTCTCTCTCCCTCTCTCTCTCTTTCACTCTCGTTTTAGTGTTGACAAGAAAAACCACATTGTTCGACCATCGTCGAAATCGACGACTCTTTCGTCGTTTTTTTCAATGGTAAAACATAGTGTGTCCAGTTTTCCGAGCAGAATTTTTCTCGCTCTCAAATGCACTGCTCTTCTACTCATCACGCTTTTTCCTCTTCTACTCGACTCGTGGTTCTGCAACCTTTACCATTCGTTGTTGGCGAACGCGTTGATCCATCAGCCTGGCAAGCCTGGACAAGAAAAAGTTCCAAAATACGATCGTGCACTCGGATACAAAGTAAAATCGGGACGATCCTCGCTACCCCCTCGACCGTAAATTTCACCCCCCCCCCCCCCCCTCGTATAAATTCGCATGATGCGTTTCTTGGCGTGTGTGTAACACATGCGAGGTGAAACTCGCGAGTTAATTAATCACCGCCGGTGGAGCATTATTTATCTGTTGTGTACGAACGATGAGGGAAGCTCGAGAGACATCCAGCAAGGCAACGTATGTAGGCAGAAAGCCCTACAGCATATCCAATCTAGCGCAATCTCATTACTCACCGACAAGGTTGTCCCTCCACCGCTACCGCTCTCCCCCCTCTCTCTCGCTCCCTTTCTCTTGTCCTGACTTATCTGTATCTAACGTCTACCTCGTTGTTAATAATGTACTTGACAAATGTAGGTTCGTATCGTCCGTTCTTATATCGATAGCTGTATTTATGGGCCGTACTTCGCGTGCCCGATTGCCGATAATCACGCGCTCTTGTTGCTCGACGAATGTGAAATATTAATGCGGGCGAGATTACGAGCAAAAAATAAATGGCCATTGGTCACGTGGACGCTTTGCTTGAGGTATAATAGATCTCCCTAAAAAACTTTAAAAAGTTTAAGAACAAACGCCAAGTAATGAAAAGAGCTCTCGAAAAAATTATCGGTTGTTTCACTATCTACAAAATTCTAATTAAACTCGAGATATATGGGTTTTTTTTAAACAATAGATTAATTTACATTATTACATTTTCAATTCGAACGTACAACAGAAGCGAAATAACTTTTTATGAAAAAGCCAAGCAAATTTGCTAGAAACGTACACAAAGTTGTCAAACCCTAGGAATACTATTTTTCTCAATATTTGATGTAAAAAAAACATATTACAAAATACAAAAAACCAAATTGTTATACTCTAGAAACACTATTTTTCTCAATTTTTTATGTAAATAAACCATACCACTACTGCAATAAAATGTTTGAATCACGATTATATAAAAGTACAACGTATGCATCACACAAGTACTTTATGTATGTATCACTCAAAATGCTGTGCAACAACTTGGCTTGCATAGTTAAGAAAAAAAGATCGGCGAAGGATGACGTATGTCAACATCTTGACTATCAGGTTAAGAAATACACAAATTGACGCAATTTATGACGTAACTGCAAACCAAGTTTCTGAGTCCGCAAAGTATAATCACGTGGACGCTTTGCTTGAGGTATAATAGATCAATGAAGAAAGCAACACTCGCTCCTTTTTTTGCATCGAAGAACATTTTCTTCCGTTATACGGCGATACAATTGTTTTTCTACTATATGAAGATCAAAATACGTGAATGTCAAAATCAAATTTGTACGGCTCATTCATTGAGGACCAAATTTACGGGTGATCGATGTACTTTGTTCTAATCACAAAAGGTTTGGTCTAAGCCATAAGGTCCACTGGTCCAGATCAAGATCAATTAGTGGTCATTTGATTTTGCATTTACAAAAAATGAGATGACTAATATTTTCTACATAAA
Organism: Ophion costatus; assembly: GCA_951751655.1. Classification (NCBI taxonomy): domain Eukaryota; kingdom Metazoa; phylum Arthropoda; class Insecta; order Hymenoptera; family Ichneumonidae; genus Ophion; species Ophion costatus. The sequence goes on along the minus strand of OX632362.1, from coordinate 21,991,836 downwards.
GATACCATATATGCAAGCAGATGGTTCACCGTAGGATCGTGGGCCATCTGACCCTTCACTACAATCGTCATGGCTCGGTCAACGTTTACAATTTCTAGAAAATACTTGTTGCAATTAAAAATGAACACTCCACCCAATAAAAAATCGTATTTTTAAAGTTTCAAGCTTACTGATACCCCTTAAACATCCGAACATACACGGGCGCTTCCACCCACCCCTGTTCTTTCGACAAAGATTTATCATTTCCAAATTACTTTATTTATATAAGGATCAACCCCACAAGTCCCAGCTACATAATTTATCCCGACAGTTCCACTGCTCCCCAAAGAGCGAACTTTTGTTCAGTTCTTTTTCATCCACCACAGAGATTTGATTCGCATAGCATACGAGAACGTGATTTTCTCCGTCAGACCAACTATTTATTCCACCTGGAGACGCCAATTGCAACGGAGCCGATTGCAGATTTATTCAAACGTAGCTGCTTCAAAGTACCTCTTTGAAATGAAAGTCTTCAAAGTACCTCTTTGAATTGAAATGAAGTACCTCTTTTCCCATAGACCGGTCACCCAATGATTGGCAGTCTCTAGGCCGATTGATCGTTTTTTTCGTTCGACTTCGGACAGTTGTACGATCGTCGTTTGTGTGTGCATCGATATACATTCGGAACGGACATTCATACATGCAAATCCATATACAGGGTGTACTGTTACAAATGGATAATCCTGCAACTGTCGATAGGTCAGATTATCTCCTACTATATGCTGCAATGTCAGTGCAGTAAATGCCGCACGGTTTTCGAGATAAAAATAATCTGCTTTTGGTTTTTCGCATGCCATTTTTTCGCTGAGGCTAACCGTCCGGTTATCGGGCGAATAAGCGTATGTTATTCGTCCGGACAGCGGCTAATTTCACGCGGTTCACGCTGTACAACGCCCCAAACAAAGAATCCCTAACACACGAACCCAAACAAACCCAAAATTACAAACGCACACAAACCACCCCAAAAAACAAACCCAACCCCAAACAAAACCAACCAACCCAATCAAACAAACCCGAATAACACAAACTCAAAGAAACCAAAACCCAAACAAAACCAACCAACCCAAACCAAACACAACTGACCAACTCAAACCCAAACACAACCAACCAACGCAAACCCAAAAAAAATGAAAAGATTTTCTTTGGATGACTACGTGTAAATTATTCTTCCGGATAGTTTGTTTAACAGTTTAAAACATTCTATCCGGATAATTATATATGTGTTATTCGTCCGGATACTAGCTTACACGAATCACAATAATATGTACGCCTACTGGAAATACGGCGTGAACTGAGGCGCTATCTGGACACTCCGTAACTTTTGTGACCCGGTATTTAAAGAAATGCTCTTGCCCAGGTAGGATTTTAAAGTCGCGCCTACGTTGGCGCAACGACGCTTGCCGGCGTTAGGACGTCGGCCCGACTCTGTTCGCCAACGTCGTTTTGGGGTCCAATAAACGTCCAAATGATAACGTCGGCCCGACGATCCTCCCAAACGTTGCGCCACAATATTTAATCGATGTTGGCCCTTCGTCGATTGCAACCTCGGCCCTACGCCGATTGTTGCGTCGGCCCTGCGCTGACTGCGGTATCGATCCTACGTCGATCACCGCGTCGACCCTACATCCATTGCGGCTTCGAACCTACGTCGTTTGCGCAATCGACCCTACGTCGTTTGCGACGATGGCACTACATTTACGAGAGGGTGTTTAAAGGAATAGCAGATTGACTATTTAAAAGAAAAAAGACATAGCATTAATAGAAATTTATTGTCACTGATTGACGTATTGATGTCTAGCTTAGGTTATAAATATATTCAGTCTTATAACTTCATAAATATATTCAGTCTTACAGCTTCATAAATATATTCAGTCTTACAACTTCATAAATATATTCAGTCTTACAACGTTATTAATATATTCAGTCCTACAACGTTATAAACGCTAGAATGGTAACAAAAATGTGAAGAAGGCCCAAAGGAACTATCAATCGTGTCTGCTCCCGAAACATACACGGAGAGAATTTTTAAGTATTTTTTACGGTGAAATCTCCGTAAAAATTACATTAAAAATTTGAAACCGGTGACAAATGTGCACATAGTCAAAAATTGACACTAGCTTTTAATATTTTGCTTTCATTCATGTAAAAATTTAAGCAAGTAGCATAATTTTTTACATTTCTTTCGGTAAAAATTCTGACACGTTCTCGTGTAGAATTTTAACAATGGGCTGCCGCACAAATTCCAAGTTTCTACAGTAAAAATAACCTGGACAAACTTGAAATTTCTAGAATCCCTAGCGAAAAATGAATTCCCTATGATTAAATAAATACTCTATATACTGTATTTCTGAACATTTGTGTTCTTGATTGCTACTTATTTTAGCATATCATCTTTCCGTACCATTGTAGACGTCCTTTATCGAAGTTTCTTTTCACGTTTTTTTGTTTTCTTGCGTACAACTGCGTAGAACACGTTAGACTGTACGAGACCACGAGGCTTTCTTGGCCCATGTTTCGTACTATAATGCGCATGCGCGGTACCGCTGTTGCTAAGCAATGCGGGTCGGCGTCGTTCGTGCTCGTCATACTGCGTCATACGTAAGCCCACTCTACAGCTTGCGTTCACGTATACGCACGCTCGCACACAGAGCTCACGCGTACGGTCAGGCGACCTAGCCCTAACTGATTTTACTATAAAGAACGTAAAATTCCGGTAGACGCACGGAACATTTCGGCTTCCTTTTTAAAATTTTTATGGTAAACACGCAAATTTCTCAATGTTCCACTGAAAAATTTCATTTATATTAGCACTTTTTTAACTTATTGTCGTAATCTTTACGTTTCATGAAATTTTACTATTAATTTCAGTAAAAATTCTGGAAAATATTTTAAATTTCTGTTACGCAAAAGTAAATTTTGATTCATTTCCATGAAAATTTATAATTTATTTCCTAAAAACCTGAAGAATTGCACATTTGTCACCAAGTTACTGTGATTTCACAGTAAAAATTACTTAAAAATTCTCTCCGTGTAGCTGTTAGAAGTTGATTGGTGGGCAGAAGCGTTAACTTCGTTTTCCTCTTTATGGAGACGACGAAACTTTTTTACGCGATTATACGAAGACCTATTTTTATCCGCCATTGGTTAAATTAATTCCACTGTAGAATATCCACACCGTTTAGGTTGCGCGCTACACAATACTGTTCAGGCAAGCTCAAAAGAAAATTCGAACGGTGGAGGTCGGATACCAACGGTCTACTGGACTTTGTTTACGGTCAAGCATCGGTCGAGCTCTAGGTCTACAAAAAATGGTCACCTACACCCGTGCGACGATTACCCAGTGTCGGATTAAACGTGGTAGCCAACGTTGCGCGAAGTACTGATCATAACGTCGGCGCGACGTTCGAATAGCACTTTCGCCAACTCTAAGCCATAGTCGCGTCCCGATCGTCGGCTGTTTATTCGACGCCGTCTTACTGCCAAGGGTTGGCTGTATTCTGGGTCTGCACACATGGCCAACTACACCCGGGCGATGACTAGCCAGCGTCGGATGAACCGTGGTGGCCAGCGTTGCGCCAACTATCAAGCGTACCGTCGGAGCGACGATCGAATAACGGTTTCGGCAACTCTGCGCCATAGTCGCCTTTCGATCGTCTACTGCCGAGCCATCGCCGCCTGATAGCCAACCATGGCTAGTACGTTTCGCCAACGCTGGCTCATCATAGGCCGTCGACCGTTGGCAGCGGACGTGTTGCCACGATACAGCCAAACGTCGGCCGTACTCGGAACGTCGTAGACCCGCACATGGGTGGTTATTTGTTTTATCTAAAAAATACTTCTTTTTAACCTTAAATGTTAAGGAAAATTTATGAAAAAATAACTGATGCAGAATTTTCATACAAACCAATTCGAACATCTGACCCTGCGGTGTAAAAAAAAATGTACTACGCGTATCGACCCAATTATTTAAAAAAAGTTGCTCATTTATTGTCGATTCGTATCATTTGTAGAAATGGCTGCGAAAAACCCAACGCAGTCGATATAAAAAAAATAACAAAAGCCCAAAATCTCGAACACCGTGGGACTTTTACTAAACTGAAATTCCAGCATATGGTAGGACATGATCTGACCTACCGGCTGTTGCAGGATTATCCATTAGTAACAGGACACCCTGTATAGTGGCATCGGTTGGCAGAGTTGGGCAACAGAGTCTGAGAAACGAAAAGTAGACGCCGCGGCGTATACGAACGCCGTATAGGTGTGTCGTTTGTTTCAGTACACCGTGTAACCCCTAGCATCCCGATTTTCCTTGCAGGAAAGGGTTCTGGATGTATATAGGCGAAGGTGAAAGAGACTCGGGATATTGCTGACCGTTTGTCTCTCGTCGTGTGCACACCTAAGTCTCGACGAGGAGAGTGGAGTCGAATGGTCGCGCAATATCGGCCAGCACTCTTGTTCATCCCCTTTTTCTTTGTATTTTCCCGCCCTCTCCTCTCGACTTTCTTTCTCTTTTCCCAACCCGGCCATGTTTTGTACTTCCACTTTTTCATGTCTTTTTCTCCCCCCCTCTCTATTTACATATATGTATATATAGGACGTTCCACATTATTTTAAATAAAAAAGCTTTCAGGCCTGACGCAGTTGATTTGGAAATAACAAAATTATTAATAGCATTATTGGAGGTTAAAATGATAAAAATCTCCAAAAAAAATATGACTAATTCGAAAAAAATAGAAAGAAAGATAGGCCCACAATGAAACTAGTCTTAAAAACCATAGAATGGCTCACTCTATATTAGAGAATTTTTCGAAAAAAATAAAAAAGGTAATTGTTTAAAAAAAAATAGTTTCCACTTTAGAAGCGAAAAAAACGTTGACATTGATAATTGATTAGTTTTTTTACGAAAGTATGCTTCAAAATGAAAAAAATTATTATACATAGTGACATTTGTCGATATCTGAATTAGTTCAGGAGTTATCATCGTTGCAATGTTCCCAAAACTTCCGAAATCGACATTTTCGGGAAGTTATAGCTCCTGAAAGAGAAGAGATAAAAATTTAACAATCGGTGTAGATATTTCTTTCATGGGGTACAATTTCACATAAAAAGATCAGGAAAGCCAAAAATGGTCGGGGTTACGGGCTAGGTGAAATGGCGGGGAATGACCCATGTGTGTTTAGTGTGTGTGTGTGTGTGTGCGCGCGCGTGTGTGCGTGTGTGTGTGCGTGCGTAGAGAGAGAGAGAGAGAGAGAGAGAGAGAGAGAGAGAGAAAGAGGTCAGGATGCTCCGACGTAGGTTCTGATTGCATTGGGGGTTACACGACCACCGGGTGGACATACTTCACGCGCGGAAGGTCCAATTTTATTTCTCGACCTCTCGTCGGCAAAGGATGAGAGGGACGGTAGAAAGAAAAGAGGGAAATAGATAGCCGCGCCATTGAACCTCGACATCTATGGGTGGACGAACTCGAAGGTGAGAGCGTATGAACACCACCCTCAACCACTTTAGGGCTGCGAGCATGACAACGTAGAAAAGAGGGAGGAGGTGGTCGAATGATCGGTTGTGACATTCGTGTTGCGGCCCGACGTATGTTCTTCTGTATTATACATCTATGTTTAGAAAGCGGAATCGATCGAGTAAGACTGATGACGCAGGGCGCACCGTTTATCATAGGACGGTATAACTCGTGCTCGCTCAATACTGCACTCATTTGTCATTCGTTTTTGTTACGTGGGAAAAGGTAATTTTTTTTATAAATCTCGAATTGAACGGTCTGTTTACGAAATAACAAGTAATAAGGAGCTGGACGAGAAAAAGAACATTAAACATATTATTGCTATGTTTGCAAAGAATGATATCGTGGGGCTGTTGTGCACGCGGATTTAAGGCGGCACACCACTGTGGCGAGCGAATAAATCGATTTTTTTGTGTTTTGTCGAAGTATTATATATATATAATATAATATATTAAAAAATATGTGAAAAAAATCAAGTTCGAATATTGAAAAAAAAGATCAAGTTACGAATGTTGAAAAAAGATTAAGTTACAGATGAAGCTACAGTTGCAGACGAATTAGTGAGAGCAGGTAGCGGAACGATTTACATACACTAAAACTTTCAAGCGCGTTTTGCTCGAAATTACTTTTCTCGATCTGGCCGGAATCATGACTCTAGTCATAATTGTCGGATTTTCAATTAGCAAAGTCATAATTTCCGCAATTGTAGTAAATGCCGTTGTACGTAGCCTTTTTTTAAACATAGTATTCTTTACGCCTCCAAATATAAGTAAAAATTTCGCCAAAATGACACTTTTTTGAACACCCGCCATTTTGTGATGTTTTTTTTTTCGAAAAATGAGTACGTACAACGAGAACTGCATTTATCGACTTTATGAAACTTTTTTTATTTTACTTTTTCAGATCAACCATTGTCAAGTTATTGATCCGGCCGTTCAACCACATTTTTCATACAGCGGCTCATTATGCCTCACTAATGTTGTTAATTTTTGGCTTGTTTTTAAAATAAACATTACACCAAATAAGTTCAATGTATGCCTTAAAACATACCTTTTTTCCGAACTCTAAATAAATAATTTAGTAGTAAAAAAAAATCGGAGAAAACGACTTTTTTCGCCCGTCACAGTGGCACCTGTGACAGACTGATGATATAATGATACATTTTTTTTTTACTAAAATTAAGTATTTGAAAACGTATCTGAACAACACTATGTGATTTTTTTTTGGAACATATTTAATTACAATCGATTCTGAACCAGGTTGTCTGATATTAAACAATCGAACAGACTTCGTTAGTATACACGTTCATCCTATATTGATCGAACGAATTTCCAAAATATCTAATAGACCAAAAAAGGCGCCATTTCAAGTTGATAGTCTTGATTTTGGCGAAAAAATGGACATTTTTCGTGCATTAAATCAAAATTATACACCGAAAAAAAATTATTTGATCAAATACTATATTTTTACATCTAGAAAAAGCCCAAAAACGTTCCAAAAGATCGATGCCGTAGTTCTTGAGATATTTTGCTCATTTTGAGAATGTATTGTCGAGAAGAGAGCGTTTAACGTTTCGAACAACGTTTTGAGCGTTCCAACGGGCGTCAACATAACGGCCGACAAATGTGTAAATTTTGATCTGATCACACAGTGATCACCTTGGAATTTTCGGGGAACATTTGTAAGATAATATCCTGTCAAAATATATTAGTTTTACGAAAAAGTGATTTTTCGACTTTTACTAGACATAACCCCTTAATGAACCACACGTGTCTTTGTGAGGAGGAGAACGAGGCTGATTATCGTTGGAGTTTTCTTATATATATAAATATATATATATAATCGTAATTTCTTTTATATAAATACACACATACACACACACATACACATATCTAACGTCGTGAAATATTCAACTTGTAAACGCATCGCTATTATCCTACATACGTACGGGCATTTTGCGAAACGTCTGCAACTGAATTATCAACGAGACGTGTCGTAATTACTATCGCATACATACTGGGCGCGCTTGGCTTGCATATTTTATCGGTGTCCAGTGCGGACAATGCAGATCGAGGGGTATAAATATTTATAATCCTCGGAACATATAGTATGAGCGTCGCGCTTATTCACATCAACATATATCCGTACGCTTCGAGCTGTCCATTATTAACGCGTTCATACGCGCGGTCTTCGCGGTGGGAAATCGACCGATTTCTCATAACCAGAACTTTCCATGCGATGGATTTTTTTCGTAATTTTTTATTTGGTCATTTCGCCAATGTAATGATGAGGTTTATTGAAAGCAACGTGCACCTTTCAACTTGTGTATTCCTTGTGCCTCCGGCGAGTCTGCAAAATCTTGAAATTTCAAAAACATTTATTTTGTTACATAGTTTCATATCCTAGGGTCTCGACTTCAATTTGCAATAAAAGTTGCAAATTGAACTGCAAAAATTTTAATCTACTGCGTGATGCCGATTTTTGTATTAAAAGAACGTTTATTATATAGTGTAAAAAAATCCGTTTTTTAAAGCTCAAGACGTACTCAACCTTACAAAAGTGTATATATATATATATATAAAGAATGAAGTCCGATAATAATTGAAAGAATAAAATCAGATAAAAATTAAACGATCATAATTGTATCTCATGATACTGCTAAACATTTTTTTAAATCAGTTCAAAACAATTTGAAAAACCGTTTTCTCATAAATTCCAAATCATCTTCGATTCGGATAGCCCATTGCATACTTTTTTGCGTTTTTCTCGAAACTATGTTTTTTAAAACAATGTAAGTCGTATGCAAAAACTTGTTCGTTTGCTCCACTTTAAATTTAGACAGAGCATATCTTATAACATTTTCTATCGCACAATTCGATGATTTTTATATTTTTATCCATTTGTCAATATCAAATAATTGTTCTCGTTTTTTTTCGGTCGAAAATCGAATGTTGTTTTTGATGTAGTTTGCCATATTTGTTAATTTTAAAATTTCCACAAGTATCCAGTCATACGAAAGTTTGTTATTATATACAAAAAAAGACTTTTACATTTCAGATTACCTTAAGTGCCATAACCGCTTACACCGATTGGCCATGCGTCATCAGCGGCACTTGGTTTTAATAATAATAACTCCATTGTTCATCAATAATCTTCAATATAAAAAAATGAAACTTGTCAAGACTGTATGTTTTAAAAAAATTGTAAAAATTGACCTTTTCCTTCGGCTCCAAGCGTTTGCAGGCCCGTTAATTCTTTTGAGACACACATACCACATTCACACATTTTGCACATCTTTTAAAACCGGCAATAACGGCTGATGTACAATACGCGATGGGAAAGTCTCTTCAGCCGATTTTTTTTCGTCCTCAAGCTTGTACCAAGCGCGGTGTTTCTGCCTCTGGCACTCTTTGTACCGCTTCACGTAAAAAGCAGTGAGCCTTTTACCTTGTATTTTATTCTTTTACCTTTTACACTGAATATACATATATACAAATATATTGTTTTTTTTCTCGTGCTTCTTTCAACCGAAAGTTAAAGTGAATTGTTTCCTGCGTTCGCAGAGCCCATTACTGGGGCTTAAGATTCAAGCTCACGAGAGGTATGAACATAGCTTAGCACCGGAGAGGAGAGGGATTCGTAGCGCATGTAGTACGGTGATCATTACAAGAGAACGTTGCCCAACACGCGTTAAAAGGACCTCTTGTATATCCTTTGAATCGTTTACCACAAGCCCCCATTCCACAGACACACACACACACACACACACACACACACACACACACACACACACGCACGCACGCACGCGCGCGCGCGCGCGCGCGCGCGCGCACCCGCACAGTACAATTGAGCTTCTTGTTTCTTTCTCTGTTCCTGTCTCTCACTCCGCTTCTCTTTCAGGTTTTCGTCGCCATTTTCTTTCTACGCTCTGGTAAACTTGTTCACGATTTGCATATTTACGACTGCGATCTTTTCCATGTACCATCTCTCTCGCTCTCTCTCTCTCTCTCTCTCTCTCTCTCTCTCTCTCTCTCTCTTGCACACGACGATTTCTCGTTTGTTCGTTCCATTCGTACACAATGAACAGTCTCGTCGGGTCCTTTTCTCGTTATTCGTCTACGGAGACCGATTGACGTAAAATACCGCCGCGACTATATAGAATCGAGGGAGTGTTGTTCGACTGTGTGTAGGTATGTGTGTGCGGGTGTGCGTGTGTGTGTGCTGGCTCTCTCTTCTTCTACCCTCGAACGGTCGGGTGTGAGAGGTCGTAACGTCGGGGACGTTTCTCTTCCATCCCGATCCGGAATAATCATCCAAGAGCAGGCTTATTCGATCGTCCAAGGGAAATGGCAAGTAAATCATATATCCTGGTCGGATCCCCATCGTAATCGTGCAATATCCCCGTTATCGACTTTGTTCCTCCGTCCACATAACTATGTATGTATTTCCTCGTGCGGCCGGATGTTCACGCAATGGGATGTCAGCCATTCACGACCGTCCATTTTGTGGTCTCACCGACCATTGTTGGACGCTACGGCCTCGACTGTAGTCCATTCTATATTGCTCTTCACTTTTGATCGAGAGGAAAGGCGTGGTCACACGTGCAGTCCGAACTGTCGTTCCAGACTTCGTAAAACTTTTTCTGAAGGATCGCGTTGCGACGGAACGGTTTTACTGCTGGTGCGTCACAGATAGTAACAAAAGCACCAAAAATCCTCCCCGATCAGGATCAGCTACCTTCAGTGACCGAATCTTCGGTAAGCCGGGCAGAAATTGTCGCGGGGATCCGATTGGACTCATACACTTGTTACCTCGTCCTGATGGGGATCCAGTGAGTACTCGCATTGGATTCCTGTGCTAAAATGTCATGCGTGTAGGGGGACTAGGGCCAAAACGAAGGTGCGGAGTAAGATGGATCACAAGCTTAGATATTCCTGAACGGTGTGGCGAGCACGGTGCTCCCGTTGGCGTTTGAAAGTACAGGGTTTTTCAATAAGGGCGGGTAGATGTGGAGATGGAATGAAACAAGCTGTGTGTGAGGTACTAACGAAATTCTTTTTTCATTTGAAAGGCCCATGTATGTAGTTATGTATGGAATATAACATCGTTGAAATGTCCGCCGCGGCTTGTCACGGTGGCACGGATCCGAGTGGTCCAATTTTCAATGACTCTGCCGCATAGATACGACTGAATTTGAGCGATGGCCTGGGTTATGTTGACTTTAAGGGGTACCCCCACTTGCGATTTTGAAAAAATCGATTTTTTTTATTGCATTTTTTTGAAGTATAAGTATCTGAGAATATTTCCTGAAAATTTCAAGTCGATCCGAACAAAATTGACTGAGATATGAGCGTTGAAAGAGAAGAATCCGTGAATTGAAGAACTGAAATTGAAACTTTAAACGCGTTTTTCTCAAAATGGCATTTCTGAAGTCGGTGACCAAGATTACTCGAACACTAATGAACCGATCTTCTTGAAATTTTGCAGGCTTATTTAATACATAAAAATGTAGTCTTTAATCGTTCGATTTTTTTTTTCGAAAAAAAATGGCCGTTTTATAGCAAAAAAACGGCCGTTTTTTTTCGTTAAAATCGAACCATTAGCTTTGACTGTCTGCCATTTTGTGAAAAATGAATATTTTTTAAAATCCTTCGATTAAAGACTAGTTTATACTTATATTTGACTAAATCCTTCCGCATTTTTTTTTTCTGATGATCCACTTCGCCGCAATGTTGGTCACCGCAAACCGTGTATATAAAAACATTATTTCATTGACGGCCATTTGCCACTAAACAATGTAATAGTTTTGAATAAAAAAATTACTGAAAGTTCTTCAAGATGTGTTCTTTAAGATGGTATATTGAGCGATTAAAAAAGTTTTGTAGTTTTCTTTAAAAAAATTCATGAAAAAGGCCTGTTTTTGCGCTACAAGTGGGGGTAACGCCTTAAGAGCATCAGTCGATTGCGGTTTATTGGCATAGACCAGCGACTCCAAGAAACCCCAAAAGAAAAAGTGTAGCGGGGTCAAATCGCACGATCTTGGAGGCCAATCACGTCACCTCTGCGAGAGATAACCATAACCTCAAATCGTTCATGCAGAATGTCCATCGTGGCGTCCGCTGTGTGGCACGTAGCGCCGTCCTGCTGGAACCACGTGTCGTCTACATCCATATAGTTCAATTTGGGCCAAAAGAAATCGGTTATCATCGTTCTGTAGCGTTCGCCGTTGACGGTGACGGCCTCACCAACGTCGTTTTCAAAAAAGTACAGACCAATGACGCCGCCGGCCCAAAATGCGCATCAAACCCATAACTTTTTGTGGATGCCTTGCCACCTGGTGAACCTCGTGTGGGTTGGCGTCGTCCCATCTACGGCAATTTTCCTCGTTTACATAGCCATTGGATCCTACTGCGGACTCCCTATATGCGGTCTTCCCTAATAAATTCCCAGAGCGACATAGGTGCATTTTCAGACTCTCCAACAAATTTGTGCACGAGGGATATTTTTTTTTGGAAATCCAACAAATTTCGGTTGAGATATTTGGCTAAAAAATGGTCAAACAGGCATCCACTTGGATTCCAGTGTAGGCGTCCTACGTGCAGCGTCTCAATCTGGTCCCTATAGGGATGTGGTAGGATCTGAAGGTCTCCAACAAAATCCACCCACACGCTACGAAAAATACACATTCGAGGCCCCGAAAGGTGCACTGATTGAAGAAAAAGGGCGCCCACCAAACCAAGAAGCGAAAAAACGCCGCGGCAATGCGGTCACGTCTCCGTCGTGTGTCACCTAGACGCTCTTCTTCTAAAGAGCAACGTCTCGCGCGTTCCGCCGTGCGCGCCCACGAGCTACCGTATAGCACCAAATGAAATCATAATTCTCTCTTAGGGAGCAACGATAGTACGGCGTTATTTAGCCGGCACGCACGTAATTACGCGCTCCGCACGTTTGCTCTCGCGTACCGTACACCGGAATGAAAAACCCGAAGCAATTTACGAGCGTCGCCTCGTGCCCTCCTAAGTGTGCGTGTGCGTATGCTCTCTCTCTCTGGCGAGAGCCGAGCAGGCCCGCGTGCGTTGCACTTTTGTTATTTATACGACGGAGAATCCGGTTTCAGCTGTACAGGCGTATTGTGTGCATGTTTATATGGGTGTGTGCCTAGGTACACGTATTTATATGTGTACGATTAAATGTGTATATATATATATATATTAGGGTGGTAAAAAAAAAAATTCGCCATACTCAATGGAAAATGTTACTACGTAATGAAAAAGTAATTCATATAAAATTTTTGAGTTCTAAACATTTTTTCAGCCCGTTCGCAAACGACTTAATTTTTTTTCTTCACTTTTTCGTCAATTTTTTTTTCCTCATTTGTTTTCTTACTCCTAAACAACATATAACTCCAAAAAACACGCATACTTGTAGACGGTCAGTGATGTAAACACCGTGTTCTGGTTCATCAAGTGGTTGACATAATTTTCGCAACCGAATTACATATACTGATTCTTAATCTGCAAATACAAATTGTTTATGGTCAAAACAATATTTAAATAAAAATTGTGCATTTTTACAGAAAAAATTTGATTAAGACTTACTTGGATCACGCACTAACATTTTCTCCATCGAGATAAACAACAAATAATACTACGATAATTATGAAGAAAAACATGAAAAAGGCGTTTGAGCACTAAGTAAAAAATTGTTTAGAACCCTCAAATTTGGCAAAACTTCCTTTTTCTTAACATACTTCAATTTTCCGTTGAGAAAAAACAATCGATTTTTGTTTTGAACCACCCTAATATATATATATATATATATATATATCCACATGGTGTTTGGCACATGACCGACACAATTTTTCGTGGAATTGGGCGGGAGGGTCATTTGCTTATTTTTTCACCCTTAGACCCTATGTCCTAAGTATCACGGTAATTAAGATATGATTTTGATTTCGTTTTTTAATCACTCGAAATTTGGCCTTTGAATCATCATAACTTTTCGTTTGTGGTTGTAATAGCACGAAATAACTTTTCTTGTTCTCTGCAATGTATGTTTAGTATAAACAAATCATTATTCGATACAATTGGTTTCAAGAAAGTGACTCATGAATTTCCAAAGTCTTAAAAATGCGCAAATGTATGAAAAATGTCAACTTCTAAATTCATTATAAAAAGCAACTAAACGCTATTTTGAACTTAGCTTTATTTTAAAAAGTTCTCTAGTTTATACCCTTTCCCACGGTATGCTACATGTCATAGAAATCATTAATTACGTGGTGAAAATAATGAGAATAAGCTTTTTTTATAATGAATTTGGGAGTTGAAATTTTTCATACATTTACACATTTTTAAGGAAGCTCAAGAATCACTTTCTTGAAAGCAATTGTATCAAATGATGATTTATTTATAATAAACATACATTGCAGAATACAACAAAAGGCATTTCGTGCCTGAAAACTGCCATTTCGCTTGGAAAGGGAGTTTTATAAACAAATGTAAATGTATTTCAAGCCAGATTCGATTGAAAATATTTTGCGAGCTGATGAAGGTGTGCTTAAAGCCCACGTAGAAAAATGCACTCAAATATATGATTTTTTAAAGAGACACCACTGTGACGGGCCGAAAAACGGTCGTATTTTCCGAATCTTTTTTTCTGAATGGATTATTTCCTTGGGATTTGGAAAGAAGATATTCTATCAAGCACACAATTAACTTATCTCGTGCGATTTTTTATCGGAAATAATAATAATAGTCGGAACGTACAATGATAGCTGCAGCAATTAACTTGAACATATTTTCATATATTCTTGAATATGTATACTTTCAGGAAACGCAAAAAAAAAAAATTTGTTGCCCCGTCACAGTGGTGTCCCGCCTCAACACGTTAATTCGACCTAGTACTTTACAAACATCCCCATACTTCGATCAATTTTCGGAATTCCTACAAAAATCTTGAAAACTCCTTTTTGCAAATTAAACTTAAGAACCTATGCTGTGAAATAATTTATAAAAAAATCCTACTTTTTAAACTCCAAGCTAACGTGGACCCCCAACATGTATTTACCATACGCCGCGTCGATTTTGTAAACAGGACGATCTCCGAAATGTCACTTACTCCATGCTCATAATAATATATCATAAGAAAAAAATTATAAATATCATAATAAAGCTGATTACGCGGCTGTCGAACCGCGTATCGTGGAACTCCATGACAATAGAGCATCATGAGGAGGGTCCTCGAAGTCGAATGTTTTCAAAATCACCTTTCCCCATGCACATTGTCATTTGCGCAAGTATCGTTAGATACTAGGCGGAGAAAGCATCATGCAGCCTCCTCGGCACGAATGCACTTTCGATTGAACGTGGCAAGTGGAATGTCGCTTTTCACCGGAGCTCCATCATCTCCTGCCACGATGAAACTGCATTGTACGTGAACTCACTCGCCACTGCTCAATTGTACGGCTTCGGATCCGTGTATATTCGCATGCACTATCATACGTATGTGTGATCAAAGGTGCATTCAAATAGACGTGTGTAGATACAAACCATACATACCTATATTGCCATATGTAAATGCATACGTGAATTCATACACTTGTCCCAGTGTGTTATGCCGCAATGTTGGCATCCAGAGGGCGCACGGGAGAAGGTAAGAACAGGAAGTCGAGTACACACTAGTGGCAGATGTAGGAAAGAGCAAAACGCGGCAAGTGCTCTGATGGCATGCGGCTTTCGAAAGACCTGGAGTACGCGAGAGTGTGAGCAAGACGCGCGCCACATAGTCGAGTACATATATATATATATATATATATATATACACACACATAGTACGTACATACATATATACAGGGTGTCCTGTTATGAATGGATAATCCTAAAATAGAATCGACAATAACTTAGCAACTTTTTAAAGTAATTGGCACGGTATGCGTTGTACATTTTTTTTACACCGCAGGCTATTTAGGCGTTACCCCCACTTGTAGCGCAAAAAAGGCCTTTTCCATGAATTTTTTTAAAGAAAACTACAAAACATTTTTAATCGATCAATATATCGATCAATATATCATCTTAAAGAACACATCTTGAAGAACTTTCAGTAATTTTTTTATTGAAAAATATTGCATTGTTTAGTGGAAAATGGCCGTCAATGAAATAATGCTTTTATATACACGGTTTGCGGTGACCAACATTGCGGCGAAGTGGATCATCTGAAAAAAAAATGCGGATGGATTTAGTCAAATATAAGTATAAACTAGTCTTTAATCGAAGGATTTTAAAAAATATTCATTTTTCCCAAAATAGCGGACAGTCAAAGTTAATGGTTCGATTTTAACGAAAAAAAACGGCCGTTTTTTGGCTATAAAACGGCCATTTTTTTTTCGAAAAAAAAAATCGAACGATTAAAGACTACATTTTTATGTATTAAATAAGCCTGCAAAATTTCAAGAAGATCGGTTCATTAGTGTTCGAGTAATCTTGGTCACCGACTTCAGAAATGCCAATTTGAGAAAAACGCGTTTAAAGTTTCAATTTCAGTTCTTCAATTCACGGATTCTTCTCTTTCAACGCTCATATCTCAGTCAATTTCGTTCGGATCGACTTGAAATTTTCAGGAAATATTTTCAGATACTTATACTTAAAAAAAAATGCAATAAAAAAAATCGATTTTTTCAAAATCGCAAGTGGGGGTAACCCCTTAATGTCAGATGTTCGAATTGGTTTGTATAAAAATTCTGCATAAGATCTTTTTTCCGAGTGAAAAAAGTAATCGTTTGTATAAATGGCATGCGAAAAACCAAAAGCAGGTGATTTTTATCTCGAAAACCGTAGGACTTTTACTGAACTGAAATTCCAGTATATAGTAGGGCACGCTCTGTCCTATCGACAGTTGCAAGATTATCCATTCGTAACAGGACACCCTGTATATGTACGCTGACATATGCAGGGTTCTGTTGTACACGTATATGGAGAGCAGAAGAGACGAGTACAACGTTCGAGTGTTAAGCGGCCGCACGATTGCTCCAAAGAGACCCTCCGGAAGGCTCGCCTGTCATCCGCTACCATTCAGGTGTCCGTTCAACATTTCTGACTCCACGTGTCCTTTTCACTACCGACATTTACACACAGGTGTTGTATTATAAGCGTATGGAACGTGCCTTCAAGTAGATTATCCGTGGCCGATTGGTGTAGTGAAGCATTTCAGGGACGAGACTCCCAGAGCTAATTTGCCGTGGAAATTGATGAGTGCTAGGGGTGCTGTTCTGTATACGAGGACGTGCAAGCTGGGTCTGTTTTTATCGGGGATAAAACTGCGTCGAGGTTGGTCCAGAATGGGAATTGGACGGATCCGGTTTGGTCCAAGTAAAGCCCGGTTGGGAATCCGTAAACGCAGTGGGAAGACTTAAAGAATCGGCTGGCTCTACAGCCTCTGATTGAGGCCTTAGGCCACAGTAACGGGTATAAAATCATGTGCGAATTTAACAATTTTTTTTCGTATAAAAAAGTGATTTACTCGTCAAATTAATTACACATCTATTTAGTATGAATATGAAGCTGTTAGAAAATTCATATATATTTTTTTTTCGATGTACAAAATGGCCGAAATGGCTCGAAACTTCTCGAAACAGCTTTTTTCCAATTGCCGTGACAAATAACTTCAACAATTTTTACTAGATTCACTTCAAATTAAAAAGTTGTGTTCTTAATTGCATTTCGCAGAGAAGTACGTACGGAATTTCTTTTTAATCGGAAACTTTACATTTTATGAGCTGTTTATGAGCAGTTACAACGAAATTTTTACTGAAAATTAATTTCTTAACTTCAAATACCTACAACTTTTGAATAAAACAATATTTTTTAAATACTGTAGGTACTTCTCTGGGTATTCCAATGTAGATTGACGAGAATATTTGTTTTTTGTTCTAGGTAAAAAATTGTGGATGCTGAATTTCACGCCGTGGAGCGCCTTAAAAAAGATAAAAGAAAATATTAGTCGTCGGTCATTTTGTATATCGAAAAAAAAAATTCTAACACCTTGACATTCATACTAAATAAATGTGTAATTAATTTTATGAGTGAATCACTTTTTCATACGAAAAATGGTTAAAATCGCACATGATTCTATACCCGTTACTGTGGCCTAAGCCCTTAAGTAGCTTACAAAAACGTGGGAGTGGTATTCGTAGTCTAGATCCAGAGAACTAAAAATTGGCTGATTAGAATGACTGTTCATCGCACTCCAACGATACAAACTTGTCCCTCTGTAATCACTGGGGGCTAAATTGGACCCATTCCGATTTTGGGGTTTAATAACCGTACGTTCCGGATGGCCAAGAAGGTTTAAGAGTGTCCACACCGGAGGTTGGAAGCTCTGTTTGTAGGTAGCGACTTACAGTTTTCGAATTGCATTGTAAATTTGACATTGTGAGGTTAGGCTTTAGGCTACTGTGAAAGTGACGAACACGCGATCGACCCTTGAGTCAACTAAAATTGGAGAGGAAGGTCCAACCGTGGTGCAGGAATCGCAGATTGGAGGTCAACTTATGATTACAACGATAGCTAGTGACACTTTGAACGCGTCCTTCTTGCAACTATTTTCTTCAATACAGTGTACGCAATTTCTCGACATCTAATGGATGGATTGAAATTAAATTGGGTACACTTATTCAGTGTTATAGTAGTTTGGTTTTGACCAACGTTCTTCTCGTTAACATTTTTTTTTCATCAGTCATTAATAATAATGATGTCGTTTTTTTTTGCAAAAAATTTAACGTTTTTTTTTGATAATTGAAATAAGATGATAAAAAAAGCTTAGTCGTTTCTTATCTAATATTATCTGTTTAAAGAAAAAAAAACTCTTTTTTTTTGTTTCAGATCAACCAGGTGGCCAAAATCAAGTAAACCGTTCAGTCCCTCACGTTCAAAGGTCGTTTACCAGATTGTTTATAATTTCTTTAATGAGTTATAATATATTTTTATGAAATTTGGTACAAGGCTTTGATAATGTACATACAAATAAATGTCTAAACGATTTTTCAATCATCTTAATTATTCCTTCAAAATGATTTTTTTTTCAAATAACTCTGATTCTCGAGTCGTCACAGCAGCCTAACCCCTTAACAGTGAATCGGAAAATATTTTTCTTGTGCTGTTATTCAGGTCTCAGAACAAATACCTTTATTGGAAGGTCGTTCTTTATCCGGAAGTAACATACCTCAAGAGTGTCGCCGATGAATTTTATTAAGAAATCATTCCAAAATGAGATAACTATGATATTCGGTGAAAAAGTTCATCTTTTCGAAATTTTCATGTTCTACTTTTTTTTAACCTTTTTATCATTTGATTCCTTACGTTAATATAGATTTTCCACAATCAAGATTACAAAAAGTCTTATCTACACAGATAAGACTTTTAAGGAAGGAATCAAATGATAAAATGGTCAAATAATTGTGGAACATGAACATTTCGAAAAGTAAACTTTATCACTCAATATCATACTTATTTCATTTTTAAATATTTTTTAAATAAAATTTATCGGTGATACTCTCAAGTATGGTATTTTTTTACCCAATTGAATCGACAATAAATATGGATTTTATCATTTATAAAAAATTATCGATGTATAATAATCGATATTAAATAAGGATTTTTATAAATGTGGATAAATATGATTTTTTTTACCCAATTGAATCGATAATATCCATACGGCGACCGTTCGAAATCGACTGGGGTCACTTTGACCCCGTGCGACCAGAGCGGAACTTTCCGGAAGTGTGACCACGGATGGGTACGCATAATTCTTTTTCTTTCCCCACGGCTGTGTCGTGGCCATTCCCTATTGGTTGTCACGGATAAGCCTGACGTTTTGACACAATTCGTTCTCGGACGTTACGCACGTCAGGGATTGCGAGTGACCGGTCCGAGTAGTCAATTGCAGCACGTCGTGCGTTCCATGCTCGGTGATACGTAGGTAACGATATTACACGGTGCGGCCGCCCTCGCATCCTCTTCAGCCTCCGTTCACCTTTTCCATCCTTCACCAAAGCCTCTCTATAGACCGAGCAATATCGCCGCAAGGCTTCGCCCCATTTAAAAGCAAGCTCCCTCGATATTCAACGACGTCGACGACGGGGACGGTGAGACGACCGTTTCACTATATGCCGGGTCTTAACGGCTCAGCCGGGATTTACCTTTACGAGCCTCGGCGATCCCACGAGAACAATTTCCAAACGAGGAGGCTGCTCCTACTCTGCGAACCAAACGTTCCGAGAGGACACGCGATCGTATTGCGTCAGGAAGAACACTCCCTCCGCCCCTTCGCTCGGGATCGTCGCGTGCTGTCACGTAGCGGAACCAGAGGCAAAACGAATACGCGGGGTAAGCTGAATCATAAGCCTAGGTAATCAGCGTGTGCAAGCACAGTGCTTTTGTGGATTTTAAGGGGTCTTCTCACTTTCGACGCTAAAAAAGGCTATTTTCATGAATTTTTTTGATAGGTCTATATGATAGAAATTTATATAAAAAGTTGTTACACCTTGCTAAAAGACACTTTGTTAAAATACACTTACAAAAGTGTTACACTTTGTTACAATACACTTTGTTAAAATACACTTACAAAAGTGTTACACTTTGTTACAGTACACTTTTATTATAAATGATAATTCATACACTAATTTATACACTAATTTATACACTAAAATATACAATAATTTATAGGCTAATAATTAAATGATAATTTATACACTTTTAAAATACACTTGCAATATACATTAACAAAAATGTTACACTTCGTTAAAATACACTTTCGAAATACATGAAAAAATTCTTTTTCTGTATTTATGTAACCCAAACAAACTTTGAACCGCGTTTTTCTCGAAACAACGTATTTCGACGGCCTTTTGATAGAATCTTCAAAACTACTGAAGCGATCCTTATGAAATTCTAACCGCATATTCTTTACAGCTATAGCTATAGCGTATATCGAGGATTTTTTAAATTTTGATATTTACTATATTTTTTGCCAAAAACGGGCAAAAAACAATTTTATTTTTTTCGAACAATGTCCGCCATTTTGTGATCTTTGCACGTATAAAAAAATCGTATGATATGCGCTATAGCCATTAACATACTGAATCTGAAACCGTTTGATTTTTGTGTTTCGTATGATCCATCTCCGAGATTTCATCAAGAGTGCAGACCTACCATTTTTTGAGGACATTTTTTAAGTACCATTTTCGTATAGACGAAAATGGTAGTTAAAACACGTGCTCAAAAAATTGTAAGTCTGCGCTGTTGGTGAAATCTGAGAGATGGATCATCCGTAACAAAAAAATCAAACGGCTTTAGATCACATTCAAGTCACTATTTATAGAAATAGTGACTTGAATGAATAATTTTTAAAAATATATTTCGAAAGTGTATATATTAAGTGTAACAACTTTTATATGAATATCTATAATATAAACCTACCAAAAAATTATGAAAATAGCCTTTTTTAGTGTCTAAAGTGAGAAGGCCCCTTAACGGGACAATGGGAAGGTGAATGGATGTGAAAGTATCAACTGTAGCGGAAGCACGCGTCTCGAGTGAGAAAACAATATCGATTTTTTGACAAAAAGTTCTTATTTTTGGTAAAGTTTACTATCTTCCCTTCATTTGAGTTGCTCATATTGATTAGAGACAGGTAAGTAAACACAACGAAAGTACTTATTATTAATATAACAAGAACGGCTTGTCAGAAATTTCCATGGTTATTGCGTGGTTTATTGTTGATTCGTTAACCGTCGACTGGGGTAAGATAAATTCAAGCTATTGCAAAGACGGCAATATTTTACAACCTACCACTACCAACGTTGGAAAGTGTGAAATGAGCTAGTAGAGGATTTGATTCGTCTCTGTTCGGTGTTTGTACCAGAGGATGAAGAAAAACTAACTATTGATTAAAACGATATTTACGCAATATTATTCGGACTAAATACTACACAACTTAGACGATTGGCTTAGCAAATACCTGGTATTGAGAATAAAACCATTTTTATAAGTGAAATGTGTCAATGATACAGCCCCATCATGCTCCTGGCGTCTTGCCCTGCATGTGGGGTAAGATGGGAAATATAAAGGTTTAATAAAAAATATATATTGTATGCTAGCAATCAGAAAGACTGATTTTTTATTTTAAAAATGAAAAGACTACCAAATGTTGATTAGTTTAAAAGAATAATCAAGGTTGACTGCTCCACATGGTTTGTTTTATTTGAAACTGAACTAGCGTTATCATCTTGCCCATACTTCTCCTACATATAAATTGGATGACGCCGGTGCTTTTCTCGCAAAGACCTTTTATCGGACTTCTGTCTGTTGATACAGACATGTCCAGTCTTTTATCATCGATTATGACACTTTTAACGAGTATTCTCGATACACCGTAGGAATTTGTGGATTCCTTTTCGCTCCTGGTGACGCTCATACGCAGTACCGGATCCGGGGGGGGGGGGGAGAGCATTTCAAAGAAAATGTCAAAATGTCAAAATTCACTAAATTTCCACGAATTTCTTCATTCCCGTTCATCGTTGGGTATAATAATTGATTGTGAAGTATTTTTTCTAAGCGCCACTGTATTTTCCCAATGATCCAGAAGATGATCCCAATGGCCCAGCCTATGCCCCCCCCCCCTCAAATACGCGCGACCTTTTTTCCGATTCGTGAGTGAAAAAAAAATCTGCTCATTTCTACAACACCGTGGAGTGATTGGTCGCTTGCGCGCGTCTTTGCGGAGTGGGCGCATCGCTTTGCTCACTTTTCTCGGATGCATTAGCCGGGACTTTAAGGCTACGCTTTTAATGCGTACGTAGTCTTTTGGCTTGACGAAGGGAGGCGGATGATTATAAAACGGATCGTAAACAGTCTCGCGGTCGTACACACTTGCAACCGAAGGCTCTCTTTCTCTTTATCGCTCTCAGCAAGTCGGGTCTTGATGCCCGAGATATATTTCGAAGGCGAGAGCCCATTTTCCGTGACACTAGCAGCAGCTAGTCGTAGGAAAATATAGGATTCACGAAGAGCGGCTTAAGGGAGAAGCGGATGGAACGGCTGTTGCTCGGACTTCTTTACGAGCGACAAGCCGCTCTTACAAAATTCGCCGACCGGCGTTCGTACTCTGTCTAATGTGGGTGTGTGTGTGTGTGTATGCGTGTAGGCTACCAGAAGTAGAGCAGGAGGCTCCATGTGGGCTCCCGGATCGTCCGGGAATGACGCCTCGTAAATTATAATACACACGAAAATGTCCTCCATGCCGAGGCAATGAAAAACCTGGCTCTACACACATAAACACACACACACACACACACACACACACACACACACACACACACACACACACACACACACACACACACACACACACACACACACACACACACACACACACACGCGCGCGCGCGCGCGCGCGCACACACACACACACACACACACACACACACACACACACACACCGCACACACCGCACACACACATACACGCGCATGCACGGGAGGGCGACAAATAGGCAGTTGAGGATGGAGTTTGGAGTTTATAGATGCGTGCATAGGCCATCTACTATGAGGCTTGACGGTTTGCCGTGAGTGCGTGAAGCTCTTGGATTCGAAGTCATTTTGACAGCAACCGAAACGCGAAATCTCTACTCTTCGGATAACATATGGGAAGTAGTCCTTAATATACTTTGCATCGTTTGAATAACATCAACGTTTTTATTAACGTGGACACAGTCGAGCACATTCCTCGAGAAGTGTATGGCGTCGATAAACGTACGTGCAACTGCATATCGTTGGGTGAATGTGTGCGAACGTGCACTGAGAATAAATAAATGTATGTATATGTACCTGCATCTATTCAAAGACGTGAAGAAATCAACGGGGGGGGGGGGGGGGGTAAGCTTTGGACCGAAAAACTGTGGATTTTCAATTTTTTTTTATGAGGGTGTTGGGATGGCGAGGTCTGGATTATACACAGTATTGGTACAGAGTTTTCTTATGTTTCAGTTCTTTTTTATTGAAGAATTTAGCGTTATCTGAAACTATATATCGGATACCTGCTTAATATTGTATAATCTGGAGGTTTCCTATATAACGATGTCTATTTTTATTTTATTTTATACACTGATAAATAGTCGTAAGATGTCGTCACTGCAAAACTTTTGATTGCGCAGTAACGAAAATGGTACAGCAGTGAACTGATGTGACTTTTCATCGAGGTAAGTTCAAATTATTTATGTTTTTGCTATTTTTAACAGACTATAGCATTTATTTTACTTTATAAATATACAACGTCCGCGAAAATAGCAATATGTACAAAAATATCACTGTTTATATTTGGCCATGGCAAATCTTCATAACTGATACTTAGTCGAGCCTAATATCGGCTATCTCTTTGTGCCAAAATGTTCCTGCCTAAACAAAGACTCGTAAAGACTGATTGTTTGAGAATAATTACAAAATTGAAACGAATGTTTTGTTTTATTTCATATAAAAATAGTCCCCTAATATCAGAAATAAGGAAAATGGAGTTTGGTTCCTTATATCGGATATCCGATTATAGGCAACCGTTTCGATAACCATGATTTCTGTAATTTTTTGTAAAACGTAATATGATTCAAAATATTCAAATGTAATGTGTAAAATAATTATTAGCATCGTTTCGTATATGTAGATAATAAAATCGTGAAATTTGAAATTTTACCAATTTTTTAGCTCTTTTTCATTTTCAAACAAAAGTATCCGATATACGGTGCCACCCATGTATAATGGGTGTGTGTGCGTGTGTGTGCATACACAGAGAAACAACAATTTGTATCCGTTATAACAATGTAATGTTTTCTATCAGCAGTTCTGCCAGATTGGAGGACAGTTGCCGTTTTTGCAAATTAATCCTTAATTTTGGGTACAAGAATCCTCGAACCGGATGTTTAAAAAAAATCTTCACCACCCATACACACATGTATGTGTGTATGTGAAGCAACGATAGGAAAAGAGGACGAGATCGGCTGATGAAAGCACGATCTGAAAATAAACCTTGTCGAAGTGAAATCTGAATGCATTTGGAAGACAGGATTGCCCCACGAGTTCTCTATCTGTCGCGTTGACTGGCACGCGAGATGGAGCACATACACCCGGGCAAATTTTCGGCGCGTCGAACCGACGAGTGACGCGAGTCGTCGGGAGTCGGAGTAAGCGAGTCGACGAAAACGACGATGACGAGGAAAATGAAGCGTCCGAGTCGATCGGATTCGTGAATGCACACGCACCGGCACACACGCACCGGCACACACGCACTACACAGACACATGCGCCGGCACACACACACACACACACACACACACACACACACACACACACACACACACACACACACACACACACACACACACACACACACACACACACACACACACACCCACACACACACACACACACACACACACACACACACACCCACACACACACACACACACCTGTATTTATGTAGATTAGTAACATGGTGGTGATTTCGCGATGCGATCGTGTTGTATAAAAATGCAGGAGCGAGCGGGCTCTCTCGCGCTTCGACATTCGCTGACAGGTGACGGAACGCACACACAGTCGGGGCGGCTGACAGCTTTTTCCTTTGATCAAGTCTCGGCCCGTCGTCCCGCGTTCCCTTCTGCAATTCCGCGGCGATGCGTTCGTACTCGGAGAGGCGTGTGTGGTGCCCGGCTATGTAGAGAGGGCGGACGGGAGAACGCGGAGAGAGCAAGAAAAGAACAGAAGAATCGACGGGGGTTAGGCGCGCGGCAAGCGTGAAAGACCGTCCGAGAAACTTTAAGACGCGATCACCGATGAATGTTGGGACGATCCTTTGGTTTCTTTTTTTAGATGTCGATATGTCTGGTAAAACAACGGGTGTAGATGTGGATAAAACGGACGTGGATATGATGACGGTACTGGAGACGCGGCTTGGACGGTCACTTGTCGTGAGCACGGGTCGCGGGGGACCGACACTTGGATGGGTGACCGCTTGCTGCCGAACGGGGCAGGCTTGCTGATTTGCCGATTTACGAAACTCGGTAAAGCTTTCCGTGTCGGCACAGGTTTTCCAGTTTCCCTGTGCCCTCATGCACACGTCATCACACGTCATGCAATTGTGCATTTGAGAATGGGGGGTCATGGAAGGTGATGAAGTGACAAGTTCGGGGTAAACGTGAAGAAAAATTCGGGAAAAAACTAGTTTAAGAGTCAACTAATCTTTTGACTCTCATTCATTTGCGTCTTGAGCAACGGACCGCGTGATCTCCCCCGGTACGAGGTATTCATTAATTCGTATCTGATCATCAGTATCAAGATTGAATTCTTGTCATGTTGCACCAGTGGGACGAACGACTCTTGACTCGTTTCTTTTCCCTCTCCTTCGAAAGAGGACAAGTAATGATTCAAAGACGCCATTAAAATACAGTCTCTCGATCGCGATCGAGAAACCCTGATTTTCCGAGACCGCAGCTTGTTATGGAGACGTACAGCTGCGATTTCGGTACAAATCTACCAGCGAAGGAAATATGGAAAGATGGGGAAAAAAGATAGCTGCACCTGCTGGAAGTTTTATCACACGAGTACGGACCCTTTATATGGAAATAATGCCAGTGTCGAATTGAGAATGTGCGAGTGTGGTGTCCGGTGCTCCAACCAGGAGTAGATTTGTAGCCGTGGCGGGTGAACGAGGTTGCCTCATAAGCAATGACATTGTCGTTTTCGTGCTCGTCTCAGCCGTCTCTGATTGCGAGATATTGAATCAAAGACAGATGGCGAAAAGGCTCTCGAGTTTAAAGAGGTACGATCATTACTACGAATCCAACTTTCGGATTTGAAATTTTTATATGATTTTGACGAATACTTTTTGCGTCTATTGCCAAAATTTGAGCTATTTTGACCGTTCAATTTTTTTGCAATAAAACTGCAAAGTCGAGCACTTTGAGTTACTACCGGAGCACGTCGCCTTATGGAGACGTTCAACCGGAAGGGCGGTGTTCGTGGTTTTTCTGCTCACGTATCCAACTAAACCCGTTGGAAAACTGAAATTCGATCGACTAGATATAATGAATATTATAAAAAATAAGTAAATCAATCTTCACCGTGTACTTAAAGCACTACGTTACCAGAAAGTTTCAATTTCCGGTTGAAAATGGTCAGAACAACGAAATAGCACTCGCACAGGCTTAGCAACGTCGCGAGTAACAGCTGATGCGTTTGGCGAACATAACCTAGCTTTGTTGTGAAATTAATTTGAATAGAAGCCGCCACAAAATATGCAAACAACAATTTATGGAGTTTTATCATTTATCACGTATCAATAATATGTATAATTATATTCTGCCTATCGTGTTAATTCTGCTGAGGTAATTCGAGCCTATCAAATTCAAGCCTATTAGAATAGGCTTGAATTTGATTACGTTAATATTATTACGAAGATTACTACCGAGTCGTTGACAATCTAATTTTTCAGTTTTTATTTGTTCACGTGCAATAAATTCATCATTTAGCACAAAATTTGGCACACTATAATCGATAATACGAATAATCAACGTAAGTAAACATCAATCAGAGCAGCTGTGGGTAAAATAAATTTAGACTCTTTTTTGACCCCGTGGAAGTGATCGTACCTCCTTAAGGAGGTTGGAATGTTAGCCACGATCCATGATTAAACTTGACAATAATATACGTTATTGTTTAGACTATACAGAGCCTTTACGAATTTTTTGAAGTTTTTTTTCATCGCAAAACACCCGAGATAAAAAATAGTGCAACGTATGTAATTGCACGTGTGGTCAGATGGGTAAGACGATCATGCTACGGGTGATGTAATTCTTTTGGCTATTTGGCAGCAACGTAAACCCTTTCTAACAACGGATTAACACAAACTGAACCTTTGTAAACATTCGGACGAAATAAATCTCCATCTTGCCCATTGTAAACCTTATATATTCAACATTGAACCATAAAAGTATGACAAAGGATTACGAATCTTGGCTGATGAATGAAGCGGATTGCTGCCAACCTCAATATCCACGAAGATGCCGTATTTCGACAACAGTTGATATTAATTAATGGCAATAATAAATAATCTCGTTACAAAAATATAAATAGGCATAATTATAAATTAATGAAAATTTCATTCCGAATTGTATAAAACATTAGCTGACGCAGTTTGTTTCATAACAATCATCGGTAATGTTATACTTTTTCAAGTTGGTAGCAGCACTAGAGTTTTATTTTATTTACGTAATAAAAATATAACAAAGCATAATTCCTCTTTGATTATATATTTGATGAAAAATTTGCATCTATAGAATAAATCTATACCTCTATGCATTTTTTGAGGTTCATGGAAAACAAAATTGATAAACAGTCATTTGACTCAACTGGACCGCCCCAACCTCCTCAAAAGAGGCCAGCGAAGGTCTGACCACGGGCATATTTTCAAATAGTTTTTGGAATGTCCGTTCAGATAGAAATGGTAAGATCTTTCAAAAAAAGGTTCAGTCATGGGTATTGGAAATCATCGAGACCCGGAAGCATGCCGGATGATTGGATGACGGAAAAGCTTTCAACAATTTGTGAGAGTATTTTCTTGGAACTATTTTACGAAGCAGTTGTAGTCAATGGTAGGGCATCCGAATTTATCAGTGTCGACGACGAAAGTGGAACTCGAACGGGTCGTTGGCTGAAGAAAAGAACGAAGAAAACGCTTCTGGCGACTTTAAAGAGAAATAAGAGAGGAGTGCGAGAGAAGAAGGGTGCTCTCCGAGCCTTGATCCCTGGTAATGGTGCGCCGTCACGAGTCTCTGGAGTTTTCTATTTTATTCGCATACTGCAACGACGATGAAAGCTTCGCGTGGTGGTCGTTTGTTCGGCGTGTAGCTATCTCCGATATCTCTCCACTTTCCCATGAGCTGCCAGTTTGCTCCCTTTAGAAGTGAAAACTAAACAAATTCGAAATTTTGTATACTTCCCGCTTTTTTATTACTCTCAAAGAGCATCAGATTTAAGAGAATACCTTTTTTCCATGCCTGTACCTTATTGTGGCTTCCTTCAACCGTTTTAGTCGTTTCAAGATTCGCTACCGATACCCAGAGATCAAAGAACCCAAACCCAATAACGAAAATAAGAAGAATCAGCGAACTCAAATTTCGCTGTTGCTGAGTGTTGACGTGACGCGATCGTAAAAGAAGAAATGTCTTACGCTATTTTTAGATAAATAATCCATCTAAATTATCCCGCCTCGATTATAAACTCATTATATCGTTATTTTTTGTTTTTTTTGTCTTCGACCTAACTGTTTCCCAGTCTGTCTTACAAAAAGGGCGAATGGTTGATGAGCATGTTCACGCCCCATTTTTAGTTTGACGGCTCATGCATGGCGAAGCGCTTAAGAAATCAAGCCGAAAAAGCGGGGGTAGAGAGAAAGGGCACTGAGGAAAGAGTCCAAAGAGTTAAATCGAGGAAGAACGACTTCCGTCGTGTGTAACTTGTGTGTGACGAGGCGGAGGGACCTTCTGAGGTCTTTCATAGCGCCCGGGCAGTCATAATGGCCTCGGAAGCATCAACACCGAGCAGTGTCTTAAGGAGAGAAGAGCGAGGCGAGCCAAACCGGGCGCAACGTTATTTTCATCGACATCCATCTTCGTGAGGTACAGCCGCTACGAAAGAAAGAGAGAGAGAGAGAGAGAGAGAGAGAGAGAGAGAGAGAGAGAGAGAGAGAGAGAGAGAGAGAGAGAGAGAGAGAGAGAGAGTTCCTCTCTGACAAAGACTGATGTTCTTCGTTCTCTTCGTAACGCACCGAGTAGCACACAATCGCTTTCGCATCCTATGTGTTTCTTCGCGAAGAGAACATCTACAAAGACCATCAGAGAAGTATGTTCAAGATGTATGCTGATGGTGTTGTTTCGCCACCCAATCTCTCACTTTGTCACCCTCTTTCCGTCCATCCACTAGACGTGTTCGTGGGTATCGAGAGCTGAGAAGAACTGGTAAATGGTAGCCGGTTGCAGTAGCATCAGTACTGATCAACCCTGAATCAATCGTTCGATGATGTGAGCTATGATGAGATGACCTGTGGTCGATTCCTTATCACGCGGACTCCTGTGTCACCGCTAAAAGACAACGGGCACATCGATGATCCGATGTGAAACTGTTATTCCGATTCGATATGGAATGCCACACTGCTGACGAATCAAAGATTGATCATTCCAAAACGGAAAGTTCTTCAACAGTCGATTGAAAAATTCCATTAGGCTTGAATGGCAAATAAAGCGCTAGGTATGTGTATCGTGACCCAATTGAGTGGATGGCTGAAATATTTTTTACAGATTGTTAATAACTGGGGCCACCTATAGGTAAACCCAAAGCTGCAGACACTCTCTGCAACAACGGATCACATTGGCCACGGCTCGATTGAGCCAGCTATACGTCGAGAGTAAGAGAAAGAGACAGTGATGGACCCCACGTGGGTTGACTGATTCATCACTCGTGTGCTAAATCATAAAATCAAACAGCTGTGTGCTACCGTGATTCAACCTTCTTCTCGTACTCCCATCAACTTGTGCATAAGTGCCGAGTGTGCTCGCTCACTTTATAATTAGTATCGTCCTTCAATGCGAATCTGCGTATCAACTCGTGCATTTCTTTGGGAGTGCACGTCACACTTCACCGTCCACTTTAGGGGCTATTATTATGGACGCTTCCGTGTGGGCCAGTCTATTGAATGTTGGTCGATTATCTCCCCGCAAAAGTTTTGCTCTTCCCGCAGCTGTGACACGATGATGGAACGAGTATTGATTTATCGATGACAAATTGCAGATTCGCACATTTTCGGTCGATCCGAAGAACGGGCTTTTAACGAAAGGGGGTAAATGATCGATGCGTCTATTTTCATATGGAACTATTTGCTTTTACGAAAATGAAGAAAACCAATGGGTCATCCTGACTGCGGACCGGCAAATGGATACTGAATGATCGTTTCCAACTTCAATGCCACTTTTTCCAAAACAAATTTTTCACTTCCACGTAGAACCTGATTGACTCCTGATGGATGACACGACTCGAGCGCTTTCGGGAATTTTTCGTTGTTCCGCGAAAACTCGCGGTTGTGCATCATAAAATGGTATTGCACATGGTTCACCTCAAACACTCGAGGCCCTGGAGGGCAATTCCGTAAGAACGAAGCACGCGAGGTCTTCCGCTGTATACTCCAGGATGCAGTCAGTCATCCAACCGAAGAGTGAGGGAAGCGGCAGGATGTGAAAGGATGAATAATAGACACGATGATAAGTCGATCCGTCAGAAGTGTAATTTATACCTAATTGTTAGACGACTCATGGAGAATAAATTACTTTGGGGAATATGGTGAGTCGAGGCAGCTGCGCGATCTCTCGTCTCATCGTTGCTCGGCCGTTTTCTCCGGCACTACATAGACACATAATACACCTCCGTACATCTATATATACAAGCTGCATGGAGGATCAGCAGGCGCGGGGAGGATTTTGTGTGTTGCCAGCACGTTCCCTCGCTCTGCATACATCGGCGTTTCTTCTTCTCCTACACAGTCCATTATATTCTTCAAACGAATACAAGTCAGTTTGCCGGGCATCGATTTACTGGTGGGTGGGCTGCAACACGAGCTCAGGTATATCGACGAAGTATGACGTCATCCTTTTTCGTTCCGTAGAAAGGCCTCCAAGCTTATCAATCGCACGGTAAGATTTTCAATCAAACTCCAAACTCATCACTGCCACTTGCATGAATTTGTATCACGAATGAATGGTCGTTGGATGATTTATTGCTGAAAAAAAGTCTTCGATTGCCACGGGTGCAATTTTGAGCCAAAGCAAATTTCGGCCAAACCAGGTCATTTGGAATCGATCAAGAAGCTGGAAACCATTTAATCGCAGCGTTACAGCTGAACATCAATTGTTGCAGATCTAATTCTTCTTCGGCTCAAATGTATCCTCGCCAGTTTTCTCATTGCCACCAATCATCCGGAGTTCGTGTAGACGCACAAGCCGATAATCAATTACGGCTCGACTATGAGGATGATTTAATGGTTGAAGGCGGCCCCTGCAACCGATTCTTCGTGGTTCGCTGATCTTGAAGACCAGAAGAATCTCAGAAACCCTCTGCGGACATTTCTGTCACGTGGAAATATGCAGAAAGGAAATGTGTGTGTGTGTGTGTGTGTTTGGGCACGAAGGTGGAGAGAAATTGGTGAAAAAGGGAAAGAAAGGAGAGGGAATGAAACGATGGAAGTAATCGAGGATTCCCGAGGTTTTTCGGGGAGCTTAAAAATGAGAATTGAATGCGATTCGGGAGCTTTGTCAGGCGGGTGACAAATGTACGCGGGCTTTGGGTATATGTGTCGTGTGGTTCGTGCGCGGGATGTCCCTAAATCCCCTCTGTCGACCGTGGCCTGTTACATTAAGGGTATACGTTATAGTTGCGGATATATAGATACATCCACTTTTGTCGCCTTCCATTTTTGTTCTCTTTGTCTGCCCCTCTCTCTCTCTCTCTTTCTCTTTCTCTTTTCCTCTGTCTCCCCAATATGTATCTCCATGTATCTGTATATAGACACATACGTGGGACTCCTTTGGGCAAAAGGATCTTTTGTGTAAAGTTTTTGGCTCGTTTCGGGTGCAAATATCGTTTCTCCCGTTAAAGTATTGCTTCATCTTTATGTCTGAAAACTCATAAATAGAAGAAACCAGCGTGTGGTGCAAGGCGTTTGTGCTATAGATACAAGAGGATCAACTGGAGGATATTCGGCGTGGTAAGGCCGATGCCACGTCCTTTCATTCGTCACTGACAATTATTCCCCTCGAGTGTGCTCTGGTCATCCATTTGTCTGGCCCTACGAAACCTTGAATTCTCCGGGGCTTCTGCAAAGAACGACCACGCCATTCTCCTCATCCGTCGGATTCAATTTTTCATTTTTTATTCAACGTGATCGGAAAAGTTTTCGACGAGAACTTTTTTACGCTGCATCAATCATGAATAGGGCTCATCGAAAATAATAATAATAGCAATAATAATAATGATACCTGAAACGGCAATCATTACAATACTAATAATAATAACAACAACAACAACAACAACAACAACAACAACAACAACAATAATAATAATAATAACAACAGTGACGAGCCGCATTTTCTATGGATTATTGTTACAAAAATATGTTCAGACGTATCGGGATTGAATTAATGTAACCATTTTTGTCAGTGGAAAATATATTGCTCGAATATTTATTGAGTTATAATAATGTCTTTGTATAAAAAATGTGGTCCAACGGACGGATCGATAATTCGGCAATGGTTGGTCTGAAAAATAAAAATAAAAAAGTTTTATAATCTATGTAAATGTCGTTCCCGTTGTACGTAGCCGTTTTTCGAAAAAATATTTTTTTACACGATGGCGGGTGTTGAGAAATGTGTAATTATGGCGATTTTTTTAATTACATTCGGGAGCTTAAAAAACAATAAAATAAAAGACCGGCTACGTGCAACAATGGCTACTGCAATCACGGAAAATTCGGTTTTTGTTTCAATTGAAAATTGGACAATTATATATAGAGTTATGATGTCGGCCAGATCGAGAAAAGACGTTTCGCAAAAAACGCGATTGAAAGTTTTAGTATACGTAAATCGTTGCGCTACCTGCTCCTACTGAATCGGCTGTAACTTGGTCAATTTCCTTGGTCCTTGGTCAATATTTAAATTTGAACATTTTTTCACATACTATTGAATATGTATATTTTAATAAAATGAAAAAAATACCATTTTTCACCAGTCACAGTGGTGCCTTAAGGAAGCGAATTGCGCTTGTACTAAACCCAGTTTCTTCAACTTCTGTATTTCCTTGGAACACGATCAAACATTGCTGCGATAGTACTTCACCAGCTTTATCTCAGGGTCGGCTGTTTTATAAATTCGTCCGAATGGATTATCCGTGAGAGAAGCTTTCGAACCTAGACACAGATATGATTATAGAAATCAACAAGAACAAAAATTCTTATTGCCGGCAAATTTCGTAAAATTTTGTGTCAATTGACTAGACTCATACCTCCATTTCAAGTTACCACACAGGGTTTTTAAAAGAATTTAAATTTAATAGTGGGTGTCGTTGACAGTTCATTTGAGAAATGTTTTTTTTTGCTTTTATTATTATTTGCTGTTATAAATTAATTCAGTTGTATGTCGAAAATATATTTTTCGAATATACCTTGCATCGATTTTGCAGAATAGATTTTGGTGGTTGTCTATAATTTTGGCCTATTGCGATCGGTAATGGTCAAACGTTTTATCGTTTTCAGATAACGACACGCATTATTCAGGCTGCTTAAAATAAGTTGGCGCATATGTAAGCCTCGGCGACTAAATTTACTCGAGTAGCCGATTTTCTGTGGCAATATCGGCTAATGAAGTATTAATCGTATGTAAATGTGTCGAGTTCTGCCGATTTTTTCTGCCGTTACGGCAGCATCGTATAGCGAAATGGGACAAAGGACTGACGAGAAAAATTAAGGTCTTAGGCCACAGTAACGGGTGTAAAATCATGTTCGAATTTAACAATTTTTTTTCGTATGAAAAAGTCATTCACTCGTAAAATTGATTACACATCTATGTAGTATGAATATCAAGCTGTTAGAACTTTTTTTTTTTCAATGTTCAAGATGGCCGTCAACTAATATTTTGTTTTGTTATTCCTTCTCATAATTTTTTACCTAGAACAAAAAAAAATTCTCGTCAATCTACACTAGAATACCTAGAGAAGTACGTATGGAATAAAAAAAACGTTGTTTTATTCAAAAGTTTTAGGTATTTGAACTTGAACATGACAACTATAAATGAATTTTTAGTAAAACATTTGCTTATAACTGCTCATAAACTGCTCATAAAATGAAAAGTTTTCGATTAATCAGAAATTCCGTACGTACTTCTCTGCGAAATGCAATGAGGAACATAACTTTTAAATTTGCAGTAAATCGAGTGCAAATTGTTGAAGTTATTTGTCACGCCAATTGGAAAAAAGCTGTTTCGAGAAGTTTCGACTAGTTGGCCATTTTGTACATCGAAAAAAAAATATATATATATATTTTCTAACAGCTTGATATTCATACTAAATAGATGTGTAATTCATTTTATGAGTGAATCACTTTTTCATACGAAAACAATTTTTACATTCGCACATGATTTTATGCCCGTTGCCTAAGGCGTTAAGTCTCCGCGATTCGGTATATGCGAGTATACATAATGACTAGCAGGCTGTTAATACATTTGCAGAATGTAAACACAAGTCGTCGCCGCGTTCATTGTGAGGACTATCGTCCTCACACGAAAAAAGATCTCGTTTGTCGTCAATTCGGTG
The DNA here is from genome assembly GCA_951751655.1 of Ophion costatus. Classification (NCBI taxonomy): domain Eukaryota; kingdom Metazoa; phylum Arthropoda; class Insecta; order Hymenoptera; family Ichneumonidae; genus Ophion; species Ophion costatus. Next base: position 21,956,839 of record OX632362.1, on the reverse strand, counting down.
TTTTGAAATACAAATACACTTCGTTGTCTCTTGTTCTGGGAAATATTATCGGTCGGAATACTGTATTTGCAATATGGTGACGTATGCAGTATTGGAATGCAATGGAAATGAATCCTTCTGATCACTACATATTTTTTGCTGATTTAGACTGTAAAAATCACTGAAAAGTTTTTACGTATTTTTGGGGGGAGATTTACAACCTTGATTCTTAAAAAGAGGGTTTGGATAATGATAAAAAAAAAAGAATAATGAACAAAAAAATCGTTGCATTTGAACGATGGAATCTTTAACGTTATGTATTGGCGAGAGAGCAGTGCGAAAACGAGACGACTTCGTGTAAATTTAGATTCGGGAAAGGAGATGTCTGAATCGGCTATATAATTGCCGCGATAAGAATATTCATCGATGTATCTAGTGAACGAAAAAGCAGGCTCGTAATCCAGTTGATTAATTTTTCTGCCCTCCACCAGAGATATCCCGACAACCAAAAACGTCTATGGAGTATCGGTTTTTTGAAAATTATCGATAGTCCATTTAATCACTTTTGTGCATCTAAAATAGTACGACCAATTTTCCGCACTAATCATTTGATATGCCTGGGACTGCCGGACTCAAGCGAATTTAATTCTCGCTATTTATTGCCGAGGGAACCTAATTAATTTACATAAAATGAATATACATATATATATTTACAGGGTATCCTGTTATGAATGTATAATCTTGCAACTGTCGATAGGGCTAATCATGTCTTACTATATCCTGGAATTTCAGTTTAGTAAAAGTCCAACGGTTTTCGAGATTATGAGCTTTGTGTCATTTTTAGAAAAAAAATCATTTGCATTTGGCTTTTCGCATGCCATTTCTACAAATAAAATAAATCGACAATAACTAAGCAACTTTTTAAAGTAATCGGCATGATACGCGTAGTACATTTTTTTGACACCGCAGGCTATCAAAGTCAGATGTTCGAATTGGATTGGATGAAACTTCTGCAAAACATCTTTTTCATAAAGTTTCCTTGACATTTACGGTTGAAAAGAAGACTTTTCTAGATAAAACAATTATACAAGAGTATTTTTTCAAAATGGCGTCAAGAAAAGTTATCATTTGTAGAAATGGCATGCGAGAAGCCAAAAGCAGATGATTTTTATCCCGATAACCGTGATACTTTTGAAGGAGAATCCATTCATAACAGAACACCATGTATATATATATATGTGTGTGCGTTTCCGTGCACGCGCGCGCGCGTGTGTGTGTGTGTGTGTGTGTGTGTGTGTGTGTGTGTGGAGAGGTTCAAATGGAGACCGATTGTACATATCGCAGAAGCGATATACATAAGTTTACAACTGCACTTATAGTTAAATTTGTCCATTCATTTCATTATGTATTCAAAATTAAGGACGATATTCCAAATTTTTTACTTTTATATGTACAACGGTTAAAAGCGGGACCTTGGTCTTACGTATTGGTACATATAGGCACCAGAAACAGTTTATCCATATTTATGGCCTTTCATAACAAATATAGCATTAAAACATGTGCTTTGAAACTGTCGTAACGGTTATAAGATGAGGTTAGGCAGAATATACGAATTATCCGTCTTTCAACTTTACATGATGATAGTAATCTACGTCTTATGATGCTAAAAAACATGTGAATTTTTTTCTCATAGATGTATTCTACACGTTCGTTAAGGTTCGTAGCTGACGTATTCGTATTGACAAATCCCAAATTCTAACTCTGGATAAAAGTTACCAGCAGGAATAGCTCGTTCCGGTTTTATCAAATGTCGGAAATGTTTGATCGAATCTATCAGTCACAAAATTTGGAAAAAAATCGGATACCCGTACGCACGCCTGTTTATGATACAAAGTAAAAGGTTAAGCCCATACTTTATTTACTATTTTCTTTATCTTCAAGCTCTTTGTTGAGACCAAAACAATAATACTATATACAACGGTTTTTATTTATTTTATTAGTATACGGCCATAACCGTTTTGAGTTATGATTAAGCACAATCATCATACTATAGAACCGCAAACATCATGCTATAAAATATATGCAATTTCCAGTTTTCATTAAGAACCTTTCATAAAAAATTAAGTTTTCATTGAATTCCAGCATTCATTAACATTATACAGTAATTATCGTACATTCTACGCAAAATTGTAATGAATTAGCGTAGGGTATCGTTCGAAACCTCTTTGTAACCCGAATTCTTCTATACTTTTTTTTATGTAGGAAGACCGTAAACATCGCTACGGATGCAAATCGCGGTGGATAGGCAAAATCGATACGGGTTAGAAAATCGGCATGGTCCGTGGTACAAGTATGTACCTCTACAACCGAAAATGTTTATGGGAACTGATGTACATTTATAACGTATTGGTAAAAACGAGGACCGAACAGACTTTTGTTTGATTCGTGGACCCAGAATATACCTTTACAAAACGAACCCTTTTTTTCGTAACAGTATATTCCGGTAACGACGTTGACATACTCTCTCTTCAAGCGTCAAAACGATATTTTTCTTCCGTGCAAATCCTGCCAGTATTTTAACCAATGGGGGCCGGATTACAATGCCGAACTTTGAATGATCAGAACGCTCAAAACTCCGAAAGAATACTGCCCTCAAAGAATTTTACGGGAAAGACCAAAATTCCGAAAATCTGAACACCGCCAAAATAATTCGGCTATGGAAGTTTTAAAAGTTTGAACGTTTCAATCAATCAACGAATTATTTCAAGCCTTTTTTTAAATTAAGAAGTGATTTTACGTCAATCTTGAAATTTGTCCAGACAATGTTATACGTTAAGCATCATTTACAGTCAACTGTGTAGACTTTCGCTGGCATGATCTCGACGAACCTTGTAAATTAGAGGTAGGAAATTTAAACCGTCGGCGGATTCAAAGTTCGGAATTTCAATCCGGCCCCCAACCGATCGCTGAGATCTTCCCCGTAAATCTAGACTATCCATTACAGAGGTAAAAACTAGGACCGCGAATGACACCGTCCTCGTATGAAACATATTACATATAGCGAAGCGTGGTCATCGGTACCCGTACGTACCATTACATATAGATGTACGCATCGATATGTAATGGTACGTATGGGTACCGGCGCTTATTCGTAACGTTTCATACGAGGACCGGTACCCATACGTACCATTACATGTAGATGCGTAGATCGGTATGGAACGGTACGAATGGGAACCGGTCATCGTATGAAACGTTACGAATTAGCGCCGGTACCCATACTTACCATTACATTTAGATGCGTACATTTAAATGTAATGGTACGTATGGGTACGGGCGATAATTCGTAACGATTCATACGAGGACGGTGTTAATTACGGCCCTCGTTTTTACCTCTGCAATAGATGGTCTAGATTTACGGGGAAGATCCCAGCAATCGGTTGTGCTTTGGAACCGTTGTAACGCTTATCATGTTATCGATTATCATGTTATCGATTATCATGTTATCGATTATCATGTTATCGATTATCATGTTATCGATTATCATGTTATCGATTATCATGTTAAAAACATGTGTATTTTTTCTAATCCATGGATTCTACACGTTCGTTTACCCTTTAGCTGCCATCGTAGCAAATTTGCTATGTTCACTTTGACCCCGTTGGTGAAAAGCGTAAGGACGCTATAACAGACAAGCTACTTCACAGTTCCATAAATCTATGCTAGATGCAGCTAAAATGATAGGATACGAATTACGTTAATATGGCAACAATGTTGTCGTGAAAATTTACGACGCTTGCCCCAGCATTCGATCCGCTGACCGTTTTTCGTCCAAAAAAGAAAATAAATGGATATTCTTGAAATATTTTTTGATAGAATTGTGTAAAGGAAGCTTGACTGGACGAACTAGGCTTTGAAGATTTTTTATTGAATTAAATAATAGTTGAAACCGAGCGGGTGAAAATGTTAGTAGCAAATTTGCTACAGTCGAAAATACTACCTCCTACTCATAGGAAATGAGTTTGAGCCATCCAGAAATAGGCGTAGCCGTTAAAGCGTTAAGGTTCATAGCTATCGTACTCGTCTTAACAAATTCGTACCGTTTTATACGAGGATCGGTACTCATGCGTCCCATTACATATATATGCGCGGATGTATATGCAATGGTACGTACGCGTACCGGTCCTCGGATGAACCGTTACGAATTAGTGCCGGTACCCATTCATACCATTACATATAGATGCACATAACTATACGTAATGGTACTTATGGGTACCGGCGCCGATTCGTAATGTTTCAAATGGCCGTGTCATTCATGGTCCTAGTTTTTGCCTCTGCAATAGATAGTCTAGATTTATTTATTTGTACGCAATGTTATGTGCGAGTACCAGTCAACGTGTTATATTGATTCAAATAGGTACTGCGATGCCTGGCCTCATTTGTGGTCTCGGCATTAACCGTTGCAACTCACAATCAGTAACGATTTTATGTCGATTGTCTTCCTAAAAATACGCCCCGACATTAAGTCTTCCTTTTCTCATATAGATTGGCTGAGTCCAGAAAGACTTACCAGTACTAATTGGCCTGCTTTATTGATACAATCGGAAGAAGCATCTCCGACCGATTTCATAACCAAATTGCGTATGAATGCAGTCCGACCTCTCAATAAGAACGCCCGCAATAAGCACGCTTCCCGAGTTTCTCGCTCGAGCACTTTCCCCTACTCCGACTCGAACTCCGAGCTCGAGTCACGCTCGAGTGAATTTGCGCGCGCACCTCTCAATAAGCACGCCCAACCGAGGAAAGCTCAGATGAGTAAAATGGGATGAATACATAGTTACTTAACGTGAGAAAGTTCATATTTGTTCGAGCGTGCTTATTGGGAGGTTCGCATGCTATAAAGAGCGAGAGATACAACGAGAACCAGTGAGCGTAGAGCGCGCGCCTGTTGGGGGTACCCGAATTCTCGGAAATACTCTTCTCCTTGGGGGCTCTTCCGTGCTTATTGAGAGGGCGGACTGTATAAAATATGAAATCAAAATTAGGATTTGGAGACCAATGTCGTTGGTATAAAAAAACGGATGTCAGCGATACCTATAGACGTGGTGCTCTGGATTTATAATGTGTCTACAATCTAGAAATCTCTAAACGGTAATTACATTTTTTCTCGTTTTAAATCTGAATGGTTATGGTTAATTCCGAGATAATTAATTATCTTTCACTATGATCGACTCATAATTGATTCTAGTGCGCAATGTTTGCGAAGTATGCGAAGACTTGCGGATTATAATGCAAATCCCACGTGGGCATCATTTCGAGTCGAGTGCACATTTTCATACACCTCTGTCATATTTTCTGGTCCCCGTAAATACCTTTCAACAAGTAATTCGGATGGTCCCCATTTTAACCGGTCTAACAATTTGGGACCGGCACCACTATTAACCGTTGCATATAAAAAATACCGGGACCGTCCCCGTATGTGCCAAATGTCCCCCTATGAACCGCTTCAGCTCCGAAATGGTCCCGGCATAAACCTCTCCACACACACACACGCACGCACACACACACACACACACACACACACACACACACACACATATATATATTATTGCAATATATGTATATTATATATATATTAATGTAAAACATTTATATATATATATATATATATATACATATTAATGTTTTTAAAACCTATAATATTATATTATCACGGGAACGTTATCATGGAAACGGAATATTAGAACGAATGAAAAATCATTGATTAACGAGAAAAATCGTACACGTGCTCCGCGGAGCTCGAAATCCCTCCGGAGTGTCGCAAGTGAGACGGAAGGCAGTTCGCATCAAACTTGAAAGGGTTTATCTCGGGGGTTTCTGATGGATTGTGGGATCACGCGAATCAACGTCTCGTTCATGGGTCTTAATTCGATCTCATTCCGGAAGGTATCCTCGCCGGCATATCCCGATGTGTCACGTCGATTGCAATTTTACGAACGAGAGAGAGAGAGGTCCGGATGACATTTGCCAGATAGAGTTCTCTCCCGTACGAAATGGACTTCGGCAAAGGGATCTCTGGCAGATCGTGTGTGGTGACCTCGTGGGATTTCCGCGTGGCCTTATCCCCCGTCATCAATATCAGTCAGTCCGTGGCAATCGGGTGGCGCAACGACTCTCGATGTGTGCGTGGGCGTGGGTGGGTGTGTGTCTCCATATGTGTTACTGGTCACCATTTTCGCCTTCCATCCTTTGCCTCGTGTGTGCGCATACATGCGTAAAAAATACATCTACATTTATTTCCTACCGATCTACACTTATTTGACGAAAGCCAAGACAAAATGGTCCCTACGAGAGGCGAACTAAGATTACATTTTTATTAAGGGAGTCATCCCATGTGACAGCCATTTTTGGGGGATTTTTTTCTATGAACCATTTAAACACACTATCTTCGAATTTTTCCCACATATTCATTAACATTTTTACAGTACCTCAGAATTCTGTCAAACAAAGATAACGAGTTGAATCACCTTTACACCGTTCGGAAGACATTCGTGTGTAAAACAGTTGGTTAACGGCTGTCATGATTCCGGAGGCTTCACTCATCCCGAACAAAACAATCAAACGGCATTTCAATTTGTAGACCTGAGGCTTTCGTCCGAAGTAGAGTAAAGTAAGCATATCGAAAATTGTATTTTTGGCATGATTATAAAAGTTAAGTCCCAAGTTTCGTAATTTTTTTCGATCTTTTCAGGATTAAAAAAAAAACTATGGGGATATCAGGAATATTGTAGTTCGGGTGAGAACTATAGATGTGCTGACTATACGCTAAAAATTTGAACGAAATCCGTTTATAGTTTTTAAGATATCGTGGAAGCCAATTTGAAAAATACAGTTTTGGGTAAAAGGCGGTTAAAAGTTCTAGTATGTTTTACAGAACGATAATGTCGACTGACCATTCGGGATAGAAATGAGGGATCAAGATACATTTGTAGAGAATCCTGGCTGGATCATGTGAAGAGCAAGGAGAACGCTTCCACCGGAACATAAAAATCATGGAAGATAGCAATCAGCGAAGATGGGACACATACCCCTATTGGCTGATTACCTTTGGAGTTTGATGCGTGACCGTCCCACCAAGTTCCACTCAAGAACATCATGAAAAAGAAGCTTACTCAATGTAAACATTTAATCAATATTTCAATTTATCAATTTAACTATAAATTTCGACAAATTTCAAATTTTTCAATAAAATTAGATTTAAAAAAATTACCGTTCCGTGTTTTCACGTTGAATATCAATGTAAATTGTCAAAATAGGATCACTATAGAGATAATATGTAGACCAAAAATCTACAGCTTTGTGGTACTAAATCGGCTGTTGACCAGTGTTATCAATTCCTGTTTCTTCATATTGCGTTCGATAATTGTAAACGTGGACGTTTCGCGGGGGGAAAAATCTCCCGAGGGTACAAAAAATCGGTAGGATCAGAAAATCGGCGTGCGCTTCTGTCGAAAAAGTCGTAGATGAAACGTCGTTCGGATATTTGATGTTGGTAAATGTCTACATATATATTTACGCACATGATATGTGCATGCAGTATGTATGGGAATCTGCAGTTTTCTACATACATAACTATAACTATGAGAGATCGTATTGTCGCGATGAGGAGTGTTAGAAAAGGGGTGAGCTGTCTGTCTCTCCGCATTCACATAATTCTCCATCGCCGTCGATATCTGATGTGTGGTGTTTGTCAGTCGCACACCCGCACACATCTACACACATACACCCCCCCCCCCCCCACACACACACACACACACACACACACAAAAGTGCTAGTTACGCCTCTCTGTTTGCCAGTTGTGAATTATTATCCGCGCTTATTCTCGAGGCACCTCTCGAAACCGAGCGCGCTCACGTTCCGTCGTTCAAATTGCTCGTTCCACGCGCGTGCACCCTGAGGCAGGCAGGTGCTCGTCATTCCTGACAATGTGCTATTGACAGGTCCGAAATGAGAAACTGCGCGATCGACTGAAAATTGTATATGCATAAAAATAATAAAAAACGTCCGCGAGTGGGCGGTCTATGTATGTGGGTGAGACGCGTCACCGGCGTTGCTGGCTTCCTCTACTCTCGAATAAACCTCGTGCAGCTTATGCAGTGATTTTCGCAAGTTTCGCGACCCGAAACACGTCGAAGTGTACATATCGTGAGGTGGCAGATAAAAAGAAATCGAAGCCATTTTGGCGAGTCCAAACGACGTAGATTCACTGTTTCCGCGTTCTGTCGTTCACTATAGTCGTCCGTTGTTTACATTTTCGGGAAAACATATGGGACGAGGGATATACGTTTGACACAACTCGCACGGTTGATTGATTCGTTCGAGCTTCTAGTGCTCGAGAAATTTCGATCGTTTCGCCATGCTAAGGGATTGCTGATCTTTTTATTTTGGTCACTGAGGCGTCTAACAAAAAATCAACTTGAGAAAAATATTTATAAAAATACAAGCTTTTATTTAATGTACTAAAAAGTAGAAAATATATGTTTTTCACGACGTCACCTATATGCAACTATAAATAAGAGTTTGGGGCGCTCAACTTTAAAAATGTTTAATAAATTCGATCATTTCAGTTTTATTAACCGTGTTTAATTTGGCACATTAGTAATTAGAGAAAGTATTGTCACACGTTTGTACTCAGTCTCAGGATTGTTATTTGAGAAACCTAAGGTTATTTTACAGTAAATTAAATACGGTTGCTACGTTAATGGATTTATGTAAATTAAAGTTTATATGTCAAATTTTGAGCGGCCCAAGCTTTTATTTATAGTCACATATAGGTGACTTGGTGAAAAACAATATTTTCTGCTCATTAGTACATTAAATAAAAGCTTGTTCTTTTTAAATGTTTTTTTACATATCAATTATTTTCTATTTTTCAGTCTTGAATGGATTTTATTAGTTGTTAATAGTAGTTTACTAGTTTACGAGTTTGTACGTCAGGAACATGGAATGCTTGTAAAAAATAACGAAGACTACAATTGGGAGTGACCCTACGACTGATTGCTGCATATATGCTTCTTACATACAAACTCACTCGGCTACGAATTTGTTTCATTGTTTTAGTGAGATTTATTATGGATGATTAGGTATCGCTAATTTCACATGAAAAGTTGAAAATTTTATGGATATTTTTTAAAGTCGAATCATGCTTTGTCATCTTTTAGACCCATGTTTGAAAAATTTCAGAGCTTTAAGTAGTCGGAAAGTGGGTGCAATATCGACTTTCCGTTTTGCATCTCGCGGAAAGTCAAGTTAAATATAAGCTTGTAAAAATGCAAAAAAATGATTTTTTCGAATTCCTCGACTAGAACACTGCCTCAACACCCACCAACTATACATATACGATCTTTGATCATCCGCCGTTTGTGCTCTCTCGTTTCACATGACAACCAGTCGAACATCTCTCTCCTCTGCACCTGCCAGCCTCCAAGGCATGCGGAAATGAACCCTCAATGGCACTACAGTCGTTTTCAGAAAAGAACGAAGAATGTCGAGTCTAAAAAATGCCGGAATGATGAACACTGCGCGGTGCGACGAATCTGTAGCGACCGACACAAACGTCGTCCATGCACGCACTCAATGGCCTCGTCTCTGCCTCTTTTTCTCGCGGAGATAACTCCTGCGCATGTAGGAGAAATATACTTTCCGAAATTACCGTGACGAAGTTGGCAATCGAAGGAGTCATTCGAATTCTAAGGGAGGACACCACTGTAAGTGCCATTTTCGACAATCTTCTTTGAATTTTTTTTAAGCAAGGTATAAAATACATGGTTTGAGCTTTATTAGGAATATATTGGAGTGTGTGAAAAAAAATTATTTGTCAAAATAATACAAAATGGCGACGCACGAGTCGCTATAGCACTGCTGGTTTACTTGGAACTTGAAATTTAATCTTGGAACTGAGAGTCATTTTCGTCAATTACATTAGTTTAAGCAGTCAAGTATGGGGGCGGGGGGGGGGGGGGGGAAATAAAAAAAATGGAGACGAGTTTTAAAAAAGTTCACTTTTTCGACCATAATTTTCATATAAAAAGTAATATATTTTTTACAATTTTCAATTAATCGAAAAAAGCGCTCGTACCTGACTGTTAAAGTAATCTAAGAACCCACAGTTCACTTTCAAGTCGATTGGACGAACATTGTTCTACTTCTGCTGCGTGTCGATTTCAAAAACCTGTTTTTGAGAACAACGTGTTCGAAGTCAACGGTTTTATAGACCCTATAGCTGGTGAATTTTTTTTCCGTAATCTAATGCCACCTATTGGTAGAAAATAGAACTATTTTTAATCGGTAACTTTTTTCCCACGGCTTACAAGAGTCGAAAACTGCGTCTTCCGGTGTGCCATCGTTCCGAGACTTTCAAAAATAGCTCGAAAAACAATTTAAAACTGTTTTTTTTGTCAGCTATAAACGAGTATGTACCATACTTTTAAAGGTTTAGGGTATATTTTAAAGACGTTTCCAAAAAACGATTTTTCGAAAATTTTACAGTGGTGTCCTCCCTTAAGGCGAATCTGCTTTAATTGCGCGATAATCAACGCTTCCTCAAATAGAAAAATAGTAGTTGAAAAAATACTTTTTATTTTTGGAACCTTCGTCGAACGGAGGGTCTCCATACATCGCGATACATTCGTCGCTAATCATAGGCGAACGTCGGATAGTCAATCAGAATTGAATTTATTTGAAACGTATCGATCCTTATCCGCGTTATCATGAAATCTGTCGATACCAGTCTCGATTGTGTGGCGATGGCCCAGGCCTCTAGCCGAGCTTTAGGGTGGTCCTTGTGATGAGTGAACCATTTATACGCGTCGGTGTTGCCATTCCTGTAGTGATGATTTTTATTCCAAATACGGAAGTATTGACTAGCCGGTGTTCAATTATCACAGTATTTTTCAGCGGGGGATCAGCGCGACGCTGCAAGGATGAGAAAAAAATATCAATGCCTCGATCCTTACGAAACGTGAATACGATTGATACTTTTCCGTACTTGCACGTGATGGACGGGCGGACTCTCTTGCAAACTAAGTAATTTGGGTTCGCTCGCCGACGGTGACGGTCCAGAGCTAATTGTAACGGTCAACGCTACCAGGACAATCAGTATTGCGAAGCTCTTCATTTTCTCACGCTGTGATCTGCTGACAGTTTCACGCGACAGATCAGGTCACAATGGAACTGTTTTTGATTACCCATTTTCCAAGAGAAGGCGTCGATTTTTCCAAAATCAAGAGTCGAGTATTATTGATTTTCGATACATGAAGATTTGTCAATGTCGTCAGTGAAAAACAGAATGACTGAAAGACAATGTCGTCAGTGAAAAACAGAATGACTGAAGGACAATGTCATCAGTGAAAAACAGAATGACTGAAAGACAATGTCATCAGCGAAAAACAGAATGACTGAAAGACAATGCCGTCAGTAAAAAACAGAATGACTGAAAGACAACGTAGTGAGTGAAAAACAGAATGACTCAAGGACGATGTCATCAACGAAAAACAGAATGACTAAATGACAATGTGGTCAGTGAAAAACAGAATGACTGAACCACAATGTCGTCAGTGAAAAACAGAATGACTGAAAGACAATGTCGTCAGTGAAAAACAGAATGACTGAAAGACAATGTCGTCAGTGAAAAACAGAATGACTGAAAGACAATGTCATCAGTAAAAAACAGAATGACTGAAAGACAATGCCGTCAGTGAAAAACAGAATGACTGAAAGACAACGTCGTGAGTGAAAAACAGAATGACTCAAGGACGATGTCGTCAACGAAAAACAGAATGACTAAAAGACAATGTCATCAGTGAAAAACAGAATGACTGAACACAATGTCGTCAGTGAAAAAACAGAATGACTGAAAGACAATGTCGTCAATAAAAAACAGAATGACTGAAAGGCAATGTCGTCAGTGTGAAAACAGAATGACTTAAAAACAATCTCGTCAGTGAGAAACAGAATGACTGAAAAACAGAATGACTGAAAGACAATGTGGTCAGTGAAAAACAGAATGACTGAAAGACATTATCGAAATGTCATAAATGTCCTGGCGACATAGATCGCGGAAATAATGATAATTTTTTACCGTGGAAAAAGCAAAACGATTTATAATAAACGGATTCCCCAAATGATCGATGGATCTGACTTACCGTCGATCTGAAGCTGCAAAACACTGTCAGTGGAAATCTTCGGCTGTCGACTAGATGAGAAATAATGTGACCCGCCTTATATACGAATCGGAAATAATGGCTTGGGTGATCGAACGTATCGTAGAAATGTTGGAATATGACGACAATAACTACGCTTGAAGGAACGGCGTATCGCTCGCTGGAAAGCCTTGCATTGCTGGATGGTCAATTTCAATCTTATCGCGCTCTTTGTGGGATACGGTATACATATAATATTTGCATCGTTAATAATATTTCAGAGGATAATTGTATGTTGGTGTTCACCGTGATACAGGCCGCACGTGGAAATGAGTGGTGATATCGCGACGTTTTGTTTTACCATTCCGTCGATTCGTCGTATTACCTACGCGATAGGTGACACCGGGAAGACACTCCCCAATCGCCAGCAACCTGGTCAACGATGACTTTTCATTAGCTGCCAAGCAGACATGTTTGTGAGATAATCATTCGATGGGCTCAAAGTTTGCATCGTTGGAATGCAACGAAAATTCTTCCCAATTGCTCATTTTCATTTTTATCCAAAATCGTAGTTCAGTAATTTGTTGTAGATTGCTAAATGAAAATGAGACAAAACAGTTGCATGATTTTCGTAGCTCGGATCTGCCAAACGAAGTTTGGGAAGTTAAGGGAAATTTTGGAAATTATTTCGGAAATTGACTTTAGGCGAGAAAAAAGCTGATTTTCATGATTTTTTTTAAAGGGAAGATCGCTGCCCCATTTTTGAGACTTAGAGTATTTCCTATTACCTGTTAAATTGTGGACGATGTTTTCAGACGGCGCGACATGTAGCGTCGGTGGGATTAATCCGAAAAAAACCAACGAAATTTTTTCTTTCATTAACACTCATACGCAGAATATGAACAAAGGAAAAATGAGAAATGTTGAAAATTCATGAAATGGTACGTTTTGAAACAAGAAGATTGAATTGTCCGTTAAAAAAATGACTACATTTTGCAATAAAAATATATTCTATATTTTTAATTTCCAAAAAATTTACCAAATTTCCAAATTTACCAATTTCGAAATTTACCAAATTTCGAAATTCACCAAATATACCAAATTTCATCGGAATCGATCGATTAGTTTGTTAGCAATACGTCATTAGTTTTGAAAATACCGTTCAGAAGACCGTGCCTCCACCATTTTTAAAGATTAATAATAAATAGATTAATTATAAAAGAAAATTAATCAAAATTAAAAATAATAATGAAAAAACACCACGTAACAGCTAAAGGTAGTAACAAAACATGCCCTAAGGTTGTTTAGGTTTATTTGGGTTTCTTTTACTTTATTTTAAAAATCCTGACAATCAGCAAGTTTTTTTCTCCCCTGGACAGCGGAGAAACACCCCTGAATCTTCCTCCTTCTTAAAAAAATCACTTCCATTGCGTTTCAACGATGAAAACTTTAACGTCATTTCACACACGTCGCTAGAACGAGCTACGATTGAAAAAGTTACTGGCCCATTTATCGAGAGTCCTCTGTGGTAGTTACACCTCTCCGTTTGCCAGTCATCGATTATTGTCAACGAGTATGCGCGAGCTACCTCTCGAAGCCGAGAGTGCTCACGTTCCCACAATGTGCTATGAAAGGTCCGGAATGCGAAATTGCGCGATTGATGAAAGACAGGTCGAAGTCTATACATATCGCGAGGTGAAAAAAAAAAGATTATCGAAGCCATTCTGGTGATTGTAACCAGCGCAGATTGCCTGTTTCCAGAATCTTCCGTTGACTGTTCTTAAGTTATCCAGATTTTTCTGAAAATATACCCGACGAAAGATATTCCTCTGATACAACTTGCAAGTTCGATTTATTTATTCGAGACTCTATTTGCCCAGGCAGCGTCAAACGTTTCGCTGAAAAACGATTTTCTTTTCTCCCAGATGCAGATTGCGCACAATGGAAATTAGACTCCCACTTTTCCGGAACGTCCGCCACAGTGTTTCCGAGCAGAAAAAAAGTATCAAGATGTAGACCATTCAGCAAGGTCTGTGATAAAGGATTTTGAATTGCCATGAATATTCATCGTCAATGTCGCCAGTTAGCAATCTCTACGAGACACCTTAAGGGGGACGATAAGTGTTGGTGAGGAAAACATTTGCCGAGATTCATGTTTTTTTTTCAAAGAGGACAGATTTCTTCACCATTTTCGAGACTTATTGTTAGAGTATGTTTTATTACTACTGTTGGCTGTTACATGGTTTCTTTTATTAATTTTAAACAATCTTCAAAAATGGCGAAGGTATGACGCGGTCTTCTAAACTGCATTTTCAAAACTGACGTAACGTATAGCTAAAAACCTACACGACCGATTCCGATCAAATCTTTATAGCCTTAATGTCTAAAGTACGAACCTCAATGTTTTTGAAAATATAGAAAAAAAACAATTTTATTGTAAAATGTAGTAATATTTTTTCGAAAATTCAATATTTTGTTCCAAAGCGTACCATTTTCGATTTTCAACATTTGTCACTTTTTCGTAGTTCATATTCTACGTATGAGTGTTAATAAAAGAAAAATCTTCATTAGTTTTCTTTTCAGATTGATCCCGCCATGCCGTCCGCCAACGTCCGCCGCAACCCTTTAGAAGACCACTGCCAATTTGAAAGATTTAAAAAAAATACCATGTAACAGCCTAAAGTAGTAATAAAACATACCCTAAGTCTCAAAAATGGTAAAGAAAACTTTGCTTAAAAAATCATGCAAATCAGCAATTTCCTCCACGACTAAACGTACCCTCTTCCCCTTAAAGACTGACAACTGTATTAAAGAATGATGAAAAATTAGTTGATTATTTTTTTAAGTTATTGCAAGAGTCTGGCATTAATGTTAGCATGCATGTGTGATTAAAAGTTCATATTTCAGGGGCTGTACCAGTGTGACACTTTCGAAAAATCGATTTTTTTTTGCCTTTTTCCTCAGTTTATACTTTCAAGAATATCCCGTAAAAATGTCAAGGCCGTATCTCTAATACTCCCTGAATGGCAGCCTTCTAAAGAGCAACCGTTCGTGGGTATAAAATCGATAGATAAATCTTTAAACGCGTTTTTCTCAAAATGAGATTTTTCAAATTTGCTGACATTGTAACTCAAAGAGCAATTATTCGATTGACTTGAAATTTGAACTGAGTACTCTTGAATATATTTACTCTACAATGGCGTAGGATATTTTCTATTGGATGAAAATTGACGATCTGGCATTGAAAAAACGACCATTTTATAGGCCAGAAAACCGACTTTTTTCATAACTACACCATTTTGTAAGATTTTGATATTTTTCAAAAATCGTACGTCATTGGACAGGAAATACCTTCCTGCTTGACGGAATGACACCCGACGCGAAACTTCGATGCGGCCCCGGTTTCCGACCGGTAGGGCAGAACTCAATCGAGCTTCTGCGCCCCACCGGCGGATGTCACCGCGCGCGTTCGTCACCGACGCGTGCGGAGACATTGCGTCTTGCCTTCCACGGGCCTCGACACGCTCCGCAACGCATGTGTGCGTGCGTGTCGGTGCGCGTCGCTGCAGACCACGCGGCGAGCGCCGTGCGCGGAATTCTCGTGAACTGAGCACGTCGAAGTTCGGGCGACATTTGCTCGCAATTATCAACAATTACACGACAAATCTAGATTACCACTTTTCTCCTAAGATATGCAACAAAGTGCAGTGATTGAGAGCTCAAATTGTTCGTTTTTTATGTGGCTACCCGGTCTAATTTTTCTCTAAGTCGTGACATTAGCCAAACATCTGATTTTTCATCTTTTCGGTCTCGAGTTCCGCATGATAAGCCGATCTATGTTTTTTTTCTCAAATTCAGAAAATTTGAAGGGCAGACAGCTGTTCGTCTATCTATTTGACGTCGTTTGGCAAAGTTTCGACGGGATCTGAAGAGCCGTTTCAGAGATTTTTGGGTATCTATAATTCTGTTCTACCATACCGACCGCGATGAGGTGTCATTCCGTCTTAACGAATTTTTTTCCTTTTTCGGTTTCGGCTACTCAATCCGTCGGAATCATGTCAACAGTGGAGAAACTTTTTTTGGGCGCCTCTGAAAGCAGCGCATAAGACGCTTGGATCTCATTATTTTTCTATAAAAAAATTATACAATATAGGTCAAATATAGCCAAATATATTCTTCATTTTCCGAAACATTTAATTGAGTACTTTTCTTCCAAAAAATTCCCAAAAATCACTCGAATTCTCAGCGTTCACACTGGTATAGCCCCTTAATGTGTGTAACGCGATTATCAAATGTTATGTCAATTTCAACTAAAAATAGAAATGATTGTGCACGAAACCTTTTTTTGTCAGCCCTCGCCCCCTAATCATGCACCCAGAAAAAAATGCTGGCTACACCAGTGGTGGAAAAAACGTATCAGAAGGAATACAGGAAGTCGTCTTTGCCGGCACCGCGTCACCCTTCAGCTGAATAGCATCGGGATAGGCGGATTAGAATTGGATGGCGCCGATTGCTTCGAAGATGAATTGTAAACAGATCGAAGGCGTCTACCTGCGCGAGAGCAGGTGGAACATCACATCTGTATCAGTTCGTGATGTACAGCGTGCATTCTCCCTTATCTGACGTTGACATCATGTATTTCAGCACACCCCCACCGCATTCCTACCACGCCTTTCTTATTCTAACCTAAAACGCTTTTTTCGGTGCACTGTCAATATGGCGGAGCTATATTGGAGCTACTTCGTCTCCATGGCTCGAGAGGGTAAACGAATCTCTTGGACAAACCACAAACGCCACTCATGTACCTATTCGCTTTCATCTTTCACTTTCATCCATCCATCTTTTTTTCCAGTGCAAAAAAAAGTCGGCGTTTTTTCCAGCGTCCAGATATTAACGTGAATCTCTACAAGGATATTGTGTCCAAAATTGAAAATGGTGATGAAGTTTTCAAAATTTGATGATAGGTCATTATGTAAAACATTTGAAAAGTTGTGTAAAAATTTCACGACGATTAGGAACCTGGCTACTGGGAAACTAGAATCCACAAATTGCACGCAG
This sequence comes from Ophion costatus, assembly GCA_951751655.1. Taxonomy (NCBI): domain Eukaryota; kingdom Metazoa; phylum Arthropoda; class Insecta; order Hymenoptera; family Ichneumonidae; genus Ophion; species Ophion costatus. Next base: position 21,939,604 of record OX632362.1, on the reverse strand, counting down.
CCTTATGGAAACTGAAGTAACTTTGCAATTCTATTAGCAAATAGCAAGCTTTGCTATTTGTTTTCAAGAAATAGAAGAAATATTTATGCATGATCGTTTTTTTATTTCAAATACATCAAAAAGAAAACTGGTTTTATGGTGCAAGAAACGACGTCGTCCGTGAACGAAAATGAGTATTTAAATTTCCCGCTACTTTCGGTCTATGCAACGTTGCTGGTATATTCTTATATGTTTTTCTTCAAGTGTGATTTTTTTGTATTTTTCGCATCATTTTTTATGACAAAAAAAATAATAATTGCAAAGTTACTTCAGTTTCCATAAGGCTGCGTGTAGTTTGTGAATTCTAATTTCTCAGTAGCCAACTTCCTAATCGTCGTGACATTTTTACACAACCTTTCAAATGTTTTACATAATGACCTATCAAATTAAAAAAATGTTGTTACCATTTTCAATTTTGTATACAGCATCCTTAAATTACACGACAATCAACGATGGTGCGGTAAATGATTTACGAAATTATGGGTGCGCGAAAACTTTTTATTCCTGAACATCTCGTTGAACGGAGGGAGAATATCGCGACGTATGATGACAATAATTATACGGGCACTCGTCGCTAATCATAGAATGGCGTTGGATCGTTGATGAGAATTGATCTTGAAACAATCGTTTGTTGTGTCTTCGGGACGGCTGTCAGTCCCAGGCTTGAGGTCGCCACCATGCTGGTGGCGTCCAATCGTCAATGGTTAACGTGCTATGGGCAGCAGTATCAAATTCCACCCTCTTGTCTCTATATCCCGATAGACCGTATAAGCCGGTTGAGAAGTAGGGAACTTGGATTATTGGGTAGTCGAATTGGAAATCCAAGCCACTGCCACGACGCTGTAAGGGTGAGAAAAGGATAGCAGTTGGTCGATTCTTCATTTTTTTAATGTTTCGATGCTTTGTTACCGAACGGGCAAACCCAATCGATACTTTCGTGAACTTACTTGCACGTGGTGAATTGTTGGACTCCGGTCTGAAGCAGTAGGGGATTCAGGCTCGAATGCTGACAGCATCGGCATGGCACCAATCATCCGGGCCAGCACTACGAAGGTAACTACGGTTATAGAGCTCTTCATTCTTTCACTCTCCGATCTGCAAAAAAAGTATCGTTCGCGCGCTTGATCAGATAACAATGGAACAGACCTTCATTTATTCGTAGCTCGTTCTTAAGGGGCTACGTCTACCTAGAGGCCCGGAAAAAATGGCCAAATTCCGAATTTTCGGTCTGGGAAACGGTTGAAACGGTGAGAAAGGAACCCATTTTTTAAAACACAAAGGTACATTTGAGAGACTCATATTAAGAGCCTCGAGGTCGTCATCCCATGTGACAGGACAAAAAGATCGTTTTTTTGCACAAATTGCAAAAAATGTATGCGTGCTATATAGACCTAGCATAGTAAGCCAACGGGGAGTCAACATTTTCATTTTGTAAATCGTACTCGAACTTTTAAGCATGTTCATCTCAAAACTGTATTTTTTAAATTGGCTTCTGCGATGTTGAAAAGTATTATTAGTAGAAGATTTCGCTCAAATTTGAATGGTATAGTCAGCACATCTGTAGTTCTTACCCGAACTAGATTATTTCTATCGGCCATAGTATTTTTTAGCTAAAAGAGTGGAAAAAAATTGAGAAACTTGAAACTTAACTTTAGAAACGATGCCACAAATGCATTTTTTGATATTTTAATTTTACTCTAATTCCGGCGATAGCTTCAGGTCTAGAAATTGAAATGCCGTCTGATTTTTTAATTTCAGATTAGCAAAACCTTCGGAATCATGGCAGCGGTCAACCAAGTTTTTTTATACACGAGTGTCTTCCGAACGGTGTAACGTCGATTCAACTCGTTATTTTTGTTTGATAAAATTCTGAGGGACTGTCAAAATGTTAATAAGTGTGTGGTAAAAATTCGAAGATAGTGTGTTTTAATGGTTCATTGAAAACAATTCTTTAAAAAAAGCGAAAAGTAAATAGCTGTCACATGGGGTAAGTCCGTTGAAAATAATCACCAAAAAACTACAGAAGAATAACACAAACATGGCCGCCGGCAGATGATACTGTTTCTGGATGGATGTTTCGACTCGATGGATTGTTTCCAAATTTACAGATACGATAAGAAAGATTTGAAGGTCTTTGATGATCTCACTTTTTTTAAACTGATCTGCATAAAAATGACGACTTTTTTCATAGATTTTGTATGCGCGAGTTTCAATTCGTTGTGACTGTATTTAAAAAAACGGATTTAAAAAATTGACGTCTGTCAATGATCTGTATTAATTGTTAACTTGAATAACCCATTTGGTTTGTAGATTTTAGATAGACCGATTGAGCTTGTGAGTTTTCACCGCCAAACGTCGCGAAAAAATGTCATCATCTGCCGGCGGCTATGTTTTTGTTGTTTTTCTGTATTTTTTATCGAATTTTTAAAAAGGCTCTCAATATAAGTACCTTTGTGTAAATAGAAGCGCGTATCTTCTTCATCAACCGTATCGCAGAAAAAAGTCGGAGTTTTGCAATTTTTTTGAACCTGTATGTAGATGTAACCCTTAAATCCTCAGAGTGCGAACAGTGGCACACCCCTCAACCCTTGCTGTCACAGCTCTCAAGGCACCAATGCATTTTAATGCAAAGTTGAATGGGTTGGATTAGAAGTTTAAGATTCAACAACAAAAAGTGTCTCATACTTTTTAAGAAATGATGCCATTTTTTAAAATTGTAATCAAACCCAAATATTAATAGGCACCCTATTTCAAAAGTACCGCCAGATCTGACTTACCCTTGATCCGATCTTCGTAAGCACTAAGTGTAAAATCTTTTGACTGTTGACTGAGCATGATCCACCTTATATACGGATCGAGAATAATGGCGAAGGAAACCACAGGTATCGTAGAAATAGTGGAAGCTTCCGGGAATAACGACGTTCAAGAGTACAGCGTAATACTCGGTGGGAAACATTGCAGCGGTTCATATTTGATTTTAATTCTATCGCCTTGCTCGTGGGCAACAGTATGCATATCGCATTTGCATTATTAATTATATTACACGTCTTAGTGTTACATTTATATTCGTCGCCATGCAGACCGCGTGCGGAAATCGTTGTTGGTATCGTGCCTTTTTGTGTTGCCATTCCGGGGACCATTCCGACGAGCAGTCGTTTTGCGCGTGCAATTGGTTACATGGAAAAATACTTCTCAATGGTAGACAAGAATTGATAACTTCTCATTAGCTCGAGAAATGGCTCGTAGGTAATAATCGAACATGTGATTCGGGACCAGCACGAATTCGCCGCGAATAAGGAAGTGACCTGCCCATTCACCGAATGAACAACAGCTCTGTTCCACTTGTGCCTCTCCGCTGAAAAATATACGGAGAGCATTTTATGCGAAAAATGATGACGTTCACACAGCCTCGTGGAAGCGTACCAACATTGACGGTATAATCGAGGGAGCAAGTGTGGAAGAACAAGATCATCTGCCGATTTTTTATAGCATCATTGTCAGACGATTTTTTTTTTATTTGGAAACATAGATAAATTTTTTCCGAATCTGAAAAAAAGGTTATTAAATACCGTAATGAGTTACTTCCTATATTTAATGTAATATTGATGATTTTATCGCTGACATTGTTTGGAAGTTTGAATCAATCGTTTGTATTTTTTTTTAAAGCCCCGCCTGAACAATGAATTTTATCTCTGTACAAATGCATGAAACGCGAATTTAAAAATTACTCCAAAAAGTAAGTTGGAGCTTACCGGACTTCCGAAACAGCCAGGTAAAAAATTCGAATTAAATTCTCTCCGTGTCGGGAATACAGTGAAGCTTTTGAAAAAGTCATGAACGGCGGGCGAATTTTGTCGTCACCGTGCGCAGTTGACGTTTCCGTGACATTTTAATCGTAAAAACTGTGCTAAATTGCCCGGCTTTCAATATCCTATTTCTCGAAGAAGATGTGAAGAAACTTATGGAAACTTCGAAGTTTAACATTTATTAGACACATCTACGTCCGCAAAAATTGTTAAAAGGTCGCGCCAACTTGAAATTTTAAAAATGCAATTTTTTTTTTGACGGCATCGTTTTAGGGCCTTGCGCCTTAACGTTAATTTTCCACAACGATTTTCCAGAAATTATAAAAATTGAACGCGTTAGGACGATATTCATGATCTGCCATATCACCCTACCGCGAACTACCCTGATGCCCTCGCGACTCATTTTTTCTTTTGCGTTTCTTGCGAAACTTCGTTTTGTGAAACGATCCAAGTCTCATTGCAAAATCTATTCGTTCGATCCACTTCAAATTCGGGCAGAGCATAGTTTATAGCATTTCTTATCGTATGACAAAACGATTTTTAGAAAACTATTTATTCTTTTATTAATTACAAATGATTAAAATTTATTTTTTGTCCAAAATCGAACATTTTTTCTACAGCTTGCCATTTTCATAATTTTCAAAATATCGGAACTCATCCGGTCATACAAAAGTTTGATTATTTTGCTAAAAGGGCCTGTTTTCATTTTTCATTCCAGATCACCCTAGATTCTAGAACCAGATACCCCAATTGGCCATGCAGAAACAGCTGCACTTTGTTTAAATATTTATATAACTTTATTAATCATCATCGATTACAAAAAAAAGGAAACAACACGAGTGTGTATTAATTGTGTGTAAAATTCTGAGCTCGGCATTCGAACAATCTCATTGTCAGCAGAAAAATATTGAAAAGCGAATTTTAACCGTTTTATGAAACGATCCAAGTCTTATCGCAAAATCTATTCGTGCGATTCACTTCAAACTCGGACAGAGCATAGTTTATAGCATTTCTTGTCGCATCACACAATGGTTTTTTGAAACATATTTATCCTCTTATTAATTAAAAATGATTAAAGTTTCTTTTTTTGTCGAAAATCGATAATTTTTTTTACAGCTTGCTATTTTCATAATTTTCAAAATTTCGAAACTCATCCGGTCACACGAAAGTTTGATTATTTTGCTAAAAGGGCCTGTTTTAATTTTCCATTCCAGGTCACCCTAGATTCCAGAACCAGCGACAGCAATTGGCCATGCAGAAACGACTGCATTGTTCAAATATTTATAACTTTATTAATTATCAACATTTCTCGATTACAACAAAAAACGCGAACATAGCACGATCGTGTATTAATTATGTGTAAAATTCTGAGCTCACCAACACAGCAGAAAAATATTCAAAACTGATTTTTTTCCGGGCCCCCAGCTTATGCAGACCCGCCAACGGGTCATCATTCCGTGTTCGTACCATACGTATATACGTTTCCGTACGCGTGCTTGAACGTGCCAAGAAACGATTCGCATAGAAAGCCTGAAGTGATGCCCCCCCCCCCCCCCCCCCTCAATGTGGGTTGTACCTACCCAACTGATTGGGAGCTTGTCGCGGACCCATAATTCGATTCGATGTAATGTGCTATGAAAGGCACTCGCCTTCCGCATTCCCTATTGCTCAATACGTCTCTCCCCACCTCTGGTAGAGGATGTTCTTCAAGAATGGATTCGAACGATTCTTCAAGATTACCACAACGAAATTGGTGATCTATGGTACAGATTCTTTGCAGTCCACAAAAAATGACAGCAGCCGGTAGAAAGAAAAATCCAGCGTCGTTCAGACATTATGATAAATCCCTTTAAATCCGGTGACAATCAACGACTCGACGTTGAATGATCCACGAAACAATAATTGCAAGGATACTCTTTATTTGTGAACATTTCGTTGAACAGTAGAATTAGATACATTGCGAATCTTAATGACACGAATGATATGGACATTCGTCGCTTAGTAGAGAGAGACGTTCAATGATCGAACGAAATCCGATACATTTGGAAGGTATCGATGATCTGTAGCATCGCCTGAAATCTCGCCAATATCAGCATCGATCATGCCATCATCTCCGTGGCCCCTAACCTACGTTCAGCCCGCCACGCAGACCAGCCTTCGTTTCGGTCTTTCCGTCATGCATATATCCTGACGCGTATATTGCCACGTCAGCCATCTTCACCTTAATTATATCCAAGGAGGCGTCAAGTTTAGCGAACGCGGTTCCGATACCACGACGCTATGAAAATGAAAACAAAACCATTGCCTCTATCCTTCATTCTTTCGCCATCTGTTTTGATACTTTGTTGACGAATGAGCGAACAAGCGCGAACATTCTGAAAAAGAAGATTTTTTCGGTAGTTACGTGCACGTGGTGAAGGTCCGAACGTTGTTTTCCAGCACTAGAAGATTCGGTATTGTTCGACGACGGTACCGGTGTGGCACAAATTTCTGCGGCCAGCGCTACCAAGATGAGCAATGTTAGAAGGGAGCTCTCCATTTTCTCTCTGGGTGATCTGGAAAGAGGGAGAGTTCTTGATCAGGTAGCGATGGAACATTGGAATCGATTGTCAATCATCGATCGAGCGATCGAGCCTCGCGATGCACCAGCAGTCCTTCATCTCTTCGTAGCTTTTTGAATCCTGAGAATGCTCAGGGAGGCACACCCCTCGCCGCCTGACGTTATGGATCTCAGGGCACCTAGGCGTTTTTATTGAAACTTAAGGAGGTACGATCATTACTACGAATCCAACTTTCGGATTAGAAATTTTTATATGATTTTGACGAATACTCTATGCGACTATTGCCAACATTTTAGCTATTTTGACCGTTTAGTTTTTTCGCAATAAAACTGCAAGGTCGAGCACTTTGAGTTACCGAAGCAAGTCGTCTTATGGAGACCGTCAAACATTTGGCACACTATAATCGATAATACGAATAATCAACATAAGTAAACATCAATCAAAGCAGCTGTGGGTAAAATAAACTTAGACTCTTTTTTGACCCCGTGGAAGCGATCGTACCTCCTTAAAAGGGTCGGATTTGAAGTTCAACGGGCTACATCTACCTAGGTACGTAAAAAAAACTCAGCCAAGTACGAGTCGGACCTCGCTCTGTTAGGGCTCCGTACATATGACCAATTCACTTTTTTCAAATTAGATATTTAATTAAGTAAGGTTTTTTTCTATTTTAATTGTTAGGCAGTACTGAACTGAAACCATATGGCCTAATGATAGCTTAAGAAAGATTTTGATACCCCTGCTGTAAGCTAATAACGAAAATATATATAATGATTGTTATTTGAATATTTACAATATTAAATGAATTATTTTTGGAGTCGCTACCAGCCAATTGCCAATATTGTCACATTTTTTGCAGAAAAAAAGGAGGCGAAGAAAAATAAAGGAAATACACGATCTACAGTCTTTTTTATGATTTTTTTTACTTACTTTACGAGAGATTGACTTTGAATAATGAAAGTCTCTCGTTCTTGGCTGACACGGAATCCAAAAATATGTCATTTGGTATCGTAAATATGTAAATTACAATAATCTTATTAATTTTCGTTATAAATTCGCTGCATTATGTATACAGAAAATGATGATATACATGAATCGGCGTTTTTGTATTATGTATACAAGAAATTATTACATATTTTATATAGTACATTATGAATCGGCGTTTTCAGTATTTGTCGTTTAAATACAGTATATGGTACATAATATACAGAAAGGCCAAATTCCTAACTAGTTTCGTTTTTGAGATAGACCCCGTAACAAAAAATGGTCTAAAACTGATAACTTTGACAACCCCCGATTTCTTCATTTTAGAACATAATATATATATATATATATATATGTACTCAACTGACTCGCACATGCCAGGCTGACAATGAGAAAAAAAAATTGGCTCCGTTTTTATGTACGGGACCCCCATGAAAAATAATTGAATTGCATTTTTAATTCAATATTCGATTTTGGCAATCTCACTTTTGAAAAATCGATCTCCATTAATAGTTGACGACTTTTTTCGTAGATTTTGTATGCTTCACTTTCAATTCGTCCCCACGTTGTTGAAAAAAAAATTTGAAAAACCGGCGATCGTCAACGACTTGTATATATTGTTAGTTCAAATAAACCCGTTTGGTTTTTAAATTGGGGATGGGCCGTTTAAGCTGAGAGGGTCCACCGACAAACGTCACCAAAAAATTTCATCATCTGCCAGCTATGTTTTTCTTGCTTTTTCTATATATTTAGTGTTTTTCTTTAAAGACTCTCAATATGTATCTTTGACCATTTTTGAATTTTAAATTGGCCCATTTTTTCGGGCCTCTAGGTAGATGTAGCCCCATAAGATTCAAGCTAGAAAAGTCTCATATTTTTCCGGATGAAGTATCATCGTAACATCGACGTAAGATCGAGAAAAAACCGCTGGGGCGAAAAAATCCCACCTCATGTGCAGTTTTTCACCTAGGTACGCGCTGTGCACTCTACTGGTTAATGTCCCATTTTCCCCAACGACCGAGTTACATCAAAGTATTTTTCATGTTGCCTCGAACGCGCCCGCAAAAAATTACCATTGTTTGTTAAACTGGAGTGATAGAATGTAGGAATGACTTCGTATGAACACGAGCGCGATAAACTCGATCTCGTCAGTGAATAAGTAACAAAATGTGTAAAAAATTATATGTGCAAACATAGTGTATGAATAGAAATATTCACACAGGCCCCGAGACGAAGATCACAAACATGATGCCAATTTTTTTATCGTAATCAAATCCACAAGATTAAAGCCTTAGGCCACAGTAACAGGTATAAAATCATGTGCAAATTTAACAATTTTTTTCGTATGAAAAAGTGATTCACTCATGAAATTAATTACACATCTATTTAGTATGCATATCAAGCTGTTAGAAAATATATAGTTTTTTTTTCGATGTACAAAATGGCCGACTACTCGAAACATCTCGAAACAGCTTTTTCCAATTTAGGATGTTGAGTCCCAAATCGCAAATGATGATAAAATTCTGAAAATTTGGTATGTTTTTGTATGAAGTATTTCAGAGGTCATGTAAAAATTTCACGACAATTAGGAAGCTCGTTATTGAACAATTAACATTCACAAATTAAATGTTGTTTTATGGAAACTGATGTAACTTTGCAATAAGTTTTTTTTTGACCTCCCAATTTTATAATATCTACAATATACTGAAAGCAACAGAAACACAATGAAGTTTATTGATACATTTTTTTTTATTTCTTTTAAAAATTGTTCTTAACAAAGTGTTAATTTTTTAATAACGAGCTTCCTAATCGCCGTAAAATTTTAACACGACCTCTTAAATACGTCATACAAAAACATACCAAATTTTCAAAATTTTCTTATCATTTTTTATTTCAACCCTTAAGGAGGTTGAAGTAATGATGATAGAATTCTGAAAATTTGGTATGTTTTTACATGAAGTATTCAGGAGGTCGTGTAAAAATTTCATGACGATTAAGAAGCTATTTATTGAACAAGTAACATCAACATGTTTCATAGGGACCTCCTACATCAACATCCTTAACGTGACAAATAAATTCAACAATTTTCACTCGATTTACTTCAAACTTAAAAATTATATTCCTAATTGCATTTCGCAGAGACGTACGTACGGAATTTCTGATTAATCGAAAACTTTTCATTTTATGAGCAGTTATGACGAAATTTTTCACTGAAAATTCATTTCGTATGTTCAAATACCCACAACTGTTAAATAAAACAATATTTTTGTAATTCCTTACGTACTTTCTAGGTATTCTAATGTAGATTAACGAGAACTTTTGTTTTTTGTTCTAGGTCAAAAGTTGCGAATGCTAAATGTCACGCCACGGAACGCGTAAAAAAAAGATAACAAAAGAAAATATTAGTAGTCGGCGATTTTGTACATCGAAGAAAAAAATATAAATTTTCCAACAGCTTGATATTCATACTAAATAGATGTGTAATTCATTTTATGAGTAATCACTTTTTCATACGAAAAAAAATGTTAAATTCCCATCATTTTATACCCGTTACTGTGGCTTAAGGTCTTTATAGAAAATGTATTTCAAAAGTACTGACAGATCTGACTTACCCTTGATCCGAGCTTCGTAAGCACTGAGTGCGGAATCTTTTGGCTGTTGACTGAACAGATCCACCTTATATATGGACTGGAAAAAATGGCGAAGGAACCCGCACGTGTTGCAGAAATAGTAGAAGATTTCAGGAATAACGACGTTCAAGAGTACCGCGCAATTCTCGCTGGGAAACATTGCAGTGGTGCATGGTTGATGTTAATCTCATTGCCTCGTTTGTGCTCAACAGTATGCATATCACATGCGCATTATTCATTATATTACAGGTCTTAGTGTTATATCTATTTATATTCGTCGTTGCACAGGCCGCGTGCAGAAATCAGTGGTGATATCGTGCTTTTTTGTGTTGCCATTCCGGGGACCATTCCGACGAGCAATCGTTTAGCGCGTGCAATCAGTTTCATGGAAAAATATTTTTCAATGGTAGACAATAATTGATAATTTCTCATTTCGAGAAATGGCTCATAGGTAATAATCGAACATGTGATTCGGGACCAGAACGAATTCGCCGCGAATAAGGAAGTGACCTGTCCATTCACCAAGCGAACAACGGCTCTGTTCTCAATCAACATTGACGGTATAATGGATGAAAAAATGTGAAAGAATGAGATCGTTCGGCGAATTTTTATAGCATCATTATCACACGATTTTTTTTTTTTGCAAAGCATAGTTCAATTTGTGCCAAATCCGAATAAAGGGTTATTGATTTCCTTAAAGGGTTACTTTCTATATTTAATGTAACATTTTTGGTTTTATCACTGTTCCAACTCGTGCAAACGCGAATTTGAAAATTACTCCGAGAATGAAGTCGGAGCTTAGTAGGCTTTCAAAAAAGCCAGTTTAAAAGTTCGTATAAAATTCGCTGTGTGTTGGGAATATATATTTTCGAAAAGTCGTGAATTGCGAGAGAATTTAGTTGTCAATTTGATAATATCCGCGCGACATGTTAATGGCAAAAATTGTGCTAAATTGCCTGGCTTTTAATCTCCTTTTTCTCAAAGAAAATATAGAGGAAGTCATGGAAACTTGAAAGTTTGACCCTTATCAGATACATCTACGTCGACAAAAATTCTTAAGGGGTCGCGTGAGTTCGAAACTTTTAAAGTGCGATTTTTTGGGTAATTTTTTGGATTCTGTCGTGTATTAACTTCAATTTTCTACGATGATTTTGTAAAAATTCGAAAATTGACCGAGTTAGAACGACATTTATGAGGGGCCAGATCGCTCTACTGCGCTACGGCGAACCGCCCTAAAGTTCGCACTAATCTTTTTTCTTTACCTTTCCCTGGAAACTATGTTTTACGAAACGATGTAAGCCGTATCTCAATATATAGTCGATCGCTCCCCTTCAAATTCGGAAAGTGCATAGTTTACAACATTTACTATCGTATGACAGGATGATTTTAAAAAATATTCTATTCTTTGGTTAATTACAAACGATGGGAGTACTTTTTTCGTCGAAAATGGAACATTTTTTGGTTCAGTTTGCCAATGTCATAATTTTTTAAATTCCGAACAAGTATCCGGTCATACGCACTGTTTATTGTTACTGTAAACGTAATTTTTTTTAAATTTATCATTTTTGATTACCCCAGTTTCTACAACCAGTGACACTGATTGACCATGCAGCAACGGCGGCACTTCGGTTAAACAATACAAATTTCATTGTTTATTAATATTTTTCGATTGCAAACCGAACCAAAAGATGGCAAGACTGTGTATGACTTTTGTCTAAAATCTCGATGTTGCCATTCCAATACGCTCCACAGAAAAAAAATTTCAAGGAATATAAGGAACAGAAAATTTCTTCCGTTTTGAAGTATCTTCTGAAGCGCTGTATCTATGTGAAAAATAGTTATTTTGAGATTAAAAAAAAACAGTTTTTTTAGAACTAGGCATGATCAAAAATGGAAAAAAGTCAAAGTTTACAAAAACTTTTAATTCGTTTTTTTTACCAAAACAAAAAAAAATTAACAAAAAGATCTGTTTCGAAAAAAACTGATTTTTGTAACCATTCGCAGAAATTATCGAGAATTAATGGCATGCAAGTGCTTAGATCAACTAGCGAATACAGCTTTGGGGTATCAACTTTTCATTAATGCAATTAACGATGAGTGAAATTATGGCGCGCAAAGGCCGAAGCGTGTCAAAAATAAGTCAGTGTTGTTTTCTGAAATGTTTTACAATTTTAAAAAACAAGAATTTTTTTTACATTTTTCGAGCACCTAGTGAAAAGTTGTGAAAAACGTCGAAGAAAATTGGTCTTTTCATTTTGATAATGATTACACGATGTTTAGGAATGATACACTTGTTCCTTTAATTGTTTTGTAAAACTTTGATCAATCGGTCCGGAAAAACGGTTTGATGGATCAATTAAAAAAATTACAGGGCTGGTGGGGGTACATTAAGCTACGAGAAAACCTGGCAAGATTAGTTTTCCCATAAATATTTGTGAATTAACGGTAGATTTACTGAAAGACCATAAACATTTTTTTTTGTACTTTTTTCAAATTAATGTTAAGGATGAGAGAAAATATTCTCAAAAATCAACGAAAACGTCTTGTAGAAAATTTATTCAAGTTTTCAAAGCAGTCGTTTCATTCTCTGTGCGATCATTGGTTGCTGCGATATCGATGATCAAAGACAGAAGCATCTTTTTTCATTCAAAGTCGGATATCTCAGCAAATAATTGCCGTCGAGAGGACACAAAAAAAAATAAATTAAAGGTTAATAAACAAGATAACGGATCTATATATTGTGTTAACTAAAAAAAGTCACGAGCCCGTGGACCCTTGAAAAAAAAAACAAAAAAATTGGAAACATTTTTTCTTTCGTTATTTCTTATGATTGCGCGATAACCGTAGCTCACAAAAAAATATTTGCCAAAAGATCTCGAACTGGGAACTTGGACCTTCAAAATACTTTTTTTCATCTAGATACGACTATCTTTCACATAGATACAACGCTTCAAAAAAACGTTAAAAAATTGAAGAAATTTTTTGTTCCTTTCATTTTTTGGAGTAGTGTACTACGAAACGTACATTCGATAACACCAAGTTTCATACAATACAACCTCTGATAAAGAAGCAATTGAGGATAGAAACAATTAGCATGAAAAAAGCGTGAACTGCTGCGCAACCCTGTCAATGTGAGTCCTAGCCATCCAACGGATTCTGTGGGACCCTGTCGTGGGCCCATAATTCGATTCGATGTACCACGTGATCGACCGCAACCGCCATCGGCATACTCAGTTGTCTCTCGCTCTTGCCGGTGGAGGATGTTCTCCAAAAATGGATTCGAATCATTTTTCAAGATTACCATAGCGAAATTGGTGATCAAGGAGATAGAATCCTCGCAGACGCAGAAAAAAAATCACCGTCGTTCGGACATTATGATAAATCTCTTTGAATCCGGCGACAATCAATGATTTGTCGTTATATGAACTACGAAACAATAGTTCCAAGGATACTTTTTATTTATAAACATTTCGTCGAACAGCCCCACTCGATACACCGCGAACCTTAATGATACAAATGATGTGGACATTTGTCCCTAAGTATAGAAAGACGTCGAATTTCCGATCGGATTTGCATGGATTTGGAAGGCATCGATCGCCTCTCGCTTTTCCACAAATTCCGCCAATCTCAGCATGACAGAGTGGTGTTTACCCCGGTACGTACACCACCCTCGACTTCGATTTCTGTCTGCTCAAATCTTCCTTTATTGTATAAGCTCATGTTAAGCCTCTTCATCTGGAGAAAATTAAATTCGCTTTCGAGTTCAACAAACGTGTCTCCGCGCCGACGCTATAAAAGTGAGAAAAAAAACATTGCCTCGACCCTCCATTCTTTCGTCGCATGTTTCGGTACTTTGTTACTGCACGTGCCAACAACCGCGAACACAATAAATATTTCTTTTCAGCAATTACCCGCACGTGGTGGAGGTCGAGGCTTTGTCCCGTAGCGTTAGAAGATTCGGTATTGTTCGGCGACGATACCGGTGTGGCCCAAATTGCCGCAGTCAGTGCTGCCAAGATGGCCAATATTCTGTAGCCCTTCATCTTCTGACTCTGCAAAAAAATATTGTCAATTCGATAGATCAGGCGACAACGGGCCAGAGAAACCTATATACTAGTCGGTTATTGTCATCGTGAAGTATTCCTTCGAAGCAAAAAAAAAACACAAAACTCCTTGGTCAAAATTCTACAGTCGTAGGACCACAAGATCGACAATAAACCGAATCGGTGAAGTATGGCGTGGATTGATTTACTCTCGGACTCGAGCTGCTGATCAATGGAAACCGTTGACTGATGACTGGAACGAAATTAACGCGCTCTGTCTTATATACACGGGGAACATAATGGCAGAGGAAACTGGACGTACTGCGGAACCGAGAAACGTTTCAGCGAGGTACAGACATTTTCAATCTTATCGCAATCTACGGGCACCTCGGGATACGCATTTCATTTTCATTGTAAATTTTTTTGTTACATGTGCTTACGGTATTTTTTAATGTTAAATTATTGCCGATGTTGGGACTTTCCGTGTTGCCAGGCTGATGATTATTCGAACGGGCATCCGTTCTGCTTGTGTGATAAGTCCAATTGGAAAGATACTTCGAAATGGATGATTTCTCATGAATGGCAAAAATGGCAATAATCGAGGATGTAATTCGTGACGAGAATGTACTTGTTACGAATGAAGAAGTGACAGGCCCATTAACCGAAAGGAAAACTTTTCCCTGTGGGTCAATCTATCGTCCAGGCGTTACTGTCAATCTCGTAGCGTTAGATGACATCGTTCGTGTCCCATTCTGACCCCAGTGGAACTCACCACGTAAGCCATCCGGACCCTCAGGATTTGCGGCTTATCTGGAGTGTCCAGCGCCGTATACGCTGACGCCACTGTGTTCCCCCTTGTATATAACGTCTGCTCCACCGTCCACAGAACGGAAACGTTCGTCGACAGGTTGATCACGTCTGACATGGCCATAGAAAGAACGATCGTACGAGAGAAAGAGCAAAGCCTTTATCTCCGTAGTTCGACAACGTTTCACTCTTATGATTCTCAATATGTGCCGAAACAAATTGGAATGTATAAATAATTAGTAAAACCACGAAGACCTGGATATTTCGGCTTGACCGGAACCGGTCTCGAAAAGACAGGGATATCTTGGATTCTATGGATTTACTGTGGTCAGTGATGGACATTGACGGGCTGATCTCTACTCGCGACAAGCGTTGCTACCTATATCACGATTAAGCCCGAGATATTTATTCCATCTTCACGCCTCGATTCAGTGATTCGACTTACCGATGGATGAAAACACACCGAGATATCTCAAGATTGCACTTGCGACCGGTCGCGATATGCGGAGGCACGTGTTTAAAGCGAAAACGTGCAGGTGCATATTGCATCCAAGGAGAGCTTCCGAATACCTAGCTACTTGTGTGAAAGTTATCGCGACACGTGCAGGTATCACGTAACACCAGCATGATTGTTAACTAGCATCATACCCATACCATTACAAAATACTATCACCATTTTTGTATCAGCTGCTAGTTATACACTCGTAGTCCAGACATTATAAAAAAAATGAACAATCCACGTGCTTTTTGGAATAAACTACACACTGGGTAGCAAAGCGTGCAACAACGATAGCTGCAGAAATTAATATGAACGAAAAGAATGGTGTTCTCAATGGACTGGTGTACTATAGATTTTTATTCATATGTACCGAGATATGGGTACATACGTCTCGAGATGAAAACCATGCTCACAAGAGTTCGAATCCCGCATCTTTATTATTTCCCGATCGTGATATCAATGTGTTCTGCCTTTGTCCAACTATGGTGACTTAAGGGATGACACCATTGTAACTGCTTATTTTCGATCGGTGGATTTTTTAAAAGAAATAGATAAAATAAATGGTTAAAAGAATCTTTAAGCTTTATTAGTTTTAGCAGTCAAGTAAAGGGGGAAATGAAAATAAAAAAAATAGAGACGAGTTTAAAAAAAAGTTCGTTTTTTGACAAAAAATTTCATATAAAAAGTGATATATTTTTTCCAATTTTTATTTAATCGAAAAATCCCTCATACTTGATTGTTAAAGCAATTTAAAAAGCTACAGTTTAAATTTCAAGTCGATTGGACAAAAATTGTTCGAGTTCTGCTGCGTGGCGATTTCAAAAACATGGTTTTGAGAAAAACGTGTTTGAAATCAACGGTTTTATAGAGGCTACGGCTGATAAATTTTTTCCCGTAATCTAGTGCCACCTATTGGTAGAAAATAAAACGATTTTTAATCGGTAACTTTTCATCCAACGATAATAGGCTGCCAAGAGCCGAGAACTGCGTCTACCGGCGTGGCGTCGCCGAAGGCGCTTTGCAGTGCTCAGAGACTCCCTTCAAAAGTAGCTCGAAAACTGTTTTTTTTTCAGCTATAAATGAATATGCATCATATTTTTCAAGGTTCAAAGGATTTTTTAAAAATGTTTCCAAAAAAACGACTTTTCGAAATTATCACAGTATTATCCTCCCTTAAGGCGTTAGGCCACAGTAACGGGTATAAAATCATGTGCGAATTTAACAATTTTTTTTTCGTATGATAAAGTGAGTCGCTCGTAATTACACATCTATTTAGTATGAATATCAAGATGTTAGAAAATATATATTTTTTTTTCGATGTACAAAATGGCCGACTACTCGAAACTTCTCGAAACAGCTTTTTTCCAATTGGCGTGACAAATAACTTCAACAATTTTCACTCGATTTACTTCAAATTTAAAGGTTATGTTTCTAATTGCATTTTGCAGAGAAGTGCGTGCGGGAAATTTTCAGTTTATGAGCAGTTAAAACGAAATTTTTCACTGAAAATTCATTTCTTAAGTTCGAATACTTACAACTTTTGAATAAAACAATATTTTTTAAATTTCCGACGCACGTCTCAAGGTATTCCAATGTGGATTGACGAGAATTTTTGTTTTTTGTTCTAGGTAAAAAATTGTGGATGCTAAATATCACGCCGCGGAGCGCCTAAAATAAAAGATAACAACAGAAAATATTAGTAGTCGGCTATTTTGAACATCGAAAGAAAAAAAATTCCTAACAGCTTGATATTCACACTAAATAGATGTGTAATTAATTTTATCAGTGAATCACTTTATCATATGAAAAGAATTGTTAAATTCGCACATGATATTATACCCGTTACTGCGGCCTAGCCCCTTAATCCACTTGCCTTTTGCCGCGCGACCAATGAAGAGAATCGCCCAGAGCTTGCAGAAAAAGAAGAGCTTCGACAACGGAAGAAAACTCGATTGGTGTTAGCCGGGACCAACGCGCATCGGTTTTGCAGTTCACGTGGAAAGGTTAAATGGTATAATCCTATAACAATCCACATGACTTCAGGTTAGTGTAAAGGGAACATTATAAAACGTGGAACTGGAAAGGAAGCTTAGGATGACTGGAAGTTTTTGTCAAAACCGTCCGTTCAATGACCTCCATCCGAAATGCCTTCTGAGGGCACGCAGGAAACGAACCAGTAGGCTGGTGAACGGGGACATTTTTTCCCACACGATGAAGCCACTCCTTCGATCAACGGATCCTTGATGATGTGGAAGCTCCTGCGGAGACACGGGCCCCTCGAAACGCAACGCTCAGTCGCTGTGCTCGGTTGCAGACGCAAGAACGTTATCAACGTAGGATTAGTGGGGTTGCGTGGAAACGGATCAAGAGTTCGGAAGTGTTGGACGTCCATACTTGTGGACAGGAGAGGGGTAGCGAGCTTACGAATATTGTTAAGGGTGTGCACGGGTACGGACTCACGTTAGTCGCGAAGGGGACGTGGTGTAGCTGTCACGTCGCAGCACCCTGAGGCGAATAAACGAGACTCGACGTGGACTGACGTAGACCCGGGGAATGAGGGCCTCGTGTTGGCTCCAGGGTTTCGTATGAGAGCTTCGCTTTGCACCGACACCGAACCGTCTCTTTACACATACGACGCCATACCGAAGCTCTCTTTAGCAAAACAGTGCTGCAGAAATCGCGAGATTTTACCATCGCTCATTTCCAGAATGAACCTGCGTGCGAACGTATGTGTTCGTGCGTGTCCTCACTCCCCGAATCACAGTTAATATAACGCTCATGTACGATGCCTGTGCAAACGTAGATAGAAAGCTCCACACCCACGAATACTGCGGAAAAAGGGGTGAAGCGACATTATCCGCTCACGTCGTCGCAAGGTAAATAGAGAAAATGAGAAAACGTCTGTCGGGCTGAGTATACGCCTGGGTTCTCGTCCCGACGTGCTGTCACGGCGTCGCGATGCCATACGTCACCTTTTGCCGGGACGTCCGCCACCAACCAGAACACCAACCTCCTCACCATCCCCAACGTATGTACATACTTCATCCCTCTCCAATGCCGTGTAACAGCCAAACGACAAATCTCCCGACGTACGTATGAACGTAAAGCTTCCACATGGATGGAATCTCACTTGGACGTCTGTTGAGGGGACTTTTCGAGATGTCAAGCTTCGCCGTAGGCGCAAGGAGAGCGAGAGAAAGAGATGGCTTGAACAAGCGTGGAATGCTATCCAATGGACTGATTCATCGTTAGGTCATTGACAATGATTTATTGATGAACGTTTAACATTCTGAGAATGCGTCAGGCAGGGAACTGGAAAATTGGAACGGGGAGGAGATAACGTCCGTTCGTACAGATCAAGCCGAACCAACGATCAAACATGACCCAAATTGAAAAGCCATAATCAGAGAGAACGATTCATAGTCGAGAATTCCACTGCAACGTCAATTGCTAATAACGGACCAATTGAGCAATTGGAATGCCGAATGCAAACGCCCTCAGTGCATCTAGCCTCGTTATGATAGGAACGATCTATCGGGCATACTCGTCAATGCAATATGTGGGGGTGATCAAGAACGTTTAATTGATGAGAGATCGTTGATGCACGCAAGGCGACAGGATTGGGGATGGATAGGGACAAAGAGGAAGACGGGGAAAGGACAGCGAGTGAGACAGTGACGAGCCCCAAGTGAACAAGCTTCACCCAAGTACTTTGCGGGCCAAGTAGGACATCAATCAAGGCAGGAGGGACGTGAAGCTATGCGGGTAATGAGCGTTCGCGCGCTACCGCGATTCTCTCACGTCACGACGACAACAAGGACGAGAGCAGGCAACCGAGAGATTGTTCTGATCGTCGCGGTGGTGATGGCGATGCTACTTGCTTGGCTGATGCTGCTGCCACTGCTGCTGTACACGCCAACCCCATGCCGAGCCACGGCATAGCGTTTTACCTCCGACGCGAATCAGAGTTGTCCCGCTCATGGACTCGATAGGAGCCAACTTTACACGGGTCACTCTACGCCGAATGTATCTCGTTATCCATTTCTCATTTGTCAGGTTTCCATGTTCAATTGGGAGCCTGGCGACATCTCCATGTCCGTATGTCACCTGGGCACTGTGCCCTTTCCAGCACTCTTTCCAAACAGCCCTCCAATGGTGAATTCTCGTAAACATAATTGATAACGGATTAATCGTCATAAAAATGCTCCATTGGTCCTCATATTGGGGATCACTTTGTCTATGGATCAATTCTTCGTTGATCCATTTATACGAGAATCCATTTTTCGGGATTCGCTTCCTCAATGGATCAACGTTCATCAATGGATTGACGTTTCAGGAATTACTTTCCTAATCCGTAGGCTCTTTACTCTGGGATGGAGATCGTTCCTGCAGCGCATAATATTTCTCGGTTAATGCCATAAACGTCGTAGGCGAATTTAGAGTAGGTGCTTTGGCGTATGATTCGCCGAGGCCGCGCGCTGGTGCACGGGTTGTTAAAGCTCGGGTCACCCCGTTATCTCGACGCCAACGACGTCGGCCACGACGACGACAACGGCGACAACGGCCGTGTAGAACGATGAGGCGGCGCATGAGGCTCCGAAAGCCGCGGCTGTGCGCCCTATAGGCATCAGGCATTAACGCAGCCCCGTCGTAAATACTCCGCTTTGCATCCGAATGTCCTATTTACCGCTTAAATAATATTTATGCTAATGGCCGAATAAAAATTCATTTAGTGGAAAGAGTCTCGGAGGAGTGGGCGGAGGTGTGACGTTGGGGGCGCTGCTGTTCTTTTTTGCTTCTTTTCATTATTACGCCTCGAGGCACTCTCGTCTCGCCTGGTCCCAGGTAATACGCGCTAATTTGCGTCGTGAATGTAATCGTAAATTCAGCCTCGTTCGATATATGTCAGCGAAAATGTATATCAGCGTATGCGTGAATGCGGAATAGACAGCACGTTTCAAAATACTTATACGTATATAACGTTGACTATCAGCGAGTATAAATGTATTTTGAGGACGATCCTTAAGGCTTTATTGTTGTTTAGAAATGAGCAAAAACGTTTTTCGACACGCCGCCTAGGTATAAAATCACGTGTGAATTTAACAATTGTTTTTCGTATGAAAAAGTGATTTACTCATAAAATTAATTACACATCTATCTAGTATGAATATCGAGCTGTTAGATACACATACAAAATGGCCGACTACTCGAAACTTCTTGAAACAGCTTTTTTCCAATTGGCGTGACAAATAACTTCAACAATTTTCACTCGATTTACTTCAAATTTAAAAGTTATGTTCCTAATTGCATTTCGCAGAGAAGTACGTACAGAATTGCTGATTAATCGAAAACTTTTCATTTTATGAGCAGTTATAACGAAATTTTTCAGTGAAATTTCATTTCTCAAGTTCAAATACCTACAAGTTTTGAACAAAACAATATTCTTTTAATCCCGTACGTACTTCTCTAGGTATTCTAATGTAGATTGACGAGAACTTTTGTTTTTTGTTATAGGTAAAAAATTGTGGATGCTAAATGTCGCGCCACGGAGCGCCTAAAAAAACATAACAAAAGAAAATATTAGTAGTCGGCTATTTTGGACATTGAAAAAAAATTCTAACAGCTTGATATTTATACTAAATAAATGTGTAATTAATTTTATGAGCGAATCACTTTTTCATACGAAAAACAATTGTTAAATTGGCACATGATTATTCGCACATGATTCCCACCCGTTACTGTGACCCAAGGGCTTAAGAATAATTTTTTCGAATTCATACAATGTCCACCACATTGGTCGCCAATTGTGGGCGTTTTCCGCGTACCATTATAACAAAACGTTCAAAAGTCCTTCACGATACATTTTTTAAATTTGTATATATTCTTGAAGGGTCAATAAACATCTGTATTTATTTATTTAATTATTTTTTTAGTTATTCCATCCGAAAAATCACCTCCAAAATAGCGCTCTATATAACAATACTCTCTCAATGTACTAAAAAAACGTACCATAGATTATGGGAACAGAAAGGTCCAAGAAATTACTTTCATGCGAACGTACGGACTGCTAAAAAAGTTTATTTGATGCAACTAACAAGGAACATCGCTTAAGTGTGCGCCTTTGACTTTGTTGAAACTCATGTCAGCGATAAAGCAATGAAGAATATTAGACACGTTTTTTTATCAGCGGAAAACGGTTTTAAGGGAGGAAACCACCCCTAAAAGGAAGACGCGGCAGGGGTTGATTTTGCAGTATCAGCTTACATATTTAAATGAAACAAAAACCAAAATTCTTCTAATGTAAAGCGATGAAAAATCCAGTATAGAAATATTGAAAAAAGTTGAGGTAAGGGGTAACACGCCTTTGTTTGAGGGTTGGTTTCCGCCCTTAAAACCGTTATCCTCGGAAAAAATAGTTTCAATAACATCGCAGACGGACACTTTAGTGACATCTATTTGAGTCGAATGATTTTTTTTGTTCCTTTACCGTCTCCGGCGATTGTACGTTTTCCAAATACATTTTTTGGATTTGTTTCCAGCATTCCTTGATATAGATAATTCAGTTAGTAAATATTCGATCAAAATACATTGCTGATTTGCACGTATACGAGATGTATGTGAATAAAAGGTATCTTCATTTGTAAATGTATCGTCGATACAAATACTTACATTGTTATTTCAAAAGAAAAACAAATTGTATTTGAGTCAATAGTACTTCGATTTGTAGTCAGAGAATCTACCATATATTATCACGTACAATACACGTGTATAAGTATTGTTAACGACACCCAATCGTGAAGATTCACAAAAAATATGAAAAAAATGTTGTATTACCACCATTTAAGTATATACAAAAGGATGTTCTTGTTGCGCCCGGTATTGCAAGAATTGTAATTCGGGATCACGTTACCGACCACGAACGACAATACGCAAAATTCGTGGTGCGTGGTGGACCTAAATATTTATTTAGGTAAATAACATAAAGTACCAAAATAATGAGACGCATCTAAATTTATCATTACTCAAGGGTGTTAAATAGATCTGGATTTGAATAAATAAATACATTTGAAATGTATTACCGGAGTGGGTAGATCAAATACAAAAAAGCTTCGGTTCTACGAACGTTTCTGTTGGTTGAAATAAAAAAGGAAAAAAAACGCTGTTCGTTTCAACAAATCTTTTTCATCAGTACTCGCATTTTTTTAAAAGTGATTAAAAATATTTCTGGGTTTAATTCTAGTACGAGGGTGGTCCCCGAAGTCGAATGTCTATAAAAGCACTTTTCCTCATATACAGGGTGGACCATTTAACGTGACCACCCCAAATATCTCCATTGTCTTTAGCATTACGAAAACAAACCCAAACAAACCCAAACAAACCCAACAAACCCAAAATATTTTGGCGAAAAATCATTTCAAGGTCATGATATCATAGGTCGTTGGATTCGTCTGAATATCAGCTACAATGTCTTATTAATTAAAAAAAACAAGTTCCCATTTGGAAAAACCATTGATGACCTTGAGAACGCAAAAACTATGACCTTGACAAAAATAAGAATTTTTCCGCACTGTGTCAGCCCTTCGAAGTCAATCAAATTACCTGCTGACATTTTTTCCGTCTCTGTAAAGGCAACGGAGATGTTTGGGGTGGTCACGTTAAATGTTCCACCCTGTATATGTATATATATGAAATTATAGTAAGCCTGCGTATCCTACTATATCCACGTGTTTCGTATCGCCATACATATCTATCGTGTCAATGTACTACGTGAATAAAAAAAAAACATATACGCTACGAACAATTTGAATTTATGACGGAATACGACGCAGAGTTTCACACTTCCGTGGGGGAGTGCAAAAAAGGTTACGCATGCACACACACAGGGTCCTGTGTTGTACACTGAAATACAATGGGAGCCTAGCCGTGAATCACGCGTTAGTTAACGCGTCGTTTATCACGGGCAAAGATCGTCATTTCTACAATAGACCGTACAAAAACACACACACACACACACATATATATATATATATATATATATATGCATTGAGGGCAAGAAACTAACGTGTCATTGTCCTACATGGAAGCGTTCACGATCGTTATCGAGCGAATAATTGAAAGAACGATTCAACGGAAATAAGTGGCGTTGCGCTTTTCTTCTCGGCGCAATTAAACGAAACTGCGCGCGGCGCATCATTCAAGTCGACAAAGAGCACAGATAAGGTTGTGTGAGCAAAGTCGATTTTCTTTTGTATCGTTTCCATCGCAGATTGGTATTGCGAAACTTTTCATGGAAACAAAAATGCATCGGCCGCTTGATAGTCAGTAATCGACAAGGAATTTTTTCCCATCATTGAATGCTAAATGCCATATGGAAATTGGATTCGATAATCGATGATTAAGATTCCATAATTCATTACTGAATGTCATGAAGGAATTGATGGAAATCCTTCTATTGCTCAGTAATTGAATTTATCAATGGATAATGAAAACTGTCACCGAATGACACAAATGATTAATGGAGAATGGACACTACTAATGAATAATGCATATTATCGACGAATGATTAAAATTCATTATAAAGGCAAATCATTAACGGCTAATTGATTTTTCATATGGACAATAAATATTATTACTGAGTAATACAAAAATTCAGGAACACTGAAAATGATTTGTGGACACCGGACTTTATTATTGAATAATAAAAATTATTTATGAACAATGAAAATTATTAATGGGCACCGCACGATATTAATGGATAATGGAAATTATCAATCAGTAATGCAAATTTCTAATGGTCAATGAAAATCATTAATCGACAATGAAAATTACACTCAGCATCGAACTCCGCAGAGGAACAAATTTAGCCAATGACAAAGGACACTGAATGACGTTTCCGAAACTCATTACCGTCCTACCGAACAATAGTTCGATTTCCCATTGATCGTTATCGCACCGCTGAACAATGTTTCGACCCTCCATTCCTCATTAACGACAATTAACGCGACGTAGTATCCGATGTCATTATTTCTTTAATTAATCTGTCAACGCCACTGTTAATCTGCACCAGTGGCAACCTCCACGTGGACGAGATCAACAAAAGTCCGTACCAAACGAGCAAAGCTCGCACCATCTCATTCCGTCCTCCGATCGTCATACTCATCCGGAACTAAACATTACGCTGTTCCACGGTGAATTCCCGACATCATCGATCACTTCTCCCAGAGTGCTATTATTCCAGATATCCTCCCTTCAATCACCGTCGTTAAAAAAAGTGTCTTCACTCTGAACTCTTCCCCGTAAACATTCGTACCGGCAAGTAATGCCCAAGGACCACCCGTCGTGCATTTTCGTCCCAATGCAAATGACGCACCTTCTTGGCGGCTTTCCATATTGACGAGGTTGCCACATCATCATTGCTGCTCAACAATAGATCTCCGAAGCCCCAGGGAATTACGAGATGGCGAAAGACAAGGCATTTTCTTTGTTTCCTCCGATGGAAGTTGAGCGCAGTTGTTCCACACGCGATCATATCGGAAGAGCATAAAAAGTTGGGTTGACAGCGTGTATACAGCTGCCGCGGAGTGTTAGGTCCTTTGGCGTCGTTTACGGCCAAGGATCGTGTGTGGGCGTCGAACGGTTCGTATATGATAGTTCACCTATATATATATATATACGTTATATACAATAGAGAATATATGTACAGATGGGGCGAGAAAAGGGGTCCTTCGGGCAAGTGACCAGTGTCACACAAGCTCCGGGTGTGGGACAGCTTATGATTGACGATCGTCATTTCCTGCGACACGGAACGATGCGAGCTCACTCGTCCGAAACACACAAAGCGCGGGAGGGGGCAAGAGAGAGAGAAAGAGAGAGAGAGAGTGAGAGAGAGAGAGAGAGAGAGAGGGAGAGAGAGAGAGAGCTTTTACTCCTGTACACATACAGACATATAAGTACACCCCTTCGCAAGGACCCCCGTCATAAATCGGATACATATATATGCACGTGCATGTATACAAGGTCACATTTCCATACCCTGCTAGGGCTGCACACGTCCACACGTCCTCCACATCGCTGTGCGTTATTCTCGCAACCAACATTCACCCTCTGCCTACCGTAATTCTACTGCCAATCCTCTTAAGGGCGTATCATTGGACCATTCGACGGGCTGACGGATGCAGGCCACGCCATTTTGCCTCACGGTCGAATCGATATAAATGTACATATACGAATGCGA
Organism: Ophion costatus; assembly: GCA_951751655.1. Lineage (NCBI taxonomy): Eukaryota > Metazoa > Arthropoda > Insecta > Hymenoptera > Ichneumonidae > Ophion > Ophion costatus. The sequence continues at coordinate 21,914,004 of OX632362.1, read as the reverse complement.
GTACATATTACGTATAGTTGTATACTTATATACATACATACAAACGGGGGAAGGCAAATTTGGAGACGTTAGACTTTGCGAACCGTCCTCGTAGTAGCATATATATATATATATATATGCGGTCTTCCCGTATGTATACAAATATATAAGGTCCATATATATAGCGTACACGAGAGTGGCTGAGACCATAAACGTTAACACGCAGCGTTGGTCCACACGCATCCTATCCGAACTTGGCGCCCGTAAATCAAAGGCCACGGTACTCTGCCAGAGCGCATGCCGCGCAATGAGAACGAGATGTGCAATGTGCTTGCGTATATATATCTATATATATGTATATATATATATATATATCTAGACATACGTGTGTGTCTATATATTTATTGCTGGGTTGCACCGAAACGCGAGCAATGCGTGCTCTCCTCCCCTTTCCACTGGCTTACTGCACATTAAAGGGCTCGCGGTATCACGTCTCTCGTATAAACGTGACACGAAGCTCGCTACTGATTTACATCTTCCACCTGCGGGAGTAGATCTCTCTTCCTCTCTGCATGTCTGGCTCTCTCTCTCTCTCTCTCTCTCTCTCTCTCTCTCCCTCCCTCTCTCGCTCTCTCCCGCTCTGGCTCTTACTCACCCTCGCACTGTGGGCATCGTAATAACCAACCGTAACGAGCCCATCGCGACCCTATCACGCACAATGCCAAAACGATGAGGACGGCATTAGAATAGAATAGGTAGGCTCGTATGAGACAATCAAGTTGGATGAGCAAGAAAAAGGAGGCGCGTGGCAAGAGGAATGATTCGTAGAGGTTCCGATGATCATCATCCATCGTGATCGGATTATATCGCGAAGTTACAGTGCAGCGTCGATTTTTTGTACGGCGATCGGCACGGAACGGCTTTCGATTTTCTGGAATTTCGATCGGTAAGAGACGTTTCTCGATTTTGTGGAATTTCGATCGGTAAGAAATGTCTTTGGATGTGGGATTCCGATCGGTAAGGAACGTCTGTCGATTTTGTAGAAATAATTCGGACGGTAAGAAACGTTTTTGGATTTTGTAGAACTTCGATCGGTAAGGAACGTCTTTCGAGTTTGTGGAAGTTCGATCAGTAAGAGACGTCTTTCGATTTTGTGGAATTTTCGTCGATACGAAACGGCTTTCGATTTGGTGGAACTTCGATCGGTATGGAATGCTTATCAACTCCGTGGAATTTTAATTTTAATTTTCGCCCGAAAAGTCTAGCGGTTTTGTGGAATCTCGATCGGCAGGAAACGTCCTTCGATCCTGTGCAACTTCGATCGATATAGGAAGAGTTTTTCGATTTCATGGAACTTCGGTCGGCGAGAAACGTCTTTCGATTTTGTCGAATTTCGATCAGTACGAAACGTCTTTGGATTTGAGAAATTCGATGAACCGTAAATACTGATCCTAGTCAATCGATAATTCTGTAGAATGCTGAATGGTGAAAAACCCGATATCATCCTGATTGGTAAATATTACTTTATAATCCCGATGAATTCGTAGGCCCATATGTTTCGTTACGCGATTATTAGACCCGCGATCATTGTACGGGGAAAAAATAACTTGCAAGCAAGTCAACAAATGCGACGGGCTCTCGTTATCACGGACGTCGCCGGAGGTGCTCGCGTAACTCACGATTAAAGTATGAAAGAAATGTAGCGCTTCTTTTCGCCTTTTTCGCGTAATAAATCACGTGCCAGTCGTGCTCAACGATCAGCGGGGAGAATGAGTTTTCGCAGTAATCTACTCTGTACTATCGAGTGTGCATTGTGGACGTAATGCGGCTATGCTTGCGAAAGTTCCTAGTATGCCCACAGTCTCGGCGTTTCCTCGCTCGTACACAGGCCTCGCCGTCTTATCCTTGCCATATGATTTATTTCAACTATACCCGAGCTAAATTACGTGGGAACAATGTAAAAACGTCCTTCGCCGCGTTGCATAGAACGTCTTTGTGCTCGGCGCTGAAAGACTTTTGGCTCGTGGTGGACGAGCCATGCTTGCTATCGGAGCGAAAAAAATCACGAAATAAATGCAGTTCCAATTCACTGGAGGAACAGAACAATTATTATATTCGTATAATAAATTCACACAAGGTCACACATTCCACAAGGGTGTGGGTGTGGGTGACGGCCATTCTTAAGGGGGATCAGCCTTTTAGGCGCGGAGAAAACTTGCTGATTTTCATGATTTTTTTCAAAGGAAAGATTTCTTTACCATTTTTGAGACTCAGGATGTTTTATCACTACTTTTGGTTTTACATAGTATTTTATTCTTTATTCATCTCGAAAAATGGTGAAGATGTAGCAAGGTCTTCTAAGCTGTACTTTCAAAGCTGGCGTGATGTATGGCTAAAAAAACGGATCGACCGAATCTGATGAAATTTGGTACAAATCTTTGAAAAAAAATTGGAAAATAAAAAAAAAGTATTTTCCTTGCAAAATGTAGCATTTGTTTCGGAAAATGCAGTCCTTCTGTTTCAATGCGTACCATTCAATTGATTTTGAACATTTCTCATTTTGTCCTTGGTTCATATTTTGCGTATCCGTATCGATGAAAGAAAAATCTTCGTTTTTATCGTTTCGGAATAATCCCGCGGACGCTACGTTTCACGCCGTTTAACATCCACCGCAACCCGTCTAGAAGACCGTGCCATACGTCCGCCATTTTTAAATATTAATTGAAAAAATACCATGTAACTGCTAAAAGTAATAATCAAACACATTCTAAGTCTCAAAAATGGTAAAGAATTCTTTCGCTCGAACAAAAATCATGAAAATCTGTAATATTTTTCTCGCCTAAAGATACATCCCCCCTTGAGGCGATATTACATAGAAATTTGCGATGTATAATTTATTCCATATTTTACTTTCTGCGGCATTATTTAATGAAAAAAAGATATAAACATTCATACGTGTTTCATTCAACAATTTAATCAATTATGGCGGTGAACCCTCCTTTATTGAAAGTTTTTTTTTATTAAAAGTTTAGTTTGAATCATAATGTTTTTGCAATTTCAATTGCAGCAGTCAAGCGGTATGTGCTTGGTCCAGATATTGAATGAGTCTTTGTGCGTTCAATACAAGTCATAGGTTACATCATTATGCCTCCAATTGCTCCTGAAAATATATTTACATTGCTGAACAAATAGTAAAGGCACGTGGGCAAAAGGAATACTCTTTGTGCATCGAAAAACTCAATCGGTCGGTGGGAAGTGTTAAGCCTTCTCGAGTCTAGTTATTCTTGACGCACGTTGATTTTTTACTCACTCTAATCATATTTTGGGGATGACGATATACACGAGACAGTCTACATAAAATGAGCAACAATAATTATTTTGTCGATCGAAATTATCCTAGAATTCGTTCCTTTAAGTAGACTAAACGTCTACTGTCGCTCATACCATCACTAGAAATAGTCGTGAAAAAAAAGTTTTTTTCTAACTTACTGTTAAGCTACATGGTTTTTTTGCGGCGGGACACCTCTGCGAGAGGTAAAAAATCGATTTTTTCTTAAAGTACAAATATTCAAAAATATTTGGAAAAAAAATTCGAGTTAAAATATTTACAATTGATCAAATTACAGACGATTTAGTGAGAGCAGGTAGCGCAACGAATTTACGTGTGCTAAAACTTTCAATCGCGTTTCTCTCGAAACGACTTTTTTCGACCTGGCCCGAATTGCAACTCTAGCTATAATTACCCGATTTTCAATTAAAATTGAAAAAAAAAAAATTGCCGTTATTAAAGTAGCTATCGTTGAACGTAAGCATTTATTTTTTTTTATAATTTTTAAGCCCCGCATATCAGTAAAAATTTCGCCAAAAATACATTTTTTTAACACTCGGTACTTTACGATTTTTTCTCCCAAAGACTGCTACGTACAACGAGAACTACATGGATATCGATTATAAAGCTTTTTTATGTTCATTTTTCTGACCAACCATTGACCAACTGACAAACCATTTTTTATACAAAGGCTCTAGTATACCTCAATAACGTTGTTAATTTTTCATTTCTTCAAATAACAATTCTCACGAAATAATTTCAATGCATGCTTAATAATATACCTTTTTACCGAATCTCAAATAAATTTGATTATTTCGTGTAAACCAAAAAATTATTTCCTGTAAATCCAAAAATTATTTCACGCAAATCCAAAAAAATCATCTAGTAGACAACCAAAAATCGAAAACAACGACCTATTTTCGACGCCTTACAGTGGTGCCTTTACAATAAAACGAATCAAATGTTCACACGTTTTTTCCAGCTTGTAATACGCGATTGGTGATTTAAAAAGAGTACGTTTTTCGGGTTCCGTACCCAAAGGGCAAAACGGAACCCTATTAATGACATTCTGCTGTCTGTTCGTCCGTACGCCGCGGGTCTCTAGCTCGTAAACAGAATGAGTTACAGACCTGAAATTTGGATATTTTGTGTACTAGAATGTTGACCCAAAACCGAATATTGAATTATAAATTCAAGAAAATTATTTTTCATGGGGTCCCATAAGCGAAAAAGGAGCAGAACTTTTTTTTTCTTACCCTGGCATGTGGGGTGTCAATTTTTAAAGCTCATTGACCAGAGTACAAATATTTCGTATTTCCTTTTTATTTTCACAAATGAAGAAATGTCGGGCCGTCAAAGTTGTCAGTTTCAAACAATTTTCGTGACGGGTTCTATCTCAGAAACTAAACTAGAATTTTGAAATTCTGTATTTTATGTACTATATACTATATTCAAATAACTAAAAACAATCTACAAGTTAATTTGCCATATGTCCGGAAACCTAATAGTGCGAGGCCCGACTCCTTTTCCGTAGAATCGAAACCACGTGGAAAGGCATTAAGGATGTTGAGTCCCAAATCGCAAATGATAATAAAATTCTGAAAAGTTGGTATGTTTTTGTATGAAGTATTTCAGAGGTCGTGTAAAAATTTCACGACAATTAGGAAGCTCGTTATTGAACAATTAACATTCACAAATTAAATGTTGTTTTATGGAAACTGATGTAACTTTGCAATACGTTTTTTTTTGACCTCTCAATTTTATAATATCTACAATATACTGAAAGCAACGGAAACAAAACGAGGTTTATTGATAATTTTTTTTTCATTTCTTTTAAAAATTGTTCTTAACAAAATGTTAATTTTTTAATAACGAGCTTCCTAATCGTCGTGAAATTTTAACACGACCTCTTAAATACTTCATACAAAAACATACCAAATTTTCAGAATTTCCTTATAATTTTTTATTTCAACCCTTAGGGAGGTTGAAGTAATGATGATAGAATTCTGAAAATTTGGTATGTTTTTACATGAAGTATTCAGGAGGTCGTGTAAACATTTCATGACGATTAAGAAGCTATTTATTGAACAATTAACATTAACATGTTTCATAGGGACTCAACATCCTTAAGTGGGTGATTTGAGTGAGCCTCGAAAGGAGAGCTAATGGCAAAAACTTCAAGTGGTATCGGTTAAATATTACTTGCAAATAGAGCAGCATTGTTTCCACGTGTAATATAAAATCGCGTGAACATCTGACGACGTCATCGCACGCCACCTCGACTCGACTGAAGGCGCGCGAGAGATTATCGCCCAACAAAAATTTTCTCTGCATTCATTACTGGCAACGAGGAGAAAAGAGGTTAAACTAAGGAAGCGGCGAGGGGGGGGGGGGCAATGAATCAAACCAGGTGGAGAAACGTGACGGTGGCAAAAGCCGGGAAATAATAACTCGCTTTTTCTTTCTCTCGCCCGGTCTCGCCGTCTTTTGCGACTCCGAGCTCGACAGGAAGAAGATTTTTATCGAGAAACTCTAACGCGCCGCGCGCGTGTTACAAGAACCGAACGTAGAAAAGAGGAAAACGTCGCTCATTTTCCCCCCCCCATTCATCTGCTTACGATCTCCACGACTTTATGAATAAAACCGGATTTTTTTTTCCTTTTAAAATGGATGCTATCTCAATGTTTATTCGCCTGTCCAGGAAGTGCCACGAAGTAGTCAAAGAACAAACATGGAAGTATCATTACGAGCGACGATACTGTTTTTTTTTTGATATCACAAAGGGAAGTAGATACGATCAAGATTCTAGTAACAAGCCAAGAAATGAGGGAAAAAGTTCCGAAAACTTTAGGAAATCAGAGCTTATCCAATTGGCTTTGTGCTAGGATCGAGTTAATTTAACTTGTGTTTGATTATAATTACGAAATGTTCTCCTGTGCCCACTCAATTGGACGATACATCCGCATGCAATGCATCATAGCTGTTCAAGGAGTCTGCGTAATCTAGAAATTTAAGAAATTCATATTTGTGAAGGCTTATCCATTTACTGATAACACATGACTGGAGTAAAATTGTTTTCTTCGGTCCAGAATTGACCTTTGTTTTTCTACTGCTTGCCATTTTCGTAATTTCCCTAATTCCGAAAAACTATCCAGTCTACGAAAGTTTTCTTATTATACTAAACGTATCGACATTTTTATACTTTTCATTTCGGATCACCCTAATTGCCGGAACCACCTTCGCTGGTTAGCCATTATGCAACGGCGCAATTTTTTTTCAATAATAATAACGTGATTGCTTATCAATATTTTTCGCCCAAAAAAAACTGCAATTTATCGAGACAATGTATTGATTGCGTGTGAAATTCCAACCTCGTCGTTTCAGTAATCTGATCAGAAAAATATATTGTTAAGATCGACCTGTTTTTAGGGCTTCGAGCTCATGCAGACCATTTAAGTGCAATTTCATTTTAATGCAACGATAATGCATTGATGCATTTTAATGCACTAATTATGCAAATATTTCGGTAAGCCTCGAATTCTCGAATTCGAGAAGAGGGTGATTCGTGTTATTCGCGAGCGGTGAATTTGAATAATAGATGTAGCTACGAGGATCCGTAGATTTCTCATTGATTGAAGGCCGCTCTCTTGGAGCCGTACCACTCTTGGCCATTACGAGAGAGAACTGAATTACTGGTGTGCTTCCTGCGATAATACAGCATTCACATTCGCTATACATATGCTGAGATAGGCAGAAAGAGAGAGAGAGAGAGGGGGGGGGGGAAGGGCAAGAGGAACGATGATGAGAGAAACTTTGCTTTTCAGTGAGACCAGAATGACACGGAGTTGAGTGACAAGCGCGAGCCATGCCACGGCCGTGATAATGGCATTTGCCACGGTAGACACGAACGTAATGAGCTTCCATGGTGACGTGGGACGGGGGACATAACTCTTGACGAGTGACCCGTCACTCGGCTTTTTTTAACCACTAGGGTGGTTAAAAAAAATTAATTTTTTTACTCGCGGTACTCAACGGAAAATGTTACTACGTTATGAAAAAGTAATTCATACAAAATTTGAAAGGTCTAAACATTTTTTAGCTAGTGCTCAAACGACTTTTAATTTTTTTTCGATTTTTCGTCAATTTTTTTCTTTATTTGTTTTCTTCCTCCAAAACAACATATTACCCCAAAAAAAACACGCATACTTGTTGGACGTTCAGTGATGTGAACACCGTGTTCTTGTTCATCAAGTGGTTGTTATAATTTTCACAACCGAATTACATATATTGATTTTTAATCTGCAAATACAAAATGTTTATGTCGGAAAAAAATATTTAAATAAAAATTGTGTATTGTTACAGAAAAAATTAAATCAAGACTCACATTGGATCCCGCACTAACATTTTCTGCATCGAGATGAAAAAAAATTAGTACTCCGATAATCATGAAAAAAAAACATGAAAAAGGCGTTTGAGTACTAACGACAAAATTGTTAAGAACCCTCAGAATTTGGAAAACTTTCTTTTTCTCAACATACTTCAATTTTCCGTTGAGAAAAAAATATCGATTTTTTTTTAACCACGTTCATAGAGAGACATGTTCCATTTCAGCTTCAACAAAGCCAAAAAGGCTTTCCCGCTTTTTCTCATCGAGATTCGTCATTATACATCATTCATATGTCGTTGAGCCTTAGCGCCTCACGTCATAATGCCCCCGTGCAGAAATTGTTGTAGGGATCCCATTGGATTCCCTTACTTGTCCCTCTTTCCTGATCGGGATCTTAGAGATCATCGCATTGGATCCCTATACTAAAATGTCAAGCTCGTACATTGGATTCTCATCGGGATCCCCCATCGAAATCCAACGTACAAACCTAATTTGAATCCTAAAGGATTTCCACATTATGGAACAGAATCCGATACGATTCTTGATAGATCCCACCGTATTCTTTACCTTTAATTTCCTAAACAAAATATATAGATGTACGAAATGAGTGGATATTAAAAAATTATAAATCTTGTCTTAAAAAAGTATAAACCGCTTACGAACCTATATCCTAAAAATTGATTTGAAATCACATCGTTGAATATCCCCTGTTATTATCGTTTGGTATTGAATTTACTGCACTTTGACATATCATCACACTTCTTTGTGACCTTTGGGTCTTTGGCGCATGGACCCACACATTTTTTTGGATTTTGTAACTACCCGAAATTTCGCCTTTAAATCGTCATGACTTTTTTGCTTGTGGTTGGCACGAAATAACTTTTGTTGTATTCTGCAGTGTATGTTTATTTTAAATAAATCATTATTTGATCCAATTGATTTCAAGACAGTGGCTCTTGAGTTTCCAAAGTATTAAAAATGTATAATTGCATAAACAATCCCAACTTCCAAATTCATTATAAAAAAACTTATTCTCGTGATTTTTACCACATAATGAATGATTTCTATGACATGTAGCATACCGGTGGGAAGGGTATAAACTGGAGAACTTTTTAAAACATAGCTAAGTTCAAAATAGCTTTTCGTTTTTTTTTTATAATGAATTTAGAAGTTAACATTTTTCATACACATTTACCCATTTTTAAGACATTGGAAGCTCATGAGTGATTTTCTTCAAATCAATTGTATCACATAATGATTTATTGATAATAAACCCATATTGCAGAATACAACAAAAGTTATTTCCTGCCTCTACAACCACAAACAAAAAAGTTCTGATGATTGAAAGGCAAAATTTCGGGCAATTAAAATACGGAAAAATGCAGACCTTAATTACCGTGACACTTATGAGAGAGGATCTAAAGGTGAAAAAACTAGCAAACGACCCCACCCCCCAAGCCCCTAAAAAATGACGTTGATCCATGCACCAAACGCCCTGTATATTGATTGTCTAACCCTTGCCAATAGAGATGTGGGTGCATCGTGAGACTCCCCAAAAAACTTGGGCACGGGATCACGATGGGATATTTTTCTGAGATTCACCAAATTTAAGAATGTCAAGTAAGAAGTTCTTAAGGATGTTGAGCCCCTATGAAACATGCTAATGTTAATTGTTCAATAAATAGCTTCTTAATCGTCATGACATTTTTACACGACCTCCTGAATACTTCATGTAAAAACATACCAAATTTTCAGAATTCTATCATCATTACTTCAACCTCCTTAAGGGTTGAAATAAAAAATGATAAGAAAATTCTGAAAATTTGGTATGTTGTTGTATGAAGTATTCAAGAGGTCGTGTTAAAATTTCACGACGATTAGCAAGCTCGTTATTAAAAAATTAACATTTTGTTAAGAACAATTTTTAAAAGAAATTAAAAAAAAATTATCAATAAACTGCGTTTTGTTTCCGTTGCTTTCAGTATATTGTAGATATTATAAAATTGAGAGATCAAAAAAAAACTTATTGCAAAGTTACATCAATTTCCATAAAGCAACATTTACTTTGTGAATGTTAATTGTTCAATAACGAGCTTCCTAAGTGTCGTGAAATTCTTACACGACCTCTGAAATACTTCATACAAAAACATACCAAATTTTCAGAATTTTATCATCATTTGCGATTTGGGACTCAACATCCTTAAGGCCTTAGGCCACAGTAACGGGTATAAAATCATGTGCGAATTTAACATTTTTTTCGTATGAAAAAGTGATTGACTCATAAAATTAATTACACATCTATTTAGTATGAATATCAAGCTGTAAGAAATTTTTTTTTTCGATGTACAAAATGGCTGACTTCTCGAAATTTCTCGAAACAGCTTTCTTCCAATTGGCGTGACCAATAACTTCAACGATTTTCACTCGATTTACTTCAAATTTAAAAGTTATGTTCCTAATTGCATTTCGCAGAGAAGTACGTACGGAATTTCTGATTAATCGAAAACTTTTCATTTTATGAGCAGTTTATGAGCACTTATAACGAAATTTTTCACTGAAAATTCATTTCTTAAGTTCAAATACCTACAACTTTTGAAGAAAACAATATTTTTTAAATTCCATCCGTACTTCTTTAGGTATTCGAATGTAGATTAACGATAATTTTTATTTTTTGCTCTCGGTCAAAAATTGCGGATGCTAAATGTCACGCCGCGGAGCGCCTAAAAAAAGGTAACAAAAGAAAATATTAGTACTCGGCCATTTTGTACATCGAGAGAAAAAAAAATTTCTAACAGCTTGATATTCATACTAAATAGATGTGTAATTAATTTTATGAGTGAATCACTTTTTCATACGGAAAAAAAATTGTTACATTCGCACATGATTTTATACCCGTTACTGTGGCCTAAGGCCTTAAACGACGCAATTGGGTAATAGCGCGGAGTTCACTTGGATTCCAATGTGGACGCCCAACGTGTTTCCTCCCTATCAAGTCCCTATAGGGACGTGATAAGATCCGGACACCTCTCAACAAATTTCTGCTTTCTCCAAAACGAGGGCACCAAGAATTGACGCTTCACTGGCTAAGCAAAGAACGACAAAAAACTGTATAGGTATCCATAAGATCGCGACGACTGACGCACAAGCTTCCAAATGAGAGAAAAGCCAAACGTTATTTTTGAGCACTCACGAGTTTTCAATGTCGTTTTCCAACGTCGTTGAGACAACGTACGCCCTTGCAGCTTTTTACACCAGCCGTTGAACTTTCACCCCAAACTTGTCACTTCACTATATCCAGTTGCTGTGAAATTCCCTGGTGTGTTGTGAACGCGCACCACTGTATCGAATTTGCACAAGGGCACAGGGGAATTGTGGAAAACTTGGGCTTATACGGGTGGACGTATGAGTATTACGGAACCCAAAGAACCGCGAACGAACGAAGCAAAGCTGCCTCTAGCTCGATAGTAGGCCGCCCGCGCCAGTGCACTGCGGAACGTTCACTCGTCGGAGTATTGGTCCAGGCAAACTCTACTCAGCATGATCGCCCCTTATCGAAACGGAGAAGACGGAGAGCGATATGAATCGATGATGTATCGCTACTATATTTCATCGCCCCGCTTGGTCAAAGGGCGTGGAATAGTGCGGAGAATCGTTCTGCTGTATGAATATACATACATGTATACATGGCTTTAAGCTCGCGAAGGGTGAACAAACGATAAAGGGTGAGGGAACAAGATGAATTCGTTTTGTTATAGTTTCCTCCACGGTCTTCTGCATATGTTAAATTTCATCCCCGCGGCCAAAATTTCCATTTGATTCACCGGCAAATGTGTCATTATGGGCGTAACCTTTTATTCGTGGAATACATTGTTCTTCCAGTGCCGACGGGAAAGTCTCCATACATCGAAAGCTCACAGACGGGAGAGAGAGAGAGAGGGAGGTGGTGAAATTGCCTTGTGTCCTGGAGCATTACCGCTTTCGGAAACGCGTGATGTATTGCTTGATTCAACATTTCTGTGATTTACAAGGAACATCACTTAAGGCCTTAGGCCACAGTGACGAGTTTAAAATCATATGCAAATTTAACAATTTTTTTCGTATCCGAAAGTGATTCACTCATAAAATTAATTACACATCTATTTGGTATAAATATCAAGCTGTTGTAAAATATATTTTTTTTTTCGATATACCAAATGGCCGACTACTCGAAACTTCTCTAAACAGCTTTTTTCCAATTGGCATGACAAATAACTTCAGCAATTTTCACTCGACTTACTTCAAACTTCAAACCTATGTTCCTAATTGCACTTCGCAGAGAAGTACGTACGGAATTTCTGATTAATCGAAAACTTTTCATTTTATGAGCCGTTTATGAGCACTTATAACGAAATTTTTCAGTATCAACGAAGTTCAAATACCTACAACTTTTGAATAAAACAATATTTTTTCAATTCCATACGTACTTCTCTAGGTATTCTGATGTAGATTGACGAGAATTTTTGTGTTTTGTTCTAGGTAAAAAATTGTGGATGATTTGTTGAAAAAAATTGTTAAATTCACACATGATTTTATATCTGTTACTGTGGCCTAAGACCTTAAGGCCACAGTAACTCTAGAGGCCCTCTAGAGATCAAAAAGGGCATATTTGCTCGTTTTTTTCAGCGAAACCATGCACAAATAAATCGAAATTACAAAATAGGGGTCTTATTATACACGTAATGACTATACAAAATTATTTTTTCACAGCGATACATGTCAAAATTGCAACGGTGCAGCATTTTTCCGATGACGCGTCCATTTCTGGAAGGTCAATGGCCGGATCAATAGCTCCTATAATTTTTGAGTTATGATGAGACACTAAAGTTTTTTCGACTATATATTAGAATAGCTATACGTAGGATTTTTTTATACATTGTTTTTTGTCAAAATGCCTCATTTCTAAAACAAAAAGTATAAAATGCCATGCGAAAATCGTCAGAAAGTTGTTTATAAAAAGAAACTATGCAATATAATTTTAAAAAACCCTACGTAGTGTCGTAGAAAAATGTCATTCTAAATATACAGTTGAAATTTCAAGTGCATCGGTTGAAATTTGTTTCAGTTATGAGACCGGCCGACTTGAAAAATGTAGGTTTGAGATAAACGCGTTTAAAGTTAGTAGAAAGTCATGACATGAATAATGTTTCAATACTTACAATCTTCAACAATCTTCGAAAATCGAACTTAGAGATTTTTCACACACATCATCTTTTTGAATATAATTTTATAGGTACTAAGGTACCTTTTTCCCAAAAACATCGATTTTTGGAAAATCCTAGAGTGGCCTAAGGCCTTAAGTGCCAAACTTCGATTTTTTTTAACTCACATATGTGATAAAGCATCGAAAACAATCGAGGGCTTACATCACTGCAGAATTATCAAAAAATTGATTTCATAAAAATCGGCTTTCGAGATGACCTTGAACGACTTTAACCCCCTAATATTTTTTTTATGCGGCTTGAGGTGCTCCACGAGTTGGATGAAAAAATGTACCATTCCATTTAAAAAAGAGGAGGTGACCTTCACTGCGCGTCAGCGCCTCCACCGAATTAAAAAAAAATTGGTCGCATTTGATGGCCCCCTTCACATCGTACAGCTTATGCCTGGAACATTTTTTTGTGACGTAGATAATTACCGAGTTATTTTGGGTGGCAGATGTGGGAGAGACACCCTGTATAGTTGTATCGTTTGAAAAAAAAAAGAGACCGATTTTTTTATTGTTGTAAATGTATATGCTTCTTAGAACATCGTGTAAATACACGGCAATTGTCCCAGTCATTCGTTACGATTGAACAGACTCGAGCTATCAGTATCTGAACCAAATCCTTTTTTTTCACAACGGCAAGCTGGAAGAATTTCGTTTATTTCAGCGTCAGTGTACAAAGGCAAGGTGCGAGGTGGGAGCGCCGAAATTCCATCTTAGATTCAAAGATTTTTGGAGGGCCACGGATTTTTCGTAGAAAAAAATGTTTCATCGTATGTAGAACTGATGGGCGGAGGCCCTAAAACTTTTGGTCTTTCAGTATCGTGCAAAAAAACCTAAGTGTGCAATCGGTTACAGTTTTGATTATCGACCGAGCGTCTGCCTGCTTATCTTCGGAGTGAAACGCTTACCGATCGAGCCGCCACCACGAGCGTCATACATTGCGTCGAACATACTGTTCTTTACCAACTGCATTCTGAGAGATAACAGTACCTCGATATGAGACTCTGTTGTGCCGATACTTTTCAGACTTTTGCGGCTCAGGACGTGGTGAATACTGCAAAAGCTAAGTATACTTGTATGGAAACATTGGGGACAAGTTGTGGCGATTTAAAAAAAAAGTGACACATCCAAAGTTGGATTTTTACGCGATGCCTACTGTTGATAATGCAAACGGGTTCAATTTGTTTTAAGAATACAAAGATTTTTAGAAGCCACGATGCTATTTTGAAAAGCTGGGTTTCAGAATACCCTTTGTAGTGTAAAAGTGAGTTTGTCTATTTTTTTCGCCCAACTACCGCCATCTACCGGCCTTTTGGACTCGTTTATGGTGGGATATATATTTACCACCATGAAAAAATCGGAATTCCCGCAATATCAATTTCAAAAAATTGCGCGTGTTCAAAGTGAGTCTTGATTTTTGCAAAAAAATCGTTCGATGAAACACTATATTTTTACGTAGAGAAAAATCCCTAGACATCTCAGCAAAATCGATCCAGTAGTTTTTGAGATATTTTTCTCACTGATGTTGAAAACGTACTTTTAAGAAAAAAACTTTTAAAGTTTCGAACGACACTCCGAGCGTGCCGACGGGCATCAACACGACAGCCTATAAATCTGTCAATTTTGATTCGTTTACCTTGAACATTTCGACGACCATTTATAAGATAAAATGCTGCCAAAATCTATTTGTTTTCAAAAAAGTGATTGTTCGACTTTTACAACTAGGCATAACCCCTCAAAATGGCAAGTTCTCAACGGTTAATGAAAAAATAGAATCGCTATGAACATGATCAAATATCCTCATTTCAGTGTCAAACAAAGTATCATTTCACATGTGCATGCAATAATTCCGCACGTACTTCTCTGCGAAATGGAAATAGGAACATAACTTTTAAATTTGAAGTAAAACGAGTGAAAATTGTTGAATTTATTTGTCACGCCATTTGGAAAAATGAAAACAAAAAAAAGATTTGTAGTCGGCCATTTTGTATCGAAAAAAAATTATTCTAACACCTTGATATTCATACTAAATAGATGTGTAATTAATTTTATGAGCAAATCACTTTTTTATACGGAAAAAACTTGTGCCTTGAGAAACAAGCATTTTTTTCGATAAAAAATGCCAGAGTCACGTCGGGCACCGCAAATGCTATCAACAAAAACACGTCCCAGGAAAACGACTGCGACTTTTTTACCGTTTGAAATTTTTTAACCAAATTTTCACACAATGTACATAAAATGTCAACCTTTGAAATGCACATCATGGTTGTTCAATAACATTCAGTTATATACACAGAGAAAAATTCTCAAACATAACCTTACTTTGAGCCATCTCAGGTGTACGTAAGCCCTTAAAGGAAAGTGTCAGCCTCCCCCGACGAAATACCACTCACTATAATGGAAGAAACGAGTCCACGGTGAAAAAAAATTCCCCGTTTTTCGGAAAAGTCCTCAAACTGCATAGTTACCGAAAAATGTCTTGCTCAAGCCAACATCTTTTAAGGTAGTTCCTCTGCGAAAATCTCAACCAAAAGTTTACATACCATGTTCATATTTAAAAGGTGATAATTGGTTTAATTAGTAATAAATAAAATTAAAAACTACGCAATCTTGACTCGGTACTAGTAGATAATACGATGGATATCATTTATTGCCGTAAAATATATTTTATATTGTGTTTTTGATCTACCATTGCCAGTAAACTTTTTGCCGGGACTGTCCAGACTTTTCCCCAATTCACTTGTTCGCTTGCAGGCCGAGCAGGATATATGCTATACGACCAAAATTGTGTGGATTCTCATGATTATATCTTGGAAACTAGATGGTGAATCATTCTCATTTTTTTCACATTATTCGTGATATCTTACTCTAGCTTATCCTCGTTTTTTATCAATGTCTTAATTTTAGTTTTGACGGTAGAATTAATGATGCTCTGTTTGCCCATCATAACGCATTTGTTACGTGTAAACCAAGCCAACTTTAAGTGTAAATATCTCAGGTTTGGGGTGGTCAAACTTATTCAAATTGCACAGATGTTTGGATAATGTATTAAATAACATATATATCAAATTTCAACCATTTCTTAATTCAACTCTTCTGTGGAGGTACTACCTTAAGACATACTATCGTCATAGGAGCACCAGTATGTGCTCAAGTTAATAGTTTTTATAGATGTATTATGGATTGAAGACGTCTCCCCTTAAATAATGACTATAAATCAGACAACTTGCTCAAGCTAAATATTTTTATAGACACACTATCATTAGAGCTGCACCAATATGTGCTCAAGTTGATAGTTTTTATGGATTTATTTTATTATAGATTAAAGATGTCTCTCCTTAAATGATGCCTATTCATGGCTACTCGAAGAATTCGCGAGTGCAGTAGCTATGCCCGTGTACTGATAGCGATATCCGCCAATGGCTGCCACTTATCCGTTGTAAAATGCCATCTCACGCAAATAGAAAGGATCCAAGGTACATACAGCGAGGTAATTGAGAGTGTATAAGCGCAAACCCACGTTTGAGCGTATAGAAGCGTAACGCGTGTCGACCCAGCGGATACTTTTCATTAAGTGCTACTGTTAATTGCCTAAGATGGTTCGACCCCGATAAAGCTTGTACTGCAGCTGCGCGCCAAGCGCCCATTTCAGCGCGCATATATTTCGCTACTTTTAATTCGAATCCTTAAAGTGCATGCGCACGGATTTTGCACCGAGCACGTGGGATTGCATTTAAAGTGACATGAAATAGGAGCTTCGGCCACTAGGCGCAAAATAAATTAAATTCGCGAAATAACGCGCGTTCAATAAATTCCTTGACGATCCAGGAAATTCGATCCAACACATACGGAAATGAAAGCCACGTTGCGTATCGTTACTCCGTCGTTGCATCGAGGCGAGAGGGCTTGACGCAGTGGCAACGGCGAAATTATTATTGCAAAATAGGAAATTACAAATCGGCTGTTCTCGAGTTTGTAATTTTCCAAAAGTTGGACAGTTCGCCCCTTTTCTCTCTCTGTCTCTCTCTGTACGTCCCCCTCTCGCGCACTTTTGTGCCCGTATCAATAAATCAGACGTATACCACGTTACGTTTGATAGGTTCAAGTACATCGATCCTACATCGAGCTTTCGCATTTATTTTGCTCTTCGTTTTACAAGGAACATCACTTTGGTGTCTGCCTTCGATTTTGTTAAGGCTTCAGGCCACAGTAACGGGTATAATATCGTGTGCGAATTTAACAATTTTTTTCGTATGAAAAAGTGAATCACCCATAAAATTAATTACACATCCATTTAGTATGAATATCATGCTTTTAGAAAATATATATATTCCTTTCGATGTCCAAAATAGCCGACTACTCGAAACTTTTCGACACAGCCTTTTTCCAACTGGCGTGACAAATAACTTCAACAATTTTCACTCGGTTTACTTCAAATTTAAAAGTTATGTTCCTAATTGCATTTCGCAGAGAAATACGTACGGAATTTCTGATTAATCGAATACTTTTCATTTTATGAGCAGTTATAACGAGACTTTTCACTGAAAATTCATTTCTTAAGTTCAAATACCTACAACTTTTGAATAAAACAATATTTTTTAAATTCCGTACGTACTTCTCCAGGTATTCTAATGTAGATTGACGAGAATTTGTGTTTTTTGTTCTAGGTAGTAAAAAATTGTGGATGCTAAATGTCGCGCCGCGAAGCGCCTAAAAAAATAACAAAAGAAAATAGCCAGCCATTTTTTGTACATCGAAAACAAAAAAATTCTGTCAGCTTGATATTCATATTAAATAGATGTGTTATTAATTTTAAGAGTGAATCACTTGTTCATACGAAAAATATTGTTAAATTCGCACATGATTTTATAACCGTTGCTGTAGCCTAAGGCCTTAAAACTCATGTATATAGTAGAGCACTTAAAACTATTGGATACGTACTTTTTTTATGATGAAAAACTGTTCTAAGGGTTGCAATCACCCCTCAGAGTGAAGCGTCCCGCGGGTTGATTTCGCAGTTTCACCTGCAAGCAGTCCACCGATTTCAGTGAAACAAAAACGTAAAATCGTCTCATGCAAAGTGATCAGAAATCCACTGTGAGAACATGGAAGGAAAAAAAAACAAAAATTGCGGGGTGGACCATCCCCTTTTTTCTCTCACCCCTCATTTAAAAGGAGTTCATTAAATCGAATGAAACGGGTAACACTTCGAAGGGTGGATAAAATTAACATTTACGTGTTTCTGCACTTTTGCCAGATAGCAAGCTTGAAGGGATCTTAAGCTCACTTAAGGATGTTGTGTTCAAAATTGAAAATGATAATAAATTTTTTTAAATTTGCTAGGTCACTATGTAAAACATTTGAAAGGTTGTGTAAAAAACTCACGACGATTAGGAAGCTGGCTACTGAGAAATTAGAATTCACAAATTACACGCAGCCTTATGGAAACTGAACTGACTTTGCAGTTATTATTTTTTTTGTTATAAAAAATGATGCCAAAAATACAACAAAATCACACTTGAGTAAAAACAAATAAGAATATAGCGGCAACGTTGCATAGACCGACAGTAGCGAGAAATTTAAATACTCATTTTCGTTCACGGACGACGTCGTTTCTTGCACCATAAAACCACATTTGTTTTTGATATACTTGAAATAAAAAAACGATCATTCATAAATATTTCTTCTATTTCTTGAAAAAAAATAGCAAAGTTTGCTAATTGCTAATAGAATTGCAAAGTTACGTCAGTTGCCATAAGGCTGCGTGCAATTTGTGGATTCTAATTTCTCAGTAGCCAGCTTCCTAATCGTCGTGAAATTTTTACACAACCTTTCAAATGTTTTGCATAATGACCTATCAAATTTTCAAAATTTTATCACCATTTTCAATTTTGGACACAACATCCTGAAAGTTCCCTATAGTGGTATATTGTCTCTATTTAAAATGAAAAGATTTCTACAAACTCCAATTGGTATTTAAACCATGGAAAAAAATCGCAAAAATCAATGGTCCGACCTAAAAATTCTGCAATAAAATGTAAAACATTCGTCGCTCGATAAAGCAGACGGCAATTGAAGCAAACGATTGCAAAAAAAATTCGCGCAGCGCGGAGTTTAGATCTCAAAAAAAAAAAAAACATGAGTGGCGATTGAATCTAGCAACTTTTTTTTTGCCACGGTACAAAAAAAATTGGATATTGAATTCAACTTAATTTTCTTCCATTATTACGTCATAATAAGTGAAAAAAGGACATGATGAGTGCTGACAAGCGCCTGATAAATGTTTTGGTGGAAAATAATCATGATCCCATTTTGAAAAAAACATGTCGGCCATCTTAACGTCGTCATTTTGGACATTGGACGAAAGAAGATTTTTTAACGTCCCCCTTCGAACCCTAAAAGGTATAGTGTACTCAATACTTGATCAGAGCAGTATTTTTGGCGAAAAATGAGTCGCAAGATTTAAATGTGACACCCGGTATGTATATACATATACCAGGTGTAGAAGTATGAAACCGGAATTTCCCTAGAGATGGTGCTAGCCATCAGTTTAGGGACCGTAAGACCGCTTCTGCAGCGCCATCATCTCCCTCTAACAGCTGACGAAGATTTTCAACACACGGCAACCCAAGTTCCCTACACCGCTATATTTTTCTATAACCTTAAACATGTCGAGTTTTGTGCCTACGAACTACGATTTCCGGATAGCATTGGTTTTCTGTTATCACTTGAAGAAAACTGCTGCAGAATCGCATCGAATGCTTGTCGAAGCTTACGGTGAACATGCTCTTGGTAAAACACAGTGTTTCGAGTGGTTCAAAAAATTCGAAAGTCGTGATTTTGACGTGAGAAACGAAGAGCGTGGAAAACCACCAAAAAAGTTCGCAGACAACGAATTGCAAGCGGTATTGGATGAAGATGATACTCAAAGTCAACAAGAACTCGCGGATCAATTGAATGTGACGCAGAAAGCCGTCTCCATTCGTTTTTATCATTTTCCAACAACATACCTGTAATGTTTACAAAAAAAATTCGGTTTCATGCTCCCACACCTGGTATATATAAGGTGTCCCAAATCTCACGCAACAATATGCATAAGCCGCGGAAGTTAAATGTTGTGTGACATTTGGGACACCCTATATATATATATATATATATATATATATATATATATATATATATATACGTGCGTGTGTGTGTGTGTCTGTAAATGTACACAGGTGTAAGACCTACTCTCTCTCCCTCTCTCATTGCCGCTGTTCTGCACGTAATAAAGTCATGAATTACGTATCTTGCGTGCCCGTCACTCGTCGTCACGCGCACACCGGTGTACACGAAAGGGTACCACGACGACGTATCGCGTCCGTGTTGTGTATGGCCCGTCTGCGCTCACCTCGCCGACGGTAATTAGCACTTGTTTGGTCAGGTAGCACGAGAACGTGCGTGCTCCGGGACATACGGGCCCACCTTCAGAGCTTCTCCTCGTATCGGGCCCATCCGCCTCAGTGCAATCGCAAAACATGAGCATCTCGTCGTTGTCGTCGTCGTCTCTTGTACCGGACAACGACGCGGAAAAAAGTGGACGGCCACTTCGAGCTGCTAATGCCCAGCGGCGAGCATACGGCGAGTGAGACCGCGTAACTCGATCGACGCCGAAGGAAAGAGAGAGAGAGAGAGAGAGAGAGAGAGAGAGAGAGAGAGAGAGATGCATCAAAAATGGACCACTGCCATACTGAATATTTCAGGTACACTTACTGCACGAGAAAAATAAGTAAAGCCAAGAACGTCCTATGAGTAAATTCAAGCAGTCCTGCAAAACCAATGAGGCTTGGGGATTCGAACAACGAAGTAGAACCAGAAATCGGCGGACCCTTCGCGAGCTCTCGATCACAAATACACAGCCGCGAACTTGAGCTCTATAACTCACGTCGTGCGTTTTTCGGGAATCCCACCGTCCCGATATTTATGGCCGGCGAAAGTTATATGGTAATATCGACGAGAAAGACACGCGAATAACGAAATTCCCCAAGAGGGGCATGTTACCGACGTTCTCGATTGGGGGACCTCCTAGATACGCTGGAGGCCAAACGAGGATCTTCGACTCATTCGACACCGTTTCGCCGCAACGTTTTTTTCCGGTTTCTTATCTCGTCGGCTTCCGAACCGCCATTCTGGGCCCCTGGATGATGGTTACCGAGAGTCAGGCGACTCGGGAGAGTCTACTGTCGTGCTTCATTCCAGTTTTTACTTTATGGGGGTACAGTTCGAATTGGCAACTATGCGGGCATATACGAGGTTTAAGTAACGAGGCTTATTCTTTTTAGAATTGTGTATTCAAAGAAAATATAGATCAATGTTACTTTCAAGGGAAGATTGGTCCAACTGCATTCAATGCTGTCAAGACACTGCTGCATACAGTCACGGAATGTTGCCTCTTCGATCCAGGTTTCAATGTTGTGAGTACAAAGAAGTTGGACGGGGCTAAATTCTGTCCGTTACGGAGGACGGGCAAGAACAGTTGATGGAGGCAATCATTTTCATGATTTTCGTTGGAGATTTGCCGAATTTTACACAACATTTGTAGGTAGGAGATTTACCAAACTTGGCACAAGTTCGCCAGCATTTTTCGTAGGACCAATGACAGGGGTTCGCCCAAACATGTGTACACACTCTCTATGGGTAGGTAACTGAAAAGGCTGTCGTAGTTCATCCAAGGCCCCTAATAGCGTATTTAGCCCTACCATGCCTACCATTCATTTTATGAGTCCCCAAGAATTCCCGTGCGAGCTTTCACGTATTGCAGAATCATTAGGAGTCGATGACACAACAGTTTCGACACGTTCGAAAGCATTAGGATTTTTTTATCCTTCCTTGAGACACTTACCTATATTTGGCCACGGTTCTGACACATTGGGTCAATTTGACACGGATACTTCATCCACCTGCTCTTAACAACCCTTCGGTCGGTTTTCATAGAAAAGAAAATCCGGGCTATACTTTGAACATTTCTTAACGCGTCTGCATAATTCAAATGTGGTATGTATAAAATCGAATTGTCGTAAAAAATTATTGAAAACTTTCAATTTTAGAAAAGTGAGCATTCTACTTTAAATTCGTCTGGGTCAACATGACTCTGTGTGTCAAGGAAATGTCAATAAAGCCTTAACCCCTTCGTTGGCAGAGAGAATTCGACAAAAAGTGCCCAAAATGGCAGGAACATTTTTTTATCCTGGAAACTTGAACTCTGGGGTTTTCGAGGATGCTGATTACGAATCTGAACTCAAAATTCAGGAATTCACAATGACGAACAAATATGGGGAATGAAAGTACAAATAATACAGATTGATTTAGATGAAACTCGGTACTCAAGCTTCATGAATTTCCACCTATTTATTGTATTATGCTCCATGTTATTGAATTCACCATGAAAAATTCCTTCATTTTGAGTTCAGCATCACACTCAGCATCCCCGAAAATCCCCGAGTACCAAGATTTACCCAAATCGAGCTGTTTTTTGCACTTTCATCCGCCATATTAGATCCGCCATTAAATTTTTTTGAATGTTGTTCTCAGATTCGTAATAAGCGACCTCGAAATTCCCAGAGTACCAATTTTTACCCAAATCGAGTAAAACTTTCAATTTCGATCCGCCATTGTAGCACCGCAATTTTGAATTGTCAAATTTAAAGGTCGGATTCGTAATAAGCGACCGCAGAAATCCCGGAGTACTAATTTTCATCTAAATCGAGTAAAGTTTCTGATTTTTGTCCAAATTTAAAGGTCGGATTCGTCAAATTTAAAGGTCGGATTCGTAATAAGCGACCGCAGAAATCCCGGAGTACTAATTTTCATCTAAATCGAGTAAAGTTTCTGATTTTTGTCCGCCATATTGGCACCGCCATTTTGAATTTTTAAATTTTGCCTTCAAATTCGGATTCAGCGAGCCCAAAAACCCCCGAGTGTGGCTCCGATTTCAAATCAGAGCAAGTTATATTAAATAGGGAAATAAAGGTCAACGCACTATTGCGTCAATGCCACACAGGGCACAGAATTATTTGACGCGCTATTGCGTCAATGCCAACGAAGGGGTTAATTTTCACGAAAAAATAGCGAGAACTTATTCAATAACCCAATATTTTCGTAAATAATCCGAAATTTAACTGTTCAAAGTTTAATGACAAATGGAAATAAGTAAAGAAACGGCTGCCCTTTTATTCTGACGGATACTTGAAAAAAAAAACCGTGACCAAATACCGCGGAATACCCTAACGGGTAGACCTACCAACTCAGCTAATTGTGAGTTGCGACATTGCGGTAGCTCATTAGAAGGATTTAACAACCAATTCGATTGTTACGAATCAATAATCTGTCAATAAAAAAATCAACACGTTTCTGATTTATGGTACATCGTTAATCTTGATTGTTAGCGAAATATATTAATTGTTGTACGCTTAGTCTCCTTTTTGAGTGCATTGCTCGGTCTTCCAGGTACAATATTTTACTACACACGCGCGCACGCACGCAGGCACACACACACACACACACACACACACACACACACACACACACACACACACACACACACACACACACACACACACACACACACACACACACACACACACACACACACACACACACACACACACACACACACACACACACACACACACACACACACACACACACACACACACACACACACACACACACACACACACACACACACACACACACACACACACACACACACACACACACACACACACACACACACACACACACACACACACACACACACACACACACACTCTCTCTCTCTCTCTCTCTCTCTCTCTCTCTCTCTCTCTCTGTGTGTGTGTGTGTAATTCTCTCGTCATTTCAGAACGTGGCAGTGATCTCTCTCGCACGCTCTCACGTCGCGTCGTTTGGGCTATGCCGGAGATGGCTCGCATGTACGCGCAGCTCGATCCGCCCGCACCGTCCCCCGCGAAACTCCGAACCCTGGCGATTTGCGGCGCGTCGCTGTGGCCGCGGGATTGTCGTGCCCGATCATTTATTCTCCGGCAGGCATTTTAATTACGCTGATTTATGAGGACGTTGTCGGAGCGCGGCAGAACATGCACAGACGATACAGTCGTCAGAGGGGATTATAATATACGGGGTGGCGTGCCCCATTGGATGCTACTGTCGGGCTTTCGTTGGAAATTGCTCCGCGCGGTCGCTCCTACCGGCCACTCCGTCGTCCCCTTTTTCGCCGTCTGCATTATACGCGGCGCAATTCTCATTTTATCGTTTCTACAGGCTGGTTCAGAATGAATCGTGCACTTGGTGCGGGATCCGTTTGGAGGATGTTCATGTTTGAATAATTGTTTTGTTAAAGTTATTTCTCATTTTTTTCGTTTGTGCGCTTTTGTTATTTTCGGCTTTGTAGCTTGCTCTTTGAGGATCTCACGAGTGCAGTCATTTTTTGCTCTTGCTCGCCCACTTTTGCTTACTCGCCCACACTTGTTACTTCACATTTTCCAGGTGCCGAAGGACCTCCTAGAGCGTTGCCAACAGTGGCCATTTTCCAGTGCGCTATCGTGCCGTGTTTTCAGGAAGGCACGGGGCAACTGTGCAAAACCTGTGTCGATAAGGGGACTATATTTTACAGGCTTTCTGCTGCGTTGCCATTGGAGACTCGTTGAAATCGCGCCCCACACAACTGACTGCCCGCAAGCCAGTACGTCCGTGCTTACAAGTAGTGACTCTGCACAAGCGTCGACCTACGCATTCACTGCTGTATACTCGAGCCTACTGTTTATTTTTGCTTCTCACGAGTTTTCTGAAGGTTCAGAAAACTTCATACGGAAAAAGATTTAGATAGAAAATTGCCAAGATTATATCCTTCGTCGGTTTTTTATGAATCAGATCGTACATGTGTTTAGATATATGTATAGATGTTTTATGAATGCTACGTGTACAGACCCTCATCATATCGGGGCGAACAGGATTGGCGGTCTTCGTCCACCTTTGCGCCGACACAAGACGGTCCCCTTTGATTTTTCATCCGAGGTATATATAATATATATATAAATAAAATATCGTAAATCACCGATCGTTAATTCAACCCCGAGGTTTATATAAGGTAACGCGATCATGACCATCACTTCAAAAGCGTGGGACACGATTAATCGAGTCTGCATCGTGGATAAAGAGACACAGGGGAGAATACAGTTCGCTGTGATTTCTACATCGGTATACGTGTTTTTTTGACATCGTGTAGCCGTTTTCCTGTATCTTTCGACCCCGCCCCCCACTGAAGAAAAATCTTTACCGTCATTGAAAAGTGTTTAAATAAACGGTGCAGTTCGCATTGCGTATGCGAGTGAAAACAAATTGTTGGAATTCACGCAAATGTTTGTACGTCCTTGTACTGTAAATCGGACTGTTTTTTTTTTAGACGTATATCGCAGATACGAGTGCGGCGAATGAAGACGCAACTTTACAGATTATTATCACTGTAAGGCGATGTTAGGCGTTATTAAATTAAATGTTCTATTCATCAATTGACTGAATACGTAATTGCATATGATTCTATTTCAATTAACATTAGATGTAATTGTACTATTAATTGCATGTTGTAATGAATTTATTTGGAATAATCTATGTTGATTGCAACTGGCAATTGACTTTTTTAGTTGTTCTAAGAAACAGTTAAAACTAATAATGAACCTGTTTAAGTTTACAGATGTCATATAGAAAAAATTTAGATATTATTATTTATTATTTGATATATTATTGGTTATCGATATCAGCCTTTACTTGCTACTCACATACGTATTTCAATAACTTACACATTTGTTCTGACGCCACGCGGCGCACTATACAATAATTATTTTTAATTAGTTTTTAATAAAATATATTGAAAAGATTGTACATTGATTGGTTTCTAGTTCTTAATTGTTATAGTCGTGATTAACAATTAATTAATCGATAATCTTTAGTTACCCTAGCAATTCAATGTTGCCCAACACTGCTGTAAAACACGTAATTTTGAAAAAGTACCCTCTTGAATTACAGGGGTTTACGGAGGTGGTGTATTGGCCGATAAAAGCGGGGTTGGGAGGGGAAGGCGATTCCCGGAAGGCCTTAAGCCAATATTGCGTTGTGGTGCGCTGTTTTGGAAATTATTGTTAGGATGGAATCACTGAAGAAATAACTTTAAAAATGAATACGCACGTTTATTGATGCATCGAAAATATATACATATTACAAAAAAATTATCATCGTGTACTTTTGGACGTTTGCCAACAATGGTGCGCGTAAGACGCCCCCAATTGGGGACAGTATTGTGGACGTTGTACGGATCTGAAACAAAACCAAGAATGTTCTTGATCTGTATGGGTGCTGCGATGTTCAGTACCAGAATCAATATTTTAAAAAATCCAAAATGGCGGCATGCTAAACTTGATTATTGATTTTTCTTATTTTTTGGGTATCGAACTGATTGACATCAAAATTGGTATATACCTTCGGTTTATATCCGTCCATCCCTATCTTGGACCTTCTGAAATGACTGTTATCGCTATTTTATAAAAAATTAAAAACTGAAGAATAGGGTGAAAGTTTG